>JAJJWW010009229.1:0-686486 GCA_023531295.1 Papaver armeniacum
ATCTTTTATCAATATTTGCATAAAGACATAATAGACTTAACTTTTGAGCATTTATGAGATACAAGCACACCACGAACATAAAGGCATTCATCTCATAAGCATATAAAATCAAAAGATTAAATATCGCAAAATCATCTTCCAAATAACTTCAATTTAAATAAATAAATCTAAAAACATTGCAAAGATGAAAATCGTTGGAAATAGCTACTTGTAATCACAATATTTGCTATTCCAAACTCAGTTATCCTTCTTAAACATAAGGTAAATTCTCATAAGAAGTTTCCTATATAAAAATAAAATCAACTCTAAGAATCAAAACAAAATGTGCTAAAACTAAAGCACACTTCGAACTCTCATGGGTTTTAAGACTTGAGCTTGTGATTGACAGCATCTATGTCTTATTAGCTGTTTGCATTTAGGAGGGAAGCTTCTCAGGACATTCAAGTCAAGCCTGGCAATGGACCTTCTATACCCGCACACAGATTTTTGTTGGTTAGTATTTATTGAGATAAGGCAACTTTTCATTCATTTTCTTTGGTATAGTTATGATATGCTCTTCAATTTCCTATATGCAAAACCTGCAGGCAACCACATCCGAAGTTTTGAAAACCATGCTAGCATCAGATCTGTGCAAATCTGCACCAATTGACTCCATCTCTCTCCCTGAATTCAATTATGAAGAGCTTGAGACATTCTTGGAGTTCCTTTACTGCGGGAAATTGGCCAAGAAAAGTTTGACATGCATTTTCAGTCCCTGACACTTGCAGCTGATAAGTATGTAACTCCACATTTGCAAACATATTGTGAACAACATATCCTAAAATTACTAGATTAGATCAAACTCACTCAAAATTCTGAGTTCTCAGAAATTCTTTCGAATGAAGTATTAAAAATTGCTTCCTGAAGTCAATACTCAGCCACAGAAAATAAAATATATTTCTCACCTAGTTTTTGAAGATTTTGCAAGACAGAACCCACATTTGATGGTACAAATCGCCAGGGCCCATAGCGAGAAGGAACCATAATACAGGGCAATTGCAGCACAATGGGTGTTGAAGCTGAAGATACGAAATTATCTTCAGCTTTAAAGTGTTGAAGCTGAGAGCGAATGGATATAATGGGTGTTGAAGCTGAGAGCGAAACAGAAATTATCTTCAGCACAATGGGTGTTGAAGCTGAGAGCGAAACAGAAAGTCCATGGACAACAGTGACCGGAAAACGCAGCCGGAAAAGCTAATGGAGGAGGGCGTGGGACAGTTATTAATGAGGGAACGAACACTTTAAAGTGTTCTGTCCAGGCGAAGTCTTTCGAAATATGGGGAAACTCCTCAAATATCATCACCATTAGAGAGACGTGCAAGGAAAAAATGGGTAAACTCTTTCACTAGAGCTGGAGGTTTATGGCTTATATCTAAGCTTCATGAAATCCTACAAATAGAATGCTTTCAGAGTCACCAATGGACTTATTCGGAAAAAGCTGAATGGTTTACTCTTTCAAGAGACAAAATAAGGGAGGTGAGTTTCTAAAGCTTTCAATCCCTGACTCTAAAGGCTTCTTACATCATTGCTTCGGAGAGAATTATGTAAGACCTTGGAAATGTGTTGCAATTTCAGTGACAAAGATTCTGGTAATCCTCAGAAGACCCCACAAAAGGAATTTTGCTTTGATAGTGGTCCTGCTATTCATTCTTGTTGGAATAAATTAGCTCACCCAACAATTTCGGCTGACACAATCAAAGATCCTGACATTAATTATGTAGGAAATTGGAAGTTAGCTTTAAAGATTGAAGTTAATGCTATTAATGTTGATTGGTCGGAAATAGGCGGCTGGCTACAAGATCATCTCGATATTAACTTGGTTTCAAAAATATGGCCATTATCACATAATGAAGGAGTTCTCTTTGCTTCATCTTCTTTGGAGCGTGACAGAATTATTTCTGCCGGTAACTTATGTGTGGATGGAGTTTCTATCCGTATGCTTGCCTGGTCCATTGATGTTCCAGAATCCTCAACCTCCAAGATCTCTAATGCTTGGATTATTGTCACTGGCATTCCTCAAAGCAATTGGGATCTTTGTTATAAACCATTGTTTATTTACTAAGATGCCCTTTATGTCTAAGTTTAGGGTTTACATGTCTTGGACACCAAGTCTTCTATCTATATAAATAGAGGCTTAAACATTGTATTCTACATACATATTAATGGAATTCTCTATGCTTCTTCTCCCTATTTTCTGTATCCTTCTCTTTTTACAAGACGTTATCACGCACGTTGCTCTACTAGCTAATCACACCCTCCACAGTTAGACATGTAGATCGCCAAGAGAATTGCTCAACTGGATTAAGCTTTCAAAACACGACACATATTGGGGATATTTCTTAACCTTTGACTTTGGCTATTTTATTAACTTTGTATCTAGTGGTTCCGTTTGATTCACATTAGACCGCTAGCTAAATCTTGTTTTGTCCTTATATTCTTGCTTTGTTTTAGGTAGATTGAATCACTACGTTCTCTGTGCATGAGCATAGACTTGACAACGAGAAGGAGATTTCTTATTCTATGTTCTTATATTGTTTTATTAATTAGTTGATCAAATATTATATTTCTTTTTCTATTTATTTGATCAACATCGTGGTGTATTCTTTACGGACGGATTTTGTATCTTCACGACCATGAGAATATGATTAAAATTCATTGGTTAACCCATCATGCAAAAGAGAAAAAAGACACGTCGTCTATATTTTTTTGGGTGGAGGTAATCAACTTTGTAAAACAAGTTTGATTTTCCTTTCTTCTCTTATTTTTCATAGAGAAGGAAAAGAAAATCCATCAATAGATGGTTTATAGTTTCTATCCTTCTAAAAGAAATTGTAATCACCAAAAGTTGGTGTTACCACAATATAATTACGTTTGCAAGTGTAACAAATCACGTGCATGGTTGAAAACCTCCAAACAGTTAATGTTGGTATCTTTGTCCATTGGACAATGATCATGTGATTGGTAATTGGTTTCTATTCTTTACAAAAACCATTCTTTTACTACGCTATGGATTTTCCATAGCAAACGACATTTTTTCGATCGTTGATACGATTATGGTATATCTTTCGGTATTAATTTTTTCCGAAAATTCTCTATAATGAGATGTAAATTGACATTCTTAGTATTTTAGCCAATTTCGGTTATTGATTTCTATATTTCTTTAAAGTAATCTTCGTCAACCAAAAAGTAGATTTTTCTCTACAAAGAATACGATAATTTCTTTATTTTTCTCAAAAGAAATTGGAATTAGATTTCTCTATGGATCCTAAAAGGAGGAGATTGGTTATTACGTATTCACAATTGCAAACAACAATGAGATGGAGAATTCTTTGCATTCTCGAGGATATTTAGCAATATTTAGTTTTCTTCCTTGTATTATTCTCCAAAATTTGAAGTTTTTCCACTTGTAGTTGGAATTGGACACTAAAGATCAAGGAGTGCGCACCCGCTTGTTAGCCAATATCATTAGTCCTTTGTAGTGACTATATATATTGATCTTGATTGATTTTTTTTTTTGATAAATAAAGTGTCCAATAACTTCAATCTAAACCATTATCTCATTGGCCCTCGAGGTCACGAAATTGGATATTTTATTTCCATATTTTGCTTGTAACAAATAAAATCCATGGTTGATTTTTAATTTGTATGAACTACAATTTTTGGACATTTTTTTATGGCTTTTGAAGTCAATATATCCTATCCAACGTGGTTTTCTTAAAATCCGAGAAATCATCATAAGTATATGTCTCGAATTAATCGGATAATACTTTATAAAACTTGTATATGAATGAAAATATTTACGCCATAATTAAGGAGAGATTATGCATTACCGACGTTGGTTTTCATTAACTTAAAAAGTTATATAAATATCTCTCCCATTACAATCAATTTGATTTAAATTTTGTCATTATATGATTGGCGTGAAATTTCTCATTTTGCTTTTATATAAGCTTTTGCCTCTTAAGAGGAAATCCAGTCACATCTAGCAGATAAGTAGTGTTCTATAAGAGGCTACGAGGTAATGCTCCAATTGAGTGTGCGGATTCACATTCTCAATTATAATATCTTCTCACTTGAATATGAGGAGATTATAATGCGCGCGGGCGCTGGTACCAGTATTGATTGAATTTTTCAGTATATGCATATATTTGAGAATTATGTGGGATCATAATAAGCTAATATGATTGTCGATTATTCACAGTAGCTACTAAAATAATAAAAAATTGTGGTTGTTAACCCCTCTGCAGAGGAATATCGACATATGTGATTGGTTGGCATACAAACCAAATTAAGTTGGATTAGTTTCTCAATTAACGCAATTTTGGATCCAAAACTTAACACTTTAAAAATGCCAAGCCTATTAATTACAAGGCTAGTGTAGTCATAACGCGTTATACGAGAAATTTTTAGATTTGTAAATACGATTTTAAGGGTTTATTTTTTCTCAGACCCTAGGATTGATTCATTATTTGTTCTCTTTATACAATGCACTTGGCGTGGTAGTCTTTGAAGGACTCATATTGCATTGACACACGAAATGTGGTCATTTAACATATTGAATTTGTAATCTTTTGAGAATTCAAATTTTATTGATGACACCTTATTTGCTTACATAAGGTTTAACAATCCTTTATGTGTTTTAGAAATTTGGTACACAACCAAAAATCCGGATTAATTAGTTGATGATTTCAACGTTATAGGTCTCTTGAGGAGTCCTTAAAAACACAAAAATCACGTTTTAGCAGCATGAATTCTATTTATTTTTATTTTTCTTTCTCAAAGCTGCAGTTGGAATTATGCTGACTTAAACTCGTCTTTGAAATAGACTAGAGTTATTATTTTGATGCTTTTCTTATATAAAACTCATATAGTTGGGTTAGCATCCATATTTACGTCAAAAGTTGTACTCTTTTTCCCTTTATTTCAGGTTTTTATCCCATGTGGTTTTCCGACAAGGTTTTAACGAGGCAACATCTCGTTGACGTTTGATTTTCTTTCAAAAATGTTGATATTTGTGCTCTTTTTCCTTCTTCCAAATTTTTCCCACTGGGTTTTTATTGGAAAGGTTTTAGTGATGCAATTTATTCAACATGGTGGTCATCCAAGGGGGAGTTGTATAAATTTTGTTATTTGGTGGATTCCACCATTAACTAGGTCATTCTGTTTTGTTAGACCACATCAACATAAGAACCCTAAGTAATTTGGATATCATTTTGATCCATATATGATATGATCAAACTTTACTCACGCTATGGTACTATAACTCGCATATTGGCACTTTGTTGAAGAAACTACATCAACTACTTTGCAAATCATCTACGAGAAGCTAGGAATCCAAGAAGAAAGTCCTCAATGTACTTAAAAAGCGTGAAGAATCGAGAACACTACCATTAGAAGCCTAACACAAAAGAAGACTTCATCAACTTTGAAATTTCTCACGAAAGCATTGCTATCTCCAAGATTCAAGAAATTCGTTTTATCAAATTGGCTCGACTCGAAGATTTGCAAGCCAAGATTTAACTAAAGTACTTATCAGGGGAGTATCAAATTAGAAGGTATTTTACTGGACTATCACGTTGTAATCTTTTTCCTTCATCAAGGTTTTTCCCATTGGGTTTTCCTTGTCAAGGTTTTAACGAGGCAACATATGCGTGTCCAACACTGTCTGAGTCTTTACATGCTTAAGCAATTTCAGGTTTTTCTCTTTTGAGTTTTCCTGGTATGCTTGTAATGACTTAGCCACAGTGGTCATCAGGGGAGTGTTATAAACCATTGTTTATTTACTAAGATGCCCTTTGTGTCTAAGTTTAGGGTTTACATGTCTTGGACACCAAGTCTTCTATCTATATAAATAGAGGCTTAAACATTGTATTCTACATACATATTAATGGAATTCTCTATGCTTCTTCTCCCTATTTTCTGTATCCTTCTCTTTTTACAAGAATCTTAAATTATTTTCAAATATTGGAGCTGCTTGTGGCGAATTATTAGCAATCAGTCATGAAACACTGGACCGGGGAAGTCATTTCGGAAAGTGAAAAATACTTGAATCCCCCTTGTATATGGGTTCAACATATACAAGCCCCTCAAAGTGGATCCTCCACTATCAACTCCACACTTTCTATTTTTGATATTTCTAGGCCCAGAACTTTTATTTTTTGGGGCCTGGTTTTGAATTATCCGGATTGCTGACGTCAAGATTTCATTAATAAAAGTAAAAATACCCAAAATAACCTATAGGTATTTATATTCGTTTTATAACAGAAAATGTAAAGTAAATCCAACTCAGGTTAGGTTTAGCTCTCTATTCTCTTCTCTCGATTAGCTCGATTACTGGTGATAGCAGAATTAGGTTGATTTCTTCTACGAATTGTTGCATTGAAGAACAATAGGTCGTTAATGTTCTTTGTGTTGAAGACGAGACGAAGAACAAGGATTCATTGTTGCTTTTTCTCAATTTTTATTGATGTTATTCATTGGATTTATCACATTATAAATAGAGATATAGAAATCAACGTAGGTACGAATGATTCAACTGATTTTTGATCTAGTTTTCAATTCAACTGATTTTGATTGTTACAATTGCGATCTAGTTTTTTTCACATTTTTTATTTGGTTTTGATACTGAGTATGTTTTTGTTGATGCTTACACAGGTTTGGTTGATAGAGAAGAGGAATAGTAAGAACATTGTTTGATAAGAAAACAACAAATCTAGGTAATAATTTTATTTTGTTTTTATTTCAGATCTGTTTTCAAATTTTTTTTTGAATTATTTGTTCTTCTTCCATGTCTGATCTGTTAATTTTTGTTGATACTGAGAGGAGTATGAAGAAACAATTTTGTTTCAGTAGAACAAGTTCAGTTTGATTTGTTGGACATGCTGTTTTTTTGTTACAGGATGTGTAACTTTAGGTTACACATATATATCCTGTTGTATTTTTAAGCATGTGTAAGGAAGATGCAGATGTTATTTAGTTGCAGCATGTGTAATTTTAGTTTACACACATATATCCATTTTTGTATTTTAAGCATGTGTGAGGAAGATGCACATGTTTTTTAGTTGTAGCATGTGTAATTTTAGTTTACACATATGTATCCTGTTGTATTTTAAGCATGTGTAAGTTGAAGTTACATATATATGTCCTGTAACATGTTTATGTGTAAATAGGTGTATCATCTGTATCTTTTACTCATATTTAGCTTGCCGCATAGAATATACTTCTCACGGGGGCAACGCCCCGAGTGAATTCGTTCGTTTTAAAATTTTGATATTGTTTTTTGTGTATTGATATTTTTAGGTTTCATGGATTCCGTTAGTTGCGCTGTTGTTAGTTGCATTGCTATTGTTCGCTACTTTTGATTTTATTACCTCGCGTGTTAATCGCGATATCGAGACTTGAAGAGTTTAAGGAACAAGTTTGCGGGGAATGGAAGCAGTTTACTCGTCTTGGTATTACTTTCTTCTTTCGAGAAAGTGGGAAAGATTTCCCTTGGCTGTGATTTTTCGTTGCAAGCTCTTATATCCATCACAAATAGTAAACAAAAGACCAGTGTTGATATTTTCTTGCAAAATGTTCCTCGTGTGGCCTCTTCCTCCAGCTCTAGGGCAGATTCTTCTATTTCTAGCGGGTCTAGTAGTATGTGTTCGTCCAGAAACAATCTTACTGTTGGAATGTATTTGGAAGATAAAAGCAAGCCTGCGAAACCTTTGTTATCGGATGGTTGGCCCAAGGTTCTTGGTGAGATTGGTCATGTGTTTGTTGAAGGAGTTAAGCAAGTCAGGGTTGCTTACACCAAGTATCGTCTTCGCACTGGTTTCAAAATGATTGTAACTCACAATGAGCGTTCTAGGTTCACGGCTAAGTGTGCAGATGAAAAATGCGGCTGGAAATTCCATGCAGCTTCTATTGATGAGAGGAACGAAATGTTTCAGGTAGGTTTTCGCTGTTCTGTCATCTAATGCTTAGCACATGTTATGTGTTGTTACAGTATGTGTAACTTTGGTTTACACATGATGTTTTTTGCACCATATTGTTTTTTGGTTGAATTTTTTATATTTTGTATTAACATCTCCAGGTCAGGTCTTATAACCCTGAGCACATTTGTGGTGCTGGTGGGCGCAACTTGAACCAAACATACTCCACCAGCTTCTCGTCTAGTTTGATTGAGGAAGAAGTTCGCAAAAATCCTCACAAGAAGCCCAACCAAATTGTTTGTGATTTCCAGACCAATTATGGGATTAACATGGAGTACTATCAGCATATAATGCTAGGGAAAAGGTTTATGAGACGATTTATGGCGACGATGTCAAGTCCTACTCGCATTTGGTATGGTATATTGATGCTATAAGGGAAACCAACCCTGGTAGCGTGATAAAGTTTGAACGTGAAAATAAACAGTTCCAACGGATTTTCATCGCATTTGCTGCATGCATCAAAGAATTACCGGTTTTGTCGTGCAATGGTATACTTGGATACTACTTTCCTTTCTTTGGTACATTCAAAGGTTGCTTGATGGCAGCTATCGGGATCAATGGTGGTAAAGGTATGTTTTTTTTTTCTTTTTTAACAACTTCGGTTGACAAATAGCGAGAGTTACACATGTGTAACTCTCGATTACACATTACTTTACCCAGTGTGTAACTAAGAAAATATCATCTGTAGCCCTTAAGTTACACATTTGTTTTAGCATGTGTAACTTGTATTTACACATTGTTTTTGTTTGTGTGAAACTTATTATTCTTCGATTACGCACAAATTTTTTTTGTAGGATTTTTCCCCCTTGCTTTTGCACTAGTCGATTAAGGACTATCGACAACTGGGAGTGGTTTTGAGGAATTTGACTGAAGTTGTTGGTGATGGGAGGCCAATCACCTTCCTTTCGGATCGCCATGAAGGACTCTTGCAGGGTGTTCCACTTGTCTATCCAGATGGGTTCCACAGCTTCTGCTACTATCATTTGACGAAAAATATACCCATCACTGCAACAGATCCTAGGTACTCGCTTGTGATGGACCATTTCCGAGAGGCGACATACGCACTCTCACCTGAAAACATGCGAAATCCATCGAAGATTAGAGACTTGAACTGCAATTGGGTGGCTGATTACATCGAGACCATACCACCTGAATCATATGCGAATGCCTATTTCAAAGGTTGTCGGTATGGACGAACATCTAGTACTCTAAGCGAGAATCGATCAATAGGCCGGGTTCTAGTTCACAAGAAGATGCTGCATCTGCTCTTCTTGATCGGGTTAATTAAGTGTGTGTGTGTGTGTTTGTTGTTTCTTTGTCTTTTTATTTCATGTTTTGTCACTTTATGTATTCATCATTTTTTTTTTCCTTTTCAGATTAGGAGGAAAATAATGTGTTTGATGGCAGAGCGTCGTGAAATTGGTGCTAATATGATGACTCCATTAACCCCTGAGTATGAAGAAAAGCTTGTGGCTCTTCAAGATGAAGGTTTGGCTTGGGAAGTATTGGTTGCTAGTCCTACCGTGTTTGAAGTTATTAGCGAAAGGTCTCACATGGTGGACCTCGAACACGAGACTTGCACCTGTCAAAGGTTTGGTTTCTTATGCTTTTTCTTCTCTCTGTATGTTTTTTTTTCCTTTTCAGATTAGATATATGCATGTGTAAATACTAGTTACACATCTATTTTGCAAGTGTAACTTAAAGATACACATCCTGTATATGCACCTGTAACTATCTAATTTTGAGTGTTTTATGATTTGTATGTGCAACTAACTGATTTTTTGTTTGTTTTTGTTTTTTCAAGGTGGCGCGTATGGTTTTCCTTGTGCTCATGCTCTTGCAGCCATACGGAAGATTAAACGTGAGGCTATTGATTTCATTTCACCATATTTTACAAGCGACTATTTTAGGAAGACTTATATGCATGCCATCCAGCCGATTCCCAACTACAACAGGCCTGTTGAATATCATCCAGATAACACCGTCATCCCGCCTACCGTGAAGAAGCCACCAGGTAGACCCCCAGGAAAGAGGATTATAAGTAAACGTGAGAAAAAGGTGAAGAGAAAAGTTCGTTGCAGCAACTGCAAGGAAACAGGTCACAACAAGGCAGGTTGCAGGAATCCTCGGAAGTTCACACCTCACTAGATGGAGCCTACCAAAGTTCATTTCTGCAAGTAATGATTTTATGTGTGGATTCTTTTTTTTGTCTTGGATTGTTTGTTTTTTAGTTTTCTTCATTTCGGTTCGCATGGACCAAACGTTTTTATTTTTCTGCAACGTTGATTATGTGCAAGGACCTATTCATTCAGATTTTATATTTTGTCAGTTAACAGTTGAAATGCAGTTTATTCTATTTTTTGATTTATTGTGTATTTTTGATCAGTGGTCAAATGCTTGTGTAACTTCTGATCAGATGTGTAACCAGAAGTTACACTGTTGTTAATGCATGTGTAACATTAGCTTACACATGATAAATGCTGGTTTAAATTTATTTTATTTTGATTTATTGGGCAAGTCCGATCAATGGCTTGTGTAACTTCAGTTTACACTCAAATATATGGATGTGTAACCAGAAGTTACACTGCTGTGAATGCATGTGTAATATTAGGTTACACATGATAAATGCATATGTAAACTCAGGTTACACCTAAAGCATCATGTTAAGATGTGTAGTTACTTAACCTGTTGCATACTTTATGAAACCTGTACACACAGCTGTAAAATTTCTAACAAGATAAAAGTTTTTAATTCAAAGAATTTCAATCCAAAAATATTTTCAAAACCAAGAACTGCTAAAATCTACTAACTGATGAAATTTAAAAGTTTCTAACAACATATTTTCCAAGTCTAACATCTGCTTTGTGGCTAACAACATATTTGCTAGTATAGATTTTTTTCTAATCCTAATGACTGCTTTTACGCATCTCTGAATGGATCCGAAATAATCTTGTATAGCATGCTTCCTCTCATGCGGTTCAAGCAATCGAGTCCACCATAGCATCATACTTGAGGTTAATTTTTTGTCAAGTGGTTTATTCTTCATCATGATCTTCATGTAATTGCATACACATGGAAGACAGTCAGGAATTGTACCTTGTGGGGGCGAAGCCATATACTTGGCGTTTTCATTCATCCCAAGAGCATAAGGACACAAGAGTCTCAGTTCTGTAGTAATTGCAAATGCATATTTCTTGGCTTGATTAAGGTGTTCACTCCTGAGTTGCTTAACGTTTGATGATTTCATGTAGGACCAAGCATTAGAGCTCTTCAACTCATACTCCAGCAGTGTGTAGTGTGTGTTGTTGTTGCACATTGGGGCGAAAAGTCTGACTGCATCGTTCTTGTACTTGACATACTCCTTCGCAAGCTTTGGAATCCAAAATTTCTTGAATTCTCCGTAATCGTTCAAGTACGTGATCTGCAAAAACCATTTGGAATGTCAAACTCACATTTTTAATCAAAAGTTTTACAAATGAACAAGTGATTATGTAAACAGAAGTTACACATAGGGGCTTGGGTTTTTCACTAGAAAAATAAGAATGTGTAACTTCAGATTACACATTATAAATGGTTGTGTAACTTCAGATTACACATTATAACTGCATTTGTAACTTCAGATTACACATTATAACTGTTTTCCGACATAAAAAAAATCATAATCTTACAACACACACTACACATTATAAATGGAATAAGTTTTCAAATATATCGAAGTACTTACGTATGCTTGTGGCGACAGGAATATCGCTTTGTCATACTTGCTGTTAGAGCTCATCTTTGTCCTCAATCTGCTAATGTAGAAGTCGATGAATTCTGACTCCAATAAGGATTCTTTCTTGGTAAGCTGTAGCATTAGTTCTCCAGATATATTAAACAGAAGGCTACCATTTTCGTCGTGTTCAATCCAAGTAATGTCTCTGCATTACAAAGAAGTAAACTATTATTCATCAACATAACAGAATCAAGTAGTAATATCCAACAATCAATAGCATAATCAAGCCTACTTGGAGTCAAGCTACTTACGTTTTCGAATGAGTATGGAAATATTCAAGCACTTTCTCCTTATTCTCGCCTTCCAGCCTTTCGATAACTTCAGAACCTTTCACATCCTTTCTCATTGTTCCGTCATCTTCTTCAGCAACCTCATCCATTCTTTCTTCTTCTGCTCCTGGAACTGCGTCCATTCTTTCTTTTTCCACTTCTGGAACAACGGTCATTCTTTCTTCATTAACACTCTTCTTAATCTTCTTCGTCCTCTTTTCATCTTTGCTTCGAGATCTTGTGTTGGAATTTTTCTATTCCTCAGCACACGTTGTTGTATGAATCTTTGGTTGGTTTTCTCTTATTGTATTCGCAACTCCCTTGACAACTCTCCTGCAGGTAGTGGAGTTTTATCTATTCAAGGCTAAAAAAGTTCCCTTGTGTTGTAGCTGCGCTTAAACAAAAAGAGGCAAAATCTCGAGTAAATTAGCACATGTATGTAACTTAAAGTTACACAAGCCAAAATAATAATGTAATGTGTGTAACCTCAAGATGCACATGCTTTTACAATGTGTAACTTGAAGTTACACTTCCATTACAAACAAAACAAGCCAAAATAATAATGTAATGTATGTAACCTCAAGCTACACATGCCTTTTGCAATGTGTAACTTGAAGTTACACTTCCATTACAAACAAAACATAAAGGAAAAATAAAACGGAAGAGTGGTTACCACTTGAGCTAGGTTCTGCATTCTCCATCACTGCAGGTCCAGGTTCACTTTTGTTAATGTCACGACAATCTCATCAAGCATTTTACTCAAAAACATCCGTCATATCAGTAGGGTTAGCTCTAGTTGCACCAACATGTAGGTCCGAGCATTGTCATTTGTGTTTGCGGTGTTGTGCGGTTATCACCATGGAGTCCTCAAAGCGTATTTGAAGCAAAACTATGCGTCAATAGTTTCTGATGTTGGCTGAGTTGGGCGAGTCAGAGGCAAACCGTCACCATGAGTTGCAGGTGTCTCTTTAATGACATTTGCATCATCACCTATGGCTTTCTCACGCGACTCAACCACAACACCACCTTCTGCATCTTTCTTTTTGTGCCTCATCAGCAGCATGCGTCTCTTCATCAGCTTTCTTCTGCGCCTCATCAACAACATCTGCAGTAGTGCGCTTTTTCTTACTAGCGGGCTTCTTCTTTTGATGAGCCTTGCGCCTCTCTGAGAAGTTTGAGCTTGCAAAATTTTTGGCGTATTTCAATTTGTCAGGCTCATACATGGAACTGCACAAGCATTGAAATGAGAATTAGGATGATGATTATGATGTTTAATTTTTTTTAATAAAATTTCAAGAAGAATATATCATGTGTGATTGACTGGCTTGGATAACTAGCATGTGTAACTTCATGTTACACATGAATATGGCATGGATACCTAGTGTAACATGCGATTACACATGCATCTAACTAGTGTAACCAGAAGTTTCACATGCATATAGCATGTGTAACTAGGGATTACATATCCATATGATTAGTTTACTCAACAATAATCAAGTGTAATCAAGTTAAACAAGCATATTAAAAACTGAACAACTAAAATATGAACCTAAAAATGTTAAAGACCTTAGTGTCAACTAATTGGGTACCTCTATCAAGTTAAAGAAGCATATTAAAAATGAACAACTACTTACATTCTTCATGGAAGGATTTTTCCGTGTCATCTTTCTCTTTCTCTTGCTCAGTCTCTTTCTCGGACTCTTCTTCTTCATGTTCACTACTTCCATGCTCAGTAGTTCCATCTCCTTATTGATCAGTTGCTCCATGCAGTAACTCTACTTCTTAATGCTCTGTAGCTCCACGATCAGTACCTCCATGTCCAGCATCTTCATGTTGCATAAACTCTTCTGGGTCACTTTGTAAGGATCAATACCCATTGCTTGCATAATTTGGCAACTAAAATTGTGAATCTTGAATTCTCTTTGTTCTTAAAGGTCCCCTTCGATATCCCTTCTCTGGCAATTCCATACCTTTGCTTTAAACATTGCTTGGTTTGCTTGCAGTTGCTCTTTGATTGGCCATTCTCAATGGTTTTGCGCTTTCAGCCAGACTTTGCAGGTCGTCCTTCTGGGTACCACGGTTGATATACCTAGTGCTTCTCAAGTTTGTGAAAACTCAGCCACAAAGCTAGAGTTGGCTGCAATTAACAGATGGAGAGGTTAAAAAGAGATAGCAAAAACAGATTGAACTTTCTAAATATACAAATTCAGTTGTATGTGTAACTTAAAGTTACATAAGCAGATTTTATATGTGTAACCTATAGTTACACATATAATTTTAATTCATCGGTGTTATGTTTGCATGTGTAACTATAGGTTACACAAGCACATTTAAATGTGTAAGTTATAGCTACACATGACAATTCTGATTACATCAAAGTTATATCTAAATTATATTGATATTACCATAAATTTACAAAACATAAACCAACTAACACTTACCGAAAACTGTGTCATGTCTGTTATAGAAATGTAATCCGAAATCTGGTATAGATCCCACCTTCCAACCCGCGGGATATCTTCTTCGTGGTTTGCAACTTTTGGGATTGAGCCTTCAGGTGCATGTTCAGCAAACAATATCACCCAGCATATATAAAATTTTAATTAGTCAAGCAAATAATATTAAAATATCCTGAACGTAACACTAAAAGTGCTGGAATAGAAATTACACACAAGCTTTACCAGTAAGTACTGCACACAAGCCTTCACATTTGCCAAGCAATTAATATTATCATGAATTTCTTCAAACAAGTGCTCGTGTATTAAGTCAGGCCAAGACACCTTGAGCACCGTCTCATATGTTTCAACGATACTAAGATATTTGACGTTCACTCCATTAGCATTTATGTCGCCAAAAAATAATACACAACAAAGATAAAAACCTATCAAACAAACTAGATCCTTCTCATCAATTTTCTTTCTTTTCCCACTTTTGCTCCTTTTGGTCATAAGTTGTTTTATCTTCTCTAAAATTTTTGTCTTAGTCACTGTTGTCTGATGTGCTGTAGACTTAATATCGGTGAAGAACTTGATGTACAAAACATTGTCAATCAAATCCTTATGAGAAAAGTTCTTTAATAGCTTTTGACCCTTTCTACTTCCAATCCTTTGCATGTAAAATAAACCAGCCTGACTTTGCATAGGTGTAGACTCTATAAACTTATCATCACCAAACTTGAAAGAACAAGGTGTGTCACAATCCATATCAAAGCAGTTCAAAAGCTTCAAGACGCCGCTTTTTGTTGGTAGTGATTTGTTTTGTTGTACCCAGGTACAGCTGGATCATACTCATCGTAATACATCATTACAGCTTACCGTAACCAACTCTCAAAAGATATCTCTCGAGCCCTATCAGTTAGTCCTATAGGTTTTATCACCTTTACCAAATCCTTAACGGCATTCAAGGATTGCCTTAATTTTCCTGTACACATCACACAAAAAAATAGCATGAGTCAGTATTTTGCGTACTTATCAAATACACTCCTTTATAACTGCAAACTCAAAATCATGTCACAAACTATGTGTATTTGCCAAGTACACAAACTGAATCATTTCTATTATGTGTTGTGTAACCTCAATTTACACATGCATATGAATCAGATGTTTGCTGTGTAACTATAAGTTAGTCACACCACAAGGCAAGTCAGTGGTGAGATTTTGAATGTGTAGCTTGTAGTTACACAAATCAATTGGCAAGTTAGTGTTGAGATTTTCAATGTGTAAATTATAGTTACACATACATAGTCAATCAATATATAAACCATTGTAGAGTCATTGGTGAGATTGTTTAAAGTGTAACTTATAGTTACCCATGCCCTTTGCAAGTCAGTGGTGATATTTTCCATGTGTAACTTATAGTTACAAATCTAGGCTCATTTCTATAAGATTTTCCATGTGTAACTTATAGTTACACATTCAATTGGCAAGTTAGTGTTGAGATTTTTAATGTGTAAATTATAGTTACACATACACAGGCATTACATATGATCAAAACATGAGATTCCAAATGTGTAAATTATAGTTACACAGCTCCTTGGCAACTCAGAGGCAACATCTTGAATATGTAACTTACAGTTATATAGGCTCATTTATATGTGTAACTTCAAGTTACACACTCAATATACATACCACAATACAGTCAGTGGTTATATTTTGAATGTGTAACTTAAAGTTACACGGGAGCCTGTTTGTATAGTTAAACATTAACAAAGGCATTTTCACTAGCATGATACCATAACAACACATATACTCAAATAATTTCACATCTAAGTACAAAACATTGTCAATCACTACTAGTTACACATCCTAAACACAACCAATTTTTTTATGTGCAACTACTAGTTACACATCCCAAGGCAAGTCAATGGTGACAGCTCATTTGGTATGTGTAACTATAAGTTACATAATCAATATACAAACCACAACACAGTCAGTGGTGACATTTTGAGTGTGTAACTTATAGTTACACATCTCCTTGTCTGTGTAGTTGCATATTCACAAGTACTACATGAGAAATAAACATGAGACCATGACAACAATAGTTTTCACATCTTAGTACTGTAATTGTATCATCTTTTCAGTAAGGATTCATTTTTTCCTTTCACCATTTTTATTTCAAAAGAAATTTGATTCTGAATCTGCAGTTGATGAAGTAATAAAATCAAGTTAGTTGATTGCAATTCAACTTAGAGTTTCTAGGGTTTTCAAACAGTAACATCTCAGAAATGAAACCCACTAAATCAAACTACAATCAGTTATATCACATCCATGACTTACCTTTGTTTCTATTCAGTCGGTTTTTTTATGGATTTTATGCACAAACGATTGTTCTCCTTCTCTGATCTGTAAAATTATCAGTCAGAATGAGTTATGTTCGTTGTAATTTCATTACAAACCCTAGTTCAGCAATTTTTGACACATGAAATTAGTAACAACAGGAATCAAAACTAACAGATTCAAATCAAAACATACCTAGTAATTCATCGTCGGAATATTTAGGTTTTGAATCAAAACTGAAGCTGGCCGATCTTTGTTTTTGCAGATTCAGCAGATGATGAAGCTGGAATCATTTCGATCTGTTTCTCGATTGTTGAGATGATGAATTGTTTTTGATCTCGATCTGATTTAGGAAGATTTCTTGATTTTTAGGCTTTTTTTTCTAGATTTGTTTTCTGGAATCAGTCAGTGAGATTTGTTTTCTCTCTCCTGCTAAATGAAATAATGGCTTCTGAACGAGAGAAAGGTAGGTGATGTCTATTATATACTCGAGGCTAATTTAGTTTTTTCGCTTTTTTTTTTTTTTTTTTTTTATAATTCGGGGCCTGGTTTTAAAACTCTTTTAACTAGGGGCCTCATATTATGGGTTATCCATGGGCGGGGCCTTAGCCTAATTTCCTCTTTCGGAAATGAGATTAAGGGTTAAAGGGCCTGTTAACTCCGATCCTTGGACCTTGGGGTTATCGGTAAGAGATAAATGGTTTACTGCTAAAATTATGTTGGCAGAAAAGCAAGTTGAACATTCTTCGGGTGTTCATCGGTGCTTGGTTTTCGAACCGGATTCTCTACCGGAGATACTTGCACATAAAGAAGATACTAATTGTGCATCTCTAGGTCGGGTAAAAGTCCAATTGTCTCTCCTCATCTACTTTGTACGTCTCCTACCATTAATGCCTCTGCTCAACTACCTAGCATTAATGGCGCACAGTTAGCGTGTCAAGACATCCAAACTTGCATCAGAAAAATTTGAATTGTTGTCAGTCTAACCATATTGCTTGAGAGAAGAGAAATGGTCGGGATAAAGCAAAGACATGAGGTTTACTTCCAAAGGGTTCTATATCCATTCTAAAGCGGTCAACATTTATCGCAAGTCCAACCGCATCTTCAGTTTCTAACCGGGCCGATACTGATGCGTTGGCATTTCCTTTATTGGACAAGAGTCACGAGCCTGATGGGGCTAATTCTTTCGTAGAAGACCAAGTCCGGTCCCGATTGAGAATCTTCTAGTCACGATTCGGCGTCCGTTGGGTTGACTCACGGATCCGATTTTTGTTCTAAAGAGTTGGAAGAGGGTGAAAACCCTAATTCTAATTTTTCTAATTTAGAACATCAAAGTTCGCCCAACTTGGTCACAGAGGAGCAACCAGAAATAATTATTGAATCACATTCAAGGGTGGATCAAGGAGAAAAACTCAAATGGATTCTTCTCTACTACTTGAAGATACCCAAGTAATTGTGACACCGGAGGTCTCTGCTAATCAGGTATGTAGTGAAGAAACTCCTAATGATTCTTGTTTTTTGGGACGTCAATATGATCCGGTAAAATTGGCAAAAGCAAAATCTTATTTGGAACGTAAATTTGGTCAATTATTTGATATGACAAAAGGGGTTCTTAGTCCAACAGGGGTTCTATATTGTTTTGGGCTACTCATGTACAAGGTTCACCAAGCTACATTGTTAACAAGAAACTTTCTTCAGTAAAGCACACTCTTAGACTATGGAATAGGAATTGTTTTGGAAATATCCAAAACAATATAGAAAAAATCAAAAAGAAACTTGAAAAAACAAACAAAAGGGTAAATTTTCCGAATAAGAATGCTGAAATTCTAGAGCTTAGGAAAGAACTCGCAAATTGGTATGCAATAAAAAGAAAGTTCGGAAGGACAAAAGTAGAGATCAGAATATTGCTCTAGGTGACAGAAACACAAAGTATTTTCATAATAAAGCTAAAAAAAACGTTTTCGTAGAAACAGAATAGAAACCCTACAGAATGATAAGAAAGATTGGCTAAATACTAGAACAGAAATCTCTGATTGCATAATAGATCATTTCCAAAAAATCGCAACAACTGTGAACCCTGACATAGACCATGATATGATAAATTTGATTCCTACTTGTAAAAATCAGTTGGATAATGAGATGTTGTGTAGTATTCCAACTGAAGTTGAAATCAAAAAAACGCTTTTTTCCATGGAACCAGATAAAAGCCCTGGTCCGGATGGTTTTCCGCCTAACTTTTTCCAACAAAATTGGGAAACCATTGGACCTGACTTAATAATCATGGTTCAAACTTTCTTCAAAACTGGAAATCTTTCAAAGGAAATGAATGCTTCATTCATTTCCTTATTCCAAAAACCCTGAATCCTACTACTCCGGCAGAGTTCAGGCCTATAGCCCTAGCTAACACTACCTACAAAATTATTTCTAAACTAATGGCAGGTAGATTAAAAGGTCTTTTAGATAAAATTGTTTCTCCGTATCAATCTGCCTTCATTCCGGGAGGTGATTTAGGAAAAACATTACTATAGCGCATGAAGTAATTCATAAGATGCAAAAATCAAAATCTAAAAAAGGTTTTATGGGCCTGAAAATTGATATGTCCAAAGCATTCGATAGAGTTGAATGGGACTTCCTCATACATATAATGCAAAAACTTGGTTTTAACCAAAAATGGTGTAACTTAGTACAACAATGTATTTCGACCACTACTCTTGCGGTCCTAATAAATGGGTCTCCGACATCTTTCTTCAAACCAACAAGAGGGTTGAGGCAGGGAGATCCCCTTTCTCCCTACCTATTCTTGTTTTGTATGGAGGCTCTGTCTAGACAAATTTCGCATGCTGAAAACTCAGGAATGCTCAAAGGCATAAAAATTGTGCACAAAGCACCTTCTATTAGCCATCTTTTATTTGCAGACGACTGTCTGTTGTTTTGTAAAATAAACGATAAATCTTGCCATAATCTGGTTAAACTATTCAGGGACTTTGGCGCTTGCTCAGGTCAGCTGATTAATCTATCTAAATCTGGGGTCTTTTTCAGCCCCAAAACTGAAACTCATATTAGACATAGAGTGAAACAGATCCTTGGGGTTACTGCTATACCTTTGAATGACAAATATTTGGGCTCTCCACTTTTCACTAATAGATCAAAATTATCTTGTTTTGAACCATTAGTGGAAAAAATAGCTCATAGAATGCTTACCTGGAAAGTGTCTCAACACAATGATGCGGGAAAAACTGTGATGATAAAAAATGTAACCACTTCCTTATATGTGTATCAAATGAATTGCTTTAAGATACCGGTAAAAATTTGTAACAAAATTACTCAAATACAAAGGAATTATTGGTGGGGTAAGAATGAACATGGTTTAAATAAAGAAGGAAAAAAATGAGTCTTTCTAAAAGACTGGAAATCGATAGGAAAAAAACTTGAAGAAGGTGGGCTGGGAATAAAAGATATGAGGAAATTTAACTTAGCAATGATAGCTAAGATGGGTTGGAGGTTAAAAGAGAAACCCAACTCTCTTTGTGCTAACATACTAAAGGCTAAATATCATCCTGACACTGACATATTACACATTGATGGTGCACCAAGAAGGTCAGATAGTTGGATATGAAAAGGCGTGCTAACAGGCATAAATCAATTAAAAAAATATTGCTTCTGGAAAATTGGAAATGGAAAAAATGTAGATATTTGGGATGATTTTTGGATCCCAGAGACTACACCTCCTTTGCCTAAACCTCAAATTCATATTGAAGGTTTAACAAAGGTTTCACACTTACTCTCACAACACAATTCTTGGGATCTGGATAAACTCAAAAGATGCTTTGATGAACCAACTATAGCAAAAATAAGAAAAATAAGTTGTCGGGGAACAGATGAAGAAGACACTACACACTGGTCACTGAATGAAAAGGGTAATTTTACAGTCAAGTCTTTGTATAGGAAAATAAACAACAGTGGTAATGATAACAAAAACTGGGTAAAACTTTGGGGAATGGACATCACCCCGTCTGTAAAACTTTTCATGTGGAAAGCAGCAAATGCTATCCTACCAACTAACATGAGAATTGCAACTGTTTACCACATATTAACACAAACTGCAACCTTTTGCAATGAAGGTCAAGAAACTCTAACACATCTGTTTCTGGACTGCAATTTTGCAACTCAAGTATGGATGCACTTTAACCTAGACAAAAATTATGTAACAAATGGAACCACAACTTTCCATGAATGGCTGAATGATTGCTTTGAACATCAGGACAGGGATACCTATGGAGTAACCTGGCAGGTTTTGTGTAGTGTTATTATATGGTATATATGGAAAGCAAGATGTAATATCACATTTAGGAAGGAAAGTCAAAACAGTGTAAAAACGGCGGATAGCATAGCGAAGTATATCAATAGCTACATGACTGTAAACAAAAAGGGCTACAATATATTGCAATCTCTATACTATAATAGAATGGACGATGAAAATATGAAAATAACAACCCAGCAAACGATGAAACAAGCACACACTATGACTCTGAAAATGAGTATAGTCCTATCAATGACGAACTCAGTGAGCAAAAGCAGGTATTGGGTTAACAATAAGTGATTACACAGGTACAGTCAGGGAAGCCAGAGGACTTAATGCTGATTGCACTTCCTGGGAGCAACTAGAGGAAAGGGGGGCTGATGCAGCATTCCGATGGGCAACACAATGGAGTGGCCACACTATCTCGTTTAGAAGCAACTCTGAACCTACTCTACTGTTGCTGATAGGAAAGTATGCAACATCAAGGGAACAACGGTACAAGATAAGTGCAGATTTTGAAACATGACTAAATTTGAGATAAATTTTAGAGCGCTTGATTTTTGTATTAACTAGAAGAATTAATGTAATAGAGGCAGCAAATATATCAGTCTTTTGTAATAGGTATGCAATACAACATACTTGGAAAAACACCAGTTTAAATTCTTTATTAGTCTATTTGAAATTACAAAGTTGGAACGAATATGTAACCGATATCCGAAACTCTTTTAACAGAGAACAAGGAAATATTAAATCTATGATATGAGGTTATCCTCTTTTTCCAAAAAAAAAAAAAAAAAAAAAAAGTCCAACAGGAATGACCTTCCCTGATTCTAGGGAGGAATTTATGGCAATGGTGATGGAAGGAGTGCAGCTTCACATTGAAGCTTTTAAGGACCAAATTCACGAAGTGGGAGAGGTCAACAGTTGATGTTGAATCTTTTTAAGGGTTCATGGGTTTTGTTTTTAATGTTTAATGTTATTTCCTGGAATGTTAACAGCATTAGAAAAAGGAAGAGGAGGTCTAGGGCTCATCAATGTATCAAATTATGGAAGCCTGATTTGATTATTCTCCAGGAAACTAGATTGGAGGACTGTAATGATAGAATTGTGAATCAGTTGTGGGGTTCGGGTTTATGTGGTTGGAAGGCTATCAACTCAATTGGTTTTTCTGGTGGCATTCTGATTATTTGGAACAAAAATACCATAGAAGTTGAAGATAGTGTTATGGGTAATTATTCCATTAGCTTGAAATGTAAAATGTTGTTGGATGGGTTTCAGTGGATGTTTTCCGGGGTTTATGCTCCTTGCAATGTTACTCTTCGTCAAGTTTTATGGGCGGAGTTAACCTTGGCTTATGACTCCTGGAATCTCCCTTGGTGCATAGGTGGAGATTTCAATGAGGTTTTGAGAATGATTGAGAGACAAGGCTGCAATAGAGTTTCTAATGGTATGAAAAAGTTTATTAAATTTGTGGAAGACATGGAATTGGTTGATGTGTATATGACAGGTGCTCAGTTTACTTGGAAAAACCACAGTAAAATCGATAGGTTTCTTATGTCCTCCGAATTTGATCTTCATTATCCATCAATTTCAGCTCAAGTCGCTTTCGGACCATGCGCCAATTAATCTTAGTTGTGATATCCAGGATTGGGGTCCTTCCCGTTGATTTCAAGCAATGTGTCTTCATGATACAAACTTACTGGAGTTGATGAAGGGTTGGTGGGAGTCTTATGTCTTTCATGGTTCAGCAGGCTTTATTCTCGCCAAAAAGCTGCAGGCCTTGAAGGGTGACATTATAACCTGGAACAGAACAGTTTTTGGGAGAGTGGACCGCCAGATGGAAGACATATTATTAGAATTATCAAGTTTAGATACTCTTGCTGACAACAACACCATCTCTACTTCCCAATCGGAGAGATAAGCAAAACTCAAGCATGACTTCGAGACTCTTGCTGATCGAAGACATATTATGTATCTCCAAAAATCAGGGAATTCATGGAATCTGGACGGCAACAGAAACACGAAGTTTTTTTCATCGTATTGTCAAAATGCGCAAGAGGAAGAATTCCATCCACTCTCTCAAAATTAATGGGCAGTTCACGGAAGATAAGCAGCTAATCAAAGCTTCAATTACTGATTACTTCTCGTCTCTTTTTCAAAAGAAGACCTCGCCCCGTCCTTCTATTGCTAACATGAAGTTCAAACAGCTGACCTCTGCTACAGCTATCGGGCTAGAGGCTACCATTACAGAACAAGAATGTGTAGCGGCTTTAAAGAAGCTAGGAAAGGACCGGACTCCTGGCCCAGATGGTTTTCAGGTGATGATCATTTCCAGATGTTGGCACTTCATGGGGAAAGATATCATGAAGGTGGTGAAGGATTTTAATCGTTGGGGAACTCTAAACTGGAGAATGAAAATATTTTTCTCTCTTTAATTCCAAAAAAAAGAAGTAGCAGAGGAAATCAAAGATTTTAGACCCATCGGTCTTATGAATAGTGTTTATAAGATGATTTCCAAGGTGCTAGCAGAGAGACTTAAAGTGGTGCTTCCCACCTTGATTTCGGATCAACAAATGGCTTTTTTATTAAGGGAAGACAAATTCTAGATTGTGCTTTGGTTGCAAATGAATGTCTTGATTCGAGAATGAAAAGTGGTATACCCGGAGTCATTTGTAAAATTGATTTTGAAAAGGCTTTTGACCACGTCTCATGGGAATTCGTTGATGAAGTTCTGCACAAGATGGGGTTTGGGGAACTTTGGCGTAAATGGATACAGGGTTGTATTAATAACACTCCAGTTTCTGTCTTAATCAATGGGTCGGCTCACACAAAGTTCGTTACTGGAAAAGGGCTAACTCAAGGTGATCCCCTTTCCCCGTTCTTGTTCTTGATAGTTTCGGAAGCTCTAAATTTGATGCTGCAATTGGGTCATGAACAAGGACACATAGGGGGTTTTGCAATGAACCAGAATGGGTTCACAGTGAGTCATCTACAATACGCAGACGACACTTTGGTTTTCTTAGATGACTCACCGGACCAGATGAATTACTTGAGATACTATTTGCTCGGTTTCGAAATGGTTTCAGGTCTGAAAATTAATTTTGCAAAATGTGGCCTTTTTGGTGTTGCGGGGGCGAGTAACATAGACTCCATGGCAGCAATGTTGGGATGCAAGACGGAAATTCTCCCCTCCTCTTATTTGGGTCTCCCTCTGGGCGATACTTCAACATTAATCAAATGGGAAGCCCTCATAGAGAAGTGCAAAAGTAGACTTTGCTCGTGGAAAAGATCGAGTCTCTCCAAAGCGGGTAAATTAACGCTAATTAAAAGTGTCTTATCCAGCATTCCGATATATATGTTATCTTTGTTTATTGCTCCTCCAAAAGTTATTAAAGCTCTTGAAAAATAATCAGAGATTTCCTATGGGACCCTTCGGAAACGAAAAAAGGTTACCACTATGTGTCTTGGAAGAAATGTCGCACTCCTCTCAAATCAGGAGGCTTTGGTATCAAATCCTTGAAGAATATGAACAAGGCCTTGATTTCAAAGTGGTGGTGGCGTTTTAATAAAGAGAAGACAGCCTTATGGAGAAAAGCCATGGCCTCCAAATATGATGCAATCTAGTTTGATAGAGAGACTAAAAAGCCGAAACCCCACAATAAATGTGGAGTTTGGAAAGGTATTTATTCTATGTTAAATTGCTTTAAACTCTGCTCGAAACTGAATGTGGGCGATGGAAATACTATTAGGTTTTGGGAAGATACTTGGGTTGGAAATCAACCCTTCAACCTGAAATATCCTCATATTTATCGGATCACCACTGCTAAGAACTGGACTATCAAGCAATCTGCGGAACCCATAGCTAATGGAGGGGCTTGGAATTTTGGTTTAAGTAGAAGACTCTCCAACACTCAAATTGAAGAAGTCACTGGCCTCATTTCAAGTATCCAGGATATTTGTGTGGGCTCTGAAGAGGACACTCTTTCTTGGTCGATCGATAAAAATGGGATCTTTACGGTAAAGTCTGCATATTCTTGGTTTGCTAAGGAGCGGGATTTGGAGACGAAGAAGCTAAGTATTTGGTCGAGGTCTTGGCCACATAAAGTTGGTTTCTTCTTATGGCAGGTATACCACAAACAAATAGCTACTCAAGATGTGCTTTACAAAAAGGAAAATTCTTTGGTCAATGGTTGCATTTTGTGTCGCAAAGATGGCGAATCGGTTACTCATTTACTGTTCCACTGCCTTTTTTCAACAAAAATATGGCAATACTTTATGTCTTTTGCAAGGATTGATTGGGTAATGCCGAATTCCATTGATATTATAATTAAGGGCTGGAGAATCAAAAATTTGTCCCCAATTGGTGAAGTACTATGGCAAGTTCTACCGGCGGCAATCACTTGGACCATTTGGAACAGAAGAAATGATGTTATCTTCAACTATGCGACAACAAATGAAGACCAAGTGATCTATCAAGTGAAGATTCAATCTTATAATTGGTGTAGAAATTTAGAACCTCTTAAAGGGATCTCTCTAGAAAATGTTACCATGAGGAATTGGTCTCAATTCTTTGTAAGTTAATGGGTTGTAAGCTTTTTTTGGGTTGTTTTCTCTTTTTGGAAGAGTTCGGCTTGAGTTTCTCAATGCCTTCTCTCGTGTTTGGGATCTTTGTTCTTCGCTTACTTCTGTAAGCTTTTTTTCAATGAATTTTTTATCTTTGCCGAGGAAAAAAAAGGAAATTATTTTTGAGACTAGGCAATGTACTGTACTTTATTTTCTAGAATTTTTAATATCTTTGATATTATTTGTGCAACCTTTCTTCTTCTTTTTTTTTTTTTTTTTTTTTAGTGTAAGCTTATAAGGCCAAATTTAATCTTGTTAAAATGATGCGCTGTGCGCATGAAGTTAAATGTGCCTGGGTACGAGGATCATCTGAAACACTAAAACATTCCACCAGTTCATAATGACTGTATTATTTGCTCTATGAAAAGAACTGACAAAAAGGTTAATATTTCCAATTGTAACTTTATTGAGAAGGCTTCATCGAAGTTTATATAAAGTTGGGCAAAGTTGTTGCATTACCAGGATCACTGGATTTTACATAATTTTTAAGAAAATCAATTAGTTTGGGAAACAGTTTTTTTTTTTTTTTTTTTTGGATGAGGTGAACACTTCGCTATCTAGAGGTTCATAACTCATGGAAATAGAGAATATCTACAGATCAACCTTTGTGTTTTAATCCCAAAAAAGATTGTGGTGCTCAAGAAAGAGCAGCAGCGATTGCTACCTCTCTTGATACTCCAAATCTGTTAGCCAACAAGGGAAGCCTTGGCCGGTAAAGAAAATGCCGCCATGCCAAGCCTTGACTGAGAGTGATTCCCTCGTTATATCTTTTTTCCTGCCTCCTCACTGCCAAGCGATGCCCTCATTTTTGTGTTCGGTTACTTGCTCTTGGCTTTTCAGTATCCACTATCTAGATTTCTCTCGAGACATTCCTAAGACACTTGAACCGCTCGTGGGCTTGTTGAACCAATGCTAAAGGGTGTCCAACCTGGCATTTGTCATGCCGGCGTTTAGACCAAAATAACAGTATTTCCGGCGGTTCGATGGGACTTCGGAGCGGTGAAATTAAAAAGGACTCAGTTGGAAATGAGGAAGACGCATACTAATAAAGATTAGGGTTTCTGAATCGCCACTTACCCTTTACTCTTTCTACAATCTCACACTCTTCTTCGAGGACCCTTTCCTTCTTCTTCTTTTTGCGGAACTTCAACTAACCTTGAGGAGACAAAAAATGGATTGTTCTTTTTGTAAAAAGGTAAGAGTTCAACTGCATAAGCAATATTCACATTCAAACCCCGGCGGAGTTGTAGTATGCAATCGTTGTAACGAGGAAATCAACAACATGATGAACTTGATGAACAAAGAAAGAAATACAGAAACCATATCCCTAGGAGATGCCAATTGGGTAAGCACTTAAACCTTTTAGGTTGTTGCCTTTTAACAGCATTTTGATGTCGTTCCCCAGTCTCGGCCAACACAGTTATAGAGTTTTTAGTCTCTGAACTCACTAACTGTTAGCTAATTATGAAATGAAATGCCTTGAAAAATCTATTGCAGAATGCTGTCTTTAAAATTCAAACACCTCATTTAAAAATGTGGAAGAGTTCTTAGCCTGATTGACTTAAACCCGGTGCAATTGCAAGTTGCTATTGCTATAAACTCTGTAACTAGGGGACTTGTTGCTCTGTGCTTAGTTGAGATACTATCCATGTTTCCATGTTGAGTTTGATTTCTGTAACTTGTTGCCTGTGGTCGTGTTGGATTTTCCTTAGGGGACTAATAGTGCTACAAGGTGGATCGAGGTAGCTAAAGAGAGAGAAGACTATCTTATTGGTGGATTAAATGTTGCATTCGAGGAGGAAAGTTACTCAGATATTCAAGTCAAGCCTGGCACTGGACCTTCTATACCTGCTCATAGATTTTTGCTGGTTAGTTTATGCACCGTTAACCAGCCAAGTCTCCCAAGTTGAGATGAACCAGATATAAGTTACATTCTTTTCTTGAGAAATATTGATGCTATGTTTTTCATGACCCTTAATGCAAATATTGCAGGCAACTAAATCCGAGGTTTTCAAAAACATGGTAGCATCAGATAGTTGCAAAGCAGCATCAGTTGACTACATATCCCTCCCTGAGTTCAATCATGAAGAACTTGCAGTCTTCTTGGAATTGCTTTACTGTGGAAACTTGGCGGAGGAAAAGTTGGGGAAGCATTTTTCATGCCTTGCACTCGCATCTCATAAGTATGTGATTCCACATTTGCATAAGTTTTGCGAAGAGAAGATACTAAATTTGTTAGATTCGTCAACTGCACTCAAAGTTCTGGAAATCTCAGAAATTTGTTCTAACGAGGCATTGAAAGTTGCTGCCTTGAACTCAATACTCAGTCACTCGGAGGAAATATATTACTCACCTGGTTATGAAGAATTTGCAAGCCAGAACCCGCATTTGATGGTACAAATTACAAGGGCCCATAGCAAAAAAAAGTAGCACTCTTCTTAGTGAGAAGAAACGTAATGTTGTGTGACTTGCAATACAACGTAATGTTAGGCAAATAGAAATAGATGCTTCTGTGGCATTTAACACAATAATTAGTTTATTAGTCAAGTAGGAGCAACATGCCATTTTTGTTATATTCCATACTGGCATTTATAGCTGCTCACTATCTCCACTATAGTTTTTTTCACCTTGGTTTTATTTGTGCATCAACATTGTTTTTTTCCGATTGTTTTCCAAAAGACAAACATCTACCGATGGCAAAAGGGTTTTGGAGTTGTTTGTTGTGAAGGTCTCAGCAGAGTATTGTATTAACGTAGGTGTAGATAGCGCAACTAGAACATCTATACAATAAAGCATAAATGGGAAGTTAGTTTGAAAATTGATAATGAAAATACATAAAACATAAGAAATTGTCTGTCACCTAAAACATAAGAGGCCAGCCAAAAACATATGCAAAGTGAGTTTTGCCCCTTGATGTAGCTTGTTGTAATTACCAACTGAAGCCTAAGCAAATGTTGCTGCTCAGACGCTCAGTACCTGCAGAAAGAGACTCCCCCCTAATGCTGGTTGATGTGGCTGTTTGTTGCCCACTGATACCTTTTTCCCTGCCTCCTCACTGGCTAACGATTCCCTCATTTTTGTGCTTTTGAGGTTTAGATATCAGTCGGTTACTTCCTCCTAGCTTTTCAGTATCCAGATTTCTCTGGAGACGTTCGGCGTAGTCCTAAGACCCTTGAACCGTGTGTGTGCTTGTGGAATCAGTGCGACGTTTGCGAAACTACTAAATGGGACTTCGGGGCGGTAAAATCAAACAAGGACTTGTTGGAAATGAGAAAGAGGCATACTAAGCATTCTCATTAAAGATTTGAATACATACACTGAGATTTTATAATAAGAAGAAAAAGCTCTGCTCCGTCATTGTGACATTGTGATGTATGAAATTTTTTTCCAGATGCAATTCAGTGTTCATTCTAGCAAGCTCAATTCAATCACTTTCTTCTATCTTTACTCAACAATCATTGGGATATTAGAGTCCTTCATCAAGAACATCACCTGTTTGTACACCTACTATATTCAATTCATTACTACTGAAATCAAAAGAGTAAGAAAAACTGACATTCAACTTCAAAGCCATCAAACCTACATCCATTTTAAGTTTACCATAACCGAAATTTTAAACAACTGGAAGAACACAACTGGTTTAATTACATCCAAAGGAAGAAAAAGCAAGCAAAATACTAATTCAAAACATCCGACAGGCTACCAATGTTGTTACAACTTTCTTTACACAAACAAAATTCAAAGCTACAACATTACAAATCTACCTGACATAAAAGGTTCACCCATCATAACCACTGCAACTTTCCCAACTGCTATTCAAACCATGCACTTGCTACAAACTGAACCCAAAAATCATCTTTTGCCTCCTGAAACCTTCACCATCACCATATCCAACAAAAAACAACAAAAGAAACTACCACCTAATGTCTAAAATTGAAACCCCTTTCTCCAGGCACTTTTTTCAGCAACACCAAGTACCATCAATATCCCCATAAATTTTCACGAAGATGCACAAGAGAAACAGTAATTAAAACATCACAGTACTCTACTTCTAAGGGAATTGATAGTACTTACAAGGCAATCACCAAGAATCGCCATCACTGTCGCTGTTGTAGTTCAACTCATCAAATTCATAGTAGACACCTTGACCATCATCGTTGTATGAAGTTTTATAAGGCCCATGGAGATCTTCATCTTCGGTCTCCTCTTCCTCATCTTCTTCATCACTGCAGACCTCCATCTCACCGGAAAATACAGGTTCTCCATCGATGTCTAACCCACGAATTTCCTCTCCGTCAGAATCTACGTTTAAGGGTTCTGACATGGTCCCAGCAAACTTACGGGGGTTGTTTGTTTTTTGGGCGAGGTACCACTTGATCATCACCTCTTCAAACTATTGCCTTTTCCTCTTCTTCTTCTCTGCATCTCTTGCTCTCGCTTCTCTTTTCATTGAATCATCAATGCTTTCCTCCAATTCCTCTTCCTCATAGTTATTTTCTTCATCTTCACTATCACTCTCAGTTGCACTTTGAGTCTTACCCCATGATATTTTCCACTTAGCTCTTCGCTGAAGTCTCTCCATGTGTCGTTGTGCATCAACATCATCTAATTTTCTCATCCATAACTGAAATTCATCATCATTTTCAATCCTTAACCTCTGAAATTCCTCTTTCTCTTCTTGTTCTTTTTTCTTGGTCTTTTCCAGATTCAGATAAACGATCAAACTCTCCATCTCTATGTTTGTTAAAGCCTCAATTGCCTTCTTTGCATGTCACATTGCATCGGAATCGGGTGGTGATTCTGGGTTTCTTTCACCGGCGGAACTGGTTGCAGCATCAGCCATCTTCCTATTCCTTAACCTCCTTCGCTTGATTTCTTTTTTGGCTTAATTTGGTATAATAATCTGTTTATGACCGCCTCCTTTAAATAATGGTGGTAGATTAGCCATAAATGGCCCTTTATGGCCTTTGGTCAAGTGTCTCATTGCTTGGCTATTCACGCCACTTCAATGCCATGCGCATCCCTTTAGAGACCATCATTACTCTAGTAAACCTTATTTTCAAAGTCTAATTTTAGACACTATATTTGCCTTCAACTCTGTTGGGGCTGCCATTAAGAGGTGCATCCCTAGGTCACCTAATTTTGAAGAGTTTATTTGGGTTTTAATTAAAATTGTTGGTTTTATGCAGCACCTGTTGGGAGGCATCGTTGCTAATTGTGGTATGATCAGTAGTTGGGTTATTCCTCACATCGATCAGACCAACATTATTGCTTACTATACTAAAAACCCTTTTCTCTCAATACCAGTAAATCGAATAATAACCTCACCAAACCTCAATCATACAATTACCATCTTTCATTTTTACCATATCCAACAATGTTTATGACATTTGGAAGGTTGTGCAATAACCTATATACTTACCAACGATGTCATGACAAATCTCTTAAATACTCACCAACCCTTCTATCCATCATGCTCACGTATAGGCAATACGTAAGGAGAAATATGTTATATGGCTTGTTTGGATATATCCTTAGTTTGATTCTTTGCTACAAGTCCCACGTGATACCTAAGCCTAAGTCCCTTTCTGCTGCTCCAAAAGAGGGTACCAAGTTATCTAGTATCTCTGATAAGGTCTCTTTGTTTAAATATAATAATTGGGAATCTTACACAAGAATATATCATTCTCCATCCATTTACTTCTCATATTATATTCAACTCTCTCAGTTTTCCCATTTTAAGGATCAGTCCACCTTAGATGACTTTTTTTGGCTGCATCTTCACATTTGTCGGATAAGACCTTATCACTATCACAGCACTGCAACAAGAATCTTTTACTTTCAAATCCTTATTTTAATACCCAAACAACTTCTCTTCTCTGATAAAATTTCTATCATCACCTTCACTATTATAATCTTTATGGAATCATCTACATCTCAGGCCACCATTACACCTGAAAACCTTGAAATCCAAAACCTCACTACCCAAATGGCAGAAAAGCTTACCTTACCATCATCTTTAATCGAAACAAGTATTCATTGACAAAACAATTATCTTAGCTACTTTATAGTATCTGCATTCACTGATAAAAGGTTGAGCTCTTCCTGAAGTGAAAAGAGGGATTCCAGTTGGTATAGCTTTCTGAACACATACTCTAGCAAAAACTTTAACATTCTTCTTTAAAGGATGATTCCCATAGGGTGTTTGAGCCTCTAATAATTTCCCAATCTTGAGAGTGAGTTTCTGAAGATCCTCAAAGTGCACTCCTTTAGGATGTTACATAAGATAAGCCAGAACAGTTCTTCAGCAAAAGAGACATGATGATTTGGTGTCCAGTCATTTGGGGGGGACGACTTTTAGTACCATTAAATATCCACAAGCATACCAAGGTCTATGCTCATTAACCCCGTTAAAATCATTTTCAGCCATAAATCTGATAAGGACCTTGTTTCTCAAACCATTAAAAGTAGTGACAGTAGGTGTTTGAGATAGCGACCATTGGTTGCAGATGTAGTAACGAATAGAAGAAGTAGGGACAAGGGTTTCAACAAATGTATCCAACCATACACCATTTCCAATCAGTTTTTCTGTACTTCTTGTCGAGTATTAGATCATAAAGATATCAACTGTCCAGCATGGAAATCCAAACAAAGGATACTAAAGGATCAGCTGCTTCTAGCTCAAAATATGTCCTCCCTGTTGTTTCAAGGATAATGATGCTAAATCAATCAATAACTCAACAATGCACCTACTACCAAACATTGTGATTAAAGATACCATCATGTCTCCTAATGAAGAAGTGCAAGACAACCAATTTGATACTCTTGATAACCATGTCAACACTAGAGGAAAATCTAAAGATTTAGCTCAAAGTTCGACAATGTGACTCAAACAGTTTATCAAACAATCTCCAGATGGGTTCTTTTGTTAATCGATAGATGGTTCTAAAGATTTTCGATGTTGGGCCTGTCCAACAAAGCTCAACTCAATTGAATAATGGTCTCCCAGTTATCTTCAAGCAAGTTACTACCCAGATGTTTATGGGTAAAAACTGATTCTGCTGTTTTTGGTAATTTGGGGTGTATTTAATGAGAAACGAATCTAAACCCTAAACAAATGCACTGCAGGGAATGCTTTTAGGTTCGAGAAATCAACTGTAAGACTCGGCCTAAACCAAGAAATGGTTGTTCAGATTCAATTCGGTCACAAGGTGAAGGAGATGGTGTTGATCTTAGGGAGGGAAGCGAAGAAGGTGTTGGCTGTTTATGACTTGTATCGAGTGTTGAATTGGCTTGCACAATGTAAGCTATCAGTTCCGGGTGTTTTTCGGATACGTTGGTTACAACACTTGGTTTTTCTGTGTTGTTTGAAGATAGGTTGAAGAACCTATTTATACAAGTTATTTGAGCGCAATCTTCATCTCGTAGGAAGTGGAGGAAGTTGAGTGGTGTAGTAGTGGGGTCGTGTAAGTGATTGTCACACGATCACGCCTTGGCCCACTTCCCACATCATCGTTAACCGTCCATGCCTCCTAACACGTTCTCATAATGGGTGTATTGCATGCCGACGCGTTGTAAACCGCCGGACCGATACCCAAAGTAACACTACACCAAATTCGGATTCATAATAACGACAATTGTAACGGCTTATGGGCCGTTACGAATTTCCGTTACAAATGGCGTTACAAAAATTCATAGCATGTGAAGCCGTTACTAATTTTTTTTTTAAAAATTAAATAATGTGGTGAAGCCGTTTTTAATTTTTTTAGGCGTGCCAGATCACACGCTTGGTCACAATTGTGTGGTGGTAACACTTTTAATTTTGCGTGTGCCATTCACATGCGTGCCATTATTTTTCCACCCAAGATGAGTAAAACTAGGGATATTTCCTCCCCTGCGTGTGTCATTCACATGCGTGCCCCTCTTCATCCCATGCCTTAATGAGAATCGACATATCGATTTTTCATTTTTCATTTCTCTTCCATTTTCTGCTCCTGGTGTCTTGCCTCTCTTCTTTGAAACCCTAATGAAACTTCATCTTCAATAATTGACAACAGAGAAACTATCTTTTAAAACCTCTCAATTATCTCAATCATCAACTTAACTTCTCATTTTTAATTTTCTTTTATCTATTTTTCTCCTCTTCCCTCTCAGAGTTTAGGGTTTTGATTGGGTTATTCATCTGTTTCGATTGGGTTAACAGATCTTCAATCAATCATCAGTTTCGATGGGTAAGTGTTTTATCATCATCACTTCATCAGTTTCGATTGGATTTTTATCATCGCTTTTTTAGGGTTTCATCTGTGAATCCGTTTTTTCTAATACGATTTCGATTTCATCATCTATTAATCGAGTTTAGGGTTTCAATTTCATGATCTGTATTTCGTCATCTGTAAGTATTTCATCATATGTTTTAGGGTTTGAGTTTTTCTATTTCTGGGTTTGTTATTGTTTTTGGCAGGCTGTGCCTTTCTGAAGTATGAGACAAAAGAGCAAAATTAAAACGTAGTTATCGTAAATAAAGAAATGTAGTTAGATGTCTGCTAAATTGAAACGTGTGTAATAATGTTTCATTAGTCTTGATTCATCGATTATGGGTGCTAAGGAATCTTCAACTATGCACTTGAGTTTAGACCTGAGAATACTAGTTCAATAAGTCTTGATTCGTCGAATGAGTTAATGTTACCAATTTCATATTCATTTCCCGTTTAGTTGCTAGTTCTGGAACAGCACTAATTGCGGCTTCAGGAAAGATATAGTTATGAAACTTATATCATCTCAGAAATCAATGACCTGATTGAAAATTTAGAGTAAGAATAAGAAATGTCCTTTCTATCAACGTTATGAGATAAAGTCGTGTAAAAAAAGGTTTTCCGGCGCTTGTATATTTTCCAATAATTTATTGTGACCTCTAAGATGAATCCTAGCAACTTGACAGGATAGTTGAGAGCATTGGGGAGGGAGTCACCGAGTTCAATGAGGGTGATCATGTAATCACGATATTCACTGGAGAATGCATGACATGCAAACACTGCACCTCAGGAAAGAGCAATATGTGCCAAGTATTGGGAATGGAAAGGAGAGGACTTATGCATAGTGATAAAAAAACTCGCTTCTCAATAAAAGGAAAACCCATTTATCATTACTGTGCTGTTTCAAGTTTTAGTGAATATGCAGTGGTGCACTCGGGATGTGCCGTTAAAATTAGTGCAACTGTGCCATTAGAGAAAATTTTCTTGCTCAGTTATGGAGTGGCTGCGGGTAAGTTTGTACCTTTCGAAGATAATCTTGTTAGCGGATCAAACACTTCAGTTCCCTTTTGTTCTTTTTTGTATTGCTTGAAATGCCAACATTCTTAGCTGCAACTTATCTTATATAATTTGGTCAGCGATGAATACATTTGATAATTCGGTTTCGTTTTACTAGGTCTTGGTGCTGTTTGGAAGGTTGCTAACATATCTGAAGGATCAAATGTAGATATTTTTGGCCTTGGAACTGTTGGCCTTTCTGTAAGTATTGAGAACTTTATGACAACTTGTAGGAGCTCCAATCTTTGGAATAGTTTTTACTCCTGTAATGAGAGACACACTACGAATTGGTTTTGAATTTTTTGTATGAATAGGTTGCACAAGGTGCTAGACTAAAAGGTGCATCTAGAATAATTGGGATTGATACTAATCCTGAAAAGTACGAAAAAGGTAATCAAAAGCTCAGCTTCTAGCATCTTGTGCTGTCTGTTTCTGTTTACTTACAAATTCTGATCTGTTGATATGGTGGTTCTTGACGCAGGAAAGGCATTTGGGGTGACGGACTTTATAAATCCAGCTGATTGTGGTGAACCCGTTCAACAGGTATCTGTACATTTTTATTTCATTCCAAGAACGCATTTTGAAACTGCGCTAAGTCACGTTTTTTAAGTTCAATACCAAAATGCATAAATTAGTATCTTGGAAGCACGCTTCTCAGGCTCAATTTGATATTTATGCTTTTATTATGCTGTTCATGTGTGGGTTATTCAGGAGCCACTAGTTATTGTTGTAATTTTGAGCTTATGTTGCATCTTATAACTTTTTTAAAGTTCAATTTGTTAAGTACTTTGATATGCCCATCTTATGTTGTTCCTCTACCAGAGCTGCTGAGAGTAAGAAGTTAAAAGCTGATGGAGTCGGAGTTGAACCAGAAAAAGCATGTAAGTCCAGGTACTTCACTTTTTCCTTTGTTTTGTAAAGAGACTTCAACTGCAGTTTCTTTGATGGAGGATCAGTTTTATCAAGTTATACTCTATGAGCTTGATGCTATTCGCAAGGTAATGTGGTGTCAAGTTGCTACTTTTCTTAGGGACAAAAGGTCATTGCTAGTAACAACCTTTGTTAAGGCGAGAGCTATTAATATTTTTTTCTTTTTCCGGTATAATGAATTTATTGAAGATAAAGGAAGTCTTTTTAAGGTTGGATCAAGTCATTGGGTTTGATGTTTTCTGGAAGATGAGTTAGGCAGCTTTCAGTCTTTGTGACCTTACATAAAATTTTCCGATTACAGCAAAAGCCTTCATTTGAGCTACCTGGGAAGCTTGCCGAAGAAACTAATCGTGTAAAAGGTAAGATATTTCTCTAATTTATATGTTACTCCTTTATTTCTTTCTCATTCAATTTTAATGGTGGTCTTTGTAGATGCAATTACATTTGTGGTGGTCATTCTTAGTCTCTATTTTCTTCTTCGAGTCACAAAAATAATATGAAACCCATCATTCTTTATGAGTTTAAATGATCAGTTAATCAAAGCTTCTTCTTTCAGGTGTGACACTCCTCTTTACTGAACCTTCAGATGCTCGCATACCAGATATAAGATGGAGGCTTTACATCTTCAAGGGGGTTGAAGTGCTTAATGGTAAAATTTTCAGGAGATTTGTTTTCATATGGGATTTGTCTATTAATATCACTGGGACAAGTACATGCCATCTTATTTTAACACCACTGTCCTTCCTATAAAGCATATTAGACCTCATAAGTTTGTAAGCCAGAGATTGTAATTTTAAATTTGATGGTTTGGTATCGATTTCTCTGAGTTACTGATGTTAACATGCATTCTAGATGATGCCAATGGATTTTGAGTTTTATGTTTCATTTCATATATATTCTTAGCTTTTCGATTAGTTCGTCGGAATTGATGTAATTCTCGTTTATGTTGTTATCCAGCCTAAACTACTATACACCTCGCTTCTTGAATAAGCAGAAAAGTTTTTTCTTACTCCCAACATCTAAGTATACAGTTTTTTGTGTTCGCGGGTTTTTTGAATGATGCTCTTTTTGATTGGAAAGGCTGGAGAACAAGGCAGTCATTAGGTTGGAGAGCAGATGCAAGTTTTGTAAGTTTCTATGTGTTTCTAAGTTAGATGAGTTTGTGAACATAAGAATTTCTATGAACCGATACTTAGTATCCCCTAGTATTTCATACTTAACAAAATTTTTGATACTTGAAAGAATTTAAGTTCTTTTTTGTATTAAGATATTTGAATGTGATAAGAATTGATTGAATGTGAGATGAATTTGATTGAAGAAAATATTGTTGATTGTGGAGGATGAAATGAAAGGTGTATGCGAGATAGTTTTTTGGAATTAAACTTATTTAAATGAGAAAATGAATCGTTGGTGCCTTGACAGTCAAAATTGGTCAAGACCGACCAATTTTGACCAGTCAAGGTTGACCCGGCGATAGTAATTTTTTTGTTACAAAAAAGTTCGTAACGACCTCGAAACATTACAACATCCCTGTTGCAAAAAAAAATTCGTGAACGACCCGAGTTGTTACCACGTGGCAAATTCAGTAACGGCTCAAGCACATTACGAGGGCTAAAAAAAAATTAGTGAACGTGCCACAAAGCCGTTAAAAAAATGTAACACCCACTTTTGCAATGGCGAGGGCCGTTACAACCCGTTTTTGTAACGGCCCGGGTGCATTTCTAATCCCGAGAATTTGGTGTAGTGTAAGCATCCCCGGTTTGTGACATGTTTGATGTCTCGAATAAGTGGGTCGTGGGACCCAGGAGAATATCATGGTGCTATTAGGTGAAATAACTAAGTTTTTTATGAGGCCAAAATAAAATATGTATGTATTCGACGCATGTAAAGAAGCTTAAATTAATCGATGTGTATGAAGCATCATTGTTTTTGAGCTTGATTGAATAAGTCGCGGAGAAGCGTTTTAAAAGAGGAAGCATGATCGACCACCTTTGGGTGATCGTTTGGTGGCTATAGGTACACGCCATTACTTGGCCGATCGCCTCATGTAGAAGAAGGATAGCCGGTCTTCACAATGTTGCTTTGCTTGTTCTCTAAAAATAGATCTATATCATCCAACTAGGCTGGCAAATTTGGATGGTCGTGATCGATTTGAGGCAGCTGTTCAACGTCGTTTGACGCAATTTTAGGGTTTTGGGGCCGATCGGCCATCTCCCTTTTGAGCGAGCGTTTTGAGGCATTGAGCCCTAGTTTGCGTAGGCCGGTCAATCACGTGTAAAGGTGGGTCCACAGTGATCACGTTGACATCTTCGGGGCCGTTTAAGATTAAATCTAAGCCACTCAAATCAGTTTTCGAAGATAGGTGGTCGAGATCGATTTGTGGCAGTAATGTGTTGCCGCAAAGCGACTTTAGGCTTTTCTTGAAAAACAACGCAAACACTCATGTTTGGGCCGGCGATTTGGTGTGCTTTGGACTAGCTATGGGAAAGTCGATCAGTCATGTGTGGAGTTGGTTCGATGATGAACGCGTTGGCATCTCCTTGCTCGCTTGAAACACGATCTAAGCCGTCCAACTAGGATGGCGAAGTTGCACGGATACGATCGATCAGCGGTAGTTGTATAACGCTGCTTATTCAATTTAGGGTTTTCAAAGTTGCATGATCATCCTAGTTTGGGTGAGAGATTCTATGTGTTCCAAACTTGCTATGAGCAAGTCGATCGACCAACGATGGAGTGGGGTCGACGGTGAACGTGTTAGCATCTTGTTGGCCACCTGAAATCGGATCTATGCCGTCCAACTGGGCCGGCGAGAATGGACAGTCGTGATTGATTTGCGGCAGTTGTTCAATGCCGCAAAGTGATTTTAGGGTTTCTTAAAACAACGTGTTCACGCTACTTTGAGAAAATGATTTAATGCTCTCTGGTCTTATTGCGAACAAGTCGATCGACTAGGGCACTAGTGGGGTCCGTTGATGATCATGCTTGCGCTTCCTTAACTGTTCGTAAGAGGATCAAAGCCGTCTAACTAGGCCGGTGAAGTTGGAAGGGAATGCTAGCTTTTTAGACTGTTTTTTACGGTCTTAGCTCGTTCGAGCTATTCTTACACAGCGCGATCGCCGGTGGTCACTGCGGTGGTTGCCTAATTCTGTTAGGAGTAAGCTATGCTTGTTAAATAGTGCGGCCAAGTTGTGTGGCCGTAATCATTTATGAGACTGACATTAACAGTGTAGATTTTCTTTAAGAATAAATATTTGTTCAATCACATTAACTTTAAAAGTGTGTGAACGCATTGATCTCTTTGTTAGAGAGTGATGTAGCCCGTGTGGGTATTTTCATGCAGATCTCAATACTGGCATTTCGGGAGATTCATGCTACTCTGCTGAGAGTGAACACTTTATCGTCATGTCATGTCAATAATGAGAGTTGGTGAGAACATAACATGGAAAATACTAGGCGAGTCATGCATTAATAACTAACGCGATAGGTTGAAATTTATAAGATATCTGGGATGGATGCACCATTATGATAAATTTCATAAATATATATACATGTATAAGTAAAGAGGTTTAAACACTCATTACTTTTTTTTAAATGGCATTTACTCCTTTGCAGGATGACAGCGCATTAAATACAAGATTTCACGATTTTGACCCTGAACTAAAAACCACCATCAACATTAAGTCCCCTGCTTAGCACGTAACGGTGACATTGTTGCGGGGTAAGCACTAGATGGTGACAGACAAAGAAATTCACAAGACAAGGTCGATGCACATTACCAGGATAGAGGATGGCTCGGCTCTTGAGTAGGGCACGTTTCCTTCGCACGTCGGTTATCATCAGATAGATAAGTATCTACTTGCTTGTTATCCCGTATCCGGAGCCTTTATACACGGCAAGTAGAGACTCCTTTTGTTTCCCAGGATCTTGTTGATTTGTGGAATATAAAGAAGACGCCGGAGCCTTTCCCATCATAGGATTGCTTCTTTTCCTCGTTCCAGGTATTGCTCTTTGTTCATTGTGAAAATTTTAATTGATAATAACGATTTTATTTACCATCTGTCGGTATGCTCATAACGTCCCTTTTTGCAGTGTATGATGGGAACTGCTGGTGATGATTACTCTTTTACTTCTCCAGAGAAGAGCTTCGAAGTCGACAAACCTGAGGCTAGCGCGTTCGAGGAGGTGATGGCCAAAATAGATCCTCCATTTCGTGAAGATGATCGTGCCATACAGGCTTTCTTGGCTTCGGTCGGCATGGAGGAAGAATGGAGGCGCGGCGAAGCGTCTCAGGTTCGGGAGCGTGTTCAGGCTTTCTTGGCTTCAGTCGGCATGGAGGAAGAATGGAGGCGCGACGAAGCCTCTCAGCTGCCGAGTGCAAGAGCTGAAAGGTTTGCGGCTCGGCTAAAGCGGCGAAGGATCGAGCATCGTGGCCTTCGGTGAAACCAAGTATGATTACCCTGTCTGTAACGGAGTCATCATCCTCGATTATGACATGGACGAACCAAAGTATCCTCAGAAGGCTGTTGGGGCAGTTCCTGAGGGAGAGGTCAAAGTAGATTCCGTGGAGGGTATTGAAGCAATCACCGGAGGGAACACTGAAGTGGCTGCTGAGGAAATCATGGTAGCGGCATCCGGAGAATATGTCGAAAAAGCTTCGAGGGACCATGCCAGTGCATCTCCTAGAGGGGATATTAAAGCAACCATTGAGGAAGGCGTCGAAGCAGCATCAAGAGGAAAGGTCGACGCGGCTTCCCTGGAGGATGTAGTAATGGCTTGCGGTGACGACGTTGTAGCAGTTTCCAACCATTTCTGTGAAGCTACTGTTGATCCTTCCGATGACTAGATTTCCCTTTGTTGCTTTTATTTTTGTTGAATGCTTTCATAGTTTGTAGACATTCCTTTTTATGCTCGGCGGTGACTGAGTTTAGGTTTAATTAAACAGTGGTCCGTGTATTCACATCATCTCGAGATCCAATTGTGACGCTCTCCAGGGTTATAATAGAATCTCTATATTTCGTTCAATTCACGCATATAACCCGTGATGCGTTTTATGTGTACTATCTTCGTGATGATTTCCCACGATCTCAAACAATGAAGGATGATGCGATAATGGAAACCAATGATTAACCACGAACACGTTTTCCAAAGAGTCGGGGTTTCACAAATCCTATTGCGGTGATGCTGCTTGCTTAATTGTTGGAGTAGACCGTTCCCTTTACCATACGAATCCCCTTTGCCCCTTTCTCTCTGTATGTAGGCCTTCAATGTTTCTCGAAAGATATAAGATGTTTCTCTTCACGGTTTTGTATTTCTGATTCGAACTGGTGGGTAATGAGGGTCTAGGTTTGCTCAAGACTTTGCGTTACGATTCAAGAGCAAAAGAGGTTTCTAAAAGGAAATAATATTTTGATTAATAATGAAACCCTAATTATGAATGCAAGCAGTGCAATCATTTTGGAGGAATTACAAATATTGCATGAAGAAGGGGAAATTACTGAAGGAAATACTAAAGAGAACACTGGAGGAAAAGGTAGCACAGCGTTTTAGGTATGAAGAACGTCGGAGGAAATGGTAGCACAGCATTTTAGGTATTGAGAATGACGGAGGAAATGGTAGCACAGCGTTTTAGGTATTGTAGGGTTCAAGCCATCGTGAGTGAATCGTCACACCTTCCGGTTTGTCAGCATTGATGAGCTTGCGATGAACCGCCTAAGATAACATCTCGCCACTGTGTATGGCTTATCTTCCTTTTCTGCAGGTGAATCAGGCTGAGCGGTCACTTTCACTGTCACATTCCCAACTTGAAACGCGGTCGCTTCATTACCAAATCTCCGATTTGAAATGTGTTTGGGCGTTGTACGGCTACTTGATCCTTGGGCTTACCGTCTTTGGCCGAGACAGCTTCTAAACTTTTAACAAAGCGTTTAAAAGGACCAGCATCCCATTCACATCTCCTAGTGGCGGATGGGTTGTTGATTGGAGCGAGTCCCCGAGCTTTATCATAAGGAGGAGTGACTGGTTGCAAAAAGGGTTGTTCGATAAGACTTACTTGGGTTCGAAATCTTCTAACGTATGCTGATGGGCTCTCTCCGGGTAATTGCGTTACACCGGCCAGTTGTTGATACAGCAACAAGTAATCTTCAGGATTTGACGGCTTGTTGGTAATCCTTTCAGGTATAGACACTGGCAAAGTATACACCCCTAACTTTTCTTTGTTGTTATGCACCCACAAACGCCCCAGAATCATATCATAGTTCGGGTAATATTTCACAATATGAAACCTACCGCGTGTTAGAGCGTCTCCTATTTTGATTTCGAGGTCGATATACCCATAAGCATCTCTAGCCTCTCCTTCAGAGTTTTTAATTATGGTTGGGAAATGAACAACTTCCTGCCTCGAAATCTTTGCAGCTTTCAGGGCCTTGACGGTGACAATGTTGAAATCAGATGCTACATCAATCAGCATGTTGTCGAACTCGACATCCTTCAAGCAAGCGACGGTTAGGAGTCCCCAGTTACATCTCGCGTTTCCTAGGAAGGATTGAGGTTCAGTAGCAACTTCCTTAATTGGAAACAAGCGCTTGCCTGATACGACACGGTTAAGAGCCCCAAACATGTCTTGACGTTGTGTCTTTGAGAAATACAGAATTTCACACAATCGTTCCATCATAGACTGCACTGTCTTGTGAACAGAGTCCCCAGATATCATGCAAATTCTGACAGGAAGGGGGTCCCTGTTGACTCCTTCGTTTCCTAGTTGAAGCTCTCTCGCATCCACCTTCTCTTTGAAAATGCGCTTCAACTTGTTACAGTCACTGGTCGGGTGATTGACGAACCTGTGATAACGACAGTATTTGGGATTCGTCATCTCTTCTTCAGTTGGCGGATGTCTAAGAGGAGGTATCTTAATTGCTTCATCTTGAATCCATGCTTCCAGGAGTTCAATGACCTCATCTATCGGAAATGGGAAGTCTGGAGCATCTCCAACTTCAGGAGCTTTAGCCGTGGCTTTCCGGGATGGAGTTGTCTGTGCTGGCGCTGCGTGTTTGGGTTGTTGCTCTGTTGCTGGAGCTTTTCTTTTCCCTCCTTCACCAACCAAGCTTACCGAAGGACCAATGTTATATTGCTTGTTGATAAGACGCCTATTCCCTCGAGTTTCGCGTGCATCTTCACCCCTGTCCAGTCTGGTTCTTTCTAAAAGTGTTGGTGCGGTCATAGCCGATCGCTTAGCAGCTTCATGAAGTTCAGAGAATGTCTGGAAGCGCAAGTTTTCCAGTAAAGCACGATAGATAGGAACCATACCGTTGATGCACGACTCTACCAATTGTTGTTCGGTCACGTTCGGATCGTGACAATCAAAAGCTTGAATTCTGAATCTCTTGACGTAGTCGTTCGGATGCTTGTTGTTTCGTTGAAACATTCCTCCCAAGTCCGAGAAAGTGATTTGCTCGGATACGAAGAAATACTTTTTGTAAAAAGCGGTAACCATCTCACACCAGTTTGATATGCTGTTTGGTGCGATGTTGTTGTACCAGGTGTATGCTCTTCCGGTAATTGACTTTGAGAACTCTTTCAGGCGGAGGACGTGATTGTATTCATGTTCTCCCAAAGATTCCAAAAAACGAGAGATGTGTTCACGAGTGTTACCAGTACCATCATAAAGGGGAAACTGAGGAGAAGAATATCCTCTCGGTAGGGGGATTCTTTGCACATCAGGAGGATATGGAGGTTGGTGTTGGTGCTGGTCCACCGGATTTTCTTTGCCTCGATTTTATAGAAGTCGTTCCAGATCCTCACGAGTGATGAATTTGGATGGTTGGTTCTTTTCCCATGGGCGTTCAGGAGCAATACGGTCTTCTTCATCTAGGTAGGCACGTCCTGCTGAAGCACTCGTGTCAGGCATGTTGAAGGTACTCCTTGTTGGTTCCAGGGGCTGTCGTGACTCTTGTGGAAATCGTTATGTTAATGTCTTGAGGAAAGTGAGTACCTCTTTCTGAGTCGAAGCCATGTCTGTCTGAGCCTTAGCGAGAAGGAGTAGCAGCTTCTCTGGTGACGACTGGAGGCGTTACACTTAAAGAAATGTTGGGATTTGCAGCTGTTGTGGCTCTGGTTATGGGAGGTGTTACCAAGGGAATATCTCTGCTCCGCTGGTGTTGGTGGTAGAGGACGTAGTTCCACGAGATGCATTGACCGTATTGATAGGTTGTATGCCACTAACAGGGACATCAACACCGAGAGTGTTGTCAGTGCTAGTTCCGTCGGAATTGGTCGCCGATCCAGACCTAAGATCCACCATTTTGAATTTTGAGAAAATTGAAATGAAATTGAGATATGATCTTGCAACCGAGAGATTAATCTCCCACTGTGGTCGCCAGTTATTTATGGGTAAAAAATGATTCTGCTATTTTTGGTAATTTGGGGTGTATTGAATGAGAAGCGAATCTAAACCCTAAACAAATGTACTGTACGTGAATGTTTTTATGTTCGAGAAATCAATCTGTACTCTGGTCTAAACCAAGAAATGGTCGTTCCATATTCAATTCGGTCACAAGGTGAAGGAGATGGGGTTGATCTTAGGGAGGGAAGCAAAGAAGGTGTTGAGATTATGAAGGTGTTGGATGTTTATGACTTGTATCAGGGTGTTGAATTGGCTTGCACAATGTAAGCTATCAATTCTGGGTATTTTCTGGATACGTTGGTTACAACACTTGGTTTTTCTATGTTGTTTGAAGATAGGTTGAAGAACCTATTTATACAAGTCATTTGAGCGCAATCTTCATCTCGTAAGAAGTGAAGGAAGTTGAGTGATGGAGTAGTGGGGTCGTGTAAGTGATTGTCACACGATCACGCCTTGGCCTAATTCCCACATCATCGTTAACCGTCCACGCCTCCTAACACGTTCTCGTAATGGGCGTGTTACACGCCGCACGCAGTAAACCGCCAGACTAATACCCCAGTAAGCATCCCCCAGTTTGTGACATGTTTAATGTCTCGAATAAGTGGGTCGTGGGACCCACGGAGAATAGCATGGTGCTATTAGGTGAAACAACTAAGTTGTTTATGAGGCCAAAATAAAATATGTATGTATTCGACGCATGTAAAGCAGCTTAAATTAATCGATGTGTATGAAGCATCATTGTTTTTGAGCTTGATTGAATAAGTCGCGGATAAGCGTCTTAAAAGAGGAAGCATGATCGACCACCTTTGGGTGATCGTTTGGTGGCTCTAGGTACACGCCATTACTTGGCCGATCGCCTCATGTAGAAGAAGGATAGCCGGTCTTCACAATGTTGCTTTGCTTGTTCTCTAAAAATAGATCTATATCATCCAACTAGGCTGGCAAAGTTGGATGGTCATGATCGATTTGCGACAGTTGTTCAACGCCGTTTGACGTAATTTTAGGGTTTTGGGGCCGATCGGCCAACTCCCTTTTGAGCGAGCGTTTTGAGACCTTGATCCCTAGTTTGCGTAGGCCGGTCAATCACGTGTAAAGGTGGGTCCACAGTGATCACATTGACATCTTCGGGGCCGTTTAAGATTAAATCTAAGCCACTCAAATCAGTTGGCGAAGGTGGGTGGTCGAGATCGATTTGCGGCAGTAATGTGTTGCCACAAAGCGACTTTAGGCTTTTCTTGAAAAACAGCGCAAACACTCATGTTTGGGCCGGCGATTTGGTGTGCTTTGGACTTGCTATGGGCAAGTCGATCAGTCATGTGTGGAGTTGGTTCTATGATGAACGCGTTGGCATCTCCTTGATCGCTTGAAACACGATCTAAGCCGTCCAACCAGTCGAAGTTGGACGGATACGATCGATCGTGGCGATTGTATAACGCTGCTTATTCAATTTAGGGTTTTCAAAGCTGCACGATCATCCTAGTTTGGGTGAGAGATTCTATGCGTTCCAAGCTTGCTATGAGCAAGTCGATCGACCGACGATGGAGTTGGGTCGACGGTGAACGTGTTAGCATCTTGTTGGCCACCTGAAATCGAATATATGCCGTCCAACTGTGCCGGCAAGAATGGACATCCGTGATTGATTTGCGGCAGTTGTTCAATGCCGCAAAGTGATTTTAGGGTTTCTTAAAATAGCGTGTTCACGCTACTTTGAGCAAAAGATTTAATGTTCTCTGGTCTTGTTGCGAACAGGTCGATCGACTAGGACACTAGTGGGCCCGCTGATGATCATGCTTGCGCTTCCTTAACTGTTCGTAAGAGGATCAAAGCCGTCCAACTAGGCCGGTGAAGTTGTACGGGCATGATAGCTTATGAGAGCGTTTTTTAAGGTCTTAGCTCATTCGATCTATTCTTACACAGCGTGATCGTCGGTGGTCACTACGGTGGTTGCCTAATTCTGTTAGGAGTAAGCTATGCTTGTTAAATCGTGCGGCCAAGTTGTGTGTCCGTGATCGTTTCTGAGACTGACATTAACAGTCTAGATTTTCTTTAAGAATAAATATTTGTTCAATCACATTAACTTTAAAAGTGTGTGAACGCATTGATCTCTTTGTTAGAGAGTGATGTAGCCCGTGTGGGTATTTTCATGCAGATCTCAATACTGGCACTTCGGAGATTCATGCTACTCTACTGAGAGTGAACACTTCATCGTCATGTCATGTCAATAATGAGAGTTCGGCTGAGAACATAACATGGAAAATACTAGGCGAGTCATGCATTAATAACTAACGCGATAGGTTGAAATTTATAAGATATCTGGGATGGATGCACCATTCTCATAAATTTCATAAATATATCGAATTACTCGATACATGTATAAGTAAAGAGGTTTAAACACTCATTACTTTTTTTTTTAAATGACATTTACTCCTTTGCAGGATGACAGCGCATTAAATACAGGATTTCACGATTTTGACCCTGAACTAAAAACCACCATCAACACCAGAATGTTACATTTGAAACTTCTAGTGCCAACCCTGAATCGTCAAATCGGGGTCCGATCCGGACCACCAACCCATCTAGAAGATTCAAAACGCCTGATGTTCTGACAAAATAACCTGTTATTACCATAAAAGAGGTTCTCTCTATTGTTGCTGAGCATGATTCCCTATAGAATCTTAAGAGAAAGATCAATCCCAGAGCTGATTTGAGAAAATGCACTAGAGCAAGCAATTACACCCTAGCCATCATTGTGGTTATACCAAATCTGTTAGAGCACTGCTCGGTCGAACTCGCAAGCTAGCGTTGCTATCTCAATCTTGTTTGTCAAGTTTAGTTGCCAAAACTATAAGTCTTGATTTCTAGTCTAGTTATAGCTAAGTCTCGGACTAGGATAGAAAGTGTAGTTGAGCTCTAGACTCCACGGCGATCATCATACAAAGACGAAGAACTACTCAAGGAACTGGTGGAACTTCATCGACTAAAAGGTATGTGGAGACTTGAACTTATCTATCACTCAAAAATATATGTACTCTATCTCCTATATTGAGACAAAAGTCATATTGCTATATAGAATTCGATTATAAACATTTGTTATTTTGAGCCGAGTTCATCTCGCTTATCTATTTCTCGAAATATGTGTTGGTAAGTTTTCGCTTTGTCCAAGTTCATCTTTACAAGTGACGAAAGTCATGTTGATTATTTCAATATCTTGAAAATCGCTTTGATGAAGAATAGTGTGTGAGTAACCTCTATTTAACATCCTCTAAGAATGTTTCAATGATTGAAATGAGAGTTTAGAATATATAACCTTGAATGGATATAAACATTGTATGTGAACGCATACGTGTGTAAGCTCCAAAATCCTTGAACCAAAGTATGCGTACTTTGCTGCCCAGGATAACCGGAACTAAAGTCCGCGTACTGTCGGAAGTTCACATCCCGTGAATTTCTGCTGGAGTTTGTGAACTGAAAACAAACTTAATCCGGGTACTTAAGTATGCGTACCGGTATGCATACTTGAGTGGGTTATTTTCTAAAAACGGTTTATTCGTGAACTTAAACTTATATATACTAAGGAACGCATAGTTTGCAAACTGTGGCTATAAAGTTCATGAATTGATTCGAGTGAATCAAAATCGTTTTTGCTTCGATTGTGTCTTGTATACTTCTATGAGATCTAAGCAATTGAACAACGCTCTAACTAGTTCTTTTGAGTCATTTGAACTAGTTATGGTGAAGATGAATGTGGTTGATATGAAAGTGCTCATATGGCTAACCATTTGGTTAACTACTGTTGAACCAACTAAGTGTACACGTTTAGGTACGGTTACACAAACCTAAATGAACGTGCATTTCATTTGTGTACAACAAGCTAAGTTCGATTTAACGGTTGAAAGATATTAGCTTGAATCTAATCAGGTTTTCATCTAAAGGTGAATATAGAATGCTTTGTTACCAAGGTAACTTAGATTGCAAACCCTGATTTGGAAGACTATATAAAGAAGAACTTTAGCAACTGGGAAACTTAATCCCCACACCTCCTGTGTGATACTAGTTGTATAAGCTATAGTCGATTCTCCTTTAACCTTAGGTTTCTACCGAGAGCCTGTAGTTTAACGACTTGAAGACTTTATTGGGATTGTGAAGCGGACCCAACTATTTTCTCAGGTTGCATGATCTGATCTTGTTGTTTCTATCGTATTGAGTACAATTGAAATAATTGACTCGAGATTAATTTCTCCGATAGGAAAGATAAAAGTAGTCACAAACATCTTCATCTCATCGCTTGTGATTCCATAATATCTTGTTTTGCTATTCGATTAAGATATTGTGAGGTGATTGATAATTCTAGGTTGTTCTTAGGGAATATAAGTCCGGGTTATCAATTGGTTCATGTTCACCTTGATTTATCAAAAGACGGAACAAAACTCGTAGGTCTGTGGGAGACAGATTTATCTATTCCTGTAGACTTTTCTGTGTGATACAGATTTGTTTATTAAAGTCTTCAACTTTGGGTCGTATTAACTCTTAGTTGTGGGTGAGATCAGCTAAGGGAATCAAGTGCGTAGTATCCTGTTGGGATCACAGACGTAAGGAGCGCAACTGTACCTTGGATCAGTGTGAGATTGATTGGGGTTCAACTACAGTCAGATCAAAGTTAGTTTGTAGTAGGCTAATGTTTGTAGCGGCTTAATACAGTGTGTGTTCAATCTGGACTAGGTCCCGGGGATTTTCTGCATTTTCGGTTTCCTCGTTAACAAAACTTCTAGTGTTTGTGTTATTTCTTTTCCGCATTATATTTTGTTATATAATTGAAATATCACAGGTGTTGTGCGTTGAATCAATCAATTGGGAAATCCGACCTTTGCTTGTTGATTGAAATTGATTGATCCTTGAACATTGGTTGTTGGTACCGTTCAAGTTAATTTCTCTTGTATTCAATTAGACTCGCAGATTTCTATTTTGCTTGAGTAAGTATTGAATCTAGAAATTGAGATATAACCCTTTGATATACTTTTTATTAAGATTGAGTCTGACTGTGTAGTTGATTCTCGTAAAATTACATTGGAGTTAATCTATACAGATTGCTAAGCGAATTATTGGGTGAGGTTGTTGTACCCCCACTTTTTCAATTGGTATCAGAGCAGGCAAACACGTTTAAAGACCTTATAAGTCTGTGTTTGTAGCGATCTGACTATATGGATGGCAGTAATATCTCTGACAAACGCGTCACTAGAAAGAAAAGTTCTGTCTCGACAGTATCTATCAAAGAGAAAGATTCGTCAATCTCAAATATAGAAGAACCTAGTGTTCTAACGAGACAGACAGACACTGACATATGTTATTCCAATTACCCTTCAAAAGAGTCTATCTCCTTAGATGAAAGGGAAACAGCTGAAGAGAGTGAACTGATTCTAAATCTTGTTAGAATCCAAGCTGATAGATTTAATCGGTTAAAAAATAATGTCAATGTTCTTCTCGGTATAGTAAGAGACTATGATTCCAAAGACGCTGAAGTTCATTCTTCATGTATCTTACTTGAGGCAAGCCACAAAAACGATTCTTTGGAAATTGAACATCGCTTGAATAAACTCTCGATTCAAGGATTTTCCAAAAAGTCCTCTATACCATCTACTTCTATCACAACTGAAAGAGTTCCAGTTCCAGAAGTAAAACTGGAATCCCCTCCTATTGGAAAAGATGTGCTTATAGCCTCTTCTATTCAAGGATGTTGCACATCACATGGGAGAAAGAAATCTTCAAACGATGTTGTTAAGACAGAACTTTCTAATCACTCTTATGATCAGAAAGTATGTCTCTTTTGTGATTCAAAAGGGCCTGTTAAGCAAAAGAGAAACTCTAGGTTAAATAACAATTCCATTGTTCGACTTCAACACACCTTAGATTTAATCATCAAAGGTGTAAATGACATTCTTATGTCTAAACCAATTGGTTTCAGTACTCACCCTGTGTATTCTACCAGGAAAGTCAGTTCTATGAGTTCCTCAAATGCACAGAAGCATAACGGACGTCTCAACAAAAATCGTCTATGAAGAGATCAATTTGTTTTCTTCAGTCAAAAAGGGAAATAATTTTAATTCTGATGTGAACAAAGTTTCAGGAGAAGGAAGCAAAAATGATGATATGAAAGATAACCTAAAGGTGATAATCGAAGGTTATAAGTAAATCGTCAATAGACTGTCAACTTCCTCTAGTAAAAACTCTTCTGGTAAGAACCCAAACTATGTCTCATATTTTGATGACAATAAGTTTTATGATAATTTTTCACATCAAAAGATATTCTTTCCTAGATTTGAAAGGAAAAAGAGACTCAACCGTAAACACATTTCACATAATGAGCATAGGGCTCATACTTGTGCTAATTAATCACAAGGGTTGAAAACTTACTCATAAAAATCATGTTGAGTAAGATGTGTTAATAATCATGTATACTGTTAGCAAAATTACTTCTGCTGAGTTGAGCTATTTTCTTATCATTCATAGCTGAACTATTGTTCGCAGACAACTTTGCTTAAGTATTGGTTGTGTCTAATGTCATTCTTTGTTGTTCTCTTTTTTATTAAAGAAGTTTTCATTGCAACTATGTTGCCTGCTACTTTTGTGCTCTAAATTGTTTCTCTATGAAGATATAAAATTTATTGAGCCAGAAATCTTTGTGAAAATTTTTACGTAGCAAAAATTCCTTGTGTCGAAAAATACGACCTGTTTTTGTGTTATTAATTTCCTTAGGTCGGGTTGTGTTCGACGGGTTGCAGTTATTCTTGTTATGAATCAATTTTGGAAACCCTAAAAATTAACTTCCCTAGAAACCTTATAAATACCAAACCCCTGAGTCACATACATATACTCCATGTTACTTTGTGGTGTGTCAAAGAATGTCTTCTCTCTAGCTCTAGTGGTTTTGCAAGAGGTTTTCTTGATAAAGGTATTGGTTTCGAGTCCAAGGGAAGGAAGAAAAGAACCCTAGTAGAAGATGATCATCCTAATGCCTCATGCTACTATGATTATACGCACCAGGATGTTGAGAATGAGGATATGGTTTCTGCTGAAGTGGTTCACGATTTTCTTAAATATTTTGAGGAAGCAAAACTGCAGCTCGTTGATACTTTGAAGAGTCTTGATGTGTTAAGAACTGAGTTGAAAAAGGTTACTTATGACCTTGGTCTCATAAAGACACATGTTAAAGATCTTCTCAATGAGGATATCTTCTCTGAAGATGCAGTGGATGTTGTCAATCACAAGCTCAAAGACCTCAAGGCTCATGAGGATTCCGAATCGTCTATGTGATTTCAGTTCGTGTTCGGTTTTGATGGTTTAGGAGTCTGTCTTTGTTCATTAGCTTGTTGATTTTATTTAGGAAAACTTCTTATGAGAATTTTATTCTTGTGTTTTTAAGAAGAATAACTAGAGTTCGGAATAGCCATTATTGTGATTACACATAACTATGTCCAACGTTTTTCATCTTCAATGTTTTTAGATTTATTTATTTAAATTCTAAAGTTTGTTTGGAAGATGATTTTGCAGTATTAATCTTTATGGTTTTATATATTGCAATTTGTTATGGGATATGTGTATTTGCGTCCGCGAACTATGATTGTCCCATACGTGGTCAAAAGTTAAGTCTTTCATATGTCGATATGCAAGTATTGATAATAAAATATAGAATGAACTTTTGACATTACAAAAGTTAAAGCCTTTTATGTCATTATTTGATGGAAGAAAGGATAAAGCTTTTGTTTACAAGGATTATGTCTATGTCATTGTGCAAATAGTGATGGAAAATAGAATGAATCCTTGTCTATTCCGCAGTATTGATCTTCCCTGATCCATATTTTTTATGTATATACTGTGCGGCTCCGTAAGTTTTCTTATGTTGAGCATTTCCGATTAAATTAATCATGGGTTCTCTTGCGGTTAATTTAATTGAGTATTTTGGATACAAATTCATATTCTTATATGATTTGTGTTGTCCAAAGAAATCCTTCTTTTCTCTTGAAAGTAAGCTCGCTCTTGTTGTTCTTTCGGGAATGGCATTTTATGGGGGGGTGTTCATGGAAGGATCACCCCCTTCATATCTCTACAATCTGGGGGTGGGGTGGGGGGTCATGTGATTGGAATATCTCTACAATCTGGAAGAACTATACTGGAAAGATAAGTCCAGAGAGGTTTGGCTCATGGAAGGTGACAGAAACTCACCATATTTTCATAGGGTCACCCTCTTCAGGAGAAAGAGAAATGTTATTAGCTGGATTAAGGATGGTGCTGGTACTATCCGAACTGATAGACATAATATTGGCACATCCTTTGTTGATTATATTAAGAGTCTGTATTCTTCTCATCCCCAACAATTCCAGGATGAGATCATTCAAGACCTTCCTGTTAAATTCTCGGAAATGGATAACTCTTCCCTAAATTCTCCCCTATTTGCTAAAGAGATAAAAAATGATGTTTTCCAAATGGGAGGAAAAAAGGCTCCAGGGCCTGATGGCTTTACTGGCCTTTTTTTTTTATCAAAAACACTAGGACATTGTAGGGGAAGCTGTTGTTGATATGACTCAAACATGCTTTGGAACTGGGAACATAGCTAAAGTTTTTAATCATACCAACATAGCCCTCATCCCCAAAGTCCCCTCGCTGAGTTGGTCTCTCAATATAGACCTATAGGACTTTGTAATTCATTTATAAGATCCTATCTATAACTTTAGCTAACAAATTAAAACCTTTTATGAACAACATCATCTCCCAAAACCAAAGTGCTTTTGTTCCTAAAAGAAGCATATCTGATAATATCCTTCTAGCCAATGAGGCCATTTATGCTGTCAATCGTCATGACAAAGTTGTTGTTATTGTTGCCATCAAGCTTGACATGTCTAAGGCCTATGATAAGCTGGAATGGTCCTTTATTGAAAAAGTTTTGAAAAAAATAGGTTTGTCTGACCATTGGGTTAAGCTCATTAACCAGTGTATTTCCACTGTTTTTTATTCCATTCTTATTAATGCTAATCCCACTGGTCTTATCAAACCTGAAAGAGGTTTAAGGCAAGGATACCCTATGTCTCCTTGCCTTTATATTATTTGTTCAGAGGCTCTGACCTCCTACATTGATGTTCTTGCTAGAAAAGGTCTGGTTGAAAGCATAAAGGTGTGCAAAAATGCTCTTGTTATGACACACCAAATTTTGCTGACGATTCCCTACTCTTTTCTAAGGCTACTATTGAAGATTTCCAGACTATCAAGAGTACCTTCAAAAGTACTGCTTGGACTCTGGTCAAGAAATTAATTTTGACAAGTCTGGAATTCTTTTTAGTAAAAAAAACCCAGAACATCTTAAGCAGCAGCTCTCTAGTATCCTTGATATTAGTAATAGGGACTTAGGAGAAAAATATTTGGGAACTCCTACTGCTTTTAAGGCTTCCAAAATACAAACCCATATGGGTATTCTCCAAGCTGTTGATGCTAGAATTTCCATCTGGCTTCACAAGCTTCTTTCCCAAGATGCTAGAACCACTTTGATTAAACATATTGGTCAGGCTGTCCCCCTGTACCAAATGGGTGCTTTTTTCATCCCCAAACACCTTTGCAGGAAAATGGATTCCCATTTATGTAAATTCTTGTGGGGGAAACCCTTGATCCCAAAGATATAAAACTTAATTTGTTGGGTTGGGATATTCTTTGTTCTCCTAAGTCGGAAGGTGGCCTTGGTTTCAGGAAAGCTGAACTCAATAATCTTGTTATGCTAGCTAAAAATGCTTGGAGGATTATTGAGAACCCTGATTGCCTGTTAGCCACTACCATTAAAGCTAGATATTTCCCTAGAACTGATTTTTTAAATGCTAACTGTTCTTGGACTTGGAAATGCCTTCATGCTATAAAGGAGCTAATTAAACCTTTTATCACTTGGATTGTTGGAGATGGTCAATTTATTGACCCTTCATGTGACAAATGGATTCCTTCATTGGGTTCTGCTGTCCCTAACCTTTTGGTGCCTCCTGATCCAACTATTAAAGTTTCTTACTTTATCAATCATGTCACTAGATCTTGGGATGTTAATAGATTAAACACTATTTTGATGATGCTTCTGTTGAGAAGATTGTCACTATTCCCTTAAGCCAGCTTTGCACTCCTGATAGGAAGGCTTGGGATCTTTCAATGAATGGTAGATTTACCTCTAAATCTGCTTACTTGGGACTTCGAGGGCTTAGGCCTTCCCCATGTAGTATTCTTTGATAACGTATTTGGAAAATTAATGTGCCTTACAGAATTCAAGTAATTTTACCTGGAAAGCTTCTAGAAATGCCTTACCTGCTAGAACTGTTTTGCATACTAGAATGCCTATGCACTCTGTTGATTGTGCTAGATGTACTGATCCTCATGAATCGATTATGCATGCTTTGGTCATGTGTCCGTTAGCTAATTAATTTTGGTTCCTCTCTTCTTTTTGTGTTAACACTCAGATCTTTAGCAATAAATCCTTTATTGATTGGATGTTATTTTGGTTAGTTGACCTAGTTTCTAAACTCCCTGATGGAGACCAATGTTTCTTTGTTGCTATTCGCTGGTCTCCATGGCAAAGTAGAAATAACTTGGTTTTTCAAAATATCAGAGATAACCATACTATTGTTCTTATGAGGGCCAAAGCCATGTTATTAACTAGAAAACTTAGTCTCATTACTTCTCCTATGGTCCCTGTTGGTTTATGTGACAAATGGGTGCCCCCACCAACTGGTTGGATAAAATACAATACTGATGGAGCTTATGATGAATTGTCTGGGAACAATTGTGCAGGATTTGTCATGAGGGACTTCTCCAACACTGCCTCCTTTTTTGCTTCGATAGTATTTGAAGTAGAGTCTCTTGAACAAGCTGAAGCCAAAGCTATTTTGGCGGCCTTGAAAAAAGTTGTGGAGAAAAAGCTTACTCATCTCATCATTGAGAGTGATGCTCAGAGTCTTATCTATCAATTTTTTGTTGGCTTGTTTGATGAGAATTCTAGAACGGATGTTATCTTTAAGGATATTCAGTTCTTTTTTTCTAGTCTTGTAGCTTGTCTGTTTACTTTCCAACCCCGTGTCTGTAATTCTGTGGCTCATGAACTTGCACTTTGGGCCAAAACAAACAATTCTACTATGTATGGTCTGTTCCCCCTCCAATTTAGCTTATGTCGATTGTTGAGGGGGATCATTAGCCTTTTTTGAAGGCCTTTGCTTATTAAAAAAAAAAAAAAATACTAAAAATTCCAGGCGTTTTTAGGGGCCACTCAAAAGGAATTAGGGGCCAAGATTTTATACCTAGCCAAGGGCACTAGTTAAGGGATACGCTATAGGACATTGAAGTTACCTAAATGCCCTTCCAGTAATAAAACCTAAAAACTTAAAAACCTTTCATTGTGATTTCAAAATCAGTTTCACTTCTTCTTCTTCTCCTCCTCTTCACTCCCGAATGTGGATGAAATTTTTTTTCCCTCGTTCTTCAATTCAACTCATCGTCGTCGTGAATCGTAAAATCAAAACATCGTCGATTCGTTTTTTAAACGATGTCTACAAAAGATAATCGCAAAGGAGGAGCTCGAACGAAAAACGTAGTTCGCGGTGTGGATCCACATATTGGAATTCTAGCAAGAAATAAATAAATTGTTGCTCAAAATGAAGAAGAAAGTGAAGAACGCGAAGAACACGAAGCCGCGGATTTAGTTGGTGGCGGCGAATCTGATAGTCAAACACTTCGACAACTTCAAATGGCCCCAATTAGGTAAGATTTCGTCAATTTCGGGTTTATATCGCTTTAAATCGACGAATCGCTAAAAAAAAAAAAAAATTCTAAGGTTTTTTCGAATATTACAGATTCGGGAGATATGTATGTCTCTTAAACTTTCGAATATAGTCGTGTTCTTCATTTCTGAAGAACATCGACAGTATTCGGTAGATAGTTGTATAGGTTTACTCCCGAATACGTTAGGTCATTTCTTCCTGTAACTTTAGATGGACATATTCGGAAGTTAAGATTCATTTTTACTTCCGAATATATTGATGTTGGGACATAGTATTCGGATATTCATCTACTACCGAATATATATATATATATATATGTGATGAAAAATTCTAAAAATTGTGATTTAGGCAAAATCCCATTTTGGGGCCAGCATTTATTCGGAAGACAATATAATGTTTTATACGTCTGATTATATAGGATGAAAAATTTAGAGTTTCTGAACTCCAATTGATGAATACATTCGGCAGCACAAATATTTGATTATCTTCCGATTGTTTTGTATTCGGGAACAAAATGTGTCCTCTTAGTTCCGAATGTATACATTCGAGTATTATTTGTGTACTTTGTCTTCCGATTGTATAGTTTGTAAACAATGTTCCTTTTTTTGTTGTTTAGACAAAGTCGAGCTAAGCAAGCCCCAAAAACAGGCGACTTAGGGCCTCGTCGAGAAGGGAGTAAGAAAGTGACAGCTAGTGCTAGGAGAGAAAGGAGTGCCAAGGCTAATTCAAGTGCTCAACAAAGTGTAGAACCACAAGGCAGTGAACAAGGTGTGCAACCAAGTGTTCAAAAATCCACTCAACAAGGTGTAGAACCAACTGGTCCACAAGGCAGTGAATAAGATGTGCAACCAAGTGCTCAACAAGCCACTCAACAAGGTGTAGAAGCAACTGGTCCACAAGTTACATCCCACCATGAAATTGAACCAATTGATCCAGTGCCAATAGTACAAGAAGAAGGTCAACCAAGTGGTACCCAAAAAGCAAAAAAAAAAAAACAACAAAGGAGAAGTAGGTGAAAAAAAGGATATTGCTAAGAAAGCCAAACATCTTGTCCCTGAGCAGTTGAAGGTGAAGAATATTCCAGCAGGCAAAATCCTTGGACTACCGGCGGATGGAGGAAAATTGCTATTTGTATACAAAGACTCATGGGCCAAAGACATATACGAAACCGAGGTAATAATAATCGTATCCTATGTATTCTATCGTAATAGTTGTCTTAAGGGTTATTGTATTTACTTTAAACATTTTTCGTGTGTTTAATAGTATCATCAAGATGCGGTTCGTCTACTCAAACCCACCGCCGCACCAACAAAAATGCTTGATTGGCCTTTATCCGGTGAATGTGTAAGGTTCAAGACTATTATAACCAACTCGGGGTTAGTCAGCTCTGCCCGAGAATTCATATTTGGAACATGATCGTGTGGCTATATCGGCATTCATGGAGAGAATGTATCCTGAGACCGACACCTTTCATATGCCGTTTGGGGAGATGGCGATTACCCCGGATGATGTTCTGCAGATTGTTAACCTCCCTGACCAAGGCACAGATGTGAAGTTGAACTACACAAAGCAGTTATCTTGGGAACAACTTTATGCTCTAACTAAAAAGTGCTTAGGTTGGGATGAAGAAACATCAAGACAAGAGGTCATGAGGCATGCAAGTTACAGAACTAGACAGATCAACATTAGAGTTTTGATGGATATGTACCGAGGCACCTTGGATAAAGAAAAGAAAGGAACGTTAACTGATGAGCAAGTGAACCACGCGGCCACTGCATATCTCCTTTGTGTATTGGGATGTGTCATTTTCCCCAATACTTCTGGCAACCGGATCGACGCCAACCTTATACAACTTTTGGATCCTCTCCATGAAGTCGGTGACTATTCTTGGGGAACGACATGCCTAGTATTATTGATGGAAGAGTTGAGAAAGGCGTCGAGGCGAGGAACTATCCAAGTTGCCGGGAACGTGGCTCTATTGTAGGTTTTTTTTTAACTCTATAAGTCCATCTATAGTTATTCGGTAGACAGTACATATGATGCATATTATGAACTCTAAATGATGCATATTCGGTAGGAATAACATATTATTAACTACTGAATATAGTTTATTCGGAAACAAATAACTTAGTTTTATTTCCGATTATTTATAATCGTTACTTAATATTGAGAAATTATTACCGAATATATAGGCCAAAAAATAAAGTTTACTGAGCTCCAATTGATGCATATTCGGTAAGATCTACACATTTTTAACTTTCGAATGTGGTTTATTCGGAAATACATCACTTAATTTTGCTTCTGATTATGTAGAATCGGTTCTTAATGTTGGGAAATTACTATCGAATTTATAGGCCAAAAAACTAGAGTTTACTGAACTCCAAATGATGCATATTCGGTAGGATCCACATATAGTTAGCCTCCGAATGTGGTTTATTCGGAAATACATCACTTAATTTTGCTTTCGATCATGTAGAATCGGTTCTTAATGTTGGGAAATTACTTCCGAATTTATAGGCCAAAAAACTAGAGTTTACTGAACTCCAAATAATCCATATTCGGTAGGATTTACATATAGTTAGCCTCTGAATATGTTGTATTCGGTGATCACTTACTTCCGAATATGTGTATTCGGTTTCAACTTATGTACTTTTACTTCCGATTGTTTAGAATCCATTTCCTAATACTTGTTTTCTTATCTATATAGGCATGGATCTATGACCACTTCCCCATCTTGAACTTGGCCTAGAGAGAACCCGGAGTGGCGCAAAGGTAATCCTAGAGGAACAAAATATATCTTCAAAGACAACCGTTCTAGGTCAAAAGAGCAGCAGTTGGTTCGCATGAGGGAGATTTTGGACCAAATGAAGGCCTCGGACGTATGCTTTGATCCATACAAGGAAGATCGAGCTAGTGGGCATATAAGAGTTCGGTCGGACTTGTCCCTTTATTTTGGACCGTTGTGGCACCCCACAGGATATGTGATGTACAACCTCTCCAGGGTGATGTGACAACACGGGTATATACAACATCAACCAATGGATCACCTGGGGGATTACTACAAATTGGAGTTGGAAAAATGCTCTTCTAGTGGTGACAATCTCACAATAGTTCACTCAGGCCCACCTACTGTTCTTGATAACTGGGATAATAGGATTGCGTTCATTATCAACCTTTGGTAGACTGTCACCCGAGGTGATGAAAATTCTCCAGGATATATGGTATAGGAACGTATCCCATCCTTTGGTCATCCGTGAAGTTAAATCAAAGACTACTTCGGCGGGGTCCAGTTATAATTGTATCATCAAAGACAAACCAAATGGTTATGATAGACTGGTGCGTATTCTTATAATATTTTTCATTTTATATTATGGCTATAAATCTTAGGTAATACCCGTTTGATGTTATGTCATTATGTATAAAAACAGGTGAATAGGTTCAAGTGTGTTTCCAAAATGTTAACTGCATGCATGAGGAGCGGAGATCCCGTGCCAGTTGAGAAGATAAAAGAGGCTAGAGACCTAGTGGATAATATGGATAATGAAGATTATGCAGTTCAGTTTGGGGAGAAAAAAGGCACGAAGAAGAATCCGCCCAAGAAGGAAGTATCAAAGACGGGTAAAAGAAGTCGAGCTTCATCGAGCGCTGAAGGTGCTCCAAATGAAGGTGCTCCAACTGAAAGTGCTTTAACTCGTGGTCGTGCAGGACTTGGAGGTAGTCACGGTCGTAAAGTCAAGAAGTCTAGATAAATGACAATGAATTGTGTTGTGTTGGATTATGTCGTTTCATAGTATTTATAGTTTGTGTAGGATTATGTAGTTTTTAAGGTTTGGATCGGATTTTAAGTTCTTAAATCACGTTATGGTTTGTGAATGGTTAGTTTCATGGAGTATGAATGGTGTATGAATTTAACACTCATTTGCAAGTTGCTCAAATATAACATTATGGTTGTTGGATTTTTTGGCCAATCCATATTCGGAGGTTTGGGAGACTTGGTTTCCTTCCGATTATTACAAGTTCCAAATTTGAAGATTTTCAAGTTTTTCAAAATTCTGAATTTTGGGACACTATATATTCGGAAGACAAAAAATTTGAATTATTACCGAATATAGTAGTTAAGCATTTCGAAATTCCAAGGCTGATGGTCGTTCCAAAATGCCAAAACCTAAGCATTATGGCAGTGTTGGATTTTTGGGCCACTACATATTCGGAGGTTTTGGAGACTTGGTTTCCTTCCGATTATTACAAGTTCCAAATTTGAAGATTTTCAAGTTTTTCAAAATTCTGAATTTTGGGCCACTATATATTCGGAAGAAAAAAATTTTGAATGATTACCGAATATAGTAGTTAAGCATTTCGAAATTCCAAGGCTGATGGTCGTTCCAAAATGCCAAAACCTAAGCATTATAGCAGGTTTGGATTTTTGGGCCACTCCTTATTCGGAGGTTAGGGAGACTAGGTTTCCTTCTGATTGCTGTAATGGGAGGATAACGATTACATTTAACCTCCGAATATAAAAAAAAATTAATGTGCTGATGAGTCACATGCTGCGTACACTCGTGTTACACCTCGCCTAAACGGCCATATTTTCAACAACAACAACAACAACAAAAAGTCGTTAGAACTATATTCTATATAAGGAGGGTATCCTCTTCCCCTATATGCAACAAAAATACATTTTAATTCTCTCCAACATTAAAGAACCTCATCTTCAACATAATGGCACAACCATTCATTAATCCTACGGAGTTCACGATAGAAGAAGATTTATCTTTATGTAGGCGTTATGTTCAATTCTATCCGAGACGAAGAGAAGAACGTAGGCAAGGAGGAATAATGAGTATGAGTTATTTGGGGAGAATTCATGAAAATTTCTGTGCCGACACCGGTAACCCAAATAACCGTCACTCCGCTGATCTTTTCTGCCGAGTTGGTTCAATAAACAGACACGTCGAAGAATTTGTCCATTTAACTTATCTTGTGAATCAATATCGATTGAGGGGTGAAACCAATGATGAGGTTATAGAACGATCTCTCGGGGAATGGCGGAGATGGAAAAGATCAAACTTCCATTACGAAGCTCATTTCAGAATCCTTAAGGCGATGGACAAATTTAATCCGTTTAGGGCTCGTCCAAGACGTCCACGGCGCTAATCACAAGTCATTGTAATAGAATTGTCGAAGTATAATCGTTATATTACATTAAGATTTTCAAAATTTTAACAACAATCGGGCGTAACTGTGCTATGTAATCTACCGAATATGTCAACATTTTCAAAATTTATCACAGTTTGGTTAAATTCGGTAATTAATATGTTAAGTAATCTACCGATTATACTCCAACGGATATATTTAAAAAAAAAAAATAGTCGTGCCTCGAAATACAAACTCAATCGTTAGAAAGAAAATAAACTTGTCTACCGAATATTGTTATTGAAGAAAACTAAAGTCTCTGAGTACAAAATGCATATATTCGGAAATTAAGGGAAAACGCTAGGATTCCAATTACCATATTCGGCGGTTAAAAGTATAACACGATCTGCCGATTGTTGTTCATTATTGTTTACACAGTGTACGTCGTTTCTGTACACTCGTATTACACCTCACCTCAACGGCCAAATTTTCAAAAATTTCAAAAAAAAAAAAGAGCCGTTGGGACTCTCATCTATATAAGGAGGTTAACCTATTCTCATTTTTGCACCAAACTACACACATCTAGTCTTATGAGCGTTACAAGAAGATCTTCCATCGTCTACTATTTTTAATTCATTCTATATCTCATATTACAATCATGGCAACTTTTGACGCAGCTGAAGATTTGTCCATTGTCAAAACATGGTACCAAGAAACAAGATGATACTAACAATTCGTGTTTCCATGTTAAGTTTGATTTCTGCAACATGTTGCATATGTTGAATTTTCCTCAGGGGACTCCAAGTGCTACAAGGTGGATCAAGATAGGGAAAGAGAAAGAAGATAGGTCGAAAGAGAGAGAAGAAAGGTGCACTGATTATCTTGGTGGATTAGCTATTGCATTGAAGGAGGGAAGTTACTCAGATATCCAAATCAAGCCCGGCGATGGACCTTCCGTACCTGCACATAGATTTTTCCTGGTTAGTTTATGCACCATTAATCAACCAAGTGTCCCAAGTTGATGAGCCATTTATAAGTTATAGTCTTCTCTTGAAATATGTGATGCTACAATTTTCATGTTTCTTTATGTAAATATTGCAGGCAACTAGATCTGAGGTTTTCAAAAACATGCTAGCATCGGATGCTTGCAAAGCAGCACCAGTTGACTCCGTATCCCTCCCTGAATTTAATCACGAAGAGCTTGAAATCTTCTTGGAATTACTTTACTGTGGAAACTTGTCTAAGGAAAAGTTTGAGAAACATTTTTTCTGCCTAGCATTTGCATCTCATAAGTATGCGATTCCACATTTGCAGAAGTTTTGCGAAGAACATATATTGAAGTTGTTAGATTCTTCAACGGCACTCAAAAGTTCTGGAGATCTCAGAAATTACTTCTAATGAGACATTAAAAGTTGCTGCCTTGGAATCAATACTCAGCCACTCAGAAGAGATTTATTTCTCACCTAGTTATGAAGAATTTGCCAGTCAGAACCCCCATTTGCTGGTACATATCACAAGGGCCCATAGCATTAGTGATAAGAAGCGTAAAGTGTAATGGGTGTTGGAGCTGAAGATTACAAGTGTCTTAGACTCTTCAGCAAATAGAACTACATGCTTCTGTGGCATTTAACATGATAACTTGTCTATTAATCAAATAGGAGTAGCATGCATTTTGTTGCACAGTTTAGGCTTGGAGCACCACATCAGGTGTGTTGGTTGAATCATTTCTATTACGTCCCTTACTCGCATTTTGATAGGTGTTCATATCTCCAATATAGTTTTTTTTGTAGAAATGTTAATATCCTTGTTTTTTTCCATTTTGTTTTTAAACTTTACTATAAGCTTGATTAAGTCCTGTTAAAATGGTGCAAGAAGTATACTTGTGCCTGTGATGAGGGTTTTCTAGGCAACTAGACTATCTTCAGCCTGCTAGTGGCATATTATGTTCCACTGATTCCTGAGTTACCGGTGAAATATAAAAGTGAAACTGAAATTTTAGCGAGAACATTGATAAAGAACATACATGAGTTGAGTTCACACTTCACAGAGAAAGAATGTTTACACTAAAACTTAAAGAGCCCAGCCAAAAACATATGCAAAGTGAGTTTTGGCCCACAGCATACTTATATTTTAGACCCAGAACAAAATCGTAAACTCCAAAACTTCCCCCTGTTGCAGCTTGCTGAATTCACCAACTGAAACCTTGGCAGGCGTGGCAAATGTTCCTCAGGCACCCATACATCAAAAGAGATCCCTCCTAATGCTGGTTGTGTTGGCTGTTTGTTGCCTACTGATACCTTTTTTCTTGCCTCCCCCGCCGCCTTATGGTGCCTTCAGATGTCACATAACATTGTATGCTTTGCCTACTTTCAACATTACATATAAACATTTTATTGGCTAAGGAATTCATGCAACTCTTCTTTTTTCCCACTGTACAGATTTTAGCAAAATGGAAGCTTTTCCCCTTTCCCTCTATGTGCATTTAGGGAGAAAGCCTCGTAATCCTCATAAGCTGTCACTGATAACGTTGTTTTCGATTTCTTTCTTTTAATGTTCACTTCTGTTCAGAGTGAGATTTACAAAAAAAAAAAAAAATTGAGAGATTGTTCATCAATTTAAGGTTCTTTGACCATACCCGTGCATGTAAGTTAAACGATGTAGCTGATCATAACCTGCCAGAACTCCTGCCCCTGCCATACCTAGAAGCATGTTTGCGGAAACTCCTCTAAATAGTGCAAAAATACCCTCATGGTGAATGATCTGACGGAAGCAATGCAGAGAGTTATGATACTTGGAAGGTTGTCCTGAGGTTAGCATCATTCTTCGACGAACAGTGTCAAAAGGGTATGCACAAACCCCTGAAACTGTTGTAACACTCCAACCCAACAGAAAAGAGGCAAAGAAGTTCCCCTGCAATAGTAAAAGCATCTTTCATCAAAAAAAAAAGTGCAGAAGAAGTCCACTTTTCATGATTTAAAAAAATATTTAAAAATTCCAACACTTGGGAGTGAAACAGGAACTCCCAGTTAAACAGATGTTCATTCACTATGAAGACTTCTCCACGCATGAATACTAGGGCCTTATTTTATCTAATAATGTACTAGTAGCAACTAGCTTTGAGGAGTTAAGAGACGGTACTAAATGAAGAGTTCAGGGCAATACCTCTAAAGACCCAACCAGAACGATGGGTTTCATGGTGTCATAGATCCCAAAGTACATACCCCGATACAGAGTAATCCCCATGATTGAAGCCCCAAAGCCCCGATACAGACCTATTATGCCATCACTTGACACAGTTTTCCTATAAACATCTACCATCCCTTTAAACTGTCTCTGACCATTTACATGGCATTCCTTTGCATCAGTGCCTAGTCTGGTGCGAGCATAATCTAAATGATACAGAAACAAAGAAGTAGTTGCTCCTGCAGCACTACCTGCAGCAACATTTCCTGCAAACCACTTCAAGTAGCCATCTTTCTCTTTCGAGCGCCCAAGGAGGTTTTTGAAATAGCCTTTGAACGCGAAGTTGAATGAAAGAAAGATGAAAAGATGTCAATGCCACTTTGAGATAGTAATCCTGATGATTAGGCAAATGAGAATATAGACCTTTGTAACCAAATTGATGATACATTTTTGAAACCATCTAATTGACCTTGTATACAATACACCACGAGCGCTAATTACCTCAAACAACAATTTAAAATAGTGTATACATTGTAGATTAGGCGTTTCACAGTTGAAAACACAGGCCAATACTAGTCTGATTTCTGCCTTGCAAAATGCTGGACAATGTATTCTTACATTTAAGCCATCAAGGGGAAAAGGTTCATCTAATTCTAAGTAGAAAAACAGCTTTTATGAGTGCATCATATAAAATTCTTGAGTTGTCCAACAAAAAAAACATAGAGGCACCACAAGTAGCACAAGCAATGTAACTCACTAGTCCTGATAAAACAAAACATAAACCAAATGAGTTATTGGTTTTCATTGACTGATGATCCATATGTAACAAAGCCAACAAACAAAATGTCCCAATCTAGTAGTTGCGAATGTGTTTCAAACAATACTGCATTAAATTTGCTTTACTGGAATATATGAAATTGTATAAATTGTTATAGGTTTCCATCCTCGAAACAAGAAGTGAATCAAGTGATTAAACCCGAATTGAACGTTTTTAGATAAAAATTCACAGCAAAAACGAACTTAGACACCAAGAGATTAATCTTGAATTTCCAAATTACTTTCCAACAACTCCAAATCTATATGTATTGTGCCACTTTGACACTGCAAAGAATTCAATGTATAGACATTCATAAAAACATGCCCAAAATCAATATAACAATTTTTAAGAAAACCCCAACAAAAGAATGACAAAAACAAATTAAAGAAATTAGAGAAAGAAAGTTCTGGGAAATAATAACCTGGGTAGGGAAATACCGAATGACATTAGCTTGATTACCTCTCCAGAATGACAAAAAACCTTCTTCTCTCAAAACCCTTTTAAAACAATCTTGAATACCATTATAAGGTGTTTTAAGATTTCCGCTCTTCAACATTTCTCCTTGATTCTGTAACAACAGTTTCACTCTCTCCATAGGTGCAGCAGCACTCTTCGATATTGCTGCTGCAAATCCACCCATCATCAAATCACTAGAAAATTTATCCGGGTGTGGTCGAGATTTCTCCATTTTTCTTTTGTTGCCTTCTTCTCTCTATCTATTCTCTGGAAATAAAACCAGAGAGATAGAGAGAGGGAGGAACAACTATTCTGAAGAAATCTGAACCTTACTGGAGTTATCTATTTTGTTGGAGCTGGTGAATTTGATTTGATTGCGATTTCCAACCTCTATTAAATTTCTTTTCTTTCTCTTATATCCCCTAGAACCAAAATGATGCTCGGTGCCCACTTTTTCCTCACCTTGCCTGAGTGGGGGTGCCCAAAGAAGTTTATAACCAGCTAAAGATCCAAACGGATATTTTCTTTATAGTAGAACTGTTTAACTTTTTTTGAACAGGTGTCCAACCTGCATCGATCGTGCTATAATTTTTCTTTTTCGGTTCGGCTGGAGGTGTAGTACAAGGAGGTGGTCGACAGGGGTGAGTCTTTTAAGGCATGGATGTGACGCATAAAGACATGATTTATATGAGGTTAGGGATATCCAAGAACCGAGCCTCTACCTTAGTCCAACCCGCATCGATCGTGGGCTAATACAAGTCCATATAAGATAAAAAAAACTCCTGGCAATTTTGACCAGTGGATTGATGAACTGGTATCGGCCCCTAGTAGAGCTGGTATCAGCCCATATAAATCATGCATAAAAGAGGTATCAAGGGTTGGATATCATTGGCACTTGCCCAACGCCATATAATTCCAGATTTTTTTCATCCCAATGCCTAAATTGTTGCTAGTCTAAAGCTAAGTCCTATGGGCTAGATTGGACTGCTAGATTGGCCAAAAAGTGTTGCAAATCATGAAAAAAGTGTGGGAAAAAAGTTAACACTCAATCTGGCTACTTATCTCTCCTATCATTTGCTCGCAGTCGCACTATCAGCGAGATTGAAACGCTGAACCGTTTGGCGCTCAAAAAGTGACCAAAACGCCGAACCGTTCGGCGCTCACAAAAATCATAAAAATCTAACGGCTGAGATTTAAGCGCCAACTGCTCGGAGTTCGGCGCTCAAAAAAAGTAACCAAAACGCCGAACCGTTTGGCGCTCACGGATGATGTGGATGGCCAAACTAGCAGCTAGATATCTATCCCATAGGACTTAGGAGGTTGCCCAGGCTGACGTGGATGGCCAATCTAGCAGCTAGATATCTAGCCCATAGGACTAAGCCTAAGTATAATTTTTACATGTATATCCAATATCTACCAAACCACTTTCTTCTTTTTTTTTAGATAAGAGATATTTTATTTCCAAAGAAACATATTACATAGATAAGTCTTTTCTCAAATCTCCATTAAGGAAAATTTGGAGGAATTAAATACCATAGACCTTTACCATTGGCTCTTACATGTTTTGCCAGGATATCTGCTATTGAGTTTGCATCTCTTTTAACCAAAGAACAAGACCAATTCTCAAAAGAGTTCAACAGAAAAAGACATTCCTATTCTACACTATTTGTAGTCCAGCTAATATAGTTCAGGTTGCCATTTATGGCATTCACTACATTTTTATTATCACCTTCTAAAATTAAATTCTTTATTCCTTGCTCCATAGCCCATTTGATGGATTCTAGAGCATCCATAGTTTTACCTTGTTCTTCATTGACTACTTGGATTCTTTCTCCTTTGGACCCTTTAAATTTCCCTGCACAATTTCCCAATATTATACCAATTCCACTTAGTATATTTTCATCTATAAAGGACACATCAAAGTTTATTTTGACAAAATTAGAACAAGGAGGATTCCATCCGACCTCATTAAAGGTTTTGTGCAAGTCACCTGTTTGTTAATGAGTTGGAGCAATTGAAGACTCACAATCATTTATGAATTGATTTAAGGAATAGATAAATTCAGCCTATTTAAACTGTTGATTTTCAAAAACAATGGAACATCTAAGTTTCCATATATACCAAATAATGTAAGAAACAAACCTGATTCTTCTTTGCATAGTTTCATCGTAGAAAACATGAGACATGAACACTTGATCAAACCAGTCCAACGGGTTAATATTGCTCATAGACACAGCAAGATTATTGTCCATGGCAACACCATATTCTCTTAGATAAGTCACATTTTATAAGTAAATGATTCATAGTTTCATCATGAGCACCACACAAAGGACAGACATGATCAACAATATTCAAATATCTGGTAAATTTATCTCTAGTTGGAAGACCATTGTGCAAACACTTCCACGGGAAATGTTGTACTCTTGGAGGTAATTGCATCTTTCATAATCTATTCCAATGGAAGTTATTATTGTTAGAAGAGTTGTTGTCGTTCACACTTTTATTTAATAAGACATTATAAGCAGATTTAACATAAAATTGACCATTTCTAGTTCTTGTCCATCTAATTTGATCTTTGCCAATCATAGGAATCTTAATCTTAGTAATTTCATGAACAGTGTCAGCAGAGAACAAAGCATTCAGGATGTTCAAATTCCAACTTTTGGTATCACTATCAATTATTTGGCTGACAGTTTCCATACCTGAACTACTAAATCTAGAATTGACTTTAGTTCCTAGGTTTGGTACCCAAACATCCTTTCATATGTTAATACTGAAAAGAAGAGGGTACCCAAATACACCACAATTTTTTGTTTCAACCTATAAGTCCTCTTACCAAGTGTGATCGTCTATGGACAAAGTCGAAACATTACAACAACTTTGGTATTCACACTTTGTGTGATCGTCTATGGATACGAGATCGAGACAATACGACAAACAAAGTGTGATACTTGATAATAGGTTCAGACTTAACCAAACTCTATAGGATCACTATCAAGTATAACAGAGTTAACGTAAAGTGCAATTTAATTTAATTATAATAAAACAATTATAATGCGGAAAGATGAAGTAAATGGCACAACAAGATTTTGTTAACGAGGAAACTGCAAATGCAGAAAAACCCCGGGACCTAGTCCGGAATTGAATACTCTCAGAATTAAGCCATTATTCAAAATCTAACACCAACATCGTATAGTTGAGACCAAGCAAATACCCCTAGTTCACTTAGTTTCCTCGTTATCCCTGCGCTTCCGACTTCGAAGAGTCACGCACTGGTACAATTCCTTCGGATCGTATTCCAAACAGCAAATCTGTTTGGTAACAACTTCTTAGATTCTTTTCAAGATAAAAATATCTGAAGTCATACGCAAAATCTCTTCCGTTTAATCTAATAAACTCCTTTGCCGGGTTAGATCAATCTAACTTTAACTATCGATATAATCAAGTCTAGATTCACAATCAATCAATATAGATCTCAAAGAGAAACTATAAAGCGATGCCGATCTCATGCAACTAATCAATCGAATAAATCCGATTCTAGTTGGATCCCAGCCGATCAAGGTTTGTGCACACAACAAGATACGAAAAACAATAAGAAATCTTCTTTGTCTTCAAATCTTATTTAATCTTCCATTAAACCTGCACAACACCACTTGAATCTCTTGTGATCAATCACACACAGAACAGAGTCTGTTAATAATGGATTATCACAAGATGTCTTTAGATCTAATAACAGTTCTAAAGATCCCGTCGATACTTCGATCTAGTTTGAGTTAATCTTATATCAGAAGAGAAGATTCTCAAGAATAAACAAACTAGGTACAATCAAAGTTTCAACGTTAGTCAATCAAATAAATCGAAAAATAATAACATTGCAGTAATCTAGTTTCCCACCAACAGTACTCGTAGAGCTTCTTGATCCCACGGAAGTCTTTAAACGAGCGGTCGTTCCTCTCCGAATATACGGCTCCACCAGAAACAACAAGAATTGAAGTTTTCCTGGCTCTTAGGATAGTTTTATAGAAATGCAAACTTATGTATTTATAGACCAAGGATGTTTGGACGTCAAGGAATTTCCAAAACCGAAAATATTCTCAAGATATGCAATGAATGGCAAAATTCGGTTTTACTAATTCTAATAAATGCTTATCCAATATTTCTGAAATATCTCAATATAAAATCTCCAATTAGTAAATGCACATTACTAATTTTTATTCTCTAGAGATATGCATTTAATTATTGGTAATTAAAGCATATAAAACCAAAAACCTTAATTAAAAGATTCTTAATTTATCTCGGCACAGGATCTCCTTGAGTACTAAGGAATATCTTTGAACAATAAATGATAAGAGTTAATGTACGTGTTCAAATCCTGTTGACATCTTTTCACTGTAAATCCTTATTTCATATTCACATGTATTTACATTCTTGGAATCGGTCATACAACACTTCCAAACAAGTTTAGAATTGGTTTCCAGGTATTCCAAGACAACTATGTGATTGATCAAATACCAAATCACATACATGGGTTCAATCGGTTATACCAATCATTAGGATCGGTTATACCTAATTATGGAAATACTTGTGATCGATCACACCAGTCACTAGGATCGGTTACACCAGTTACAAGGATCGGTTCCATATTCTCATGGTATTGCTTGTGATCGGTCACACTAGTTACCAAGACCGGTTACCAATTACAAGGACCGATTACACCACAATCGTGATCGGTCACACCAATTACAAGGATCGATTATACCATCACATGGTGATTACTTAGGATCGGTTACACCAATTAATAAAAACCAGTCATACCAAATCATAAGTCAGGCACTGTGATTAGTTATACCAAGATACATAACCAAGGTTAAGATCGGATCTACCATCTCACACATATTGGTCATCCAAAGATTTGCAATGAATAGCCCGACCAATAAGCCTAATGATTTCCTTTCGATTCACGAAACAAGTTCATTAATGTACTTCCTTTAAGCGAATGTAAAACATTGTTTCCTAGGATGAAATCTTCACCATAACTCATTCACATAATCATAACAATATATACAAGATTATGTCGATGTCATATCTACGAAGTTCCAAAGATAAGCTAGCGTTAAACTTCGTAGTCTAATTCCCTAATATTATGATCATATAATTATGACCATGTCACATCACCATAGTATCATATAATATATACAGTATATACAGCTTCGCAGTTATGTTTTTAATATAGCATGACTTGAAAGATATGTTAGGAATGAAACAGTTCAAGTCAATATTACTAACCTCAAGTGGAAGGATGATGTCGTCGTTGTAGTTCGCTACTTCTTTACATTCTTCAGGTCTTCGGAGTAATACTTATATATCTCAACATTCCTAGACTTTCTAGTCTAACCTAAACGAAATTGACTCTAGTATTTAATCAAACGACTTTAGATGAGTTTTGACACATTAAAATATGACAACCAAACTTGACATACCAACGGTTGGTGAGTTCAAGCGAGCTATGCTCTAACAAATACTATCTCCATTTGCAATTTCCCTACAATAGTGTTTCTTAATCACCTCTAAGCCTTGACAAATGCCTCTCTATAACCAAGAACCATTAGAGCTAGCATCATCAGATATAGGGTCAAAATCATTGAAATATTTATGCTTAAGAATAATGAAACACAAAGAATCAATTTTATTGAGCAGTCTCCAAGCAAGCTTGGTTAAAAGGGCATTATTAAAGATAGCAGACTGCCTAATATTAAGACCTCCTTTACATTTAGGACCAATTACCTAATCTATATTCAAAACCATTTGTCATTCCACTAAAGGATTCAGTCTTGTTTCTTTAAAGAAGCAAAGGAACACCTAGATACTTATTCTGAAGAACCAATCTCTTAATATTAAGAATACTTGTAATAGCATTGATATGATTTTGAAGTTGTTTGTAAAGTGGTAGTAAAGATTCGTTCAACTCGGGCTTGTAAAGGTTTGATTTAAGAAAACACTAAAAGCAAATAAAATATATTCACAAGGTTGTCACAAATTTCAAGAGGTACTGAGACTCAGGATTCCACCATAAACTCATTCATGCGATTCATATATTTATTCCAAATAATTATAGCTCAAATCATATTGACACTAATTCTTTGCCAAGGTAGATTTTTAAAAGATTGACTGTAAATCACTAGCATGACGCATCAAAAGCACTTAGACCAAGCATACATCATCATACGACATCATAATCAATTAAGAAAAATCATAAAACGATTAATAATGGTGCAAGTAGTCGTAAAAGAATTAAATATATTTACCACATGCATGAATTATAGCTTCCTCCGTCGTCCCAGTGTTGGGGTTTAGCTCTTCATGGTGAAAACACGCTTAAAATATAGAAACATGGCTCAATAGGTGTTTTTAATGAAGAAATTAATAATACAATGGATTTGTAACGCTTTGGCCGGTGTTAAGGTGAGGTCATCGTTACAAATTCTAAGACTGTAGAACAACGATATTTTTCTGCTGTAGCAATACTGCGACTGTTTCTGTTTGTCTAATGTTCTTCAGCTTCTTTCAATTTCTTTTCTTCTCTGCAACTCCACCTACAGCTTCCGTACCGACCCCCCAACTACTCGATGTCTTGCTCGACCTCCCAGCTGCCTATATATACCCAACAGGTGCCAAGAATCCCGAGAAATCTTCTCTTTTTTCCTCCCTGCAAGTCACGTGAATAACTCTCTTCTAGCTTCTTTACGCGTCTTCTGACTTTCCTAAACTCGTCCAAACTTGATAAATATGAGTCATAACAGAATATAATCTCGTCTCTCTTACGTAACTTCCATCTTAAAAATCAACAGCATCCCGAGACTTTCTAACCTCTGTTTTATCGGGGATTCATATATCGTGTCCAAGAGTTATCGAAACTCTTTCCAAACCTGATAAGGAATCAAATACGAGAGTATATCTTTCCCATATCATGTAACTTCCAAAAATACCACTACAGACCCCGAATATCTCTCTCATAATCTTCACAGATTCTCCAAAACTCCGACAATATTTGTTCTCCTCTGTTTCGTTGAAAATCCGTGATTTATCTCTTGTTTTTCGAATCTGGGCCACGTACAATCCCTGTTTGGAACTCTTAGGGTGTATCCAATCCAAAGCAGCCATTGAATCTGCCTAAAAATCCAGTGAATCATGCCTGTGAATCACGCTGCAAAACTGAATTTTTGAATTCAGTTTTCCCGCCAAAATATGTGGAGAAGAAAGGGCCGCCCCCTATCCAGAGTAGGGGTGCGAATAGCAGCTGCCTTAGGGGTGCCCCTTAGTAATTTGGATACCCCTTATCCATAGTGAGAGTCCGAATAGCAAGTGTCCTCCGGGTGCGCTTTTTGACAACTTTTCGAGCCGATTTTTCCAAAAATGATTATTGGCCAAAAATACCTACACACATATAACACACCGTAATAAGTACAAAAATGAGCACTATCAATATATAGAATCGAGACAAATTAGACACAAAAATGTGTCTATCAAGCATTGATAGATTGACTATTAGTTTTGGGACTGAAAGCTAATCCATATTTATCAAAATTAATAGCTTGCCCTGAAATTTTACTAAAATTCTCAATAATGGAGTTAAGTTAGACATAAAACTCAGACTAGTTGATAACATTATTATGGCCCGTGAACTAGTTGATACTATGAAAAAACATAAAACCCAGAAAGGTTTAATGGCAATCAAGTTAGATATGTCCAAGGCTTTTGACAGGATCGAATGGAAATTTTTATTGGACTGCTTAACAAAATTTGGTTTTAGCAATGATTGGTGTCATTTGATAAGTCAATGTGTTACCACTGTTTCCACATTTGTGCTTTTAAATGGTGCTCCAGGAGATTAATTCACTCCTTCTAGAGGGTTGAGACAGGGAGATCCCCTGTCTCCTTATCTTTTCATTATATGTATGGATGTTTTCTCCAGGGCTTTAATCTTTGTTGAACAGCAAAATCTTATACAAGGCATTAAAGTAACTACCTCTTGTCCTACTGTCTCACACTTATTTTTTACAGATGATTGTTTAATCTCCACCCATGCAAATCCTCCACTTTCATGTACTATCTTATTGACCCAGCCATCTATAGAGGAAGAAGTACCAAATTCGATGTCAACTATATGGAAATTCAAGTCATCTAAAAGGACCCAAGGCATTCTACTAGCTTTACTGGTTTCTAGAATGTAATTCCATTGATCTTTCTTTTTATTATAATTAGAGTAACCAAACATGCAAGTGATAAGAAACTCTGGCTTGCTAAGGTCAGAATGAACTAAAATAGTGAACATGTTGTTACTATCTCATACAATTTCACAAGCAAAACCATTTTTCCAGAGTAAGACTAATCCTCATGATAAGCCCACAGGTTCAATAAAAACCATATTTGGGTGTTGATATTGTTTGAGTAGAGGTTTGCATTTAAGTTGACCGATTTTTGTTTCACAAAGGAAAATAAAATCTGGGTTTTGGGACCTTATAAGATCGGCAAGATGGTTTCTAGTGGAAGCAGTTTTAAATCCTTGGACATTCCAAGAGATAATTTTCATGTTGAGAGGATAGACCGTATATGAGAAAACGCTAATAATGATAATAATAATGGAAAAAACTAATGCAGATTTAAATACAGGAAAATGGAAGTAAAGAACTAAAATAGAAACAAAGAAAAGGAAAAAGATTAAAGTAAACCTAGTTAAAAGATAATTAATGCACAAATTTAATGTAAAGATGAATTGAGACCTAAAAACATTATAAAACTTAAATGATGTTGTAGGGCCTTTGGCCCATAGATGTACGGCCCAATTAGGTAGTTAGGGTTTTCCCATGGTTGTATATAAAGCATACTCTTTCTATGTAATATGGTTGCTGCCTATCAATAGAATCTCTCTTGCCGTTTCTCATATTCTTGATCTTCTCTCTGTTTTTCCCTCAAAACGTTATCAATCACGATGCTCTAATCGCTGATTTTTTTTTCTCCCTTTGTTCATCGGCTCGAAAATGAGATCTTCCTCGTTCCTGGTAACCAAGTACGACATCTCAAAACCAGGTATATAATATATATATCAAAGAATCCCTAAAAGAAAAAGGATTTTTATCATCTCTTCATAGTACCATCCGGAAAACTCCATCACACGGTATGGGTACCTCCATTAATTTATTTTTCCCCTTTCCAATTAAACAAGGAGACATCAGAAGGTATACCTAATTTACCTATTTTTATATTCATTTTTACACTTTTTTTTTCTCTTTTGGATTGACATGTTTACTTGTCTTCTTTTGAGATTTGAGATTTGATCTGATGTTTACTGTCACATGTCTTCAAATCGGTTTGTGCTTCCATTTTTTTTTTTTGTGTTTCGTTCCTTGTTCTTTTTAGTCAGTTAAAGATATGTGATAGATGAGTAGTCTGAATACTAATCCTAATTGTCTGCCATATTTCCATATTCTTGTGTGTACATATGTCATGTGTTGATGATTGACTGCTCATGTTAGTATTGTGAGCATTTTTTTAATGTTTTCATGCTATGCTATAATTTTTTAAATCTCATGATGGATGGTTGGTAATCATAAATTTTATCTATTTTTTTTGTTTCAATTTTTGGACGAGTCAGGAAATCACATTTTTTTTTATTTTCTGTTTTGTAATGCTTGATGATATGTTGAGTTTAATTCCCTTGGACCCACTGATGACATTGGTGATGGTTTGTCTTCTGTGCGTTTTTCTTGTTCGCACTTGCACTGCCGAGGAGATGATGGCCAGCAGCCTAAGAGTCGGGCAGAAAATGTAGGTGTCCAGTTCCGGTTTCACCTATATTGTTCCGGACTGTGCGTGACCAGCATTCATTCTGGTTTCGTGTGTACGCGGTGGGAACCAAGCGAGGTATGTAATAATAATAGTATTGTGCTTTAAGGGGTGATTGCTAGTGTTTCTTTGTTCTAGAATGTGTTTAGTTATGTTTTTGTTTTAAAAATTCATATTATGTAAAATGTCAATTTAAATTATAACCGTAGATTTTGATCATTAAGAATTTTGGTCTTAATATTATGTTGTTCCCTTGAATATGATATTGGCCCTATTCCTGAATGACGTGTGTTTTGTTCAATTGGTTGAACCAATTCGATTCGGATGTAATTTTTTTTAGGGATTTAAATGTACTTAAGGCAACATATTGTCTTCAATCCACACCGAGCACAAAATTATTTTGTTGAAAACTTTCTAAAACGCTATGAATTGCTTTAAAGAAAAGTTGTTGAAAAATTCTGGGTAATGTGTAGTGGAATGCAATCCACTCACTCGACCATTAAAAAGTCAGTAAGCTTCAACAAAGATGAGTTGCAAGTAAAAGTACAAGTATCCCTATGTTTTTGGAAGAACTCACAAAAGGTGATATGAGTCGTAAAAATTTCCATTTCTCTACTTCATCCATGATACTAACGAACCCGTATATGTTGAAATATGACAACAAGAGAACTATCTTTAGTAATCTATTCAACCTAAAGTAATTGGTTCACATGTATAGTGAGATTCTCTTGGCCTATTGAGATAAAGAAATTTCTCAAATTAAGCTAAATGTAGCAAAATTGAAAATGGAAAGAACCCCGAAGTAATAAGGTTTAGACTAATGACTCATATAAAGCATGTGAAAAGGGACATATATATCATGAGACAAAGATGTATTTATCTCCCCAATACTGATGACACCAAAGAACATGATGAAATGTACGAATGGGTCTGGGGCGGTGTTGTGTGTGAGAGCGGGTGCTTGTGAATCGAATATGGGACGAAGCTGAAAATGTAACTCAACATGCTTTTGATTCAATGAATTAGTTTTGTCAAGAATTATTGTTTGTGATTCACAATTAATAGTGTTATAAGATTTGAAAACTTGTTAGGTTGAGTCCGGAATCAATCCGATTGTGTTCATCTCTAGAGCTATATTAGGGTTTTGTGAAAACATTGTTTATCCACGATTCTAAGTAGCATAATTGTGGTTAGCTCCCATCATAAATGGAATGGTGAGCTGTCCAATTTCCCACCATAGAAGCACTATTTTGATCTCTTGAGTGCTATTTTTATCAACCATGTTGGTGACATCAGTGCTAACTTACATACCACTTGTGATCTTGTTGCAGCTAGCACCATCCACCTTATCTCTACACCAACAGGTCCATAGAAACACCATCATCATCAACAAGAGGAGCATCACAAATTGAAGGAAAGTTGAACACGTTCGAGGTTTACAAGCAATGGTATAAAAATGGGCAGAAATTCAAGTAAAGCAACAAAAAGGGGCGAGAATTTTTATAAGTTGAAGACTATAAGACAAGAGCGGAAATTATCAAGGATGAGAATTCGAGAAGTTATGATATCAAGACATATAAGTTGTGAAGATTCAAGCGGTAAAGTACTTATACCATGGCATTGTACTTACATTTTTATTTTTGTATTGTACTTTCTCTTGTCTCAAAAAAAAAAAAAAAAAAAACGAAAATTAAAAAAAAAAGAGACAAGAGAAAAGTTTTAGGTTTGTTAGTTTTTATTTTGTTTTATTTTTATTTTTATTTTGTTTTTGTTTGATTTCTCAAAAAAAAAAAAAAAAAAAACAGAAAAAGAAAAAAAAAATAAAAAAAAAAGAAGAAAAAGGAAAAAAAGAAATTTTGGGATTGTATAGTTTGTTTTTATTTTTTGTATTATTTAAATAAAGCTATGGAAAAGAAGGATTCAAGCGACAAGGAATTAGAGGAAAGAATCATAATGAATTCTACGAAGTTCGAGAGTTATCATCAAGAGTTGAAGACCTAACGAAGATGAAGATACCGATAGAAGACAGAAGACGTTTCTATGGATCTTCATGAGAGTGGTGCTATAGACGGATAACGAGGTAAGTAAGCATATTCCCACCTTCGTTAAATGGTTGATTTCCTTTCGAAAGATCGTGGGAAAAATGGGTTTTCAAAATATATAAAAGATGTGGGTTTTCAAAATATTTGGAGGTTAAGCCTTCCTACCATTCAACGTGTCTCGGGATTCTCTCTTCATTCCAACACGGACATGTGTGACCCATAAAAAGCTGTTTTTTTATTGAGAGCAATATCATAAAACCCTTTCTTGTGAGGCAGAGTCGAGACTTTTGATCACTCCGAACCCGAATTTTAGTCGAGAAGGGATGGTTATCTCTCTCTCAACTTTTAAGAATGAGATTGTGTTCATTTATGTGTCTAACTTCTTATGACTAGTGTGCGAGAATCTCTATGTCTTCTTAGCGCGTTGGATACTATCATTACGGAGAACTAGTAAATCTCTAGTAAACCCTCACGAGACTATAACTCGTCCACTAGGGACACCTAGGGGGTTTAAAGGCTTGTTATTTATGCTAAAAGTGACCGTAGCCTCGACGACACGGAGTTGTTGTATTTTATTGTTTTGTTTAATTTGCTCGAGGGACTAGCAAAAAGTGTGGGGAATCGATAGGTGTAGAATACACCGTATTTACTATCTAGAGTTTATGCTTTCTTTGCTATTTTTCTTGTGAATTATGTACTTTTTACGCGTGTTTTTGAGTTATTAGATACTCCGGAGTCGCACGGACGAAAAGAAGAAGAAATTATCCAAATTGAGCCAAAGGGCGAAATTGTCATCTCAAGGTTAAGGGACAACTTTCTTTTGGAGAGGTGTTAAATGAACCAAGAATGTTAAGGGGCTACCTACCCTTATCCGCAAACAGGTGGCTATTTCCACCATCATTTTCTTACACCAAAACCTAACTCGAGAGATGTTTTCTCTCAATCATTTCTTCACCTGAGAAGATAAGAGAGAAAAAAGATTCTTTGCCATTAAATCAGATCATTTCGATTAAGTGAAGATGTGATTAAATAGAGAAAAGCAGTGAAGATGAGAAGAAATCTGAGAGGATGAAATTGAGGTGGAATCGAGATGAGACGATGATCTAGAATCGATAAGGGTTTGTGAAATTATAATGATGAGAAAAGGGGATCTGATGCTGTAAAATTATTGGGTTTCAGTGGATGATTAAGAGTTGGCAGCGAGATTATGGTGGGGGTTCGATCTGTGAGAGATGCAGATGTTGTTGCTGTTCTTGGAGATAGAATAAATGGGTTTTGTTCGAAGATGGGTATGACAAAAGCCGAATTAGGGTTGCTTCTTGTCGGAGTTGAGACTAGATCAAGAAATCCAGGGAGGAGAAGTTGGGTTTGATTCGGGGAGGAGGTTGTAAGATAACACGGGTTCGATTAGTGTTGCTCGAACCGAGATACGAATTGGGTGGAGATTGAAGACGCAGAGAAGAATTAGATGAATTAGAAGAAGCGTATGAGAGATGTTTTGCTCAGTTTACGCTCGGGAAGTTACAATTGAATTTATGACATGGAATTGGCAGTGGCAATGTGGAAATTGTGTGCTGATGTTGCTCATGGAATTGCAGGTGGAGTTGGCTAATGAGGCTATTATGGGTGATGGTAGAAGCTGGGTGGTTTTCATGAGTCACAGGGGAATGTTGCGAGGCTTGACAATGAATCACAGGTGAGATGGCAACCCACGAGATGGAATGTTGGGGTTTGCTTACTAATGGTGTTGTTGTTTTGAGCCAAAATGGCAATGGGTTGAGATGGAGCAAACATGTAATGGAGGAATGGCCCATGAGTTGTTGCTTGGTTTTCATTGTTGTGCCAGTGAGAGTTGGTGGTGCTGGGATTTCAAGTGGTAAAGCTTGGCGAAGTTGGAGGAGCAAGATGGCTTGGCAATTGGTGCTTTACCACGGTGAGAAGCAATGGCTCAAGGTGTTGATGATGATGGCTCAAGATTCAGTTGGGTTTGAGCCTAATGTTGTTAGCCTCGAGACACGAGGTGATGGTGGGGTGTCTTTGTTTTGGTGGAACTGGTCAGCAAGGAAGAAGAGCTGGTTATGATGAAATGAATGGAGTGCAGGAAGTAGGTGTTGCTGTGTGAGAGCGGGTGCTTGTGATGTGTGTGGTGGTTGTGTGGCACGATAGCAATGCGGGGATTGATTGATGGCATTTGTCCCAGTGGTGTGTTCGCTGGGTGTGTGCAAGCTAGAACTGTGGTGGATTAAAATTGCAAGGAGTGGCTGAGGCTCATGGCACGAGGTTGCAACTTAGATGAGTTAGTGGTGATGCTGAAATGAGAAAATGGCTAGGTAATTGGTGGATAGTTTGATTGCGTGGTGAGTGGTACTATGCCCTAGATGAAGATGGTGTTGGTGCTTAAAGTTTGAGCTCTGAGCGGGTGGAGTTGTGTTGCGAGGTGGTATTGCAGATTTGTGATTGAAATGAGGAATGCAGTTTTGTTTTGATTGGGTGTATAGCCATCTTGGCGGGAACATGATGGTCAAGCACAATGATGGTGCTCGAGTCCGGCAATGCCATTCGGCTCACTCACTGATCGTGTCGACTTGGGTCTAACTCGACTGACCGGACCTGACCCGATCCAACTCGTAGCTGACCCGATCCGACTCGGTCATTGACCTAAGGCCACAATACTAGATTTCCGTGACCGTTTTGGGTCATATTTTCTACACGGGTTTCTCACTCTTATGGGCTTGGTGGATTCTTATCTAATGGACTTTGAAGGCTAGACCTAATTTTAGAAGTGGGAGAAAAGTTATAAAAGGGAAGGTCTTCTACAACAAATAGATTTTTTTCTTGGAATTTTGGAGAGCCACTTTGTTTACGCTTCTAGGGTTTGGTTTTGTTCTTCTTCTTCCTTGTTTTATTATTGAATATTGATGATGATGAACTCCATAGCTATGAGTAGCTAAACATCTTATTATTGGTTATGGGATAAAAGTTGATTTCTCAACATGCTTTTGATTCAATGAATTAGTTTTGTCTCAGTAATTATTGTTTGTGATTCACAATTAATAGTGTTATAAGATTTGAAAAGTTGTTAAAGGAGTTGGTCAGAATCAATCCGATTTGTGTTCATCTCTGAGAGCTATATTAGGGTTTTCAATATGAAAAACGTTGTTTATCCACGATTCTAGTCACAAGTGAATCATAAATTTTGTTAAAACGTTTAGTGCTTTTACACATTCGTTTGCATTGATGAGTCTTACTCTTAATATAAAGCAGGTTGCTTTCGACGAAGAATTCACATATGCATCTTTTAATGTGGTTGTGGGACAATTAACGGGTTATATATCAAGATATGAGATTAAAATACCAATTCTAACATTGATGAAAAAAGATGATACTATATTTATCTTCTCCTTATTGATTTCTCAATTACTTACTTTGCTTTTAATTACTTTTATTTGCTTAAATACAACAAACATACCTTGGGTTAAAGAAAATTTATATAAACGCCTCTTTGTGGATACGAACTCTTTCTTATCGCATACTATATTTATATTTAGTTGATTGAGAAAGTGAAATTATATTTGACGGATTGACAACCGACCACTCATATAAAGCATGTGAAAAGGGACATATATATCATGAGACAAAGATGTATTTAATGATGACACCAAAGTATAGGTAACTGAATATGGGACGAAGCTAAAATGTAACTCTAGCTCCCATCATAAATGAAAGAGTTGGAAATACACCTGGTCACAGATGTTGGTATATACAATGTAATGTATGTATCATAATAGCAACCAATTTTCACATCAACTTTAATGGCAACAAAAACTTTGCCGGGCCAATTTACTATCTTATTCAGTTGAACTAGATCAAATATCTGCACCTATGGAATGAAAACATGAGACATAAATTCTCTAAATTACTTGAGATATATTGGGTGAAACGTAATATATATTCAGTCTAAATTACTTGAGTTGAATCCCACTTTTATTACGTAATAAGGTCACACCAATTATTAAAACTCTCAACACCCAAATGTCTACCTGATGGTTGTTTTTCTTCCATTAATTTAAGGAATATACACTAGTTTTTGAACTAATTTCTTCATAATGTGAGTACGATATTGGATCATCGAGCGAAGCAATGCTCAAATTTTGTTTCTAAGATGGAACAAAGATTAAAAGTCACAAAAGCTCTTTATGTACCGAGAGCTAATCACCTTGTTAAATTCCAAAGAGACCCATGCAAGTGGATATCATATAGAAACCTCACAATGATGAGAATATAATTGATTGCATCTTTTATAGTCTCTAATGTATTTGGAAGGAAACATACTTTAGAGAAACTAATGAGTCAATTTAGTGAAATGTAAATCACTATAGTATTAATTTGGATTATTGAATCCATATTGACTCCAACGATGAAATGTTGGAAATTGACTCATATCGACTTTAACATAACGATAAAGGCACTTTGGTTGTGACATGATGTTTCGTTTTGAAAGGACTCATACTTACATCATTGTGCTTGAGTGAACCAGACAACGGGAAAAAGATTGACAGAATACAAAGTAACGACATATCTCTCAATAAGTGTTTTCTAAAGTACTAGATACATAACCAACCCCCCTCCCGTTATGCTTTTAAGTAAGAGAGCATATCACTCATTTTACAAAGTCTTCAGTAAACAGGATCGAGACCATCCTAAGATGCAAATGGTAAACAATCCATATTACAAAGATAACAAGGTGAAATTTAGAAAAATATTCATGCAGAATGCGGACCATTAAAGTGACTTATGGCTCTGGTGAATGTTTTGACATTTTGGACTAGTTATAGTTCCCAAGAAATTTGCGTTTAAAAACTCCTAGCACATATTACACAATACAAAGTGCAAAGGCTCACCACCCTTATTAATGCTAGAGAATTTACATCAAAAGGACTTGATGAATATTGCATGTTTAATAGGATCAATATAAAGCATCTTATACCCAATGGTCTCGCATAGGCTACCATCAAAGGTTACAGATTGTGCCTAAGAAATAGGTTATGCATACCAACCTATCTTTTATGGCTTTGGGGATATACAATATTACACGCATCTTACTTAATTCGTTTTTAGAACCCAATATTAGTCAACCTTTTCTGCGTACCAGTTGGTAACTGGATTTAAGCCTGACATTCGTGTTCTTACGCATTTTTGGTTGCACTATATATGTGCCATTACGACTCCACATCGTACTATGATGGGTCTTCAAAACTGTTAAGTAGTTATGTTGGAAATAAGTTCCCAACAATTATCCGCATTTTAAAACTTTTGGCAGGAGATCTCTTACCGCTAGATTTGCGGGTTATCACTTTAATGGGACAGTGTTCCCGTCGTTAGGGGGAGATAAGAAAAAGTATTTTCTAAAGGAACGACAGGCATTATCGTGGTGTGTTCCCACTGTGTCTCATATTGATTCTTGTACTCCACAAATGTAAATGTGAAGTGATAAAGAATATTTATTTTTCATAATGTACACTGATGTTGCTAAAGTGATGAGATCACAAATACCAGCTGCAAACCTACCTGCAAAGTTACAAATCCTCAATATGGGATATACACCATAGACTAAGGTGTTGCAACTACACTCGGTGGAAGTGTGGTTGAGGCCGTGGCTCCATAAAGGAAGTTGGAGAGACCACTTGGTTCGATCAATCCTCACCTAGAAAGAAAGTAGGTGAGTGAGGCACAACTTATTTATATCATCAGAAATCATCTCATAAGATTGTCTCTGAATATGTCCATGCATCAAACTGGAGGACGCTCCGAAGTTTTAAATGATTCTAGAGAATAATGAAATCCTGACAGATTATGAGAATGCACATGAGTCAATGGAAGGATCATGCGTGCACAGTGATGATATAATCCATAAATAGTTGCTCCATAAGTAGAGCACAATAAGATCAAACTATGATTTATTTTGATTAATTTCAAATAAATAGCATATTTGGCCTAAGCAATCCAGGTAGAACCTAGTTCTTTGACAAATATACAGGTATTTGGTGTGGTAGTGCTAACCAACCAAGTGTAAAGCCTATTGGACATACATCATTAATTTGTCATAAAACATAATGAGAAGAAAGTAGTCTTAAAGTACAAAGACTCGCCTTGTGGCGCGAGGTTTCTCACAAAGCCCTGGAATTGTTCTCTTGTAATGAACGTTATAGAGTTCCTCTACTTAGTTAGCTTGGTAATTTTCAAAAGGACTTGAAATGCAAAAAGCATATGTATGTGGTTGTTACATATCTCTGAAAGAATCAAGAGATAGAAGATATTTTCAAAAGTGCTTGATAAACTTTTGTTTCCCAAATCAAGTAACTCTAAACCACAGAGTACGTTTAAAATTAGATAGAACGTTCACTTATAGATTGAAGCAATCAGGCGGAAGTGGTATACCCGTCTAAGTGGCTATTTGATTTGGAGGGGATAGACAAGTAAGTTATTTTTCCTTGCTTGTTTATAAGAAAGTTCCTGATTTGGAATTGTAGCTATTTATGTTGATGTTACAGACATGATGTGTACTCTTGATGTAATAAGAGACCTTAAAAGCTATTTAAAATCCGAATTTGAGATGAAAAATCTAGGGAAAGCTCGATCGAATACTGAGCTTGTGGTATATTATTCCACCAGTTTGCATATGTCTAAAGTTGTCAGGCAATTTAACAAAGACATGCATCCTGATAGCACTCCCATGACTAGTCGAGGTTCAAATGTAAGTAAGTAACCATTTCGTCCAAAGGAATATGACGAAGATGTGTTGGGAGATAAAATTCCCATATCTAAGTACAATAGACGCATTTTTATACTTAGTATAATAATGTACTCGATTAAATTTTACATCCTCAGGGAACTTGTTAGCTAGATATAGCTCCGCGCCAACGCAACGTCATTGTAATGGTATAGTGAATGTAATCATGTACTTAAAAGTAACCATTGACATAAATTTGTTTTATCCCTACAAAGACATTAAAATGAATGCTAATGAAAGTGCAATCCAAAAGTTGTTGATTATGAAGGAACGATAATCTCTTCTCCAACGAAAGTAATCAGAGGGAGATATGGTAGATTATTTTCTAAGTCATTACCAATATTCAGTTTCGTAAAATACGTGACTAAAGGAACTGTCTGGAACAACTCTGAAAGTAATCAGGGGGAGATGCCGACATCAGGGGGAGGATCCAAGGATATGATATCGACATATTTTACTTCGAAATTGAAGATGTGTTGTACTCTTTTTCCCTTCGATCAAGAATAGTTTTCCCCAAAGGGTTTTGTTACTCGACAAGGTTTTTAGCGAGACAACACTAAAGGCATCAAGTATGTTGAACATTGAAGACATAAAGATCGCATTGATATTACTGAAAATATCTGAATCAAAGAAATGAAACGCAATAGTGTGTTAAGCAACGTAACTTCCAGAATTAACAACATGGTCTTATAAACATTTAAGTCACCAAAGTAAAGCGTGACAAACTCCTTTTGACTGCATTGACTAACGAAAAATTGTCTGACATCAGGGGGAGCATCTAATGGTGTGTTGAACTCTTTTCCTTCATCGAGGTTGATTTTTCCCACATGGTTTTGTTACTTGGCAAGGTTTTTAATGAGACAACAACAAAGACCGGGAAGCAATTTCCCAACTAAGACTATTGTCTTTCTCACAAGGATTTTCTGCCGTAGGAGTTGTGAAATAACTATTGAACTTCAACGGAACAAAGTGATCATCTGCAACAGATCACCTTTACTTGCATCTGTCACGTTGTACTCTTTTCCCTTCGTCAAGATTTTATCCCACTGGGTTTTCCTTGTCAAGGTTTTAATGTGGCAACATATTCGCGTCCAACTATGTTCTAAGTTTGTTTAATATTGTACTCTTTTTCTTTAGTTCAGGTTTTGTCCCTATGGGTTTCCCTGGCGAAGTTTTAACGAGGCAATTAACTTAGACTCATCGATCTGTGGAGATCGTATTGCATGTGATGAACTACATGTAAAGTAAAAGACAACATGTGAAGAGTTGTACCAAGGTTTTATCCTACTGGGTTTTTCCTTGTCAAAGTTTTAATGAGGCAATTGATTTCGTCACAAGTCATAAGGAGAAGACGACATTTGAAGAATTACATTCGAAGCACTACATTCTAAGCACTGAGTATGAAGTTCTATTGGACCGCACAAGGGGGAGTGTTGTAGGGCCTTTGGCCCATAGATGTGCGGCCCAATTAGGTAGTTAGGGTTTTCCCATGGTTGTATATAAAGCATACTCTTTCTATGTAATATGGTTGCTGCCTATCAATAGAATCTCTCTTGCCGTTTCTCATATTCTTGATCTTCTCTCTGTTTTTCCCTCAAAAAATGAAGAATTTTTTTAGAGAGACTTGAATGAGGAAAAGTTACATGATTCTCATCAATAGTGTTTTCATGATGTGCATCTCTTGTTGTGACCCTGTGAGTTGTTGAGTGGCTAGTGTTGGTATCAACATTGGTACTGGAAGAGGTGACTATCTTGTCAACAATAATAGGGGAAGATTCTATGGAAGTTCTAGGTATTTTACCAAGCATATTCATCAACTTCAACTTTTTCCTTAAGCAAGAAATCCAAGTTAACAGCAACACCATCTTTAGGAGGGACGAAAACTGTGGCCTTAACAAAGCTCTTTTAAAAAAAAATTGGATTGAGGAGCAGAGTTGCTGAAGTTTGCGGTGACGTTCTTTCTTAAGCTACTAACTTTTCCAAAGAAATAAGGCTTCATGAGCTTTGGCAAAAAAACTCCGCAACATCTTTGCATACTCTTTTGTCATGTTTTATGACAAAACATTCAGAGCAAATACCACTTGGCTGCCTTTCATAAAATAATTTGATCCAACGAGTTAAACTAGCATTTGTGATCGATTTTACAACTCTCTTGAGTGGATAATTGAGATTAATATTAACACATACCTTTACAGAGTCACTTCCAACAGGTACAACATCTTTTGGCTCTATGTCAATTACTTCCCCCATAATTTCTCCCATCTTTGTGACAACATCAACATTCATGTGTTCTGGTAGCAGGAACTTGAGTTGAATCCAACATTGTTGGAAATCCCAATGCTTTTCAGTGTAGATCATATCAGATATGTAGTCATGCACTACAAAAAGTTTTTTGTTAATGCTTCATGGGCGTTCATCAATTACCTTGTTCAAGAGAACCCAATTACTAAACCTAAAGATAAAAATATTATGATCAACTTCAACTATTTTAAGATCTTCAGAATTCATGAAAGGCCAAGTGAATTGTATAAACTTTTCAACAACATCTTGCTTCATTCTTCCTTCAGTAATAACTTTCCCAATAGCACTCGCTCCCCAAGTTGCGTCTTCTTTGTCTTCTGAGTTGCTTTCATCTCTCTGAAAAACAATGGCTTCACTGGTGTCTCCCAGCTCAATGATGGCTTGTTTGAATCCGTTAACCAATTCTCCAAATTGTTTGTCGCCTTCTCCTTCCATGGTAAGGAACATATTTTCTCTAGGGTTTAGTCTGGTTCCGGTAATGGGTTGGTCAATAATGAAAGGTAAAGAAATATATTTAGGGTTGTGTGGCAATAAATGCAATATTTTGTTGCATGTTTTTTGACCAACTTTATCAACTCCAGCAGGTAGAGAATCTGTTTTAATGGTGTAAGCAAAGCTGGTGATTATCCAATTGAGTAAAAATATGATGTTGATTTTCCGGTAAAGAAAGTTTCTTCTAAATTTGAATTTTTTTGAATTGAAAAACTGGTGGACTAAGGGTATGGACCGATTTACTGAGTTTCCAAGGATTTTTGTTCTTATTCCCCAGATGCCATTGATACCAACATAAGCCTTCAAACGATGATTAAAAAACTCTGCAAACGCAATGATCACAACATGAAAAAAGGCAAACGTCGTGAAAGTGAACACATACTATAAACACATATTGAGAGAAAACATGATAAGTTAGTTCGACATAATAACCTTAGAGTACAACAAATAAACTAAAACAAGGATTAAAACTAATTATAAGAGGACAAAAGAAAACCAAAAGATAAAGAAAAAGATTATTAAACGTTTATACTCAATGTAAAAGAGGTTGAAAAAGAATGATCATGATTTAGAACCAAGACTGATGAAGATTACTCAAAAAATGATGATACTGAGTTAACTCATAAAATTCGCCCGATCCTCAAAGGTTCCTTCGTGAAAAACAATAATTTTGTTTTCCAAAGAACTTGAAAACTTACTCCGGCAGCAGCAAAATGAAGAAGCGAAGAGAGAAGAGAGGAGATACCAAAATCCCATATCTAACTTGCTTTTGGTGCAATAGTTAAGACCAATACTATGTATTTTTTCTTTATTTTTTTAACTAGGGAAAAATGTTGGCATAAAAAGTATGGGACATTGTTAAAGCATGCGACCCACCCTTAGGCGCCTAGACAGTTATTAGGTAGATATCTTGGTAAGTGGATTTAGTTATGATTTTCAAGAAGCATGTATAAATTTTAGAAATCCGAAGTAACAAAAATTGCTACCTAAGTTAATTTTGTGAATTAAGATTAGGGACAGACCTAGCAAGGGATAGTTCAGGCAATAGCACATCCATGTTTATAACCCAATATATTTTTGGATACAAAACCTTTTAATTTTTGTGTTTTAAACTATCTATAACCATTTATAATTATGATTATCCGATATAAAGTTGGCCTTTTAACCCACTTTATGAGAAAACTAAAACTTAAATCCGACGCAAAACAAATAACCTTCTTCTTCCATCCATTTATCTATTATTTTATCAGTGAACTAGAGTCGCAAATTAATCACGCGGTTCATTTAAAGAAAATTACCGCGGCTTTCGACCTCTTTGCCAATAATGACACTAATAACATTCTAGCCCTATCCAAAAGGATAACCCGGAATCCGTCCCTGATAAAGATGATAAAAATTCCAAACATCCCCGAGTCCCATTAAAAGGAACGCGCAATTGGGAGATACTAAAAGTAATTAAGGGATATGCTAATAGGACAAAATAGAGATTCAAAATAGTTTCTAAGGTGCCCCTTATCTACCCAATTTATATAATTCCTAATTTACCCCTCACTAATCATACTTAGCATTAATCATGTTTAAGTAAGTTAATAGATTAGATAACAACTCACAATTACAACTTTTTGTGGATCAAACCCCCTTAAATCATGATATTTATGAGCATGAAGATTTCCGTGAAGAACCAACCTAAGAAAGTAAACAAGGTCAACATACACGTACCCTAAATACTTAGGAATATGTATTAATATCATGAAATTTTATTTTTTTCTTCATGGAATTCACCATTATTACGCCTGAAAAAAACTTAATGCCGGCATGGTGAGAGTATGAATACCATGCCGGCAAGGGCCTACTCGGCATGGCATTCATACTTTCACCATGCCGACAAATAATATCCCCAAATTTTGAATTTGTAGTCGGAATTTTAAATATAAAGAGTGTTCCTTAAGTACACTGCCGGCGTAGAAAATTCATTATCGAGCATGCCGGTAGTAGTGTCGGAATGGTATGTTGCTTAACTTTCTATGCCGGCATGCAAATTTCCCAAAAAATTGAGTTTTTTTCACTTGGCTATCGACGTTGGTAGTTTCTATCGAGCATGCCGACAATAATTCCGACATAGAAGGTTAACCACCGAGCATGCATGGGGTAAGCATCAATAATATATGTACCTTCCCAACTTGTTATGAACTCTTTGTGGCGTATATATGGACAATCTAGACAACTATATGAGTAAGGAAGTGGAGTATTATTGACGAAGAAGAGCCAAAGATAAAATTCAACTCATTCAAATCCAGGAGTTCTTGATACCATATTCAAAAGAATAAAAATACGAAGTGAACGCAAAAAGAATGAAGTCATTCCGAGTTCGGACGAAGAAGTTATGGGCAAATAACCAACGGGAAGAAAAGTAATCTACAACACCAAAATCAGCACAGTTGGTACCATGCCGGAAGTTACACTATTTCAGAAAGATTTTCTATATGTTTTTGTCCTCAAATCGGCACGGTACACTTGGGAATCGACCATGCCGGCACAAACAAGTTTTGGGACATACTTTCTGAGCTATTTTGGTCCCGGCATGATACTCAAACTAAAAACAATGCCGGCACAAGATATCGGCATGGTATTTATCCTAAAAGCAATGCCGGCACAAGATATCGGCATGGTATTCAAACTAAAAACAATGTCGACACAATAAATCGGCAGGGTATTCAAACTAAAACAATGCGGACATAAGAAATCGGCAGGGTAATCATCATGAACACAATGCCGGGAGTGGATTGAAACTGAAAATGAAAAGTTACAGTTTATGATTCTAACCCAAACAAAGTTTCAAAACAACAAAAACACTTTAAATAAGATTAGGTATCATGTACCTTCTCAATGAAGTCGTCTTCTCTTCTTCTTCTTGCTCAACAAAAATTCAATTTAACCTATCTTTAAGAATTTGTTGGGGTTGGGGTTTGATTTTTATTTTTATTTCTCTCGACTTAACCAACACAAAAAGCGGATATATATATATATATATATATGGATTTCAGGTTTTAGTTTTATGTTTTTTAAAGGGTAGTTTAGTAACTTCGCCTAGGAAAAAAACCCTTTACAGAAAACTAAAGATGAGAATCGTAATCCCCCGATTACTTTTAGGAGGGAGTATCCATGGACACTCTTAGATGGACAAGGTCGGACAAGATTTGCGCCATTTTATCCGGAAAACTCAAACAACAATGAATTTAAGTCTAATATTTTAATGATATGTTCCTATTATAAGACTTTATATTCCTACCAAAAATGAATGAAATTAGAGATAGCAAACCTGACCATCTATCGATCTTAATTTCAACCGTTAATTTTGAATGACTGATATTCAAAGGGGTAGATGGTGGTTTTATATATCTCAAATTGTACTTAAATTCGAGATAGCTCGATAATTGTACCTTAGCAGAAAGATACCCGATCAAGACTTTTACTCTTCGTGCTTAAATTTAAGATTAAACACGGTCAAGAACGCTACTTTTTGTGCTTACATTTCTAAGGCTAAACCCTTGCTCGAGCCATTCATATCTCACTTTTCACGGCAAAGAGTCTCAATTTAAAGAGGAAGCAGAGTTTGATTAAAATATTCATGGCATCAATGAATGATTAAGATCTGATGTCCCTGTAAAACTCAAGCCACCACGATTTTCAATCATGTTTATATGGACGAAAAGATAGTCATGATCTGTATCAAGAATGCTCAAATGTTCCTAAGAATGTTATATTTGTTATGGATGAAAACATGAGTCACTTTTCAGGGGACCATAAAGATACGACCATTAAGATAATGAAAATTATGGGAATTATTTTTTGTTTTATTAAAAAAAGACCTAAAGTTGTTTGTTCTTTGGCTTTTACACATTGCAACCTCAAATGCTCTAATGTTTTTAGTTTACTTGTGTTTTATGAGGTTGATGAAGGCCAATAGTTTAAGTGTAAACTTTCGGTGAGTCATTTTATGGATATGTATTTCATTTTTCGATTATTCCCTTTACAAAGTGAGTATAATGAAAATTATTCTTTGTATTTTTAAAAAAGGATCTAAATTTTTTTTTGTTGTTTGAGTTTTACACGTTGTAACTGCCAATGTTCAATGTTCTTTGTTGTTTGGGTTTTTTTATTTTTCTATAATAAACTATGAGTGTAAAAAAATAGGTTTTCATATTTAATTGTCCACTTTACTTTTTCGGTGGGACATTATTTATTTTTTAATTAGTGTGGAGCTAATTATGAGGGTTATCAATGCATATAGCCATAATGGAAGAAGGTTACAACTCTTACATTTGTTAGATGTAAATGGCTAGGATGAGACCGAGATGGTTGGATCATCCATTTGTCTCCGAAAATGTTATCAAGAATGCTCAAATGTTCCTAAGAATTCTAAATTTGTTATGGATGAAAATATGGTTCATTTTTCAGGGGAACATGAAGATACGACCATTAAGATAATGAAAATTATGGAAATTATTCTTTGTATTTTTAAAAAAGGACCTAAAGTTGTTTGTTTTTCGAGTTTTACACATTGCAACCTCAAATGCTCTAATGTTACTTGTGTTTTGCAGGTTGATGAAGGCTGGCTTATTCGAGCGCTAAAATTAAAATAAGGCCTATAATCTAAGAGTAAATTTTCGGTGAGTAATTTTGTGGATATGTATTTCATTTTTCGATTATTCCCTTTACAATGAGTATAATGAAAATTATTATTTGTATTTAAAAAAAAAAAAGATCTAATTTTTGTTGTTGTTTGGGTTTTACACGTTGTAACCGCCAATGTTCAATGTTTTTGTTTTGCAGGTTGATGAAGGTTTGGCTAATCTGATTTTCTTAAAGATATGGTGCAAGGAATTTTTTATATTAAAATATGAGTGTAAAAATATGAGTTCTATATGGTTTTAATATTTAATTGTCCACTTTATTCTTTTGGTGGGACTTTATTTTTTTTTAATTAGTGTGGAGCTAGTTATGAGGGTTATCAATGCATATAGCCATAATGGAAGGTCACAATTCTTACATCCGTTAGATGTAAATGGCTAGGATGAGACTGGGATGGTCGGATCACATGTTTGTCTCTGGAAATGTTATTTGTCCGTCGGTGGCTCAAAACCCATTCTGTTTTGTATTATAGAATCTAGATATGCATTATAAAGGTAGATAAGATAAAATAATTTTTATTAACACAATTCTCTCAACTTTTATTAGTAAGTTCATTTTCCATGGGCTAGCTTTTTTTTAACATTTCTCAATTATATCATCCAAACTTCTGAAAAGTTACTGTTAGAGTATCGTTTGTTTAAACCACTCATGTAATATTAAGTCACTTGTCAAGTTTAGTTTCCCAAAATACATTCTTGATTTAGTCTACTTAAGTCAGTTTCAGACTAAATAAAAGGTTTAGGTAGAATACATAATTAAAGTTATCCTTAACGACTGAAGATTGAAGACTACACGAAAGATATATATGGATAATTTCACTAAAGGTTAGTAATGAAGACTTGATTCTTTTGGAAATCGTGTTAATTCTACCTTTCTATCTATTGGAACTAAGTGCTCACGCTTTGGAAAAATACCTATGACAATGAATATATACTTGTGCATACACCCGAGGACAATTAAGCATAAGACTTTTGTGAGAGTGACCACTAACCTTGAAGAGGTCTTTTTATTGTACATGATGAAAATACAAATTCAACGAGACAAAAATCAATTAATTTCGTTGTATAACGAAGAAGTTACGAGTGAAATAATAAAGTTGAAAAAAAAGCGTGACTAAAAGTTGATTCCAAGATTTAGGAGAGAAAGGTCCAGGAACCTCCTTTTTTGCTACGTTTGCAAACTATAAAATCTATTTTAGTTAATTTTATTTGATGTTTCTCTCCTAGGCAAGGCGGCTACTCTTACACACAATCTATTGCCATATTTGGCTAGTTTCTTACCTACGTGGTGTATCTTATTCTAACAAATATTGAGATCACTTAGGATCAAATTAATTATGAATATGAAAACTAATATACTTTGAAACAAGTAATGGTTGCTTCAATATCAAGCAACATAGCCTTGGTCATTCACTATATAATCAGGATAGATGTTGTTATACAAACCATACATTAAAATATGGTGTATATGTGTTGTATAAGGTTGATTTCCAGCTCTTCTGTTCTTCATGAACAAGGGTAAAATTTTGAAGACCTTACTCATGGATCGTAAAGCACTGGTCCACTATCTTCTTCTTTGATAGTTAAAGAACCATCAAGTGGTATGATGGTTCTCAAGCTTTCTCCCATAGGGTAGGTTGGGGTTCGAACCCCTGTAATAACATAAATCCTAGACTAATGTATACATGTGCAGTTCTAAGGACCACTTTTCTATCTTATCAAAAATAAAATAAATTTTATGAGGAAATTAAAACTTAAATTATATGCAAACAGAAAAACTTATTGTTCTATTCGTTTATCTAGTTACCAGTACAATATAACCCCTATAAAATAATAGCGTCGGAACCGGTAAAACTTATCAATTTATCCCGATATTAAATAATCGCATAAATTAATAATTATTAAATTATATATTAATTAGTTTCTCAAAATATTGTTTAATTCTAACAAAATTTTAACAAAATTTTAAAAAAAATATTAACAAAATGAACCAATACACCTTATTCCATTGCAAATTGTTTTCGTCGTGGATGACACCATATCAAAGAATCCAAGTGAAGTGTTAGATAATAAAGGAACTAGAGAATTGCAAAATTTAATCAATGGATTGAATTATCACAGTGGAATGGATGTTGAATTTCTTTTAAATTGCCCTCAAAAGGATATTATTTCAGATTTGTTGACCGACGAAGAAATAATTGTGAATGTCAAGAGAAAATACAAAAATGATGATGTAGAAGTCGAAGATGAATCTGTAGTTAAGCCACCTTCCCGTAAAGAAGCTATCAAAGCTGCAAAGATATTGAATAAGTTTTTATTGCATCAGGAAACGACAACACCAAAAACTCTTCTACTGTTAAGAAAAATCCCGGATGAAATTTAATGTGACATCAATTTTAAGAAAACCAAGTCACAATTGAATCATTCTTTACCAAATTAACATAAGTGTAAAACTAAAAATTTATATGAAATGGAGAATTATAAATTTATATATTCGAAGGGACTTATAGAAAGCTAAAAAAAATTATTATTTTATAAATTTAGCGAATTATTAATTTAGCACGTTGATCCCGACACCAACAAAATTTATTAATTTATCGCGGATTAAATTATTGGGGTTCTACTGTATTTTATTAGTGAGTTGCAAACTAATCACGATGTTCATTTGAAAAAGTATTATCGTTGCCTTCGATCGCCTTGCCAATAGTAACACTCTAGCCCTCCCCAAAAGAATAATCCCTAAACTATCCCTGATTGAGACGGTAATTTCAAGAAATTCCCGAGTCCCATTAAAAGGGCGTCCGAGATGTCGTCTAACGGTAGCGAGCGGCCAAACCTTGAGGGTCCAACCAGGTAATGGTCATGGGATTGGGAATAAGTCTCACGTATTTTGTGCGGTTCAGTGTAATATCGGAGCGGTAAATAAAACGACGACTCAGATGGAAAATAGAAAGGCGCATATAATTTGAACACCGACTCAGCTGGATATAAATCGCCACAACAATAATTCTGCATCAAAAACGACGAGTCTCCCTCCCAGTCTCTACAAATAGACGCTTTACTCTACTACAGAGAAAAAACACATTGAAGCCCTAATTTCTCCATCAAAAATAAGTTCATATTATTATCTTCTTTAACTAGAGAACGATGAATCATCCCAGACAAAGAGGCGGAAAAAGTAATAGAGGAAGGCCAGGAGGCTGGCAAAATACACAATGGGTACCATGCAATGTGAGTTTCTTTCTTCTTTTTCTTGTTTACTTTGGAAAACATTCCCAAACCCACTTTAAATTTATAGTTCTTCTACAGAATCTTGGAATTAGGGCTGCTGATTCTTTCGTTTTTGAAACAGAGAAAGGTTGATACATCTACTAGCAAGGATAATTCCTCTTGTACTGATGGAAATACTTTACATGGGGAAACAACACCAACAGATGCAGGGCGGAAAGTTTCTGAGAATTCAACTGGAAATGAGCAATTATCAAATTTTGAAAGACATCAGCATATAGGAGACTTGACTGCTGCCAATTTGGTACCTGAAGTGCACCATGATGATGGTCATGTAAGCATTTCTTATTTCTGTCTTTATTTGTTCACGCTTAATCTATGAGAACCCTTAAAGCTGTTTAGGTTTAGAGTTCGTGGTAACTAGTCGCTTTTAAGTGGATTTTAATAGGGTAATTGTTCAAATTCTGAGATTTTTATTGTTGTATTAACATGGTTTTGGGACATGTTTCTTGTATTTGGAAAATTGTTGCTCCTTAGCTAGTTGTTTTTTATTACGCAATTCAAATCCTTTTATTTTTATTTAATTTCATTCTTTCTTTGTTGGTCGGTCTAAGTAGCAGTTCAACTGAGTGCTTAATGGTCATGTGGTCTTGTGTTTTTATTAATTTGATACCCGTCCCTTAACTAATAGGTTTCAGTTATTAAAAATCCACTTGCAACGGTAAAGGTCTTCAATGGTTAACCATTAACAAATCAAAAGATTCTAGTAGTTCAACATATATTCAGGGCTCACTTTTAGGTGTGCAGCCCTCAAATGCTGAAAGACATTTAAAACCAACAAGCTAGCCTGTGACCTCATTATCTTCGAACTTGGTCAAAGCTTTCAGTGGGCTCATCTTCAATCCATTTTACATCTTCTCTCTCAGCTGGTCGTTACTTACCTCATGATTGTCTAACTTTACTGATTGTGAGATGGCTTTAATTGTTCTAGTGCTGAAATCAGATTAAATCATTACACAGTTCATTGTACAGTTGCATGTTTATATCTTGTTGATTTTTTGTGGATGATAAATGGATTTGTACTGACAATGTCCTACCAACTATCAGGATCGATTTTCAATGGTTGATCCTTCTGCAACAAAGGGCCAAGGCTCATGCAGCAATAATTGGGATTCACTTAAAGGCTCAGCTGGAAATGAGCGACCATCAAGCGCTAAAAGACATCAAAGTCCAAAGACTCCTTCGTCTTTGCTCTCAGACAGTTCTTCCTTACCTATCGATGTTTCGTCATTTTCTGTTCGTGTTAGTGGGGCAGACAACCTTTGCAATACTGGAAATCATCAGAACGTCCCTGAAAAACCAGAAAATAGAATACCTGGAGTTAGATTGGATATCTGCAAGGTCAAAAGTGCAGGGGCAGTGACACTGAAACCTTCTGTATATGCTAAAAACAGAGAAATACGAAAAGCTTCTTTGCAGAAGAGTTCTGAGATATTGAGGCATGGAATGGTTCTTTTGAAGAATCATATTAATCATGCAGATCAGGTGCAGTCACTCTCCTTTGGTTTTAGTGTCCCTGTCTTTCTTATTACCACATCAATATGTATCTTCAAGTTCATATATATTGTTCTCTTTCATGACGCACAAATTCCAAAACTCGGGACATGAAGATAGTTTGTCGGGGGATCCTCGAGTCTAATAATTAAACTTCCCTTTGTGAACTATTGCTGAACCCCTTGCTCTAAGTAACACAACATAGATGTATTGATGAGTTCATCTCTCAATGTTGATATGGATTAACAGTTTGTGTCGCCTTTTGCAGGTGAAAATCATTAAGGTCTGCCGAGACCTTGGCTTGGGTGCTGGGGGATTTTATAAACCTTGTTTTGAAAATGGAGGCAAGATGAATCTGCAGATGATGTGCCTTGGCATGAACTGGGACCCTGAGAGAAAAGTATATGAATGTCGACGATCAGTGGATGATGCAATACCCCCTGGTATTCCAGATGAGTTCAAACAGATCGTCAAAAGGGCTATCACGGACTCTCATGCTCTTATAAAAGAAAAACACAAAAAATGCAATCCAGAAGACGTGATTCCTTCGATGCAACCAGATATCTGCATCATCAATTTCTACTCAAAAACTGGCACACTTGGTCTCCATCAGGTACAAATTTGTTAGATTATGGAACGAAATTTAGAAAATAGGGGTTTTATTGTGATGCATACAGTCACTCTAACATCAGTCAGAGATTGGTAAAATGTGTTCTGTTAGCGATCCACTTGACTATTTCACTTTGAGTTTTTCTTTTGCGTTAATAACCTCTTTTGGTGAGCATTGTTCAACTGTGTGTTTGGAATCTAGCACTGCATTATGCCTTCCATTTGTTGCTGGATGGCTATTTTGGTTCTTTACTTTATTGTTTTTTTTTTTTGTCTTTATAAGTAGCTATTCAAATGCCTCACGAGTCTCTCATTACTTCTTTTTCTTCTTTTCCCCACCTGAAATAGGACAAAGATGAGACCAAAGATAGCCTTGATAAAGGTTTGCCTGTTGTGTCCATCTCAATTGGTGATTCAGCAGAATTCCTGTATGGAGAGCATGGAGATGTTGAAGGAGCAAATAAAGTAATCTTGGAATCAGGGGATGTACTGATATTTGGTGGTAAGTCCAGGCATATATGTCATGGTGTGAAGTCGATTCTTCCAGATACAGCACCAAAAGCTTTGGTCGCTGAAGCCAATCTCCGTCCAGGACGACTCAATCTAACCTTCAGAAAGTACTGAAGCGTGTTTGAAATATAAGGGAACCCATAACTGCCTTTTGAACCCTGTGTCAGTTTCTTTAGTATTGGAGTGAAGTTTTGTTAGTTACCTATCTTATAATTCTCCACAGGTCAACAAATAGTCAGGTAAGGTGGAAGCAAATGTATTAGACTAGTAAAGCACTTTTCAGAGTGATTTCAACGGTGTTACTTATGGGCTCCATGTAATTATGTGAAATGTGAAATGAAGGTTTTTTTTTGGTATTGATCTGGACTGTTATTCTGAACTTTCGTTCTATCAGATTTTTTCAACAATTACTGCATCTTCACTTTCAGGATAGTGACCATTGGTAAGATTAAAAACCTTATTTCAGGTTTTAATAGTTGTGTTTTTTCTTTTGTTGGTAGAACTAATAATCAAGTAGCTGACTCTATAGCCAATTCAGTCGGAAGGACAGCTTCAACTATTGAAGCATACGAGTCTTTCAATCCTGAACTTTGTCGTCTTTTGGCTAAAAGCTCAATAAATTTCTTCTTTATCAAAAAAAAATATACAGTAATTAACCAAGTATTATTGATTTGGAAAGAAAAATGGATTGAGAGAATGAAAGAATACAAGACCCACACATGCCAAAAAGAGAACGCTTACAAGAACGAGGATTTAACATGTTTTGCCAGCTTATCATCATCATAGTTATAAAAAGGTACGAGGTTTGTATCCATGATAGCCAGGGCTATCAGACGGACATCATTTAATGGGGACCCTGATCCGAAGGTCGGGAAGTTCCGGATTGGGTTTTTACATGGACGGCTACGAAAGACTCACGGTGCCAATTTGTTTCCACATAAAATATCCAAAACCGCGTTTCCTTTCTCTTTCTTCTTCGTTCCTTTTTCCTTTCTCTCTGGCCAAATACAGTGTTCAAAGTAGGATCAGAAAGATGTCTAACTTTTTAGGTTGTGGTAATCGGATTGATACAGCAAAACGATATTGTACTAGCTATTTTTTCTACGTGGAAATTGATTGATTAATGGCAGATTATCTTCTTCTCTTCAACCTTGCCACCAATTTCTTTCCCGTCACCTTCATCTACTTTCCTTCGCGAGCAGCAATAGTCATTCAGTCAAATTGGGTTTCTATCACTTGCAAGGAGAGATTTTGGTGATGATTTTGTAATAAAATCAGAATTTGAAACCTAGGGTTTCATTAATGAAGGTATATTTGTCTTTTCTTTTTTCTCTGATTTTGTTTGCCATGAGAAAGAAATGGGTCTCAGGAGAAAACTATGCTTACACTGAAACCCAAATCAAGGTTCTATTGATCCTCAAACAAAATCAAAGTTCTTGGTTTTTCTAATTTCCGTGGTTCTACTAAATTTTGTAATCTTTTTATTTTGGTGTTTGTTACCTCTGATTCGGAAGATTCCTTCTTTATTAGTTATTTGGGATTCAATTGATTAGGTGTTGATTACCTCTAATTTTTGAATTTTGGGTTTTGTAGGTTGATTTCTTCATTTTCGGGTTGGGGGTTTAGATTTTGAGATGAATAGAGAAGGTAAACATTAAAAAACCCTAGAATTTTATTTGTACGTTTTTTTCTTCTGTTGATTGTTGGTTTAGGTTAATGCTTTTAGTAACTTTAACGGAGAAGAATTCAATGGATCTGATGAAAATTGGATATTTGGGTGAATTTTATTTAAGATTCTTAAGAGAAAATGTTGTAGATTGAGTAAATAGGGGTGATTCAGAATCAGTACTCACCTGATTCTGAAAGTGAGATGGGTAAATTCCCAGGAAATCTCACGTGTTTGGTAGTCTAGGTTGATTTATTGTCTCTGCTTTCTGAATTAGTTTGCACTGCTGATTGATTAATGGCCGAAAATGTTGTAGATTGAGTAAATAGGGGTGATTCAGAATCAGTACTCACCTGATTCTGAAAGTGAGATGGGTAAATTCCCAGGAAATCTCACGTGTTTGGTAGTCTAGGTTGATTTATTGTCTCTGCTTTCTGAATTAGTTTGCACTGCTGATTGATTAATGGCCGAAAATGTTGTAGATTGAGTAAATAGGGGTGATTCAGAATCAGTACTCACCTGATTCTGAAAGTGAGATGGGTAAATTCCCAGGAAATCTCACGTGTTTGGTAGTCTAGGTTGATTTATTGTCTCTGCTTTCTGAATTAGTTTGCACTTCTGATTGATTAATGGCCGAAATCTCACATGTTTTCTTTACTCCCCTGTGTGTTTAAAGCTTGAATGTGTGAACTTTAAAATGAGATTAATTCTGTGTTATCGTACTTTTGTTTAAACTGCAGAATTGTGCCCTGTGCTGGGATATGTTGATTGTTTAGTATTATTTTGCTTGGCCTGGGTGTAGCAAGTAAGACGGCTGAAAAGGACTCTCAGACATGAGAAACTCGCAGGGTCTCCTGCCGATTTTATGTCCCGAATTATTTGTGTAAAACCTAATTACTCTCCCGTTTTCTCTTTCGCCTCTCTGACTCCGAGCAATAGGAATAAGAGAATAAGTATTCAGTATTCTTCGGCAGAGACGTGAAAGTGATGAATCTCACACTAGATTATTGAATCTCTCTTCTGCTTTGGAGAAAAGCTAAAGAAAATAAGGGCTTGCTTAAGAAAAAGCTTGAACCACCCATTCAGGTACGAATTACTATGGTAATTTAATTATAGATCAACATTAGGGAGTTTTGTCTTGATTGATTATTCGTTGGTTATGGTGATTAGGTAAGAGAGGAATTAAGAATAAGCTAAACGAGTTAGAAGTGATGAATCAAAAAAATTGGAGGCATGAAAATTGGTGATGGGATGTTTTATGCCTTAGAAATTTTTCTTTTTGATTTTGTCTGATTGTTTTTTATGTTTTTTATGATTGATCTTTAGGTTGATGCTGGACTCTCTCGAAACTCTGGCACTCGAGTTTGATCATGTATATGTGAATCGTAATACTGTTTTTGGTTGTCCTGTTTGTTGATTTGACAGGTAATATGTCCCCTGCTTAGGGTTTCAATTCATTGTGGGTGTCTGATTCTATGTAGAAGATTTTATGCTCTCCTCTTCATAAACTTGGTGTTTTCGGTTGATGCTCTTTTACCTGTCAAAGTTTCTTCTTGATTTTGTCCTGCTTAGAATGATTGATTTTTCGGTTGATGCTCGACTCTGTCAAAACTCTGGCCGACAATCGATTTTGTTCGATTTCGCCAATAGCAAGGTCGTCATGTTTGTTGATTTGACATATGATATAGATGCGATATGGTAGGCATACAAGGTCGACATTATTTGGGAAAATATCCATGTTCAACTAATTATATAAAAACAAAGGATTACTTGATTACTTTCGCTCTATCTTACAGATAAAATATATGGCAAGCACTTTCACGGTTAAAGCTTGCAAATGTATTGCATGCCAATGAACTTGCAATACACCTCAAGGTATATTTTTAGGTAACATAATTATGTGAGTACACTTTTGCAATCAAGTGAAAACTCTGCAAAAACATAGGTGTTTTATGATAATATTGGTATTTGAATCTGCTTAATTGATATAGTGATTAGTTTGGCTAGCTACAATCCGTATATTTTTTTCAATTTTTAACTAAGTTCGTTTTAGAGTGAACAAATTCGAATTACTTTTGCACCGTGAGAACATGAATTGAATATATTTTCGGAACTTCAATAACGTATCAACTCGGAAGAACTGAAAAATTTGTAAGCATCTGTGGCTAATACGAGGTAAACGATTTCTTCGTTTTCATTCAGAAATCTAATGCTCATTCAGAAGAAAGATTTTGATTTATGGATTTCTTTTTGTTGATATTTCCAGGGATTTACTTTGTGCTTTAGGAGTAAAGGGGAATCTGAAAGACGAAGACGAAAACGATGGTAGACATATGAACCCTAAAATTATATTCTTATATTTTTTAATTTATTTTTGTATCTTCTGATTGTTTGCTTGAAGTCATATACAAACCTTAGAATTATATTCTTTTTCTTTTTTGCATCTTCTGATTGTTCGCTTAAAGTTTATATGTTTATTGATTGTGGTTTGTCGAATTTGAAAAGTTTTTTGTTACTTTCTTGGTTTTTTAGTACTATACCAAGATCATCAAAAAACCAGCTCATCATGACTTTTTCCTCGAATACGATCAAGATATGTTCCTATATATCTCCTAAGCTTCTTCAGAGTTTCTCTAATAACAAGGTATGTATAAGAACGCGAAATTGGGGGATATTGATTACTTCTCCCAACCCATGGTGTGTGTTAAGGAGTGATTTTTGGGTATGAAAATACTAAAATACCCTTTGGTTAATTAAAAAATATTATGAAAATACCATACTACCCTTTCTACTAAAACATTAAAATCAAAAAACCAAAACATATCCCCCATTCTCCCCAAATCAGATCCGGCACTCTTAGGTTTTTCAATTTTTTTTTTCTTCCATCTTCTTCTTCATCCGTTCTTCATCGTCGATTCAAAAATTTCTTCGTCGATTAACCTGCCCGAATCATAAACAATGCCTCCACGAAAGAAACCAAATGCCCAATCGAACTCAACATCATCGATTGCTCAACAAAAACAGGCAGAAAGAATTTTTAAGATTGCTCAAGAGCAAGAAGACGACGAAGCAAAGTTCTCTGACAATCAACTACTCATAAATATGGCTTCTGTGAGAAGGTAAGTGATTTTAAACTACTTTGTAGGTGTTTAAATCGATCTATAGCAATGGGTTTAGGTTAGAATCACGAACCTTAACTCAAACAGTTGAGTTTCAAAGAGTACCGGCACTGAAATTTGTATGAATACAGTGACGGTTTTGTGTTCCGGCATTCAATCTAGGATGAATACAATACCGGTTTCCAACCCCGGATTAACCAGAAACTGAATTTTCCCTACCGGCATTCAATCTAGGATGAATACAGTGCCGGTTTTTAGTACCGGCAGTGTTTGATAATAATTCGTGTATGCCGGTAGTGGACTTAAAACATACATGAGAGTTTATGAATTTGTCACCAAGATCTAAGCATAGATTTTTGGTTTCATTACATGCCGGTTTTTGGTACCGGCATTCTTTTTTAATAATTCGAGCATGCCGGTAGTGGACTTAAAACATACATGAAAACTTTCAATAATACCGGCATAGATTTTAGGTTGCATTTGTATGCCGGTACTTGGTACCGGCACTGTCGATAGTCAATGTTTACTGCCGGAACATTGTACCGGCGTGGTTTATTTTAAGGTAGTCAATGCCGTTACTAAAACTGAAGGTGAGTTGTCTTATATTCATTGCTTTCCGTGTGCTTACGATATAGGTCAAAAGCAAAGGAAGCTAACAAAAAGAAAAATAAAGATGCTGTCACTAAGAGAAGAAGGAAGGACGGTCTTGATACTCCTCAGTCTCTGCCTCCTCGAGGGAAAGATGAAGGTCGTAAGATACGTTTGGGGGCTGGTACTAGAGGGATAATTTGGGAGAGTGGTAGTGACCGTAGTGGACTTGCGAACCGTGAGCACGATGATCAAGATGAACAAGATGAAGAGGAAAGTCAATTAGCAAGCCAAAGCGAAGTTGGTGTCCCAAGTCAACAACCAACACAAGGCAATGGAAAGAAGGGCAACGTCAAAGTGAAAGTTAAATGTTCCCACCTTTCTCATATTAATGACATGATACCTGACCTTGAACGTGGTAGAATTTGGGGCGAAGCTCCGGAACCAAAAATACTATTTGGATACAAGCACTCGTGGGCTCGTACTATCTATCAAACCTATGTAAGCATTTTCTATCTTGTACATATGTATTGTTGTGTATTTATGTAAAATCTCTTAATTGTATTGTCTCTCCTAATTGTAGGATCATAAGAAGGCTGTGCGTGTTTGCCGAAACCAAGACGCGGATGGTTGGGATTTGTCCGAGGAATGTGAAGAGGTCCAAACAATAGTAAAGGATTCTGGTCTATATGCTTTGGTTGAAAATTATGTGAAGCCTCGATTCTCATATCGTCAATTGCTTCGTCGAAAGGTATCATGGTGAAACCGATACCATGCACTTCCCTTTTGGGGAGATAACCTTCATCCCTGAAGATGCTCAGAACATTCTAGGCTTGAATGTTATCGGCAAATCAATTGCAGAAGGAGTTGAGTCTCTGGACCTAGAATGGTCGACATTGCATGGTCTGACTAACAAGTTGTTTGGTTGGGATTACAAAACTTTTGTGGAGAGCTTTTATGAATCCACGTCTGGTAAGACAAAGACAATCAAGTTGACGCTGCTTAAGAAGAATTTTGAAAACACAAAGAAAAGAAGTTTGGAGGATGGATGGGACCCTAAACAAATTCGTTATATCGCCGCTGCTTAATTGTTATACATCTTGGGCACTAGGGTATTCCCTGACACCAATGGCAACAGGGTTAGTGCGAACTACCTTCAGTACTTGGATCCGTTGGAAGATGTCTATAATTATTCTTGGGGCACCGCGGTAATGGCACATTTGATGATGGAGATGAGAAGGGCCTCTAAGGCTAAAACCAACCAATTTGTCGGGAATTTCACTCTACTGCAGGTAAATTTGTTCTTAAACTTATGTTATTATGTATATTGTTCATATGTACTTTTATCGTGAACTTAGAAACAAAACTTATTGCTTCACATTGGAATAGGTGTGGGATTATGAACACTTCCCAACCTTGTTCAAGGTCTACCCCTCCTTGAAGATCATAGACCTTCCAGAACCCGATACGCCTATAGCTAAGAGATACGAGTTCAACAATACTCCAAAGCCCAGTAACATAGGTCGACTGATCGATATGAGATTGGCTTTGGACGCAATGAGTACCAAAGATGTTGTGTTCGACCCTTACAAGGAGGCTAGAGGAAACCGCCAAGTTTTGAGGTTTGGTAACGTTGCATTTTACCATGGGCCGTTGTTCCACCCAAAAGGATACGTTATGGCTAATCCTACACGTGTGATGCGTCAACTTGGATATAAGCAATTAGCACATTTCCGATCGGCCTCTTTTCAATGTTTTGATCTTGACCTTTCTCGGTGCTATTCAACTCCAAATCGGTTGCATGTAGAGTATGTTCCAAAACCGGACCCAATAGATTGGAGGGATAGGGAACCACGTCGTTTGGTAGATATCAGTCAGTGGGAGAAGTTGGAGATTGCTGAAAACGGTGATGAAGTTGATGCCGACTACATGGAAGATTACCTGCAATGGTCACATCCTTATGTCGTCCGCCCGGATGACGTCCAAGTTCCTCCGCAGAAAAACCCTCCCTTTCCAACTCCCGCACAGGCACTGTGACAGATTAGAGAATTTTCGCTCCCAACGGTTCGGGTTACGGCCCGCTTGGCAAGCTCCAACTCTCTAATACGCCATTCAAGAAACTAGACTTTCAAATTTTTCGGACCAATTCGGTTTTACCAAGAAAATCTTCATCAATTTGTGCATAACTACTTCTTGAGCTGGCAAACTCTGTTCTCATTCCAAGGGTTATCGAATCCGTCAAATTGTTGTACAGTTTCATATATTGTTAGCCAACCAAATGACATTAATCACCTTATGCAAGTGACAATCATCTCCAAACGAACACCACCGGTGGTTCACAGATCGAGACTCACAATGTAAACCTCAATTAAGGGTCATGTAAATGTCAAAATTGTCGAGTAGTTCTCGGATACCATCCACCATCGGCCAAAGTGCCAATGGTCTTAGGGTAGCCACCAAGGTGGTGGGATGCCCCGATGGGCTCGACAACACACCGTATCGACGGGTGAGGAATGGCCGGTGCCAATGTCGTGGTAGTTCGGTTGTTACAGCCATCGTTGCCGCAACGATCTTAGGATAGCCACCCATAGGTGGGGTGCCCCAGTGGGCCTGACAACTCACAATACTCTATCAAGCTCAAACCACCATTTTCTCAAATAATATGAACTACTCGAAAGAGTTAGTAGTCATTTCGATATTTATGGTATGAACTTCCACTATAGACAGTAACCATCCCTTCTCAGGTATCGAGACAAATAATATGAATTACCACGGATGGTAATAATCATCTCTCATTAGGTAGTATGAACAGTCATTACTGCAACCACCTCTTACTTCCAAGGTTACAATCATCTCCGAATGAATCGTATGAACTGCAAAGCAGCAACCAACCCCTTTCAGATGATATGAATAACCTCATAGAGTTGTGTTGAACCGCATAGCGGCTGCCTACGTACCCTCTCCGTTGCTCGAAGGGATCAAGCACGACCGTAGTTCGTCAATTTATTTAGATAGTATGAACTGCCGACAGTAGCAACTATCTCTTATCAGCTATCAAGTAAACTGATTTTCATTTGCAGTGTGCACATTGAATTTCGAGTAGAGCACTACTCTGTGAAGCCAAAGGTATCCAAAAATACTAAACCGCGCAGAACTAGAATACCCTCTATGACATCATTGAAGATTTGGGGCTTGTTCTTGTCTGTATTCAAATATATTAGATTTATGGTAAACAACTAACCGTATAGGGGACTCGACATAATACACCATCCATATAAATAAAAATACCAGTGACAATTGAAGTCACTAAAATCAAGTACATAACGTGTTGAAGGTTTGAAACAATGAGTCAATATCGACTTAGGAACACACTACCACTGTTGCAGAACATATTGAACCAACAAGTAGGCTAAAGGAAATGCTAATTCAAATGAGTGGATGGTATTTGGCAAGCGACGATTAGCAAAATAATTTACATTTTCATTGCCCTAAGATTAGATGCGCGGATGGCCACCATAAAAGAAGAAGAAATCAAATTGCATGAGCTCAAAGATGAATAGAACTGATGCTAAGCATCTTCACTGACGATTGATCCCAAAATTAACCAACGTTAAAGTGCATACCAAAAATAATGAACTCCAACATACCGATCAAGAAATTGGTTCACATTGCTCATCATCTAAACTGAAAGTTTGTACATCTAAAATGAAAGTTTTTATAAATTTGGTCATCTATATGGATTCTATAACCAATTAAACAGTCGAATCCGAATGAAGTATTATTAAAAACACTACCATTCCTAACAGATTTCAAATTCAACAAACTAATAGTTCAATTATCTATAAAAGCATAGTAGAATCAAATTATTATAAGCGAGTGACTGCTGGTTTTATAATGAACTTGTTTTAGAAGCTATAATGAATTCCCCGTCACATCCAGCCCATATAGAATATACCAAACCATTCACACCACTGCATTCAAGGTTACTAGTCCGACAACCATTCATTCATGAGCAGATCTTTCTTAGTGTTAAGGTACTACATAATTCAATCACAAATTGCATAAATTTTCGACTACCCAAACATAATTTATTTCTCCTGGAGCATACATCATACCTTAGCAACACTATAACTCATAATATGTAAAATAAATTAGCCTTATACAATGACCACATACTGAGATAAAGTCGAATGAACTGGCTGCAGAGAATTTACGTTATACAAAACATAGCCACTGGTTATTTAAGGTTTTCAGTAGCAAAAGTTATCCGATCGTCTTGAAAATTCTACAGTAGCCATATGACACAGGGTGCAACAACATATTTAAAATTCACATCAAACTAATGGTTCAACGAGGAGATACGAGCACCGAAAGCTTATTGTTCGTGCCACCAACCTGCAGAAACCAGTCGTGATTCACTCACAATTTAGGGTACCTAAATTGATCAGATCTTCATGAAATTTTTACACAAAGTTACCTAGACTGATTTGAACAACATATCAAATTTTTAGCTCAATCCGATACACAGATAATGAGAACTGTTAGGATTAGTCGACTGCCTATGATTACAATCATGCAAAACGCTGTAATATCTTATGCACTCAATTCAGTAGTAGACCTGACCTGATCATCTTGAAATTTTAACCATACGTTTAACACACAGCGATATGTTGCCTATCAAATTTTCATCATAATCCAACCGACGGATCTCAAGATATCATTAGAATGAAAACAAACCTTCTAGAGTTTACAAGTGAAAAGAAAAGGAAGTGATCAAAATATCTTCAATGGAACATGCATTAAGTCAGACTATGCAAACCCATGTAGTTAATTTTCATGACATGCAGTTTAATGAGTGATTCATAAAAAGAATCCCCAAAGTTCATAAGAACCCAAATTCTCGGATTTTGCCCTAATAATGAAATCAAATCCAAATCATTACGAAAACTACAGCCAACCATTAATTATTTAACCATTCACAAATCAGTCCCAAACATGTAAAGAGATTTACAGGTGAAATAGAGAATGAGAAAATCACTTCAATCCAATATGAATGGGTGAAAATCCACAAACCCATGCTTTCTTATCACTTGAATTCAAGTTTAAATCGTCTAATTAGATTAAATCCCAAATCAGTAAGAAACCTAAATAAACTATGCTTACAACAACTTCAATTTAAGATGAAATTGTAACAACATACCTGATCTGGACACTCATGAGGTGTAATAATAGCACAACCAATCGATTGATAGAACTCACATCGATCAATTGAGTGAAAATCACTTGCCATCAAATTCCTTCAAACGAAAAAGAGAAATTTCTCCAACCCTTCATCACATCAACCAGCAGGAACTTCATATGTAATTCAATATTAGCATTAATCCACGAATCTCACTCATGCAAAGATTCAAATCAAGTTGTTTTTCCATTTCCCGTAGAGAAGGAGAAAACAGAGAAAAGGAAGAAAAAGAAAAAAGAAGAAAGTCCAACCTCCTCTTAACTCTCGGCGGATATTTCACTCTCCAATCACCTTTCTCATTTCAATTTCAAAAATTTTTTTATGCTAAGTTCTTACTTTCTTTTCTGTCTACCAGAGAAAGAGAAAAATAGAGAAAGGAATGAAGAGATAAGAAGGAAGAGAAGAAATCTCTTCCCCCTTCTATTTTTATTTCCAGTTTCTAAAGGCTACGCGTGTGCCTCATGCATACAGGCTCCTTAAGGCACCAATGATTTTGATTTAGACAACCTCAGTGTTTAGAAACTAAATTTTCACTATTAAGGCACCATATATTAAATTTTTAAGCATTCTAGGCGCAGAATTTGGCTACTAGTTTCACTTAAACCCGACAAAAAGGTACATACTGTTACACCATCAACCCCTAAAAAAAGAACTTTGTCCCCAAAGTTCAAGATAAAGCTTAGAAGCAAGGAAGTACCTGAAGTCGCATTACAGCAAAAACAATGACGAGTCCAAAACTCACAGTCCCGAGTGAACCGGAACTGCTCTGATACCAACTGTGACAGATCAGAGAATTTTCGCTCCCAACGGGTCGGGTTACGGCCCGCTTGGCAAGCTCCGACTCTCTAATACGCCATTCAAGAAACTAGACTTTCAAATTTTTCGGACCAATTCGGTTTTACCAAGAAAATCTTCATCAATTTGTGCATAACTACTTCTTGAGCTGGCAAACTCTGTTCTCATTCCAAGGGTTATCGAATCCGTCAAACTGCTGTACAGTTTCATATATTTTTAACCAACCAAATGATATTAATCACCTTATGCAAGTGACAATCATCTCCAAACGAACACCAGGGTTCACAGACTGAGACTCTGCTGAACAGAAACCTCAATTAAGGGTCATGTAAATGTCAGAATTGTCAGAGTAGTTCTGGATACCAGCCACCATCGGCCAGTGCCAATGGTCTTCCGGGTAGCCACCGAGGTGGTGGGGTGCCCCAGTGGGCCTGACAACACACCGTATCAGACGGGTGAGGAATGGCCAGTGCCAATGTCAGGGTAGTTTTGGTTACCAGCCATCGTTGCCGCAACGATCTTCCGGGTAGCCACCCATACGTGGGGTGCCCCAGTGGGCCTGACAACTCACAATACTCTATCAAGCTCAAACCACCATTTTCTCAAATGATATGAACTACTCGAAAGAGTTAGTAGTCATTTCGATATTTAAGGTATGAACTGCCACTATAGACAGTAACCATCCCTTCTCAGGTATCGAGACAAATGATATGAATTACCACGGATGGTAATAATCATCTCTCATTAGGTAGTATGAACAGTCATTACTGCAACCACCTTCTACTTCCAAGGTTACAATCATCTCCGACTGAATCGTATGAACTGCAAAGCAGCAACCAACCCCTTTCAGATGATATGAATAACCTCATAGAGTTGTGCTGAACCGCATAGCGGCTGCCTACGTACCCTATCCGTTGCTCGAAGGGATCAAGCACGACCGTAGTTCGTCAATTTATTTAGATAGTATGAACTGCCGACAGTAACAACTATCTCTTATCAGCTATCAAGTAAACTGATTTTCATTTGCAGTGTGCACATGGAATTTCGAGTAGAGCACTACTCTGTGAAGCCAAAGGTATCCAAAAATACTAAACCGCGCAGAATTAGAATACCCTCTATGACATCATTGAAGATTTGGAGCTTGTTCTTGTCTGTATTTAAATACATTAGATTTATGGCAAACAACTAACCGTATAGGGGACTCGACCTAATACACCATCCATATAAATAAAAATACCAGTGACAACTGAAGTCACTAAAATCAAGTACATAACGTGTTGAAGGTTTGAAACAATGAGTCAATATCGACTTAGGAACACACTACCACTGTTGCAGAACATATTGAACCAACAAGTAGGCTAAAGGAAATGCTAATTCAAATGAGTGGATGGTATTTGGCAAGCGACGATTAGCAAAATAATTTACATTTTCATTGCCCTAAGATTAGATGCGCGGATGGCCACCATAAAAGAAGAAGAAATCAAATTGCATGAGCTCAAAGACGAATAGAACTGATGTTAAACATCTTCACTGACGATTGATCCCAAAATTAACCAACGTTAAAGTGCATACCAAAAATAATGAACTCCAACATACCGATCAAGAAATTGGTTCACATTGCTCATCATCTAAACTGAAAGTTTGTACATCTAAAATGAAAGTTTTTATAAATTTGGTCATCTATATGGATGCTATAACCAATTAAACAGTCGAATCCGAATGAAGTATTATTAAAAACACTACCATTCCTAACATATTTCAAATTCAACAAACTAATAGTTCAATAATCTATAAAAGCATAGTAGAATCAAATTATTATAAGCGAGTGACTGCTGGTTTTATAATGAACTTGTTTTAGAAGCTATAATGAATTCCCCATCACATCCATCCCATATAGAATATACCAAACCATTCACACCACTGCATTCAAGGTTACTAGTCCGACAACCATTCATTCATGAGCAGATCTTTCTTAGTGTTAAGGTACTACATAATTCAATCACAAATTGCATAAATTTTCGACTACCCAAACATAATTTATTTATCCTGGAGCATACATCATACCTTATCAACACTATAACTCATAATATGTAAAATAAATTAGCCTTATACAATGACCACATACTGAGATAAAGTCGAATGAACTGGCTGCAGAGAATTTCCGTTATACAAAACATAGCCACAGGTTATTTAAGGTTTTCAGTAGCTAAAGTTATCCGATCGTCTTGAAAATTCTACAGTAGCCATATGACACAGGGTGCAACAACATATTTAAAATTCACATCAAACTAACGGTTCAACGAGGAGATACGAGCACCGAAAGCTTATTGTTCGTGCCAACAACCTGCAGAAACCAGTCGTGATTCACTCACAATTTAGGGTACCTAAATTGATCATATCTTCATGAAATTTTTACACAAAGTTACCTAGACTGATTTGAACAACATATCAAATTTTCAGCTCAATCTGATACACAGATAATGAGAATTGTTAGGATTAGTCGACTGCCTATGATTATAATCATGCAGAACGCTGTAATAGCTTATGCACTCAATTAAGTAGTAGACCTGACCTGATCATCTTGAAATTTTAACCATATGTTTAACACACAACGATATGTTGCCTATCAAATTTTTATCATAATCCAACCTACGGATCTCAAGATATCATTAGAATGAAAACAAACCTTCTAGAGTTTACAAGTGAAAAGAAAAGGAAGTGATCAAAATATCTTCAATGGAACATGCATTAAGTCAGACTATGCAAACCCATGTAGTTAATTTTCATGACATGCAGTTTAATGAGTGATTCATAAAAAGAATCCCTAAAGTTCATAAGAACCCAAATTTTCAGATTTTGCCCTAATAATGAAATCAAATCCAAATCATTACGAAAACTCCAGCTAACCATTAATTATTTAACCATTCACAAATCAGTCCCAAACATGTAAAGAGATTTACAGGTGAAATAGAGAATGAGAAAATCACTTCAATCCAATATGAATGGGTGAAAATCCACAAACCCATGCTTTCTTATCACTTGAATTCAAGTTTAAATCGTCTAATTAGATTAAATCCCAAATCAGTAAGAAACCTAAATAAACTATGCTTACAACAACTTCAATTTAAGATGAAATTGTAACAACATACCTGATCTGGACACTCATGAGGTATAATAGCACAACCAATCGATTGATAGAACTCACATCGATCAATTGAGTGGAATTCACTTGCCATCAAATTCCTTCAAACGAAAAAGAGAATTTTCTCCAACCCTTCATCACATCAACCAGCAGGAACTTCATATGTAATTCAACATTAGCATTAATCCACGAATCTCACTCATGCAAAGATTCAAATCAAGTTGTTTTTCCATTTCCCGTAGAGAAAGAGAAAACAGAGAAAAAGAAGAAAAGGAAAAAAGAAGAAAGTCCAGCCTCCTCTTAACTCTCGGCGGATATTTCACTCTCCAATCACCTTTCTCATTTCAATTTCAAAAAAAAATTTATGCTAAGTTCTTACTTTCTTTTCTGTCTACCAGAGAAAGAGAAAAATAGAGAAAGGAAGGAAGAGATAAGAAGGAAGAGAAGAAATCTCTTCCCCCTTCTATTTTTATTTCCAATTTCTAAAGGCTACGCGTGTGCCTCATGCATACAGGCTTCTTAAGGCACCAATGATTTTGATTTAGACAACCTCAGTGTTTAGAAACTAAATTTTCACTATTAAGGCACCATATATTAAATTTTTAAGCATTCTAGGCGCAAAATTTGGTTACTAGTTTCACTTAAACCCGACAAAAAGGTACATACTGTTACAGGCACCACCTACGATGACCCAACTTAATAAGACCGTTGGATTGCTTGTAAGTATTATTAATTGCTTCGTTGTTTAATATACACATAATCTTATATGTATACTAATTATGTGTTTGATATATTAAACTAGCGGAGTCGGCTTGGCAAGTTAAAGAAGATGTTGGGTTGCAAGTACCAGGAAGGAGATGTGCTATCCCTTGAAGAAATGAAGGAATTCGAGGAAAAGCTTGATAGAATTGAAGAAACCGACCCTAGTGCAAAAGCTTTGTTCGGGAAACTAAGAACAAACCTAGGCCCAAAAGAAGCAAAAAACCCAGTGATTAACTCTTTAGTTTTGTTTCTTTTTTTGGATGGTGGTTGTCACGTCTTGAACAATTCCGAACTTGTTTTCATTTGTACCTCGTGGTTAACTCTTTAGTTGTTTGGTTTGCTTTTGGTTTAGGATACCTGGATTAAGAACATTTGATAGCAGAATCCAGTTGTTTGGTTTATGTTGAACATGTTTTGATTTCTAGTGATTCGTTTATGTTGAACATGTTTATCCTTGCAAGGTTTATTTGCGACTTTTACCTAAGCATAGATAAGTTTAGGTTAACGATCACGGTACCTAAACCGAATCGTTTAATATTTATACATCAATGCCGGTCCTAGGTACCGGCAATGAAATTGTTTATAAAACCATGTCGGAACAAGAAGATTAAAAATTCCATGTTCCTGTATAGATATTCGAAGGTACCGACACAATAGTATTTTCTAACATCTATGCCAATTTTATGATATTTTCAAATTTTCATAGTTGTCAGAAAACCGGCACTGTAAGCTTGATTTCTTTCATGCCAATACTCTGCTAGTTTTGAATAAAAATCCATTTCGAATGCTCTTTTATTTTATTCCTAAGTAATCTATTACATTGGATTTGAAACTTTTAATTAAAACATGTTAAAAAACATGGCATGGATTACATTTGGTTAAAGATAGTCTATTTCCATCCCTTTTCAACAATTGCGGAACCTTTGAGCCTTTCCCGAACCTCTTCGAAGACATCGTCCGGGATGGGGGTGTCAAGGATCAGCTTCATTGGTTCTTCTTCTCTTTCAACATATTCCTTTCCCTTCATATAACACCCATCACACCCATCGATAGGCTTGCATTTGCCCTTGTGGTTTTCTCTTGACTCTGCTAGTTCAACAACTTTGTCAAACCATTGAAACTCATCGCACTTTGGGTGATTCAAACACCTTAGAAACATTCTTCCATTTTCAGCATCATCAGTTTTTGCAATCCAAAACCGGCGTGTCCCATCACAGCTTATACACTTTGAATAAATAAAAGGACAGTCCATAGCTAGATGAGAAGGTGACTTGCAAATTTGACACTTGCAATGATGACTCTGTAAGAGAAGATTATATTAGTCATGCGTCATAGTAGTGAAGATCATATTGTTAGTAAATCTACTTACTTTGCAAATAGAGGAAGATGATGAATCCCCATCCTTTGTGAAGCTTTAACCGTGCTTGCTTTCTTGAGAGAATGATTTTTGTTATTTGGTTGCTGGTTTGTGTAGATTTTTCCAAAGGAATGAGGGTATTTTATAGAGATAAATCTCCAACGGTCACTAGCCATTTTTTTTTGAATTTAACAACTACCGGCAAAGTGTTTTGAAACCATGCCGGTATTGGTTGCATATTTGGCCCAATCTCTGTAAAAAAATTCCCTAGTACCGGCATTGTAAGCTTATTATAAACCCTGCCGGAAGCATATGCTGGCATCCTATTTCACAGTTACTACAATGCCGGTTGTGGCGATTTTCAAAAAAACTAGTCGTTGACGTTTTTCTCCATATAAAGAGAGCTAATTCTTGGACCCAAAAGCCAAAAACTCGTGTTCTTATATATCTCCTTGAGCCTCTTAACTTTGAAACCCTAAACCCTAGAATAATCATCAATAAATAGCTTAGTATAGTACCTAATCCAACATACAACAAATGGCATCGTTCGACTCGGAGGAAGATTTAGCAATCACCCAAGCATGGTATGCTGAAACTCGTCCTTCAACTATAGATAACAACACGCGGGATTCCATGTGGTTAAAGATTTTTAACAAATTTATTCACGATTTCGGTAACCCGAAAGGAAGAACTGCTCAACAAATCGAGCAACGACACGACATCATCCTAAATGCGGTGGTTGAGTATCTAAAAATGAAACACCGGATTGAGCACGCTACCCACAATAGATTGTCCCCTCAACAACTCGTAAGTATCTTTATGATTAGTTGGACACAATCTATTCTTTTTCAAATTTTATGTAACAAACAAAGTTTGTGTGTTGTTTTTGTAGCATGAAGCCGTGAAAACGCGTTACTTACAAGAAAAGGGAGAACCATTCATGATTGAAGCCAACGTGAACCATATTGTAACCAAAGTCACGGAGTACCACCAGTTGGGTGAATCGGAAACGGATTCTTCTTAAGAAGATTGATAGTTTAGTGTTATTTGCTTAGGTTTTTAGGGTATCCAGTTAGATATTTCGTAAGGTTTTGTGGGTACATCTCTATGTAAGCCCTCACGAGACTATAACTCGTCCACTTGGGCCACCAAGTGGTTTAAAGGCTTGATGCACGTGCTAAGTGCATTCGTTGTTCCGTCGACAAGGATTACGTTCGAAATAAATTATAGTTCCGGCTTAGTATGTAAACATATTTCAATTGCCTAATGGTTCCGGCGTGCATTGTAGTATATTAATCTATGCCGGTACTAAGTGCCGGCATGTAGGTTAAGCTTATACCAATGCCGGATCGTTCAAAATTCAGTGCCCAACGACTATTTTTTTAAACCATAAACCGGCTTTATAGTGCCGGCGTTGATTGTAGGTCACTGACAATTCCGGCACTAAATAGACGTTGTATAATCATTTATATAATGCAATGGATTCACCCATTGCACTTGATAACTCCAATGGCAAATCCATCATCAACTACCGATTTCATCATTGCCATGGAAAAAGCCAAACTTAGGAAAAAAAAACTATCCACTCCGATGGGAAATCAATTATCATCCACCACCAACTCAAATCCATCAACAAAAACCGATTTCATCATTGCCATGGAAAAAGAAAAACTCAAGAAGAACAAACTATCCACTCCGTTGGGAAATCAATTATCAACCACCAACTCAGTTTCCCTTATACTAGAAAAACTAAAAAGGAAGGGAGAAACCACCAAGTCAATTGCCGCAATGGAAGAAGAGATACTTAAGAGGAAAAGAGAAGAAGAAGAGGAAGCAAAGCTTGAACATTATCGCAAAGAAGCTAAAGAAATCCTTAAACGTCAAAAACAATCTAAGATAGAAGCGGATGTCGAGGAAGAAACCGAGTGGATTAAAAATTACTACATAGTATCGGATTTCCAGGAAGATCACCGCCCTTCGAATCTTTTTTAGGATCTTGTTATGACTAGTCCTTACATGAATAACTACTTGGAAGGTAAGAAATGCCGAATTGATTACGGTGATCTCTATGTACAAAATCGAACAATTGCACTCATAAAGTTATGTCGCAAATACAACGAGTTTCTTGCAAGATACGAGAGGAATAAGTTTCAAGCTCGTGGACGCATATACCAAGTGGAGAAAAGAGTCTTTTAGGCATTTCGAAGCTGCTTTGCTTATTGAATCTCGTTCCAAGAAATGATGTTAGTTGCAATTGGCTTGAGATAACGTCGTTTTATGTGTAACGTTGTTTATGTTTATTTCCTTAAGAAATGATGTTAGTTGCAATTAGTTTGGGTTAATGTTTTTAAGTTTATTTCCTTAAGATTATGTGGTTAATGTTATTTATTTCATCAATTTTCTTTCCCCTACCGGCATTGACAAATACACCAAATACTATACCATTACCATATCGTGCCGCCGTTGAATTGTGATCACCAAATACTTATTGTCGAATACCGCATTGAATTGTTCCATTTTTCCATGCCGGCATTCTCCGGTTACAAACACAAGTTATGTGGCAGTTACAAACTCATTCATTCCACTTATTTGACGGTTACAAACTATTTTATCCCACTTATTTGACGGTTACAAAATCCTTAATACCAGTTTATGCGTCGGTTACAAACTCCTTCATTCTATTTAAGTGACGGTTATAGAAAAGAAATCATTCAATCTCCATTTTTATTCAATCTCCCTTTTTGTTTCATCTTCTATATCAAATACAATGGGTCGTTGCAAACCTCTTGAAAAACCCATACCCAATCCTGAAGAATCTGTTGATGAAGGTGGTAAATCGAAATCAAAAGCGCAATAACTGCCTGAAGAGTCTGATGGTGAGGCGAGAATAACAAATTTGCATAGGTAAGTGATGTATATGTTGAATTGAAGTTTTTTAATTTTAGGGTTTATCCCATAGTAGAAAACACAAAGTGAAATTATGTTGTTTAGTCTTTCTACTATACTAAAAGTAATTTTAAAATTCCAATTTGAAGCTCGGTTGCATGTTTGATTCGCGGTAGAATACAATTTGAAAATCATGGCAGATTATATGTCTTGAATCCCGATTTTATTGCATGCGTTTCCGGCATACATATTTAATTGAATACCATGCCGGTTCCTTTTCCCCGCTTTGTATATTTCATCAATACTATGCCGTTTTCATTAGCCTATTTTGTTAAATTCTCTGTACTAAAATCCCACAGTACCGGCATTTAAAATTTCTATCTAACAATGCCGGTTCTCAATGCCGGCAGTGTCTATATGTTAACTTACTATGCCGGTTTTTTGTTGCAAAAAATGTTCATTCTCTGTCTAAAATTCAAAGACAACCGGCCTGGTATTTTAAATGATTAGAATGCCGGCACTTGTGCCGGCACAGATGTTAAGTTCGATTTCTATGCCCGTTGTCATTATATAACTCGGTTTCCATATTGTAATATAGGTCTAAAGCAGCAGAAAAGAACAAAGGAAGAGGCAAAGTTGTTTTAGAAGCAAAACGTAAGTCTTCTCGACGTAGCCGTCCTGATCCGGCTACTGCTAAGGTCACAATTCAGGATCAACCTATAAGCTACCCAACCAGCATTGATGATGATGATGAGTGGGAAACATATCATGTACCCGAACGAGCAGGTGGCTCATCCTCACAAGTGGTGGCTTAGGACAGACTGATATCGGAGTTGAAGCCCCTAAGGATAATGAAAAGGCACCCCAGCCCACTTTCCTGATAAGTATGACATGATTCCAGACCGCGATGATGGCAAACATTGGGGTGAACCGATAAACCCGCAACTCTTATTTTCCTACAAACACTCTTGGGCTCGTTGGATCTATCAAACTTATGTAAGACGTTTGCATCTTGTTATTATATTATTTATCTGTGCTCAAGTGAATTTAATTTACTTTGGTGTGTTTTTATAGGACCATAAGAACGCCTTCCGTGTTAGCCGCCATCAATAATCGGATGTATGGCCTTTGAAGCTTGAGTGTGACGCTGTTAAAGCAGTAGTCAAAGCATCTGGGTTGTATCCCGCGATAAAAATTATGTGGCCACTGATACCGTCACGGCGAACTGCTTTTTGGAGAGGTTTTTTGGTGAAACTGATACCATGCATTTTCCTTTTGGAGAGATGACCATCATCCCTGAAGATGTCCAAAGGATAATAGGTCTTGAGGTTCTTGGGAAAGCCGTTAAGGTAGGAGATGACTCTAAGGACCTGGAATGGGACAAGATCTATGAGATGATTAAAAAGTTGTTTGGATGGGACAAGGAAACCACTTTGGAAATATGTACAAGACAAGGCATTCCCAGACAAAGACTATCACATTCGTCAAACTCGTTGAATTGTTTGGGAACACGAAGAACAAGGAATTGAATCCCGAACAAGTCCAGCAAACTGTCGCGGCTTATATGTTGTTCATCTTGGGCTCAGATATATTCCCTGACGCCAATGGTAAAAGGGTGCATATGAACAACCTACAATACTTGGATCCGTTGGAAAAGGTTCATGAGTATTCATGGGGCACTGCTTTCTTGGCACATTTTTTGGCAGAAATGCGTCGAGCATCTAAGGCGAACTCCCGTCAATTTAATGGGAATTTCACTGTACTTCAGGTATAGTCAACTACTTATTTTTTGATTGTTGTCATTAAATTTGTTAGTTTCCAATTATTTATTTTCTTATACATTTCATTGGAACGATCTTTCATTGGCGTAGGTGTGGGCTTATGAACACTTCACAAAATTGTTCATACGGTATAAAGGATTGAAGATTTTCACTGAATATCAAGAGAATAGTCCTCTAGGTCAGAAATACTACTTCGACAATACCCCAAGGCCGAATAACAAAAAACGGTTATTAGCAATGAGATTGGCTTTGAACTAGGTGGATGTCCAAGATGTTGTGTTTGATCCATATAGGAATGCCGGAGGAGTTCACTTGCAAAGGCGTGACAATGTTTCATTTTACAACGGACCGTTATTTCATCCAAAAGGATTTGTTATGCACAACCCTCGCCGTGTAATGCGCCAACTTGGGTACAAGCAGAAAGATCTCACGGATACATCTTATCAGAAATTCTCTCATGACTTTCCTCAATGCCAATCAAATGAGAACCATACTCCCGTGGTTTACGACCCAAAACCTATTCTTGCACATTGGAGTGAAAGGGAAGAAAAAGGAATTGTGTTGGATAGGGCTGATTGGGAATTGGCTGAGAACGGTTATGAGAGTGAACCAGCCTTCCTAAGAGGCCATCAGAAGTTCACGCATCCTTATGTTGTACGCCCGGATATCGTAGTTGTTCCTCCACCACCAAAGACATCCCTCCACAACTCCGGAAATCGTACCCGCACTTGTACGGCTGTCGTTACGTTGTTGGTACGTACGTCTTGTTCATTTCCATTCTTTTAATTTATGTATATGAACTTATACAATTGAACATACTAAGTACATGTTTAAAATTCCCTTAACAGCGTCAATGGATTGAAATTTGTCAAAGTTCTTTAAGAAAAAGAACAAGAAAGGAGAGGTCTTGACCCTGTAAAGAAATGGAGAACGTCGAGAAAAAGATGGACAAAATTGAAGATCCGAAGGCAAAAGACTTGTGGGGCGAAAGGAAGAAGAGGATACACAAGAAGCCAAGAACCAAGTGATCGTGTGTTTATTCTATAGTATTAGTTTGGTATGTTTGTTTGTGAGTCTTGAACAATGTGTTTGTTTGTGTGTCTTGCTAAACTATTTGCTTGACTTGGTTTATGTTTGATTTGTTTTCGGATTGGAACCACATAACTTTGGAGTTTGTTCTTGTATACAATCTAGTATTGTTATTCAATTTATTATGTTGATAAACTTGTGTCAAATTACCTCTTTTACAGAGTTTGAATGTGCCCAGATCACTTAAATTTCTAATTTTTTCTTCAGAACCAGCATGCTCAAAACAAGAAAAGCAATGTCGGTTCTCTAAATGACAGAGTTCCGGCATTGAAATGTGTTTGGATACTATGCCGGTTTTCTGTAATCTCCATGACAAATATGATTTTGACATTAAACCGGCACAGTAATGATGTTAATTTCAATGCCGGAAAGGTCACTGATTTATCTGGAAGTTTTTTCTGCATTTCCGGCATGGGTTTAAACGAAAGTATACGCCGGTACACAAGTTCCGGAATTGTTAATATAAAACACAACTATGCCGGCATGGGCATCAAAATATGATTTAATGTTTACAATTCAGACTTTAAAAAAAACAAAACGTTGCGTACTACTGAACCACATAAATCCAAATTACTCATCGTCGCCTCCACACGTAATGGGTTGCATCTTCTCCTCTTGGAGCGATTTTTTTGATAAGGCCAACGCATCCCAAAATTGGTGATTCTCCTCATACGATGCCATCCATCCCTTCCAGATATTGGGATCCAGACCCTTGTTTTTAATCATCCCACAGATATGTGGCAATGGACAATTTTCTTTCAGTTTTAGAATAACGAAATGATTACCGTTCACGAACGCCAAAACAACTATTCTCTTCTTAAGGGATGCTTTGCATTTTTGCCACTTTGGGGTAAATGTTACTTCTACGGTGGGGGTAAAATAATGAACAACACATCTAAATGTATCCGCCACTAGATGCCCACAGAGCGGCATTCTCATCCAATATTCAGAAGGAAGAAAGTTCATCTGTTGCTTGGGCCCCAATACTTGAGCATGCATATCATCAAACCCCTCGCCTACACCAACCAATTGCTCATAAAAGCTCCTCTTGTTCACAAGTTGTTCGGCCATCCTCATTCTGGCATATTGGCATGGTGTCATACCTCTACTAACCGCCGTGTCAAAGATTCCTAAATGTTCATCACAAAGATGATAGCCACAATTTCCATCTCCGTCGACATCATCTGTATATAAAATATACTCGCGAATAACCTCAGGAAGTTGGTCTATGTAAGACTGTATCTTGGTATGATAAATTCTAATTGTCCTACCTGTTCTGGGGTCCTTATATATCTTCATATTACCCTTTTGTAACAATAATATATCCAAACCATCATCTGCAATCTCTACACTTGCAATGTCTTCGATATGTGATGGGAGTCCGTACTTCCTTGGCCTACCCCTTCCCCTTCGAACTAAAACTACGTCCACTTTGCTATCACTTTGGTTTGTCACCACCTTTGCCTCGTCACCTTGTTGTTCTTTGTCACTTGATGATGATACCTTTGGCGGCCTACCCCTTTTCTTTGGAACCTCCGCTAGATCGACTACGGGTATGGCTTCGGAATGCTCACCTTGTTGTTCTTTGTCACTTGATGATGATACCTTTGGCGGCCTACCCCTTTTCTTTGGAACCTCCGCTAGATCGACTACGGGTATGGCTTCGGAATGCTCACCTTGTTGTTCTTTGTCACTTGATGATGATACCTTTGGCGGCCTACCCTCTTCTTTGGAACCTCCGATGAGTTGGCTTTTGGTGTGGATATCTGGATTCCTTCGTTTGTTGTTGACTTAGCGGTTCCTTCCTTGGCCTACCTCTTTTGTTTGGAACCTGCGCTTCCACGAACCTTTGTTCCGAAATCTCACATGCGGTTAGATCTCGTTTCTTACTTGCCGCGAGTTCTTCTTCACGTTGAGTCATTTCTTTCAATTTTACCTTTTGTTTTTTCCTTTATGTTTTAGTTTGTGGTCTACCTATTGGATCTCCCTTTCTTGGCTCTTCGCTTTGTGCGATCCATGGACGATAATTAGCCTTAGTTGGCTCAACAAGACTTGTCGGCTTACCGAGATGCCACGTGAGTAAGCTTCGAAGAATTCCTTTGCTTCGTTCGTATCCCATGGAGATTGTCCGGGATCTCCTGAAGGGGGGTCGAAAGATAGTTTCTTCCAAAACGGATCAATAACCTCAATAGGTATCACTTCTTCATACTTCACAAGCATATGACGACACGGAAACCCCAATGAACACATGTCGGGACAAATACACACATCACCCGGTTTTCCGTAATTTTTCTCATATTCCATTTGTCTCATCATATGTTTTATTGCCCAATGAGATACGTTGAATTCTATTCCTTGGAGCAACTTACCATAACGAAGAAATTGAGTCATCCTTTCCATCGAGCTTTTCTCAAAAGCATCCTTGATCCTATTGACATCTTGCTTAAAGTATTGCTCCATTGCCTCGGTGACGGTAACCACATTGCCTTGACCGGACTGGATGATATCTTTAAATCTCCCATGAGCGGCCTCAGCTGCACTAGTTGCTTCACTCTTGAAGTGTCTATACCGGTTTGTCCATGCACGCACAAATTTTTCCTTGAACTTATCCAACCATTGAGTCCGACAATACTGCACGGCAATCGGATAAACTTCGTTCCAATCGACAATAAACTTCTCCAATCTCTTTTCGTACATAACCTCGGTAAGAGACCAATAAACTTTCTCCTAATCTCTTAGAAATTCCAACCACTTTTTATGATTTTCCGCATGTTCTTTGTCCACTCGCTCCTTTATCTTGCCTCTCTCATCTTCTTCTTCTTCGGGGGATAGTTGGTTCTTTCGAACATCTTCCTCTAGTTGTACCATCATTCTCTTCTTAATATCCGCCTTTGCGGGTTCAAACAAGGTATGGCAAGTTTTTATGATATTTTGACGTATATGATATGTACATAGGAAATTTTGTGCGTCCGGGAAGACGTCGGACATTGCTTTCATTAATGCGTCATCGTTATCGGTTACGATTACCCTCGGAAGTTGATTTTCCCGGAAGAACAATTTCAATTGTCGTAATGCCCAATGATAATTATAGTCCATCTCGTTTTCCATTAAGCACCGAGCCAATGTGAATGTTACCTTGTCCGAGGTTTGCCCCACGATGTTGAACAACGACATATTGTATTTGTTTGTCTTGTAGGTGCAATCCATCAAAAGAACACCACAACATGTATTTGCCAATTGTGAGAGCAAAGGATGCGAAATGAATATTTGAAGGGGCTTCTCGTCCGACCTTCTTTTAATGATACGCGTGTAGTTGTGTGATGAGTGCCAAATATTGCATATTTCTACATCTATTTATTGGCATTTAACTCATCTTTTGTGCTCAGAAATCAGATATTATCCCAAATTCTGTGTTTTCCCTGTTTTCAAGAATAAATATTTGTACTAATTAATTTTGTGTTTTTAGGTAATAAATAAAGCTCGGAGAAATTGAGGAGCCAAAAGAGCAGAAAATTGGAGACGAGCGTCTATGGAACAAAAAGCCAAAGCCCGCGCGCGCATCAGTTGCAACCCAACAAGAAGCAACCCATCTACAAGATATGGGCTTGAGCTAGCCAAGACTCGACCCATAACCGGATCCTAGTCCGTTCTTTCCTGAGCCGTGCGATCTCGCCCAGCTGCATCCAACGCCGTTGCATCCCTCCCATCAAATCTCGCTACTCCCGCTTCACACCGCAGCCCACCTATATCTTCCTACATCGACCCATCTTCTCTTCTCTTCTCTTTCTTCCTCTCCCGACCACCGTTAGAAAACCCATTCTCTCCACCTCCTTCACCCATACCAGAGCCATCACCACCACATCCATCTCCTGACACCCCAACAACCGCTTTTGATGAGCGCATGCTTCACCTTCTCCCCCCTACTTGCTCTCTATCTCACTCATAGCTTATTCCCTAGAAGCTAAGTCTGAGATAGGAAGAACTAGGGTTAGGGTTACAATCAATCAATGGAGTTGTTGAGACGAATTGACAGAGGAGAGCACATTTCGAGGTTTTGGGTGAGTGGGTGTACTTTCATTTTCGAATTGGAGTGTTAGGAGAGAATTAGGGTTTGCATGTATAAATAGGGTGAGGCTGTGTATGTTAGAACTCATGCCTGGACTAGCCAGAGCACCAATTCAGTTTAATTTGTGTTTAATTGTTCATTTGATGTTCTAGTTTAATTTGCTAGGGTTTAGATGAAACCCATAATCAATCGCTAAGTTTGGTTCATTTTTGATATTGTTCTTATTGTGCTATAATGTTTAGGGTAAATATAATCGAACACTTCAAAGATGTTACTTTCCTGAAGTGTATGCCATGTATCCATTGTAGTCGATTACTTCTATGTTGTATGTGTTGCAATTCATGCTTCATTGATCGTTATTGATCCTTAGACTAATTGTGCCCTCGAGAAGACAGGTTAGTTCTTTGGAAAGATACCCTAATTGCGATTAGAATATCCACCTTAGGATAGGTTTAATCATCTAAGTAATGAAATTGATCGTGATTAGTTGTCTTGTGACAAGACTGACTAATACTAGGGGTTAGTTAGTTGCCTTAGTTGATAATAAGCCATCCATTGAGACCCTGGATAAACGGCAGACTTGCATCTTGTCCGGTATCCATTACAAGGGATAAGAACATTATTGAAATTGGACTGACTTAGCTAAGATTAGGTGGTGGATTCAACTGCCCTAGTGCTCTTTAATTTGCATTCTTGTTTTCTATTTCGTATCACTTGAAAATCATCTAGCCGTATCGGCAACAAAACCCCCTTGTGTTACACACTCCTAGAAATCAGTTTAGTAAAGCACTAGATCAACTATACAACACCCCATTTCCCTGTGGATCGACCTGTACTTGCCACTGCCTCCATTAGGCACTGTGCACTTGCAGTTAACGTAGGCCAAACATCTTTAAGAGCCTACCAAGTTTTTGGCGCCGTTGCCGGGGATTTGGTAGTGTGCTGTTTTGATCATTTGCTTGCTTCACTGAATTTCAGTTCACCCCTGTGCATATTTGTTTCAGTTCTAGTTATAGCTTATCTTTCAGTAGTGTAACTTCTAAATTTTAGTCCATCTGTATATAGATTACATCATGATAGTTACTAAATTTTGTAAATAATTTGTAGTTTTCAGCTTTCTGTTATTACACTCTATTTTGTATCATTTGCTTCTCATGCTGTCACTTAATAGCATCTGTAACTTTAGTATAATCTAGCATAATCCCTTTGTTTTATATTCTGCATTTCGCTCTCTTTAAAACCGCTTGTCATTGTAGCTGAAGCTGTACTTTTAAGTTTTCTTTCACTTGCATATCTCGCAATTTGTGTCGATTAGTTTGCACCATTACCAAAACTAGTTTTAGTTATATGCATCTATAGCTCATAGTATCATGTAGCATAGTTGTACATTGTTTAACTATCTTAGTTTTGTAGCCTTCAGTTTACTGCCATCTGAAAATTACAAGTTACTTGTTTTTCTGTAAGTGTTGTGTGTTGGCAGTACCACACTTTGTTGATATATGTGGTGTTACACAACACTTGGTCTAGACTCGAATTTGTGGAATTTTGGTATCTTTGTTACAAACTTAAGCCCGCAAGGTTGATCTGTCCGCATTGCAGCTGTACCATACTGTCACACCTGATGTGCATTAGTTTCCAATATTATCTGCAGCTGTAGGACAATCATCTATGAAATATTTGTAGCACCAAGCGTGATACTGCCTGTTAGCTAGCAGTTTGCAGCTCATCCATCAGTACACTATGTGTTAACTTCATTTGGCATAATAGACACACTTTGTCTCCCTGCAACAAAACCTTTCAGTCTCACTTTGTAGTAACAATTTCATACTTCATGTGTGTTTGCAATTCCGAAACCGAATCTGTTTTCTAAGTAAACTGTGCACTGATCTTTCACCGTCCGAACAAAGAAGAAGGAGAAGAAAAGGCGCAGGATAATTGTGGAATTTCCTAAACCCGATTTTTATCGGTGGTATCATCCTCTAACCTGCTGTCTTTAATGTTTGTGTGTAATATACCATGCCTCGCATGATAACTTGAGCTTGCAAAACTCGACCATCTCGCCTGCAATTTTTGGGCTTGACTCGTGAAAATTGAGGTCAATCGACTGTTGACATCAACTCAGCCTGTGATCTCGTGGAAAACCAAGAACATCATTCCACTGTTGTATAATGAGTCACATCTCGTGCTAATCGGAATTGTTGTTGCATTCTCTGGCCTTGGAACCTCACCTGTAATGCTTCCCTGTAGTGTGAATTAATTGGTTGTATGAGCCATAACATGTTGAGTGTTGCTTTGCCTTGATAGCCATTATTGCTTGTCAGCTGAACTGGTTGCTTGCTGTAGTATTTATGCTTATAGCATCACCCAACCCTTGCAACATATTAAATTTGTGCACGTAATTCTGTGATTAGTTTGAGTAGCGTGCTTCATTATTAAGTCCATCATCCTTATGTTCAATGTGCTATCTCATAACTTATGATATCCATGATTGCATAACCACCTGTGTTGCATACCCAGTGTGCTGTGAGAGTGCTGAAATTGTGTATATGAGTAGTTGATGATCTGTTACCTGACTGAACATGCTCAAAACCCTGCATATCTGTGTATAACCTATGAATTTTGAAGTCAACTGAACCAGTTGACACCCTATGGTATGTTAGGTCTGCTATAAAGTGCTTAATCTGTCCATCCGTTGCATCTGCATATTTGCACATAATTAGTGAAGCCTTGAATAGCTTGATCACCTGCCGATATCCGAGCTCTCCCGTGCTCGTGCAATACCACTCGTGCATTAATACTTGAATGATACTTTTCACATGTTACAAACTGTGACCGCATAATCATGCATGACACAAGTCGTGTTGTGTAGTTCAAGATAGCAGTCTTTGTGTAATCACTACCAAAGAATTACAAGCACCCTTGTGTGTTTAGCTTTGAGAACTTAGGTGTCATTTTGTGTAAGTCTGTGTTTCTCTATGATGTTCGAGCACAAAACTTGTCTTTGTGCATTTCTTAGAGCACCCATGTGTGCTAGAAATTGGGTGCCATTACTCGTGCATTTGCACATGACTGGCTGCAACCAAATCAAGCCCACATAAACCAAACCGAAGCCCACATAAACCAAGTCGAAGCCCACTTAAACCAAACTAAAGCCCACTGTGCAATCGGGCTTTGCATAACAACTAGGTCTGTGCAATCGCTAGGCCGCATATAACCCGGGCCGCACATAACTTGGGCTGCACATTTGCAAAGAACACCCAAAGACTCTGTGTGCTTAATTCTAAAAATTGGGTGCCATTTTCTTGTATCATCTTTCCTTCTCTGTGTTGATATGATTTGATGTGTGCTAAGCTATGGGTGTTTCTTTTTGATTCCAACTTAATTGCCTAGCATGATGGGAATTTCGGATGTCACTAGGGATGAAGAATCATCACATAGATCCATTAGAGAGCTTGCTTATGGGCATGCTTCACAATATGAACAGCCCACAGACCATAGTGATTTTAAGGAGTATTATGAACCATCTGTGGCCCTGACCTTGAATGCATGTACCCTAATCACTTTGCACAGATGTATCATTCACCACAGTGGGAGGTTGAACAATGCTACCCTCCAGTGAACCCTTGCATGCAGTCTATAATGGAGAACCTCAAAATTATAGAGCAAAACAATGCCATACTTGAATTGAATGCAATGCATGATCATCCATATAGCACAATGTCTGAATTTCCCTCTCTAGTGACCCTTGTGCATGAGACATGTACCGAGTATCCATATGAAGCATGCATACCCACTAGTGAAGGCTCCCTTCAATTGAAACACTCACTATGATGCTCCAAATGAATCTGACTCAGTTACAAAATGAAGAATGGAAGGAAGTTCATGATAGGATGTGTGTTTCTATTCCTACTCATACAAATGACACTGAATATGAACATAATCTAGAGGTAGATGAGTGCACTAAAAATGCTACAATTTTGAATAGGGAAATGCAGTGTTATTATGATGATGATGATGATGAATATGAAGAGCATGTGTACTTTGAAAATGTAGTGGAATCTTTAGGTTCAGAGACATTAAGTTTCTCTTCTGTGAACCCTATGAATGATGCTTCTTCTAATATTCATACTTGTGCTGCTGAATTGGAGTTTGTGCAATTGTTCACTGAAAATGAGCATGCTATACCACCTGGTTGTGACTTGGGGAATGCTGAGAGTTTTGGCACCAATTATCTTATGCATGAGAATGAAATTTTGAGTAATGATGATTATGACATGGAGATTGATGAATTGTTCTATGCTAGTGAACATGATTTACCTTCTTCTGACCTTAGGAAAGTGTGTCATGGTGCAAATGATCTTATACATGAAAACAACTTAGATGTACCTAATCTCTCTCCTGAGCCACAGATTGAAACCCCTCCACCAAACCTAGGTGTAGTTTGTAACAAAATTGCAAAACCAACTTTTCTGAAAATACCTAATTTAGGCCTAGAGCTTTGTGCTTCCCAAGTCCTCTTGGACTATTTTGTATCAAAGTATAACACCTTTAAGGAGCCACAGCTTGGAATATTTATGTTCCATTGTTCTTAGCAAAACTCATTTTGAGTTAGACCTTGTGCATGATGTACCTTTAAATTTGCAAGATTTTGTGCTCACAAACACATCTGTTGACAAGTTTAGGTTTGGGGGAAAATCTTTCACATATGCAATCTTACATGCACTCTGATGTTATATTTGTGTAAGATGTTGATGTTTGTACATATTTTCTATTGGGTTGATCCTCAACTCTTTAGATTGTTGGTATATGGTGAATTTTCATTGTATATAATCCAAAGAGGACTTGTTAAATTTTCTATCTTGATTCGGTTGAGTCTTCTTTTATTGTGCTAATCCGATATTATCTCCGCCGAGAATGTTGGATTCTAGCCTTGACTAATGAAGCTCTAACCTTACTTTCGCCGACATCCCAGTAATCTCTTCCTTTTCTCTTATCAACATAGTTCTCTTGGTATGTGACTGTTTAAAATTTTATCATCTGTTGACACATTGAGGACAATGTTTGATTTAGGTTTGGGGGTGCATTTGCATTTGCATTTGCATATAGAGTTTTTAGTCTTTTATTTCAAAAAAATAAAAAAATAAAAAATAAAAAATAAAAAAAAATTCAAAACTCTTTGTAAATACTTGCATAAAAACCTCCAACTTTTAGAGATTTTAGAGTCACTAGCATGCTTCTAGCTATGTTTACATAGAGAGTCTGACTAGAAACAAAGTAACTTGGAAGTACCGGAGAACACAATCGGGTTTCTTAGTTGATTAGAGCGTTAAAGTTGGATTTAACCATACCGGAGGGCTAATTAGGTGTGTTTAGATATTCGGTAGTAGAATTGTGATCAACCATAGTGGAGACTACCCATTTTACATCAAGCGAGGCACCGACCTTCATTTTTGTGACTTTCTAAAAATATGTTAGAGTGTGTGTCACCGTACGTCAATTAGGGTAGGAATGGTGAGCTACCCAACTTCGCACCACTTTCAAAGACTATTTTTGATCTCTTGAGTGCTAATTTTGTCAATCATGAGGGTGACGTTTAAAGATGAAAACTCCTTCTAAATATCGATTTGCAGTTAGCATCACTCTCTCTCCCTCTCAACAACATCAATGATTCATAGAAACACATCATCGTCAAAGAAACGGAGCATCATCGAGAATATTTGAAGAAAAGTTGAAATAGTCCAAGGTTTACATGCAACAAAGAAGAGAAAAGAAAATAGGATGAGAATTAGTGAAGTTTATGAAATCAAGACAATACAAGTTTTATTGTTATTTTCATTTCATGTATGTTCAAAAAAAAAAAATGTTTGTCAAGTTTTTGTGAAGTTCAGAAGTTCATCATCAGCTATTGAAGACCGAAGATTGAAGACGTTTATATGAATGCTGAGAGAGAGTAATGTTAATTGCCGATCGGGTGAGAAGGTAAGTGAGTACTCCCATCCTTGCTAATGGTTGATTTCCTTTCTTAGAGATCATCGTAAAAGATTCTTTTTGTCCACAACTCGTGGAGTCTCCAGAAATTATTTCGGAAGGTTATCCTTCTCATCTTCAACGTGTGCATGATTTCTCTCTTTATTCCTGCCTGCACACATGAGAGACTAAAAAATCGATCTTTTTGAGTGCAATTATCATAAAACCTTATTGGTGAGGCAGAAGTCGAGGCTTATGATCATAATCGAATCCGAATTCTTTCATATGGTATGGTTATTTCTCGCAGCACTTAAGGATGAGAATGCGTTCTTTGGTAGTTCTAACTTCGTGTTACTAGCATGCAGAAACTATATGTCCTCATAGCTCCTTGGATGCTTGAGATTATTTTACACTCTGAAGTTGGAGAAGGTTTTGTGGGTACACCTCTGGTAAACCCTCACGAGACTACAACTCGTCCACTAGGGACACCTAGGGGTTTATAGGCTTAGTGCATACGCTAAATGCATTCGAGAGACGAGCGACAGTGGTATAGTTAGGATTTCCTAATTTCTGTTTCACTTGAGGACAAGTAAAATTCAGGTTTGGGGGTATTTGATGAGTGCCAAATATTGCATATTTCTACATCTATTTATTGGCATTTAACTCATCTTTTGTGCTCAGAAATCAGATATTATCCCAAATTCTGTGTTTTCCCTGTTTTCAAGAATATATATTTGTACTAATTAATTTTGTGTTTTTAGGTAATAAATAAAGCTCGGAGAAATTGAGGAGCCAAAAGAGCATAAAATTGGAGACGAGCGTCTATGGAACAAAAAGCCAAAACCCGCGCGCGCATCGTTGCAACCCAACAAGAAGCAACCCATCTACAAGATATGGGCTTGAGCTAGCCAAGACTCGGCCCATAACCTGGATCCTAGTCCGTTCTTTCCTGAGCCGTGCGATCTCGCCCAGCTGCATCCAACGCTCGCTGCATCCCTCCTATCAAATCTCGCTACTCCCGCTTCACACCGCAGCCACCTATATCTTCCTCCATCGACCCATCTTCTCTTCTCTTCTCTTTCTTCCTCTCCCGACCGGTTCGGAGAAAACCCATTCTCTCCACCTCCTTCACCCATACCAGAGCCATCACCACCACATCCATCTCCTCGACACCCCAACAACCGCACAAAGAGCGCATGCTTCACCTTCTCCCCCTACTTGCTCTCTATCTCACTCATAGCTTCTTCCCTAGAAGCTAAGTCCGAGATAGGAAGAACTAGGGTTAGGGTTACAATCAATCAATGGAGTTGTTAAGACGAATTGTGAGAGGAGAGCACATTTCAGAGGTTTTGGGTGAGTGGGTGTACTTTCATTTTCGAATTGGAGTGTTAGGAGAGAATTAGGGTTTGCATGTATAAATAGGGTGAGGCTGTGTATGTTAGAACTCATGCCTGGACTAGCCAGAGCACCAATTCAGTTTAATTTGTGTTTAATTGTTCATTTGATGTTCTAGTTTAATTTGCTAGGGTTTAGATGAAACCCATAATCAACTGCTAAGTTTGGTTCATTTTTGATATTGTTCTTATTGTGCTATAATGTTTAGGGTAAATATAATCAACACTTCAAAGCATGTTACTTTCACAAAGTGTATGCCATGTATCCATTGTAGTCAGATTACTTCTATGTTGTATGTGTTGTAATTCATGCTTCATTGACTGTTATTGATCCTTAGACTAATTGTGCCCTGAGAAGACAGTTAGTGCTTTGGAAAGATACCCTAATTGCGATTAGAATATCCACCTTAGGATAGGTTTAATCATCTAAGTAATGAAATTGATCTGTGATTAGTTGTACTATGACAAGATAGCTAATACTAGGGGTTAGTTAGTTGCCTTAGTTGATAATAAGCCATCCATTGAGACCCTGGATAAACGGCAGACTTGCATCTTGTCCGGTATCCATTACAAGGGATAAGAACATTATTGAAATTGGACTGACTTAGCTAAGATTAGGTGGTGGATTCAACTGCCCTAGTGCTCTTTAATTTGCATTCTTGTTTTCTATTTCGTATCACTTGAAAATCATCTAGCCGTATCGGCAACAAAACCCCTTGTGTTACACACTCCTAGAAATCGCTTTAGTAAAGCACTAGATCAACTATACAACACCCCATTTCCCTGTGGATAGACCTGTACTTGCCACTGCCTCCATTAGGCACTGTGCACTTGCAGTTAACGTAGGCCAAACATCTTTAAGAGCCTACCATTGTGATCCCAAACTATCTTCTCAAATTATTGTATAACGCTCCTCCCTTCCCATTCCACCCTTCTAATAGTTGCTTTTGCGGCATAAATTGTACGTAGAGAAGACACGTTAGTCTCATCCTTTTCCTTGAAGCCTCTGAGAATTTGTCTCGGTTTGATAAGTGCTTTGGTAAATCTCTTTACATCCTCGAACTCGTCAGGTTTTATCTTCGCAACTAAGGAGTGACCAGCAAAATCTTTCGGATCCCGGTGGTTATAATAGCCACACAAAACCTCACAATCCCAATTTTTTATGTCATTTAAACGGAATACAAGCTTAAACGGGCAATTATTCGTACGAGTCTTGTATACCCTATTAGTCTTCTTTGGATATACATATTATTTTCTCTTGTGTCTATTCTTCTCCTTGTATTTCCCACTTCTCTCGCAAGCCATCTCAAAACGCCTCTTCGAACCTTCGGTATTCCTCACCAACACACACATGTTCTTAAGAGCTGTTTCTTGATCCCAAGCGATTGCTTCCTTTCGATCTGTTATTCCCTACATAAGAACAATTTCGCATTCATTAGAAGGTTCATTACTAGCAATCCATTAGTAAGTTCAAGATACTAGGTGAAAAGTATTCTTTGGTCACATACCAGAGGGATTTTATAGTATTCCGACGTATCCCGATAAAGCGGCTTTGCATTTGTTGGATCAATATATGTCACCACCTAAAGATCGAATGAAAATTAGTTCCAAACACAATTGCAACACTATGCCGGAAACCCCTACCGGCATGCTCGAACATTGTTTAAGATAGTCTAAGTTAACCAAAACGGAAGACCAAACTTGAAACCTATTCCAGTATAAATTTTTAATTAGAAAACAACGCAGGAAGCACGAGTGCCAAGATCCTCGTAATCGATTGTCCCAAGTCAGATACACGATTCCGTCATTGAATATATTTGATATTGAATGCGGAATTTAGCTTTGGAAAACATTTATTTCTCGCTTGTTATTTTGTAGGTGCCGGCATTAAAAATTGTAACTAAACAACGCCTAGGTTTCGTGCCGGCATTATTGATATTGATAGTACCACGCCAGATCCCGATTCGCATTGATATTTATTAAGTGTCAATGCCGGTTTTAGGTTGGGATGGTACTGTTTCCTGTATGTTTTTCATGCAGTACCGGCATGGTAACCTATCAATGCAACCATGCCGGTTGCATATTCCGTAGTATATTGGTAGGTAAAAAGGTTAACTGTTGTTTATGGGTAAAAATCGTTTCTGCCGATTTCGGTAAATTCGGTAGGTGAGTGAGAAACTGGTTCAACCCCTAAACAAATGTGCTGCACGTGAGCACTTTATAGATTCGAGAGATCAATCTGTACAAGTCCGGCCTAAACCAAGAAATGGCCGTTCCAGACTTGCTTCGGTCACAAAGTGAATGAGAAGGGTTGATTTGGGGAGGGAAACAAAGAAAGGTGTTGAGACCAGAATAATTCCGAGAGAGTAGTGTCTCGACTTGTATCAGAAAGTGGAAGCTTCGTAAGCTTGCAAGAGATGAAAGCTTTTGGAGAGATTGCAAAGTTGCCTTTTCTGAGAGTGTAGTATTTTTCTCCTGACCGAGACTTGTTGTCTGGTGGAAATAGGTAAGACCTATTTATACAAGTCGAGATTGAAACGCCCTGGCCTCATGAAGTAAGAGAGTAAAGGGTGAAATAATGGGAGGAGGTGGTAACCGCATGGTGTTAATGGGTGAAAACGTTTTCACCATTATTTCCTCTTTTATTTGACCGCTTTATTCCTAATCACGCTTTCTTAATGTGAGCGTAGTGTACGCCGCATGTCAGTGACCGCCAAACCAAAACCCTAGAAAGCATCACCCGCTTTGTGTTGATATCTCGAGTGTTGGTTGCACCTTGAGTGCAAGTGGCGCCGCTAGTGGCGCGTGTGGCATGTGCCATTGGCATGTGCGGAATGCCCTTGTTGCGGGTTGTACTGAGCGCAAGTGGCAATGCCGAGCCGCTAGTGGCGTGCGTGGCATGTGCCAATGGCATGTGTGGAACACCTTGGTGGTAGGTTGTACGTTGAGTGTAAGTGGCAATGCCGAGAGCGCTAGTGGCGTGTGTGACATGTGCCAATGGCATGTGCGGAATGCCTTGGTGGTAGGTTGTAAGTTGAGTGTAAGTGGCAATGCCAGAGCTGCTAGTGGCGTGTGTGGCATGTGCCAATATCATGTGCGGAATGCCTTGGTGGTAGGTTGCATGGTTTGCGAGTTAGGCTACCAGCGTGGGTTTTGGCATGTGTCAATTGCGCGACGGCCAAGTTGGCCTAAGTTGCACGGCTTGCAAGTTGGGGTAAATAGGCGTGCATTAGGGGCACGGCTAGGTGATGAAGGCTACCAATGAGCGTGTTGGCATGTGCCAATAGCATGCGTGTCCGTTTAGGGTCGTGGCCTTGGTAGGAAAAGCTACCAGCGAGCGTGTTGGCATGTGCCAATGGCGTGCGTGGCCGTGGCCTTGGTAGGAAAAGCTACCAGCGAGGGTGTTGGCATGTGCCAATGGCATGCGTGGTCGTTAGGGCCGTGGCCTTGGTAGGAAAAGCTACCAGCGAGCGTGTTGGCATGTGCCAATGGCATGCGTGGTCGTTAGGGCCGTGGCCTTGGTAGGAAAAGCTACCAGTGACGCATGTTGGCATGTGCCAATGGCATGCGTGGCCGTTTAGGGTCGTGGCCTTGATAGGAAAAGCTACCAGCGAGCGTGTTGGCATGTGCCAATGGCATGCGTGGTCGTTAGGGCCGTGGCCTTGGTAGGAAAAGCTCCCAGCGAGCGTGTTGGCATGTGCCAATGGCGTGCGTGGCCGTTAGGGCCGTGGCCTTGGTAGGAAAAGCTACCAGCGAGCGTGTTGGCATGTGCCAATGGCATGCGTGTCCGTTTAGGGTCGTGGCCTTGGTAGGAAATGCTACCAGTGACGCATGTTGGCATGTGCCAATGGCATGCGTGGCCGTTAGGGCCGTGGCCTTGGTAGGAAAAGCTACCAGTGACGCATGTTGGCATGTGCCAATGGCACGCGTGGCCAATTTAGCCTAGGTTGCATGGTTTGCAAGCCTAGGTGCGGGCGCTACTTTGGCATGGCGCGGCTAGGGCCAAGGTAAGGGTGTTTGGCTTGGCGTGGCGTGACTAGGGCTAAGGTAAGGGTGTTTGGCTTGGCGTGGTGTGACCAGTGTAGCTAGGGCCAAGGCAGAGTGTGTTTGGCATGGCGCGGCTAGTTCGGGTTAAGTGTGGCTGGCATGATTTGCCATTGGCACGGAGGTGCGGCTAGCATGGTTGGCATGCTTCGGTGCGTTTGGTATGGCTGGCATGATTTGCCATTGGCATAGAGATGCGGCTAGCTTGGGCTAGGTGTGGCTGGCATGATTTGCCATTGGCACGGAGGTGCGGCTAGCATGGTTGGCATGCTTCGGCGCGTTTGGTATGGTCGGGCATGGTTTGCCATTGGCATAGAGATGCGTCTAGCTCGGGCTAGGTGTGGTCGACATGATTTGCCATTGGCACGGAGGTGCGGCTAGCATGGTTGGCATGCTGGCGTGTTTGGTATGGCTGGCATGGTTTGCCATTGGCATAGAGATGCGTCTAGCTCGGGCTAGGTGTGGCCGGCATGATTTGCCATTGGCACGGAGGTGCGGCTAGCATGGTTGGCATGCTTCGGTGCGTTTGGTATGGTCCGGGCATGATTTGCCATTGGCATAGAGATGCGGCTAGCTTGGGCTAGGTGTGGTCGGGCATGATTTGCCATTGGCACGGGAGGTGCGGCTAGCATGGTTGGCATGCTTCGGCGCGTTTGGTATGCCTGGCATGGTTTGCCATTGGCATAGAGATGCGTCTTGCTCGGGCTAGGTGTGGCCGGCATGATTTGCCATTGGCACGGAGGGGAATTAGGGTTTCGTTCGTTGTAACCCTAATTTGAAAAAAATACCCCTATTAATTACTGACTACACGCATTAAATGTTCTAATAAATGTGTCACTGGTGACATTAGATTATTTGGGGTTTTACGATTTTACCCTTTGTTTAAAAACCACCATCAACATTAAGTCCCCTGCTTAGCTCGGAGCGGGAGCTTTGTTGCGAGGTAAGCATAAGATGGTGACAAACTATCAGCAGCAAATCGTAAAGAGAATTGAGGAGGTTTGTCTGACCTTTTATCAATAGGATTTGGAATCCTTACCTCTGGAAATTTTGCACAAATCGGGAGGCTGGCGCAAATGGGAAGTAAGCATCATTGAGAGACAGGAAGCTGGACGGCATTGAGAAGTTGACGCGAGTTAGGAAACTGGGCGTGCTAGCTGGTGGGACCGGCGCAAGGTAGGGAAGCTGTGCGTGCTTGCTGACGTGACTTGGGCGGTCATTGGGAAGTTGGCGTGAGTTGGGAAAACTGAGCGTGCTAGCTGGTGGGACCGGCGCAAGTTAGGATAGTTGAGCGTGCTAGCTGGCGTGACTTGATGGGATCGGTGCGAACAAGGAGGGAGTAGGTGTTTCTACAGATAGCAAAGTTTCCTTATTTTGCCTTTCCTTCACGCACAGCTTCAATTAGGGCATCATCGTTCATGCCAAAAAATCTGGAAGCGTTATGTCCCTCATTGCTTCCTTTCCTTTTTAAAGGTTCTGTATTCAAAACCCAACGCAACTGCATCATCTCCCTTGTTTGAGAAAAGGTTCTTCTTGTTGAATTTCTCTCTTTGTCATGTCACGCAGATTCGAATCATCTTCTAACCAGTCAGGTTCTCCAGATGAAGGCGCGAGGTCTGAATCTTGCATGAGCATCCCAACAAAGGTTATTCGGGTTAAGAAAATCATACCCAGATGTTTTCTTCTTCTTTGGCTGACCGACGTACACTTTACCGCCGCTTGTTATATAAATGGAAAATTTCCCTTTTGTGCGAGATATCCCGTTGGAGCATGCGTCATCGTTATCGACGAGGATGACTTAGTCGTTCCCCTTCCTTCAAATCCGACCTTGTTGATCGCCGCAGACTTGGAGGATGCTGATTTAGGGCTCTCTTGTCATGAATACCCTTCGCAGTTTGTCGTTTGGGACTCGTGTGAGGTGTCTCTCCTCCAATTATCGGAATGTTAGTGGTTTCCTCAGTGCGGAAAGAATTCGTGGTCCTTTATGCGAGGATATGGAAGACATACGGCCATATCGCTACCAGGAGCGTAGTGAAGTGTTGTTCGTCCGCCTTGGTTTCCGTAGTGAACCTGTCTTTTGCCAATGATTGCTGAGATGGAGAATGTGTCCATCCGTCTTTGCTGCAGAGTCACCATTCAAAGGTGGGAGAATATGGTGTCCACCCGTGAATCCTTGGAGTTTAATATCATTGGTTGCGTGCTTCGTCTCAATATTGTGAAGGTCGACAGAGCTGGTATTCTTGCTGGTGTGGTTCCTGCCACAAAAGCCATGCTGGAAGAGGAGGAAGTTTTGGCCCTGGAGTCTCGGAGGATTGAAGAGTTAACTCGAGACTTGAAGAGTAGGACTGAAAGATATCATGGTCGATTGAAGATGATATTTTGTAAGGATTATAATTTACTAGATGGGCTTTTTTGATTTGCATCATGAGATTTAAAGGCTTTTTTTTTTTTTTTTTTTTTTTTTTTTTTGAAGAAATAAAGAGATTCTCGTTAATCTGTTGGATTGTATTGAAATTCGATAATTGGCAAGAAAGAAAGTAAAAGCAAGAGAGAGTGCCCGGACGTTCACACTTTTGATGTAGCATGTTGCAGGAAAAGTTTAGGCGTAGTATGCCTTAAGCCACTTTCCGTTGATGACCGCCTCTAGCTTTCCCCATCTTCTTTGATAATCTTGTAGTAACCATTTGTTATATGCTTTAGTGATTATGTACGGCCCTTCCCATTTGGGGGAAAACTTCGGTGCCGATGCATCTTGCTGGATGTGTTTGGCGGTTTTTAGCACCAGATCTCCTTCCTTGAAAACCCTGGGTTTTACATGGCCGTTGTACGCCCGGAAATCCTGTTTCGTATGCTTGTGCATGTTCCTCCGCCCGGATCTTCTCGGAGTCCATAGTATCTAGTTCCGCACTGGAATTGAGTGATTGACTTCATTCCACTCAGTGGGGGTCCGCTTGTCGCGGTAATTCGCGGACGGATCTTGATTTCTGCTGGGAGAATCGCATTTGTACCGTAAACGAGGGAGTAAGGAGACATGCCGGTGGAGCTTCTAGGAGATGTTCTGTACGCCCAGAGTGCCATTGGCAATTGCTCGTGCCAGATTCTGGGATTGTCGTGTAATCGTCCTACTGAGGATTCGGATCGAGTCTTGTTGGTACTTTCGGCTTGCCCGTTTCCACGGGGATAATAGACGGTAGAGAAGACTTGTTTTATTCCGTACCTCTCAAGCAGTTCTGTACTTGCTTGTTAGCAAAAGGCGTGCCGTTGTCGATGATGATGTGTTTAGGTACGCCAAAACGGCAGATGATATGTTCCTTGATGAATGCCGCGATTGTGGCTCCAGTGGTTCCTTTTTCAATGGGACAACTTCAACCCACTTGCAAAGTACTCGGTCGCGGTTATTATGTACTCATGTTGTTTTGAGGACGGTGGGTTGATCTTCCCAATGATGTCGAGTCCCCACTATAAAAGGGCCACGGGCTACTTATATCGCGTGCAAGGTGTTGGAGGCGCGTGGATGAGGTTTCCGTGAACTGCATTCTCGGCATTTCGAACGAAAGTAGCCGCGTCGTCTTCCATGGTTGGCCGCAGTACCTCTCGTGTATCTCGCAGGAATAGTTTCTGTTTCCCTTGGTGTTCGCCTTCGTGCATTTCTCTTAACATAATCGGGATTTGCATCGCTCAAACACCGCAAGAGACTTCCTCCAAAACTCTTGCGATATAAAACTCCATCATGGAACACGAATCTTTTGGACTTTTGTTTTAGCTTGACGCATCCTCTTTGTCGTAGGAAGAATGCCGTCGTGAAGGAAAATGATGTACGGCTCCCGCCAGTCCCCTCAAAGTGACTGATGTTGAGGACTTCTGTCTGACATGGGGGCGCCTGGAAATTTGGGCACGCTTTCTGTAGTAATCGGGATTGGGTTTCCATCTCCGGCCAATAGTATCCAAGTCGCTGTAAACGACGGTAGAGGGTTACTACTGATGTTATTCCACAGACTTCGGTATGAACATGTTCAAGTCGTTGTTGTGCTTCCTCTTTTTCGAGACACCTTGACAGAGAGCTGTCTGGATTTCGATGATACAAAACACCTTGAAGCATAAAGAAATTCCGCAAAGTCTTGAGGTCGACCTTCCCTTGGAAGAGTGAGTTGTTGAGTTCTTGAATGATAGGAGTTCTCCGCCATCATCTTCGGCTTTCTCAAGGTTGTGAAAGCCACGTTGAAGCTATGGTTCGCCGTTTCATCGTCAGTGGTTTCCTTAGCTCCTTCGAACTGTAGCTTTGATGCTAGTGTAGCTAAGCAGTCGGCATGCTTGTTGCTGCTACGGCCGACATGTGTGATGGTTGCTTCGGCAAAATAATTTAGTAGTTTTTGTGCTTCAGCCCTGTATGGTGCCAGTGTCAGTTCTTTCAATGCATAAATCCCGTTTACCTAGTTGATGAGTAATTTGGAATCTCCTATTATCTCCAAACGCGTGGCCCCGGCTTGTTTAGCTAGTGATAGTCCAATGAGGAAGGCTTCATATTCAGGTGAGTTATTGGTGCATGGAAAGTCTAGCTTGAAAGAGTGCGAGAAGACTTCTCCAAGCAGAGATACTAGTACAACACCCGCTCCTCCTAGATTAGTGTGGGGGTGGAAGAGCCATCGAAGAACAACAACCATGTTTCTTCTTTGACTAAGAAGATATCCGGAAGGTCTCCCTGGAGATCTTCTCGTAACTCGCGGTGTTTTCTCCCGGGAATGTCGCTAACAGTCTGCAATAGCCTGTCCTTTTATGGCCCTTGGGGAAACGCACGTTATGTCGAACTCGAGAGCTGCAGAGCCATTTAGCCTGGCCTCCTATCGTGGCAGGTTTCGAGAGGAGAAACTTTACAGTGGTCCGACTTGGATACTAACACCACTTTGTTGGAGAGGAGGTAGTGCCTCGAACTTCTGGATGGAATAAATTAGTGCTAAACAGTGCCTTTTCCGCCTTGGGGTATTCGAGTCATTGCCTCTCAACGTTCGATCAAGTAGTATATGGGATATTCCATTCCTTTGTCGCCCTCTTGGGCGAGGAGAGATCCGATGGCGTATCGCTAAAGGATGTGTAAAGACATAGTGGTTTCCCTCGCATAGGAGGCTTCATGACGGTTGGGGAGGACAAGATTTGCCGGATCTTCCGTACGCTTTTTGTTGAGACGTAGTCCATGTGAAATTCGCTCCTTTTTTAGCATAGGGGGGTAAACGTAGTGGTGAGTGTGCCAGCCTGGATGAAGCGACGAATGTAGTTTACCTTGCCCATGAAACTCGGAGCTCCTTTACGGTTCGTGGTGGCGGATCGTGAGGATAGCTTGCGTTTTGACCGGATCAACTTTTATTCATGCGGCTGTTACTTGGAATCCCAAGAATTTCCCCAAGAGACACCAAAGGCGCATTTCAAAGGATTCATCTTCAACTTGTATTCGCGACATCTTTCGAACACTTGTCGCAGCGTTCGGATGATCCGCTCGAGTCTTCGATTTAACCACCACATCATCTACGTAATCTTCGACTTGCTTGTGCATCATATCGTGGAAGATGGTAGTCATGGCGCGTTGGTAAGTAGCGCCGGCTGTTCTTCGTGACCGAAAGGCATTACGGTGTAATAGAAGTTTCGAGAGGGGTTCGAGCGCTTACTCGCGTCGTGCTCATACATCTTTATCCGGTTGTAGCCGCTATATCCATCCATGAAAGAGAACATACCATGTCCACCGGTAGCGTCTACCAAAGATGTCGATGTTAGGGAGCGGAAATCGTCTTTAGGGCAAAGACTTGTTCAGATCTCTGAAATCGACACAACATCTGATCTGACCATTCTTGTTTTTAATGGGAACGATATTGGCCAACCAAGTAGGATGGTGAATAGGTTTGACAAAACCAGCGGCTAGTAATTTCTGGACCTCCGCCTTGATTTGTTCTTCTACGTCGTGTCTCGAATTGTCTCGGGAGGTCGCTTGACCGGTTTGGATCCGGTATCACGTGCGGATGGTGGGTGACCGCTTTTCCATCCAAGCCGTGCATTTCTTCGTAAGTCCATGCGAAGACGCCCCGGGTATTCTTTGAGTAGGTCGACTAGCTTTGAGTGTTCCGCATGATGTAGAGTCGAACCGATCGAATGGGTCGCGGGAAATTCCTCATTCCCTATATTGATAGTTTCGAGTTCGCTCGGTGGTTAAGTCGGTCCCATCTTGCATCTTTCGAGGGGCGTCCGGAACTTCCTCCCGATTATTGTGAAAACATTCTTTCGGGCGGAGAGACCGGGTCATGGTCTCTCGCTAATTGCTAACATCGATGATAATGTGTGAGTTTTCCCTTTTGCTTCGTCCCGCGGTAAGGGTGCACTCTCGCTTAGTGCGGGCACGGGTTACGCCGGTGGCGGAGACCGGCGGTCCTCCTTCTGAGGAGACGGTGTAAGGGCGGTCTCCTTTGCGGGGTATCTCCAGTTTGTCGCTATCTCTGAGTGATGTCCACTTTGGTAGTAGAAAACTGTGAATCTTGGTCGCCACGCCTTTTGAACCCTCCTTCGGCCCATGTGCTTCTACGTAGTAGACTGGTGCATAAGGGGACAATGACGCGGGGATGCGGATAACTTCTCCGTTCAAGATCTTTTGTGCATTGGTGGTATGTTGAAGGGACGATTTTGAGATTGTGCAGCCACGGCCTTCCCAAAGATCATGTGGTAGTCGGTTCTTTTTCAATCACTTCAAACTTCACGCTTGATTGGATTGGCCCTACCGCCACTCCAAGTTGATGTAGCCGTATGTGATAGTTTGGTTGCCTTCAAATCTATCATCGTAGTGGGTTGTCGTACGATCTCGTTAGGTCGCACCGGGCAGCTTTAAGTGTCTTGAGAGTGATGACATTGGAAGATGCACCCGTGTCAATGAGCGCTCTCGAAACTCTATGCTCCCGACGAGAGCCGTAACATGCAAGGCCTGGGGTTGTGACCGTCTTCTACCATCATGTCGTCATCGGTGAAAACAATATTGTTGGCGGATCTTCCGGGATCCTTGGAGTCCCCGTGGGTGCAGGAACTAGTGATGCGTTCAGTGTTATTCGGTTGATAGCAGAGAATGTTTTTATTCGCTGGTCCTTGGAGAGGTGCAGCAATTCACATAAGTTTTCTACCAACATGGTTGCCTCCTGGTCCGCGCCGGCTTCCAATCTGGGACGAAACCGTTGACTTGAGAATGCTCATTCGGGATGTTAGTCCCCCGCTCTTGATCTTACGGGAACATGAATCACTTAGCTCCGATGATAGATTGATGAGGAAGTCAAGTATGATGTTAATCGCATCCTTCATTAGGTCCATGTTTTTGGCGTGGATCTCCTGAGCACGCATCAGGTCAACCAGTCTTGGGACCTCTTCATTATTCGTATTGCTTCCTCAAATTGAGGAGTTATCATGACCTTGAGCGGGATCAATGTTTGTGGAGATCGCCTAATAGCCACCATGCTTGCGCGAAATTTGAGGACGGAAGCTAGAATTTGATATTGTAACCGAAAGATCAATCCTCCCGCTGTGGTCGCCAATTGTTTATGGGTAAAAATCGTTTCTGCCGATTTCGGTAAATTCGGTAGGTGAGTGATAAACTGGTTCAAACCCTAAACAAATGTGCTGCACGTGAGCACTTTATAAATTCGAGAGATCAATCTGTACAAGTCCGGCCTAAACCAAGAAATAGCCGTTCCGGACTTGCTTCGGTCACAAAGTGAAGGAGAAGGGTTGATTTGGGGAGGAAGCAAAGAAAGGTGTTGAGACCAGAACATTCCGAGAGAGTAGTGTCTCGACTTGTATCGAGAAATTGGAAGCTTCGTAAGCTTGCAAGTGATGAAAGCTTTTGGAGAGCTTGCAAAGTTGCCTTTTCCGAGAGTGTAGTATTTTTCTCCGACCGAGACTTGTTGTCCTGGTGGAAATAGGTAAGACCTATTTATACAAGTCGAGATTGAAACGTACTCGGCCTCATGAAGGAAGAGAGTAAAGGGTGAAATAATGGGAGGAGGTGGTAACCGCATGGTGTTAATGGGTGAAAACGTTTTCACCATTATTTCCTCTTTTATTTGACCGCTTTATTCCTATTCACGCTTTCTTAATGTGAGCGTAGTGTACGCTGCATGCTATGACCGCCAAACCAAAACCCTAGAAAGCATCCCCGGCTTGTGTTGATATCTCGAGTGTTGGTTGCACCTTGAGTGCAAGTGGCGCCGCTAGTGGCGCGTGTGGCATGTGCCATTGGCATGTGCGGAATGCCCTTGTTGCGGGTTGTACTGAGCGCAAGTGGCAATGCCAGAGCTGCTAGTGGCGTGCGTGGCATGTGCCAATGGCATGTGTGGAACACCTTGGTGGTAGGTTGTACGTTGAGTGTAAGTGGCAATGCCGTGAGTTGCTAGTGGCGTGTGTGGCATGTGCGGAATGCCTTGGTGGTAGGTTGTACGTTGAGTGTAAGTGGCAATGGAGATGCTAGTGGCGTGTGTGGCATGTGCCAATGGCATGCGCGGAATGCCTTGGTGGTAGGTTGCATGTTTTGCGAGTTAGGCTACCAGCGTGGGTTTTGGCATGTGCCAATGGCGCGTATGGCCAAGTTGGCCTAAGTTGCACGGCTTGCAAGTTAGGCTACCGGCGTGCATTAGGGGCACGGCTAGGTGATGAAGGCTACCAGCGAGCGTGTTGGCATGTGCCAATAGCATGCGTGGCCGTTTAGGGTCGTGGCCTTGGTAGGAAAAGCTACCAAATGAGCGCGTTGGCATGTGCCAATGGCGTGCGTGGCCTTGGTAGGAAAAGCTACCAGCGAGCGTGTTGGCATGTGCCAATGGCATGCGTGGCCGTTAGGGCCGTGGCCTTGGTAGGAAAAGCTACCAGTGACGCATGTTGGCATGTGCCAATGGCATGCGTGGCCGTTTAGGATCGTGGCCTTGATAGGAAAAGCTACCAGCGAGCGTGTTGGCATGTGCCAATGGCATGCGTGGCCGTTAGGGCCGTGGCCTTGGTAGGAAAAGCTACCAGCGAGCATGTTGGCATGTGCCAATGGCGTGCGGGCCGTTAGGGACGTGGCCTTGGTAGGAAAAGCTACCCAGCGAGCGTGTTGGCATGTGCCAATGGCATGCGTGGCCGTTTAGGGTCGTGGCCTTCGTAGGAAAATCTACCAGTGACGCATGTTGGCATGTGCCAATGGCATGCGTGGCCGTTAGGGCCGTGGCCTTGGTAGGAAAAGCTACCAGTGACGCATGTTGGCATGTGCCAATGGCACGCGTACAATTTGGCCTAGGTTGCATGGTTTGCAAGCCTAGGTGCGGGCGCTACTTTGGCATGGCGCGGCTAGGGCCAAGGTAAGGGTGTTTGGCTTGGCGTGGCGTGACTAGGGCCAAGGTAAGGGTGTTTGGCTTGGCGTGGCGTGACCAGTGTAGCTAGGGCCAAGACAGAGTGTGTTTGGCATGGCGCGGCTAGTTCGGGTTAAGTGTGGCTGGCATGATTTGCCATTGGCACGGAGGTGCGGCTAGCATGGTTGGCATGCTTCGGTGCGTTTGGTATGGTGGCATGATTTGCCATTGGCATAGAGATGCGGCTAGCTTGGGCTAGGTGTGGTCGGGCATGATTTGCCATTGGCACGGAGGTGCGGCTAGCATGGTTGGCATGCTTCGCGCGTTTGGTATGGTCGGCATGGTTTGCCATTGGCATAGAGATGCGTCTAGCTCCGGGCTAGGTGTAGTCGACATGATTTGCCATTGGCACGGAGGTGCGGCTAGCATGGTTGGCATGCTTTGGCGCGTTTGGTATGGTCTGGCATGGTTTGCCATTGGCATAGAGATGCGTCCATTTCCGGCTAGGTGTGGTCTGGCATGATTTGACATTGGCACGGAGGTGCGGCTAGCATGGTTGGCATGCTTGGTGCGTTTGGTATGGCTGGCATGATTTTCCATTGGCATAGAGATGCGGCTAGCTTGGGCTAGGTGTGGTCGGGCATGATTTGCCATTGGCACTGAGGTGCGGCTAGCATGGTTGGCATGCTTGGCCCGCGTTTGGTATGGTCATGGGGCTGGCATGGTTTGCCATTGGCATAGAGATGCGTCTAGCTGGGCCAGGTGTGGTCGGCATGATTTTCCATTGGCACGGAGGGGAATTAGGGTTTCGTTCGTTGTAACCCTAATTTGAAAAAATACCTCCTATTAATTACTGACTACACGCATTAAATGTTCTAATAAATGTGTCATTGGTGACATTAGGTTATTTGGGGTTTTACGATTTTACCCTTTGTTTAAAAACCACCATCAACAACTGCGTACCGGCATAGTTGTTTAGAAGAATTCTATGCAGGATCAATATTCAAAATGGGGGATATCGGTCTACCGGCATGGTCGTAGTATGAATACCATGCCTAAGACCTTTACTACCGCATTGTCGTAGTTCGCATACCATGCCGGTAAATTGACTACCGGCGTGGAATTCATACAACCACCATGCCGGCACCGAGGTTTTTCGGTGGAAAAAATGGCGGGTTTAAAGAAAAAAAAACGATTTTTCGACATCTTAGCGACTTTGTTTGTGTTGGGGATGCTAGTATGTTGTGCAAGTTTACTTTATTGTGTTGGTTCTTCAAGAAACTCTGCATACTCGTCAAAATCATCATTCAAGGGTGTTGGCTCAACAAAGAGTTGCAATTGAGAGTTGTTTTCGTTAGCTGAAGATTCAAGATATGCTCCTTGTTGTAGTTGAGCTAAAGATTCTGCAGCACAATTCTCTCTTCACAATCATCCTCCATTTTTCCCAAAAAAATTTCTCTCTCAAAATATTTTTCCCTCCTTCTACTCTCACCTCACTAACCCAAATTCAAATAAAACACACACTAATCATTTATAAAAAATCTTATGGTTTTACTAATTATTATCAATCACTAATCCTGATTAGTGAGGGGTAGATTAGGTATTACGTAAAATACTTAGATAAGGGGTGACCCCGAATTGATATCTGGATCCACTTTTTGTCCTTTTCTTATATCCCTCAATTCCTTTTTTATCCCCCAATTTCGCGTTCATGTATAAGGCTTGATTATATTGAAATATTGCCTATGTAACTAAATTCAATTCATCCCTTTCTTTATCTTTGAAAATCTCTTTGTAATAATCCCATCCCATGCTTATTAAAGTTATTTTCCGTTCAAAGTAGAAGGACAAATACATACCTGAAATCATTGTAATTGCAGATTTAGTATAAGAATGTTTTCATTCCTTCCAGTGACGTAATACGAAACCAAACAACCTCAACAATTATGAATGTTATGGATTGAGCTTATAAATATTACAGATTACCTGTTTAGATAGTGTTTATATCAAAGATATGATGAGATGAATTCTTTTCATCTCATTTAAGTTTTTTTGAATGATGTTAATGCCTATTTTTGTTAAGTGGCTTTCTGGACGGTCTATTATAGTGTCTATTTTTGTCTGCAGAGATTCTCCATGGAAGTGTTCTAATTCTTGGAAGTTCTCGACTACATCCATCACCTAGCACTGCTTGGTAACCAAGATATTTGCACCTTTGCGGTTCAGTTGAGTATATACTTCACTCCGTGCTCAAAAATAAGATCTTTAACCAAATTTTAGTTTGCATATGGGATGAAAATGAAGGCTATTCTCTTTAATCTCCTTTTAGTTAGCTTGATCAAATGTATAACATGAATTCGGATAGACATATACATAGTAAATTTCTAACCTAATTCAATTATAAATTTCGGTGACCATTTGTCTATTGTCGCAAATCGTGCAACCAGATTTCACATTGATGTGACCAACAGACTTCTCACTTGGGCAATATACACTGCTATGCTAGGTATCCGCACAACCACATCCACTCGCATAGATTCCTACCGAAACTTGGCATAACACCGATTCACGATTATCACGGTAATATGGAGTTGGCATATTGCTTTGAAATTAGGTATCAATCGGTATTGTCTTGAACTATCTTCAAGACGCAGCATGATCGCTTTTTCCAGGATTGTGATGTTTGTTAAGTCTTTGCTCTACTCCTGAATTGTTTAGGTTAGGTTCAGATTGTGAGTCTCCATTGATTTTTTACAATATAAACTACAATGAGATTTTAATTCGATCGCAATGGGTTGTTTGCAAAGAAAGCACACTTCTTGGTTATGTGATTTATCCTATTCTCTGCATGGGTGACTTTTTTGCTTCCAGTATTGGAAAATTTACATTCCCAAACATTTGTTCCTATTTAATGCTTTGGATAAGGCATTACACTTAGTGCAGATCTCAAGGGAAGCCCATGCTCACTCTTCAGTTCGGAGTTATCATGTGGGCAAGAAGGTGCAGAACGAGATGTTTTTGGAAGATGAAAAATACAACAATCTTACAACGGGTGATGTGGTGGCTAATAATTAATGAGTGGATAACTTGTAGCTCAGAGGCAAAAATCGATAGTAATGGTTAGTGGAAAACTTATTTCTCTTCCGTGGGGATTTTGTTTTGATGATTAATCACCCGTCCATGAGATTCCACAGTACTCCAAAGTTCGAAGTGACAAGACTGAGAAAATTCAAAGACAAAAGCGGGAGGATACTTCATCTGCAAGGGTTGGTATATTGCTTTGAAACACCATAAGTTTGTGAAAAACAATCCGAAATAGTTTTTACCACAACAATGTTTTCATTTTTGTACTTAGAGATCATGAATATAATTGTTTCAAAAATTGTAAATCTAGAATTATTGTCATCGTTTCAATAATAAGAAGTTAAATACTTACCACATCTTCTCTCGGAGGTTTAAAAGTATCATTTGTAGGCTCGACTATTTAATCGATGGAAAGCTAAATTAAAAAATTATAAACAAGATGCGCAATCCGCATTTGGCCAACAGATCATTTGATAGGAATTTTGAGTAATAGGAGGGGTACGATTTTCCAACTTTCAGGTTGTTTGGTACACAACGACCATATTTGTTCCTTTTAAATATTACAGAATTTAATAGGCAAAGGGTTTGACCATGAGTCGACTAAATAGATCAATTAAGATGTGTTAATTCCTTTTGTAACCTCGAAAGCAATCAGATTGCAACTGTGCACGCTAGATAAAAAGGTGTAATAACGCCATATACAACTGTGGAAAAAATCATATTATACAACGCATATGCAGTAGCTCTTGACATCATCGGAAACCTGAGTTTAACGGTCCAATTGTATGGTGAAAATGATTTAGTATGATTTAGTTTAATTTGTAAGCCCCGGCTACTATGGTCGACTAAATAAATACGTTTCGTGACTCGGCTAACTAACACACTATATTATGACACTGCCTTTCTAAATACTGGGTCCGTCCCTACTATGACATGATTACCTAAACAACGCTTCTCTTATCATCGGACGACTAAAATTTTGTGCGAGGATATTGATCGCTGACAATTTGATCGGGCCAACAAGACATTGGAATCTTCCTTATAGGTTCCACCCTCTAGATTTTAACCTAATCACGACTAATTTTAAAGTGGGGACTATATTTAACTCTAGAAATTCTAATCCACGACCAGTCGTAGGCCCTGGATACTATGACACGATAACCTAAACACCGCCCAATCATTATCGGACAACTAAATTTTTTTGTGAGGATACTGACCGACTTACCAAATTTGATCAGGCCAGCAAGACATCGGGATATTCCTTATAGGTTCAACCCTGTGTCCCCGGCTACTATGACATGATTACCTAAACGCCGCCTCACTCATTACCGGACGACTAAAATTTTGTGCGAGGATATTGGCCGGCTGACCAAATTTGATCGGGCCAGCAAGACATCGGGATCTTCCTTATAGGTTCCGCCCACTAGATTTCAACCTAATCACGACTAATTTTAAAGTGAAGACTATATTTAACTCTAGAAATTCTAATCCACGGTCGGGGACGTAGGCCCCGACTACTATGACACGATTACCTAAACACCGCCCCAATTATTACCAGACGACTAAAATTTTGTGTGAGGATACCTACCGGCTGACCAAATTTGATCAGGCTAGCAAGACATCGGGATCTTCCTTATATGTTCGACCCTCTAAATTTTAACCTATAATCACGACAAATTTTAAAGTGGTGACTATATTTAACTTTAGAAATTCTAATCCACGGCCAGGGCCACAGGTCCCAACTACTATGACATGATTACCTAAACACAACATCTTTCATTACCGGATGACTAAAATGTGCGAGGATACTAACCGGCTGACCAAATTTGATCAGGCCAGCAAGACATCGGGATCTTCCTTAGAGGTCCCACCCTTTAGATTTCAACCTAATCATGGATAATTTTACAGTGGAGACTATATTTTAATCTGGAAATTCTAATCCACAACCGAGGCCTACGGTCTTATAGGTTCGACCCTCTAATTGCTAAGCATTCAGTCCTTCCTAATTGCTGAGATCGTATGCTACAACTATTATGACCCGATGATACTAAAAATTGACAAACTAGATACTTGGATCGTTTCTAATAGTCATGTCTGTAAAACCTGGATACTAATCCCTACTAACTAAAGAAGTCACCATGACACGACGAACTAAACATTGAGGTCGTTTCCAATGGTTAGGGTCCCGGGCCACGGCTAATATGACCCGACTAATTAAACATGTTATTATGGCATGACTAACTAAGCACTGGGACAATTTTCAATTGTTGTATGGCCCGGCTAACTAAACAAGCTACCATGTTACGACTAACAGAAGACGTTATTATGACTCGACTAACTAAACACTCTACTATAACACCATTAACTAAATATTGAGATCATTCCTAATGGCCGAAATTTATGGCCCGAGAATACCCCGGAGGAGATGATGGAATGACGAACCATACAACATATATCAATCGACAAAGAGGTTGAGCCCGGACTTAGGCTAACCAACACACTATGACCCAACTGATTAAACACGCTACTATGATCCAACTAATTAAACACGCTACTGTGACCCGACTAACTAACACACTATAATATGACACGACCAACTAAATATTGGGACCGTTCTGCTATGACCCGACTAACTAAATATGCTCTCGACAATTATAGACACATTTTTGTGTCTAATTTGATCTCAATACTATATATTGTTAGTGCTTGATTTTGTACTTATTATGGTGTTTTTATGTTTGTGTAGGTGTTTTTGGAGAAATACACTTGTGTGGAAAAAGTTGCTCAAAAAGTGCTATTTGGACCTCCGGAGAAAAGTACTAAAGGCACCCTCACTTTGGTTAAGGGGCACCTCAGTTGGGCACATGCTATTCGCACCCCCGGTTTGGTTAGGGGGACACCTTCTTCTCCATTTCAAAAATCAGTTTTGGCGGGAAAACTTAGTTCTCACCTGCAGAATTTTCATTCGAGATTTGAAGGAATTTTAGAGAGACTCAATGGCTCAGATTGTTGGGGGAGACTCGATTACGGATAACAGGCGTGGAAGGGTTGTTGGAATTGATCGAAATTGGTTGAACATTAAGATTGAAGTAAACAGAGCGACACGGGTTTCGGTTATTCTTCCCGAGTCATTTGAGTATGTAACATAGGTTTGCGTATGCCTACAGCGCGTGTAACCACTTCTTGGATGTTGATCGAGCATGTTTGGAGTGTTTAAACACGAGAAAACAAAGATCGAAGATATATTAGGAAAGAAAATATTCTTAAATATCTTTCTTTACTGCCGAGTTATGAAGATTATTTGGAGTAATGGCGAGGATTTTCTTAGCCATGTTGAGTATAAATAGGCTCTGGGGGTTTCACTGAAGGAGGAGGAGAATTTGGGGCGAGTTTGGAACATCACAGAGCAGAAAAAATCGAGTGCAGAGAACTGCCATTTCTGCTGCTGCTGAAGAACACGAAGAACATAAGACGCACAGGGGACAGTCGTTCATGCTACAAAGAGAAACGATCGCAAGCGTGGGTCGCAGAGCTACAGCAACAGCAACAGTTCATCATCATCGTTCCTGTAACAGCTGGTTTGTAACAAATATAAGTGTTACAACCCCGGTTTTTATTGTTTTTCTCCATTTCATCATTTGTGAACCATTTTTGAGAAATGAAGTTAACTTTTGAGCGTGTTTCCAACATGATGAGCTAATCCCATCCTCTGGGGCGACAGAGGAAGCCATTCTTTCAAGAATTATGTGGTAATATTTACTTTATTAATTTATGCAATATTTTTATATGATTAATTGCATCGATAAAAAATGAATTAAATGATTTTTATTAATCAAATGTGTTTTCTCTTGATGATGCATGCTTAGTTTTAGACTCTTGATGCGTTATGCTTGCGACTAACATTTGATATTTTGGAAATCTGATTTTGGCAATACTTTAGAATCAAATCAATTGTTTAAAATGCATGATATAAATTAATTTAAAACCACATAAGTATTGATGAATGGTGAAATCCTAGCTCCAGCCTCTCTATAATTTTCACAACATTTTGTATTTTGAGTTTGTTATATTTTTGCTTTAAAAATTAAGTCTAAAAATCTTCTTTCACAAGTCTCAACGAACCTTTTACTACAACATCATTGAAAATAATCATCAATTTTTGGCGCCGCCGACGCGGATTTGTCTTTAGGCTAGAGTTTTAGATTTATTTATTTTAGGTTTTTATTTGTTTTTGTTCTTCTTTACGTTTTTGGGTTTTTGTCTTTTCCTTACAGAATTTGGAATTTGGAGCGAAAGAAAATTTTGCCAAAGCTTTTGGTGAATACTTAAAGACTTGGAGTAAAAGGCAAAGCGAAAGGAGCGAAAGAAGAATATTTTTTTATTTTATAAAAAAAAGGGGGAAAAAAAAGAGAGACATTTTTATTTTTTTTAGATTTTTTTTTTATTTTTTTTTTAGACTTTCCTTTTCTTTTGCACTTTATTTTTGGACTTTGGACTTTAAACTTTATTTTTAAACCCTACGGAAGGGTAGTTTAAATATAAACTGTGTGCAGAGAAGGACGGCGATTACGATATCGCCTCGGCCCATTGGGTTCGTACACGACATTGGAGTCGTGGCCCGAGTCGACTACAATGGTTCATCCCCCGTCTGGAACGGGAGGTAAGTTTGTCGAAACACTCGTGAATCCCCTGTCAGCGGGTTATTGTATTCCTTCGTTTGCATATATGTCGAGGAACTGAATACGACTGCTTTAATTTCCTAGTAAAGGGCAAGGCCTGGCCATACAAGATAAGGGTTCGGATTTCATCACCGTTCTCTTCTTGCCCTCCTTAGGAAAACGATACTTAACGCGAACCTAAGCTTTAAAATTTGGAATAGAACGAGACCTATAAGGTAACGAGCTTAATAGGAAAGTTGTTCGAAAAATATTGGTTACTCTTTTAAGCATACTTCGAAGTTCATGATGGTTTCTGTGAGTTGAATGCGTGACCGCGCCGCCTTGTAATATGGTGAGGCCTTGGGTATCAAAGCTTCGCACAGCTTCCCTCGCCTCTATTCAACTTACTTTAACTCGGATTGATTCCAGAGAGGTTTGCTCAGATTGTAATGAGTTCCTTTTCGAAAGATTAGAAGCTGGTCTAGAAACAATCTAAGTGGAGCCATCATGCTTTTTGTTTGCTAGAAATCATTAGGTTTGCTATGGTAGAGTCAGCCTTGTTTGTGTTTGCATAGAACTTCCTTTCCTTTTTAGGATTTTTCTTTTTCTTTTTATTTTGTTTTTTTTCTGGTGTATGCCCGAGGTTATTAGAGTGCGGGCTTGTAAAAGAGACAATCTAGGTCGATTGATTAGTGAAAAACCTAGTAATTCTTCTTGTGGAAGCGGGGAGCTCGAAGACTCTTCTTTTGAGAGCCCCGTTTTTGGAAACTTCAGTTTTGAGAATCTGTCTCTTCGTGAGGAAAGTACCCCTAGTACTTCAATTTGTGCCAGCCCGATGGCCACTTTGAAAGATTACATGTTCCAAACTAGGACCAACCGAGCTTCGTGTATTAAATTGCCAGCCAATACGGCTAATTTCGAGATAAAACCTAGTATTCTTCAGATGATTCCTATATTCTTAGGAAAAGATGATGAGAACCCTTATTTTCATATTAGGGACTTTGAGGAAATTTGTGGGACAGTTAGAATAAAAGACCTTCTTGATGAAGTTTTGAAACTTAAGATGTTCCCCTTTTCCTTGAAAGATAAAGCCAAGACTGGCTAAACAACCTACCATCTCGAATCCATTGAAACATGGCAGGAACTTATTGCCGCTTTCATATGAAATTCTACCCTAAGCATAAAACTGCAGTAATTTAGACAGAGAATTAGTTCCAGTGTGCAACAAGAGGGAGAGTCTCTTTATAGGTTTTTAGAGAGATTCAATGATCTCCTATCCCGGTGTCCTCACCATGGATTTGATAAGATGAAACTCGTAGAGATTATTTATGATGGTTTAGACTATTCGACCAAAGCCATGGTCGAGTCTATGTCTTATTTTGGTGAGTGCACTAGTAAAAGTGCTTGAGGATGCCTTTACCTTCTTAGGAGTTGTTCTTTGAGAAATCCCAACAAAGGAGTCTTGTTTTGACCCCCTAAAAGACTCTTGGTTAATAGAAGTAGCACTAATATGGTAGATACGAGTTTTGCATCAGATGCTAAGTTTGCTGATTTGTCTAGAAGGTTAGAAGCTTTGGAAATGGGTCAGTCTAAAAATAGGTCCCTTGTTGAACCTAATAGAGCCCCTCAAGTCTCTAGTTATGGAATAGAGCCCGATAACTCATTTTGGGAAGGTCAGGTTAGTGAAGAGCAAGCTCATGCTGTCTATAACAATGCTAGGTTTGAGAACCGTCGGAAGTTTGACCCCTACTCAGAGACCTACAACCCTGGTTGGAGAAACCATCCTAATTTTTTTTGGTCTAAGGGCCAGAATCAAGGTCAGTCTAGTAATTCTCAGCCTCCCACAGGTTTTGGTTATACTCAGAACCCTTCAGGTCAAACCCAGTTTCAGAACACTTCTGAGAAAAAGATCTCTACCTTAGAAGAAGCTCTTACTATGTTAGTAAAGAACCATGATATGTTATCATCTAACCACCTTAGCTTTCAACAAGAAACCAGGCAGAATCATAAGGATAATTCCCAGACTCTTGCTAAACTAGAACTTCAAGTCGGCCAAATAGCTAAGTATTTAAGTGAGAGAGAATGAGGTAAGTTTCCTAGTCAAACTCAACCCAATCCTAAGGGGGTCCATCAAATATCTTTAGTTGGTGAGGAATCATCAAACCATGTGAACTCGATAAAAACCCTTAGGAGCGGTAAAACAAAGAGACAACAAGGTTGCCATGCCCGATAGTGAACATGTCGTAGTTCACCCTTCGAACGTAAACCGAGGAGGCGATAGAGTCTCTAAAGAGACCAATGAGGGTCATATTGAGCCCGACTTTGTTCCTAGAGCCCCATATCCGCAGTTGTTATCCCCAACAAAGAAGGAGTCGATATTCAACGAGATAATGGAAACATTTAAACAGGTGAACATCAATATTCCGTTATTAGAAGCAATTAGGCAGATGCCTTCTTATGCCAAGTTCCTTAAAGATCTTTGTACACGAAAGTGTAAGCTTAATGTCCAAAAGAAAGCCTTTTTAGCTGGTCAAGTAAGTTCCATTCTTCTGAACCAAACACCCCCTAAGTATAAGGACCCTGGATGCCTCACCATTTCTTGTGCGATTGGTAATCACATGGTGGATAAAGCTTTACTTGACTTAGGAGCTAGTGTTAACTTACTCCCGTATCATGTATACACCTAGCTAGGTCTTGGTAAGTTGAAACCGACTAAAATGACACTACAATTGGCTGATAGGTCTGTAAAAGTCCCTCGTGGTGTCATAGAGGATGTTCTGATTGAGGTTGATAAGTTTATTTATCCAGTGGATTTCGTTGTTCTAGACACCCAACCTGTTCAAGACCCAAATGCTCAAATCCCAGTGATTCTAGGTCGCCCATTTTTAGCCACATCTAACGCTGTCATCAATTGTAGGACCGGGCTTATGAACATATCCTTTGGTAATATGACCACTGAACTAAATGTCTTTAATGTTACTAGACAACCTTATGAGAATGATGATTTAGAAGAAGTGAATATGATTAGCACTTTAGTTCAGGATTTAGTTCAGGATAATTGGCATGACACTTTACTGGGAGATTCTTTAAATGAATTTGAGGAAACCATTCTCTTAGACCAGATGTGTGATCAATCTTTAGAAGAAACCCTTGATTAAAGACTCTACGGACCCAGAAATCTAGGCAATAGTGTTAGGTCTTTCTGAGAATAATGATGACGCTAAGTTTGGGGGTAGAGAACTAGAAGAATCTCTTGAGTATTTTAAGGACTCTGAAGATCCGGAAATTCAAGCAATAGTTAGAGGTTTGTCCGTGAGTAATGAAAACCCTAAGCTTGGGGGTAGTGATGGTTCTTGTGATTGTCATGTATCCCTAATTAGAGTCCCTAACTTGGGACTCGATCCATGTGCGTACGAGATATTACTCGAGTCTATTCGGATCAAAGAACCCGATCCTCCAGATACTGTCCAGGAGGTAACCCAGGTATTAGAGACCCATTTTTCGGATGAGCCTATTTATCGAGACACACATATGAAGTTCAATAACGCGCCCCAGATAAACCCAGTTGTCTTGACAGATACCTTAGATGAGAATGTGCTCCTTCTATTCAATTTTCTGAACCAGTGCAGTTGTCTGATATTGGTGTTAGCTCTATTTGGTCTTATGGACCCACAACTATTTTGGCTATTGGTGTATGACTTTGGAAGGTGAAGATCCTTTTGAGGTATTTGATGTCCGGGTTGAAGACTTTAAACTTAGCACTCCTTGGGAGGTATCCCTTGCTCATGCAACACGGTAATATTTTTCCTCATTTCTTTCTAGTGGCAACGGTTTCTCCTTGTTCATGTTTTTAATTTTATCTTTAGAACATTGAGGACAATGTTAGATTTAAGTTTGGGGGTATGGGAGAAACCTTTTAGTTGCAATAAATAAAACTCCAGATCCTCGAAATTTATGTTTATTAAGGATGGCACTAACCAATCTAAGTGGATGGAAGCATCTTGGTTATAGGAGTTGAGAAACCAATCTGATTAGATGGAAACATCTAAAGAGTCTATTCATAAAAGCACAGAGCTCAGGTGTTAGAATTAAAAACATGGTAGTTTCGCCATATCCCGTGATGGAAACATCGAAAAAATCATGATCACTTCTTTTTTTTTCTTTTTACCATTGCTAAGGTGAAATAGAGTGATTGAGATACCAAAAAAAAAAAAAAAAAAAAAAAAAAAAAAAAACCGCAGGACCATCGGACCATAGGAATAAATTCAATAAAGTCGACCACCGGAGCCCTTGTATATGCCGATTGTATTGACCTGCAGAGTTAGGATTATCGACCGGTGGTCCCCTTATATATGCCGATTGGGTTGATATTAATCGGACACGTATCTCATTCCATTAGGATAGGTTCACCTTAGTTAATATCAAAATCATCTTCTCTACATCCATCTTCTTAATCTTTCCATGTGATTGGTTGACTCGATTTATGATGTCCAAACTATCTCGAGTAGAGCTCTTTCACTTATATATGAATTTTAGTATGCTTGAGTGCAAACTCGTGTACAACAATCAGAATTTCGCATCAGGGTACTTCCTCCTGTAGTCAATAAGTATGCCAACCAAGGAGATTCTTTAGTGCCTTCCAAGGATCTGCGTAGATAGCTAGGGTCCGGAGTAAAGGTTTTGTGGGTACACCTCTGGTAAACCCTCAGGAGACATCACTCCGCCGCTAGGGCCACCTAACGGTTTAACGACTTGATCGCACGTGCTAATTGTAGTCATTTTATTTTCTAAAATAAATTTGCTCGAGGACTAGCAAATAATAAGTTTGGGGTATTTGATAGACACATTTTTGTGTCTAATTTGATCTCAATACTATATATTGTTAGTGCTTGATTTTGTACTTATTATGGTGTTTTTATGTTTGTGTAGGTGTTTTTGGAGAAATACACTTGTGTGGAAAAAGTTGCTCAAAAGTGCTATTTGGACCCCAGGAGAAAAGTACTAAAGGCACCCTCACTTTGGTTAAGGGGCACCTTAGTTGGGCACACTGCTATTCGCACCCCGGTTTGGTTAGGGGACACCTTCTTCTCCATTTCAAAAATCAGTTTTGGCGGGAAAACTTAGTTCTCACTGCGAGAATTTTCATTCGAGATTTGAAGGCATTTTAGAGAGACTCAATGATTTCCAGTTGTTGGGGAGACTCGATTACGGATAACATGCGTGGAAGGGTTGTTGGAATTGATCGAAATTGGTTGAACATTAAGATTGAAGTAAACGGAGCGACACGGGTTTGATTTATTCTTCCCGAGTCATTTGAGTATGTAACATAGGTTTGCGTATGCCTACGGCGCGTGTAACCACTTCTTGGATGTTGGTCGAGCATGTTTGGAGTGTTTAAACACGAGAAAACGGCGTCGAAGATATATTAGGAAAGAAAATATTCTTAGAATATCTTTCTTTTTCTTAGAGTTATGAAGATTATTTGGAGTAATTGCGAGGATTTTCTTAGCCATGTTGAGTATAAATAGGCTCTGGGGGTTTCACTGAAGGGGGAGGAGAATTTGGGGCGAGTTTGGAACATCTCAGAGCAGAAAAAATTGAGTGCAGAGAACTGCCATTTCTGCTGCTGCTGAAGAACACGAAGAACAAAAGACGCACAAGACACACAAGGGACAGTCGTTCATGCTACAGAGAGAAACGGCGCAAGCGTGGGTCGCAGAGCTACAAAGCAAACAAAGACAGTTCATCATTATCGTTCTGTAGAAGCTGGTTTGTAACAAATATAAGTGTTACAAACCCGGTTTTTATTGTTTTTCTCCATTTCATCATTTGTGAACCATTTTTGAGCAATGAAATCAACTTTTGAGCGTGTTTCCAACATGATGAGCTAATCCCATCCTCTGGGGCGACGGAGGAAGCCATTCTTTCAAGAATTATGTGGTAATATTTACTTTATTAATTTATGCGATATTTTTATATGATTAATTGCATTGATAAAAAATGAATTAAATGATTTTTATTAATCAAATGTGTTTTCTCTTGATGATGCATGCTTAGTTTTAGACTCTTGATGCGTTATGCTTGCGGCTAATATTTGATATTTTGGAAATTTGATTTTGGCAATACTTTAGAATCAAATCAATTGTTTAAATTGCATGATATAAATTAATTTATAACCACATAAGTATTGATGAATGGTGAAATCCTAGCTCCATCCTCTCCATAATTTTCACAACATTTTGTATTTTGAGTTTGTTAGATTTTTGCTTTAAAAATTAAGTCTAAAAATCTGCTTTCACAAGTCTCAACGAACCTTTTACTACAACATCATTGAAAATAATCATCAAACATGACCAACCAATACACTAATTTTAATGTTGGCACTACATCTTTCTTTAAATTTTTCTCCACGGTCGGCCGTATCCGGATACTATGATCTAACTAATTAAACACGCTATTGTGACCCGATTAACTAACACACTATAATATGATACAACCAACTAAATATGTGGGCACTGTATCTTCCTTTAAATTTTCTCCATGGTCGGCCCTATCCGGCTATTATGATCCAACTAATTAAACACGCTACTGTGACCTGACTAACTAGCACACTATAATATGACACGACCAACTAAATATTGGGAATGTTCTGCTATGACCCGACTAACTAAATATTGGGAACGTTCTGCTATGACCCGACTAACTAAATATGCTATCAGCTATTATCGATAGACTAAAATTGCATGGGAAGATACTGATCGACCGACCAAACAAATGAACAATAAACAAAACTCTAAAAAGGTTGAGCCCCGGCTAATTTTCCCGATTAACAAAACACTGGGAATTTTCTTAAGTAGCTAATTTGACCCGACTATCAAAACACCGGGAATTGCTTAAGTAGCCATGGCCGGGGCTGTATGTCCCGGCTAATTTGACCCGACTAACAAAACACTGGGAATTGCTTAAATGGTCATGGCGACTAATATCACCCAACTAACAAAATACTTGAAACTGCTTAAGTGGTCACCGTCGGGGCTCTAGGCCCCGACTAATTTTACCCGAACATCAACACCTTTGGGGCAACATGCGGCAAATCTATAGACCCAACTTTTGTTAAAGTAAATTGATTCAACTTTTGTTATCAGTATACGAATTGTTTTAAGCAAATAATACTTACTTAACAACCTTTGATATTAAAAAATGGTTAAAAACAAATCAAGTAACAAATCAACCTTTGATACTACTAGAATGCATTAAACAAATCAAGAGAGTATACCAATTTCAAGTAACAAATCAAGGAAACAAAGGAAGGTGTTACTATTTATAGACAGATTCATGTAAAATTGTACAGAACCTAAAGATTGTTGAGAATATTACCTTGAGTGTCTTAATCATGCGAAAGAGGTTCGTTAGGTCCTTCTTTTTTGTAGGGATCTGATTACTTAATTCCAAATCAACATGAAATTTTCATGAAAACCCTAGCTTTGAATTTAGAGGTAACCTGTTGTGTTTTTTTTTTCTTATATGAATTTACTTAATCTAAATGTGATTAGATGTTTTGATGACATGTTCTGTGTGATGGTGATTTGAGCTGAAGATATTTATCTTATGTCAAAGAAATACACAGTGGGTTCCCCAACTTTATTTCTACAGCAGACAAGCCTATTTTTGCAAGAAATCCCTTTTTTTCACATCCCATTGGGTTAATTACCATCATCAGTAAAAACTATTGAGAAGTTCTGATTCTCTCTGAAATTTGTATATGACATGTGAGCATAACAAAATATGGTCAGAACTCATAATCACCGGGTTGTTTCTATTGCAAAAGTAACTTGCAGGATTAATTCCAAGAAATTTGAAACGATCTAAGCTAGGGAAAAATTAAAACCTACTCTGCATGTTTCATACTTTGATTAGCCTTATTAGTAATCCTAATAGTATCTCTCCATATTACCAATAATTAATGAGGCTTAACTGAATGGACTTGGACGTGTAAGTATGAGCTAATTAGTTCACATTGGTCAGTCAATCAGTACTGATCTCAGATATTAATCCTGCACTCCAAATTGTAGTATCAAATTGAATGGCTATCTTTATATCTAGATGTTCAAACCACATTATGTATGTTAGTCGGCTGAGAAGCGAACTTCTCGGCATATGACATCCTAAATTTGGGTAGCTTAATGTAGCTTCATGCCTGTCTAAACTAAGGGCCAGGGTGTTCAGGGTATATCATAAGTTTGACATGTTTACCTGTTTCTTAAATCTAACCAGCACTAAACTCATCATAGTGAAACACCAAAATTCTTCGCTAATTGGGCCATCAGGCACAGATTCTTCTTTCTTTATTATAGATTGTATCTTTGTAAGGTACGTATGTCAAGTGAAAGTATGAAATGTTAACAACTCCGAAACCATTTCGAGAATGGAATTTTTTATTTTCAGGAACCATTTCGAAAAACTCAAGTTTCCCTGGAAATATCTATCTTGACCTGTTCTTGACTATGTTGCAAAAGCAAAATCAGTATGGCATGAAGAATGAATGCTGAGGTGTTTGCAATGAAATTACATCTTTTTAGGAAGGAAACATTTCAAAGATTGCAATGAAATTACATTTTTTTAGGAAGGAAACATTTCAAGGATTGAAGGAAGAGCTAAAACTTGAATTAATTGAAAATGTCTATTGAAGTGTTTTCTTTGCTGGGAAGTAAATATACTATATAGATGTATAATTATTTAGTACTTATCAAGATTTTGCACACGTATAGGAAGGAATTCAAAAACTAATCAATATGATCTGTCTGTTAACTTCCCTTTGAGCACTATAACCACTCAGAATATTTCGTATAATTACTTCCATCGGTGAGGAAGTTAGGCGGAAAATGCAAGGAAGGAGGTCCAACCAATAGATGTTGCAGCCACATTTCATAATGTTGAATTTAGCCGTTTTTAGGCAGGAATAACCATTTATAGATTGAAGAGGCTTTGGTTCAATTTTATCATCTTGACCAGTCGTGTTCAATCAATCTGAAAATGTGAATAACAAAATTTACAACATTTCCTTCAATTCTAACGAGCCGAAGATTGATTTGATTCTCTAGAGGCCTCTTTCTGTTAAATGAATATTCAGGTGACGTTACTGATCTGTGTATTTGACGCCTGTATAATTAGGATATTTAGTTTCGGTGTCACTTTTTACAATTTAGGTCCATTGAGTGTTGTATGATAAATGCTTAAGAATTTATGGTCCCCGTGCATTATGGAATCTTTCATGTGCAACGTCTAATGATGGAAGGGAAAACCATTTGGGGATCAATGTGTGGAATAGTGGAGTTGTCTGCTAATCTGCAAGTCTCCAGTTTCTTGGAATAAGGAAAAGAAACGGGTATAGTAGAATTTGCTTGAATTTCGTTGCATGTATGGCTTCTTTAAACTTAGCCAATAACAATGCATTAAAATGGTGATCTATCTAGCGCTACACAATTTTAAAAGTTTCTTACAATTTTTGGTGAATAATAGGTTAATTGTGTTTTCATTAAGTTGGTTAATATTTGAAGAGTAGGATGTTGCACTGAGCTAACTTCGGTTGGTTTCTCTATATTGTTTTGCAGTGAATTGGCTGAGCTCGGCACCCTTATGGACATCAGCTGCGGTAGCCGTTACTCTCCCAATACCTGCTATTGTGTTCCCTTCTTTAGAGCTTCTCCAATGGAGAATATGGATGTTTCCTACGTGGCATCATTTTTAAGACATCCTCTAGGTATAAAATCCTAAATATTAGGAGAAAATAAATTTTATCTCCAACCCATAAAGTGTTTTATCCTTTTTTTACTTATTTGTAGGTATATAATTGGTTAAAATTATTTAAATTTTTGTTTTTAATGATTTTTATTAATAAAAGTGTGACTAGGATGGGAAGACATCCTCTAAGTGAATGTCTAAAACTAGAGGTTCACCTAGAGGATGTCTAACTTTTTTTTTGCCACAACATCCTCACATCAATGGATTGGAGGTGACTTTTTATTAAAAAAATGGTTGTGTTTCCTATGTGGATGAAGACTTTTTCCTTCACACACATTCCATTGGAGAAGCTATTAGTAACGATACAGTGGCTAGAGCTGGTAAGTATGATCTACATTACTACCTATCTCTATCTCTCTGCCACCGTTAGTGTCACATACTCATAGTAATTAAAACCGTAGTTCTGATCACATTTTTTTCTTCCATATAAAGTTTCTGGAATACCTTTGGATGAAATAAGAATCTGCAGTGGGTGTGCCAGTCAACCTTAAAGCATAATTTCCGCACCAATTTAGTTTAGTGAAAAGAGCAAAACTATTATATTATGAGGCAAAATAAACCACCAATTTGCGCACTAACTTAGTTGAGTGAAATGAGCAAAACTACTTTGGTGTTTGGGAAAGTAACATGGCGAGGTCTCATAAATTTATGGCTTATTTCTGAAATAATGTCAAATTACAACTTTACTTAATCGATATTGCTCATGTTTTCATGTTCCAAACAACCACGTTATCTCTTGCCGTATTTTTATCCTACATTATTACGATTCTCACATTTTTCTCTGCTTTTGTTAAGGTGGCCATGAATATACAAATGTGGTCATTCACCGTGATATTGACTTCCAGATCCAGAGAAGTTGAGCCTTACGACAGGTGCATTAGGGAAGTTTTCTTATTGGGGTGTTATTTACATTGCACAGGACCGTTTGGGTGTTCTTTACATTACATAGACTGCCTTGATCTTGTAAGCTATTGGATGCTTCTTTTGTTTGTCATTTGAAATTCATATATAGATAGCTTTCGCTTTCATCTTTTTGTTCTTACAGTTCATGTTTAAGAAACTTAAAAACAAAAATTTCTTCCATATTCAGCCACAACCAGTTCTGAATTTTCTCTTAAGAAACCTTATGCAAACTCTAGATGGTAACTTCAGTAGAACTTCTTAAATCGAAACTCCCGAATTCGAACTTGAGAGTATACTTAATTGATAATCTCAAAACTTACAGAACGAGAGGTTGTGGCCATTGAATCTGGTGTTGAGCTGAGAATAAGACATGGAAAATGGGTTATTCTCGAACTCGAATTGGCGAGCGGAAAATACAATCGAGGCAGTAAAGAAACCCCTTTACTTCTTTCTTTTATTTTAATCTTATGTAAACTCTCAGTCTCTCAGGGTAGTGTCAGATATATTTTTTGTTTCCAGTATTTTAGCAAGTTCTCTTTCTCTATGCTAAGTTCCTTTTTTTTGGTGTGCAGTCGAGATTCCCTTAGCCCTATGGATGTATTGTGTTACAAGTCTTAATATTAATATCACCACAAAGACAAAGAGGTTTACAAACTTTGGTCGGGACAAAGAGGTGTATAATTACTTCGAATTTTAAGTTCTCTTATAACCTTCGGCCATTTAAACTCATTATGTACTCAGAAATAAGATCTTTTGTGATTGCCAATGAAGCTTATTACTGGGTCGTTTGAGATCCAAATCACTCAACACTTCATTTCTTGCAAGAATACTCATTAAACTTCTCTATTTGCAGGGTAATTTTAAGTCTATGTTGTATTATCAGTTTGTTTCTTGAAAATTATAGTAACATTGGTTCATATACTCTTTTTTTTTTTGGAAATAGTGTGGTGGCTCAAGAATGTGGTGCCTCAAAGTTTTTGCATTCTTGATATTCAATATTTGCTTGATCTTGGCAACTCTCTCGAGCTTGGAGTTTGTTTATAGATATATTTTTTGTTCATGGAGGTGCTTCGTATGTATGTATTCTACTTGCTATTGAAATATACATTACATTGTTTTTGAGGTTTTAACAGTTTATCTTAAGATACGATCTCAAGTAAATGAATTGTCTATCATCTTATAGTATAACATTTTAGGTAGAGTTATCGAGATCCAATCTATAAGTGTATAAAGTCACATACAAACTACATTATACCGGGGGTCATCACTCTTCAAGTTTTTTGTTTGTTTGTTTCTGCTTACAAGTAAACGAAACTTAAATCTATTATGAGAATAGGGTGAGGGTTTTTATTTTCCTTCTAAGGTATTTAGCGATTGAAAATCTAATAAATTAAGTCGATCTCGGGATATTCTATGTAGTGGTAAATTTTGTGATTCACCCATGAAATTAGTGTAAGTATACAATATATGTAATTTGACGTATGTAATCCGATTGATGTATGTGTGATAAATCTAGCATTCATGAGGTGTAAATTAAGCATGAAGTAGTTAGTTGTCAAGCATAGCAAAAAAAAATTGTTTAATGTGTTTGTTTGATTTTGATAATATTAGCTCTTACCTGTTGAATCTGAGGAAAATTTTCTTGCAGCAATGGCTTTTTGGATGCATGTTTAGTTTAAAGCATGTAGGTATTTTAAAGCGTATGTCGTTCGATAAGTGGAAAAATTTTCACTCAAAGCCGTGGCCGTAAGTTGCCCTTATTTAAATTCAATCATGCTTTATGATTCTGTGATTTAAAAACCAAGTTAGTTGAACGAATTGGTCTGACATTCTTCTGACTTTCGTTCTTAATGTAATGTATGTACAGGTTAAATCCAAGAAAATATTCTGATTGTAATTACATTTGAGTAATAGTTTTGTGCGAGACTGATATTTTATATTAATTTGGCAGCAGCATGAGAAGCTTATAGGAGAAGGTATGTCACAATTTGTTGTTCTTTCCCCTTCGCTTATACCGACTGTCAACGTTGATATTTATGTATGAAAGGAAGAACGACCTATTGACACCTTTTGTAGTTGATTTTGTGATAGGAGGTACCTTATGGATGCATGATTGAGAGATTCCGTGATTCTGCATGTGGTAATAGCTAGGTTATTTAGTTACGGATCTGTGGCAAAATGGTAGCGCATCTGAGTCCAACTCAGAAGGTTGCGTGTTCGACTCACGCCAGACTTATGACACAGTTTATAGATGTGCATCCAAACGTATTCATCACATAAGTTACGAGATACCAGTTTTATATGTTAGTTGGCATATTTATGATAATATGTAAATTTTTTTTTGTTGCTTTTGGTGAGTCAGGTTTGAAAAGATTGGTTCTCACTAGATATAAACTTTGAGTTGAAAATGTATCATAATACACTATTAAACAAATATGAATAGGATATGAATATATAGTAAGGCAGGCACAATGCAATTATGGGTTTTTGGTAGGCATTGGATCTTCATTGTTGAATTAGACATGAGAATTTGTGTCTATAATGGATTGTGTGTTGTAGATAAGGGAGGTCAAGGAAGAAGTGAGCTTAGTAGCCGAAAGGTTTGCAACTATGCATTACCAATAATAACAGTTGGTAATTCAACACCCGATCGATAATACAACAATTTGGACTATGTAGTGGGGATGATAACAGTTGGACGTACTTACGCTTCTCCAACTGTTATGTTTTTTCAACATCCATCGAACGGTAGTTGATGAAGCTGAAAGTATAAGGTGTATGCAACTAAGATGGAGAAGGAAGTACAAAAGAATGTAACTAAAGTTATCTCCATGGATATTCATTTGAGTCTTTTGAAACCGAAGCCATATCTTTATATTTCTCGACTACGATGTTTTAATATTATGAATTTGAATATGTGTCGTTCTGTTGTGGAATTTATATCCTAAAACTTGAAATTCCGTTGTTGTAGATGTTTAATTTGAAGCGCAATTCCTTTTTATTTCGCTGTGTTTGGCTTTGTCTTTGATCTTCTTCCCCAACATATCACAGTGCAAAGACGATTCTTAATGTGATTAAAATATCTCCCACAGTCAAAATAGTTGCCACTCTTATTTCTCCAAGATGGATTACACGTAGCCATAATTGATGGTAAAATTTCGCAAGTATGCAATTTACTGCGATAAGCTCGGCTAGCTCTATTGATATCAAATACAACGATCTCACAATATTCTCATGGAATTCAAGAGACTCCACCGTCTATTATTGATGTGTTACATGCGTAAAATTTACTTTCATTTCTTGACGTGATTGATCTGAAACCTTGATATAATACGCTCATGTATACCTATAGTAAGTGGTAACGTTCTGCGATGACACATGGTATTAACCTACTAGCGAGAAACTCCGTGAGAACACGGAAGGTCAAAGATCTATACTAATAGCTAATATTCATGTTGGTAATCAAGAATTCAGCAATATATGTTGGCATATCACAAAGAGTTTTCACAACAAATTAGAATATTAATCTTAGATGCGGCTAACCTAAGGTTGTCGTAATTCAGTTTCCTTATAAAATGAGATTTCTTAATTTAACTTTAGTATCCTAATAAAAAACAACCAACCTTAATACCAATTTTCGGTCAAGGTTGTAGGCCCCATCTAACTTGATCTGACAAACAAAACACTACGGCAGTGGCGGTAGGCCACTGTTGATTTGACCCGACCAATAAAACAACGGGGTTGTAGTCTCCGATTAATCTACAGGCTAAACTCTCGGGCCTAGATGACCCCATCAAATAACACATTTTGACTCGGTTCAAAACGAAGTGCTATCATATACACTCTTAAGGTTGTGGTAATTTTCTCACTTCCTTCAAAAAGCTTTATACCATTTTTTTTTCCTCTTAAAGCATATGTACCATTCTTTGGGTGATAAGCAAAAACAATATTACATTATCTTTTCCTATTGGCATGTATTTCATGAAATATTTTTTTATTCTTATAATGTAGATGTATTTTAGGTGTTTAACAAGACGAATTACATTAGCTTTCCATATCGACATGTATTTCATGAAATACACCACATCAATAAAGGTCTTATAACATGCGTTTTCATGATTGAGCATCATAAATTTATAAAGAGTGGTATCATCAGGGAATTAACAATAACATGTGAAGATAATTAAGGGTTTGTATATAAATTTAAAGATAAGATTTTGTTATAAATTTAGTTGTTTATATATCACGTCCTTGAAGTGGTTTGTATCTCCCAGCAATTTGTATAATTAATTTTGTCCTCTTTTAACAAATGATAGTTGGTCATAAATTCCAAATGAAGCATGCTGATATACCAATTGCTTTTAGCTATACTGGGCACTTAAACGTATTGATGCATTAGTGTCACGTTGTTGACCCAATTTGAGCATACATTACGTATCGTTCGCTAAGTATATTAAATATGTTTTGTATGAAAAAGGTCACCACTTTGTTTGCTCTCTCATCATTATCTACATTACTTGCTAAGTTAAACTGACTTATAGTTGTCAACATGCATCTATATTTGTTTGGTTTCTCTATTTCGGTCTTCACTAACGATGATTGGTTTTTTAAATTAATAAGGGATAATTATTGATAAAGTTTAATATTCATTATTTGGACACATTAACTAAGTTTTAGATATTGTTACAAAGAAATAAAGTATATACACCTAAGACTATAATGAGAGGTTGAGCCGGACCGTAAGGCCCCGGTGATACCTAGTTGATTAACAAATAATTTAAATCTAGCTAGAGAGTACTGGAGTTTCCTCTAGATTTCAATTAATTCTTCGAAGATTTTCATTGAAGAAGCTGGCAAACCAAGAATCAAATTTATGCCTTTGTTATCCATTCCATGGGATATGAACAACACCCCTTCTTTTATAGGTAATCTGGGAGGGCCTGCGAAAAACGGTTTTCCCCATCCAAAATCCATGCTATTGTATCCAAGATTAGACCAGGCACTTAAAAATACTGTAGAACTGTGAGGTAAAATTCTTTTTGGCTCTTCTAAGAAATTTATGGTTGATTTCACGTATTCATCTGTAACCAACTTAATCGATCTTTGAATTCGCTCTATTGTCGATGTCAGTTGGCTGTCTAGCATCTCACTCGCGCTACACTGACAATTCATCAGGAATGCATTGCCAAAGTAACCTTTTGGTAATTTTGGGTCTAGTCTAGACCTCACATCAACCGCAAAGAGCAGCCTTACTTGTTGATCAGGATTATATCTTAACGATTGAGTTCGAGCTCTCCACATCAGAGCTGTAAGTACTTCGAAACTAGTACACCTTTGTAGAACTCCATCCTCCATAGTTTTTTTCTTAAGTTGTTCTAGATTCTCAGGGTGAAAAATAAAGGACTTGGTAATAAGCATTTATTGTTCGAAGATAGCCTTAGTGTTGGATACATCTACGATGTCTTCATATCCATGGGTGAATTCTACCTTCGATGGATTTCGTGCTTTGAGTATAGTTCGATCTAGGAACGGTGGGCTTGTTAACGGCAATCGTCGTGTAACTTCACCCCACGACCTCATAAACTCCACTGTACTGGTTCCATCGGCCATAGCATGATTCATACTTAATCCAAGAACGAAGCCTCCACACTTGAATTTGGTCACCTTCAAACACGCATTTATAAGGTAAAACTTGAGAACAAAAATACTCGATCATTCTGAAAATAAATAAATCTAAAACAAGATAAACTACATCATTTAAACTATACCTGAGCCACAAGTAGAGGATTTTGTAGTATGTTTCTTGGATCAAGAAGGCCATAAACAAGTTTCCCATAAGTAGCAGGATCAGGTTTCGTGAAGTCACCAATTTCGTCCAACGTCAAGTTGGCCTCTGCCTCAACAAAAAGAGCGCCTTCACCTGTGCAATGAACCATAAACTTGCCCTTTTCATTCTTTATGATCCGTCCAGCCACAGGATAGTAGTGAACAAGTACTTTTGCTAAACCATCTTTAATGACTTCAGCTGCATCCAATCTGCCAACATCGGTTGTTTTGTTAAAACAGTAAATAGTGTCTATCATATGCACCCTGGTGTCGAGGTTAGACAAGAAATGTAAATCCTTAGGTGTCTCCTCTGCTGGAGGAACCATTGTTTCTCCTTTAATCTTGACGATTAATCCACTGTTGAAAGTTGTTTTGTTCCTTGGTTCCTCCATTTTAACAACAATGACAATTTTGAGTACTATCCTAAGTTGATGTGATGATGATATCTAACGCAGAAAAGAGAGTATATATATATAGAGAGAGAGAGAGAGAGAGAAAATTGACTCAAGTCGCGGCGGTAAAAAACTACCCAACTGCATGCTAAAGGGAAAAAGAAATAATAACTGCAAGATGGGTAAGGAATCAAAGGATTCGTGTGCTATTTGAAAGACTCCAGAATCCAGATGTTTTCGAGAGGGCAGCTTCTTGGCTGATAGCATTATTGTAGAATCTCTAAAAATCTGTGGTAGCGTTCTACCGAGATCTTTATAGTTCGACTTTCCTAAGGTTACATATAGTAGACAGCACGGCATTGTGTGCCGCGTGTTATATTCCTCACCACTGAAATAATCTAAAAATTTCTGCAATTAAACCCGCCATTATGTGTGTGATGCAAACCGTATAGTCACTATCTAAATTGATTGCAAAGGAGTTATAGTTTGGACTTTCCTTAGATTATTACATTCAGTAGGCAGCACGGCATTATGTGCCGCGTGTTATATTCCTCAGGCATTGTGTGTTTCTTACGTGACAATACAAACCAGGGACGGACCCAGAAATCTTTTTTGGGTAGGGCTAGATTATCACTACTTGTGAATGCGGCCGAAGGCCCAGGCAGGCCCCAGAGAGCGAGTTATATAATTGGTGGTATTTAATCAAATTTGGCTATAAAGAAATGGGAAAAAATGGAAAAGTAAATGAGTTTGACAAAGAAAGTTCTATTCTATACTTTTAAGCAATTTGGGGCTAAAAGTTATTTATGTTATAACTATAAGGTGTTAAACATAAATAGAGGAGGGCTAATTATTAATTTTATAAATTTTTATATACAAAACTTTTACTAACCAAAAAATAGGGACGGGCTATGGCCCGGGTTAGCCCCTTGCTAGACCCGTCCCTGATACAAACAACCCATCCTAAAACTGGATTTATGCGAACCATGTAGTCACTATCCTATTTTTCATTACACAGTTAACTGTACAGTTGCATGTTAATATTTTTGTTGATTTCTTTTTTGATGATAAATGAATCTTAACCGACATTGTCCAACCAACTAGCACGATGAGTTTCAATTGCTCCGGTAGTGCTACACTTCCCCCACTTATGTCCATCGTAGATTTTTCCAGTGAGGTGTTAAATTTTAACCCCTTGATCCCCTGGATTGAGATTAGCAAGGCCCTTTTGTATGCCATTAGGTCACAATAACCATAACACCACATGGTGGAAATTTTGTGTGGACTTGAACGGGGATAAGGAAGGTTGACCTCGGGATTTTCAGAGGTTGTCATGATTTTCCAGGGTTGAAAGGTTGACCTCCACAGTAACACGATCAGAAAATGACAAAACAGGTAAGGAAGCACGGTTTGCGAGCAAATATGGAGTCTTTGGAATTTGACATCTTTTAGATTTGGCGCTTGACCGAATCCCAACTACTGCTGCACGAGATTGGCCCTTTCTTGCGGAAGGATCAAGGGGCTAAAATTTAACACTCAAGGGGCAACTAAAATTTAACACTCAAGGGGCAAATATATAAAGTTCACTACCGCCAAATATACTGTGGACATGAGTGGAAGAAGTGTAGCACTACTGCCAAATATATAAAGTTCACAAAAATCGAACGTCTAGTTTGAAAAATATAAATTTCAAAATATTTATCTTCATTTTTATTGGGTACACTACTATCCTTAGTCAATAAAAAGCATTTAGTTAGATTGCCTTATGCGTTTGGCTCGGAAGTAAAAAAAAAATTGCTTCACAAAAAGTTGACTTTTTTATTTTTAAAAGTTGTCTAAAGTTTTACACCCAATCCAACTTCCTGCCTTTTGATTTTTTAGAAGTCAAAAAGCTACTTAAGGATGTGTATCCAAGCAGGCTAACGGTGTAATACAAGTTTTACCGACTAGAAATGCTCTGTTGTGTAATACCGTAACTGCAAGATGGAGTATAACTAAATGATGTCGTTGGAAATCAGATAAAACGTTTCTTTGATTTGATCGTATCCAGCAACATTTGATAAGGCGAGGCCCCAGTGAACCACGAGCGGCTTATAAAAGTTCGATTAATGATCTCTGGCACTCTTTGTGTTTAGAGCCTATTGTTGGTCATGCTTATCAGGCGTAGAGTTATTAGGGTGACCTTTATATGGCCACTTTTTGTAAATCTAAGTGATCAATTACAAAAAGATTGAGAATGGTACATCTTTGAAAAACCAAAATGTCCTCACTTTTAATCAATTATTATAACTCCTTATGTATCTTATTTTTTCAGGGGTATAAGTGGAAATTAAACTTTAATATAACATATCTAAAAATCCGTGCCTTGGAATTTTACAAATTTTATCTCGTTGGAAAGGTTATAAAAAACTCTACGCAACAAGTATAAACAACAATATCAAATTTAGAGTTTTTACGAAAAATTAGGAGGTATTTTTATCATTTTAGGCACAATTTTAGAAAATTAAATGTATATCCATTATGCAAACCACCACAAAGGATACATAATATTTATGTAGCAAAATTTTAGTTTATCAATCAACTAATTTTCCGTTGCAATTAATAAAACGATGTACTCCCTCCGTTTCAAGAAAAATGATACTTTCATTTTAGGTATGTATAATTCTCGAAAATTGAATGCATAACCATTATGCAAACCACCACAAAGGATGCATAACACATCATGCAACCATATTTTGGTTTATGGATCGACTAATTTTCCGTTTTAGAAAAGTGATACTTTCACATCCCGTTTCGGGAAAAGTGATACTTTCACTCCGTTTCGGGAAAAGTGATACTTTCACTCGGTTTCGGGAAAAGTGATACTTTCGCCCCGTTTCGGAAAAAATGATACTTTAGCTTCGTTTCAGAAAAAGTATCACTTTTTCCGAACTAGAGAAAATATCATTTTCCCGAAACTGAGATAATATCACCCTTTCTTAAACGGGACGAAAGTAGTCGCCGACAAATCCCATCTTCAGATTCTTCTTCGGTCGGCCCTCCCACCGTGGCAACGGTCGTACTAGTTCTAATAGAGTCGCATTGTATTTTTGAATTTTTTTTTGGTAAAAGCTACCAATTTTCCTTTGATGCCCAACATACAGAGCAACTGAGAAAAATCTTAATTAGGCATTTTCGAGTATTTTCCTCGTATTAAAAATGTGGTTATTAACGTGAATGTACTGTGAATTTGCTTGGAACGAGGGAATATAATAATTTTTAATGTGGACCTCCATAATGCTTCTTGCAAGAAACATTAGTTAGCTTACATATGGAGCTTCGAGTTTCAGAGGACGCCACCACTACACTTGCAAGATAAATGAATGGTTAAATATCGTTCACTCTCGTAAAAAAATTTGTTTCAGTGTAAATCAAGGATTAAATGTTGAAACCAGAGTGAACATAAGGCAAGAGTAGGGATTTCACGTGTACAAGGAGATGATGACAATTGACAAGCATGCCAACTTTATGAATCGTTGGATCATTCAAGAAATTTATATGACATGACGTGCTTTAAACCACGATTGTAGATTTTGGTTACAGTGTGTAAATTCTGGATCCCAACAGCAGATTTCCAGAAAACAGAAGAAGAAAAATCCATCCCGTTGTGCACCATACTACCATTACAATTAAGCACATTATGAAGTTTTTGACATTGCAATTCAGGGATTCAATAAAAAACCAAAATTTTAAAAGAATAGAAAAGAATAGTTACCACCCTCTTGTCTAACTTCTTGATCCGACAACCTCCTTTTCAACGGTATTGGTTTCATTTACATTCTTCTGCAATTCAATAAGCTTTTCTTGTTCTTCTTCACTTCCTTGTGATTTAGTCTGTTCTTTTACATCGTTTGGCTTCTTACTGGTAGATTGCTGGTAAAGAACTCCACCTCCCATACATATTAGAAGCCCCAGTGTACCGACCAACGTTGAATGCTTATCCCATATGAGCAGATTAATCACAACTGTTAAAAGTTTGTTCACTATTCCTAACACGGTGAACCCTGTTGCGGATATTGCCCTTCGACAGGAAAACCCAAAAAAAGAAATGGCCAAACCGAACAAACATGATAAACCTACCGGAAGTATAACAGCAAACGAGTACCAATCTGACTCATCTGTAATTTCATGCTTTATCTTTTTCAGTTCCCCATTATAAACAGTTCAAAAGGGAACAAGAGGAAGGCTTCGAGATTGTTGTAGAGTACAAGACCCCACGTGTTGAGCCCAATTGTCATGACAACGTGCTTGATGTAAACGAAGTCTATAGACATACTGATGAGATACGCAAGGGCCCAGCTGTATGCCGTTAACGTAAACTGGTAATCTGTAAGAACATACAGAACACTTCCACCAAATATGGTGCCGAGAGACATCCACGTCTTCATTGTTGGCCATGGTTGATGCAAGTAGAGGGTTTCACCTATCGCAACGAAGATGGGAACAGCTGATCTACAGAGGATAAAAATCATGTATGATTTATCTTTTATAGTAGTTTTGTTTAGGCTATATCTACCAATAGGGCGGAGAAGATGTGCTGTAAATGCTCAGTAAAAATATCGTAAAACTCTAATACTAACTTATATACACTCCCATCCCTGTGATGAAAAAGTCTTGGTAGGACTAACCTGAAAACAATGAAGGTATCAACATTGGCATGGAGGAGAAGCTCGCTATTTGTGAAGAGGGAGAGATAGAATATGAAGGCTGCAGGAAGAAATCTCCACATTGTCCAAAGGTCAAGCCGATCATGCTCTAGAAACTTGAGCTGCCCAAAAAGTAGGACACCAGCGGCACTTGTGAAGTACTGTAAGGCAGTCAATGCCCCAGGGTATGGAAATTTCATCACAGCCCATTTGTTGATGATTGAAAGGAGGGATGCTGAAAGGCAGTATCCAGCAGCTATACCATATATCGATGCCTGCTGGAGCAAGCGCTCATACAAGGTTGCTTGAGTTTCCAAGCATGGCAAAAAGGTTTCGTTGCTTTTCCGTGCTTCACCAGCTTTGGGATTCTCCTCGTCATTTGACATTTGTGAGGTGTGAGAATTCCTGCCCAAGGGAAAATAGAATTATGATGACATTTGGTAGGTTTAACAACTACTTAACCAGTACATGTAACAGACTATACATCACCTTTACCCAAAAAAAGACCCTCTGTAGAATACACACAAAATGACTGTGATGACAGAATACTACGAGACACTTGGTAAGCTTATCTGTTATAGAAATACTTCAAGCAAACAAACTACATCGTATGAAAAACAATAATAATGATGCTTCTATCTGAGAAATGGGCAACCATATTCAGCCACTTCATGTGAAGCACTCACCACTTCAGGTTCCAAAGACCTATTTAAGTGCTCTGTGTTTGATTATGTACAAGAAAAAAAGAGTTACCTGATGCTAATCATATTTATGGACATCATGATAGACTAAATATTTAGGCATAAAAACCCTAATATGCTTCACATTAACTACTAAATCCCCAACTAAATTTCACATCTAGTTTCTTCCATAGAAATCCAAATATTACCTGTTTAGTGAAGTGGGGTTTTTTCTTCCTTTTCTCCTGTACTTGCTCAGTGGAATTTTTGGTGAAAGTAACTTAGAAAAACAAAAAAGCAAAACCAAATCAGAAAAAGATATAAACCAAATCAAAATCACCAAATCAGAACAGTGAAAAATAAAATGAAAATTACTAATTCTGGATCAGAAACTTACGTTTTACCAGAGTTGCTGGACCAAAATCAAAATCCCAATTTGAATCCTTAGAATAAGCTTTGTAGCATTAATCTTTGGCAGAAACTTACTAAATCTATCAATGTTTGCTTTGAACAAAAACTTACCGACACCCCAAAATTAAAATCTGTATTTGAATCCAGAGATTAAACTTTGATCTTTGATGTTGGAAAACCTATCTCACTATGCCACTGGTTCTGTTCTCGTCTCTCTAGTATAAAACTCACCAAGTTTAAAAGCCGAGTGAGATCTTAAACGCAAGGAAGTTTCAGTTTTGAGAATCCCCTTTCCTAACACTACACGTGTCACTGGGCTTGGGCTAAGTCAAGAGCTTAGGTCCTCACTGTGCCAACCTTCACAGTGGAGGGGTGAGCACTTGGCCCGTAATCCGCGGATTTAACCAGGACCAACCGTTTTTTTGCAGATGGATGTCCGGACCGTTCGTTAATGGGTTGGATGCGGATGGAATTCTTGAAATCCAGCGGATTACGGATCGGGCCCGGATGCAACCTAAAAAATCCGTTGGACATCCATATCCGTTAAATTAAGAGCATTGATATAGTTTTAGGAAATACTATGGATCATTTAGGAATTTTTAAGGTGTTTGCTTGGGGTGTTGTATATGGCAGTTTTATATTTGTATTCATATATAGGATATGTAGGTTTTATAAGGAGTCATTTGTGTTGGTTTTATTTTCTTTACTATAAATTTTAACTACAACAAATCCGTCGGATTATCCGCATCCAATCCGTTCATCCGTGCATCCATTGGATGCAAATCCGTTGGATCTGGATTGGATGCGGATGCCAAATTTTAAATCCGTAGTGCATTGGATTGGATGCGGATGAGGTGAAAACCGGTCCATACCGGCCCATGCTCACCCCTAACAGTGGGCACTAGCGGCTAAAATATCTCCTGCCGCAGAATTCAGGTTGAGCGAGAGCGCTGCATCCTTGGCGTTTGAAGAATTGTTCGTATGAGACTGTGGATGAATCGGCTGTGAACTAGTGTATTAGTGTCGCCATTCACTCAGTTGAGCTCACCTAGTCACCTCTTCTTATTCTCACAATTTTTTTTATTTTTTTTTGTAGGAAAAAGAAAAAAAAAAAGAAAAACCAAAGACACATAACTTACACAGACGAAGTGCTCGAATTCTCAAAGAATTGAGCAATACAAGGGTCAACCACACAGAAGAAGAGTTGGTTGAAACAGCATGAGCTGCTAAAAGGTGAGCCAAGGAATTGGCCTCCTTTCTGATAAATTGAAAGGCTACTGAATTGAAGTTGCGTAATCTGTTCTTGATAATGTTGAGCTGAGCTTTGATTTTCCAGGGAGGTGGATAGTTGTTGTATCTAAGAGAATTTATCACAAGCAAAGAGTCCCCCTCCAGAATGATATCTTTGTAGTCTTTCTGTTCAGCTAACTCCATAGCCGTTTGAACACCATGAGCTTCAGCCTCCACAGCAGAACGATAAGTCAGAGATTTTGTATGGCAGCCACAGAAGCTAGAAGAGCTATCTCTTGCAATTGCACCGCAGGCAAATCCTTTAGGTCCAGAGGCACCATCAAAATTTATTTTAATCTGATTTGGAGGTGGGGGATTCCATTAGTCAGAATGAGCATCTAGAAAATCAACCTCAGTTGGATGGGAGAGTCTTCAATATTGCTTATCTCCATATTGAACCAGTAGGCTGCCTCTTTAAGATTAGCTTCAATGTTGAATCTTCCTTTATTAAACACAATGTTATTTCTGGATTTCCAAATAGCCCAGAGTAAACATGCACCCATTCTTAACTTCACATAATCACCTCCTTCAGAGATCCAGTTGAAAATATAATTTTGAATGGTTTTCCTTGGGTCATCTTCAATTCTTAAACACAAATGAGAAGCAAAAAGAACAGCTTTTGTAGCCGGACAGTGTAAGAATAGATGATTGATAGTTTCTACCTCAGAATTGCAGAGTCTGCAGTCAGCATTGATTCCTTTTATGTGCCTGTGTATATTCCCTGCTACAGCCAGGCCATTTATCAATAGTCTCCACAGAAAGATGTGAATCTTTGGCTGCAAATTTTTGATCCTCCAAAACTTCTTCCATGGGATTTCAGAAACATATGAAGTAGATGGTAGACTATCGGCTAAGGTCTTCATGAATGATTTTGCAGAAAATTCTCCTTTAGGATGAGGCATCCAAATCAGTTTGTCCACTTCTCTGTTCTCATTGTTCCCCATCAGGTTGATATCAGCAATCTTCCTCATATCAATATATAGGATTAAACAACTGCTGCAATTTGACATCATCACATCTATTCTCATTTTGCACCATAAGATCTTTCACCAATTGGATATCATTTGAGACAGTTGAAGCTTTTTCTGGAATGTTGTGCTGAATACTTGGCACCCAAGGATCCTCCCAGATTTTTATATTTTCTCCATTTCCCACCATCCAGCAGCATTTATCTTTCAAATCTTCTCTGCATTGAAGCATAACATTCCAAGTGGATGAACATCTAGCAGGTTTGTTTACAGACCAGAAACTCCCAGTTTTTAAGTATTTAGCTTCCATCGTCTGCACCCATAAGCAATCTTTTTTATTTAAGAATTTCTAGATCAGTTTAGCTATCATGGCCTTATTTAGATGTTATAAATATCTAATTCCAAGCCCTCCTGATCTTTAGTTAGCTCAAACTGCTTCCACTGAATAAAATGCATCTTGTTCTCATTTCTGTTGTGACCCCACCAGAAATTCCTCATGATTCTTGTTAAGATTTGCATAGTGTTCTTAGGAATGATAGAAGTTGACATATAATATGGAGAAATCAGACCAAGCACAGTCTTGATAAGTAAAGTTCTACCAGCGTGGGAGACGAATGTCTTTTTCCACCCTGCTAATTTCCCATCAAATTTATCAACCAAGAAGGCATAATATGCATTTACATAGGCTGGTTTTAGCAGCTGATGGCCTAGATACTTGTCATTAATCTGCATTTGTTTAACCCCCAAAAGAGTAGCAACTTCAGTTTTCCTGGTAGGACTTGTACCTTTGCTGAAGAAAATGGCTGACTTCTGCATATTGATATTCTGTCCAAACCAAGCAGCGTAGATAGTCAGGATATCCATTAGAGTATGAACAATTTTATTCTCCAGAGTTCCAAAAAGAAGGAGGTCATCGGAAAACATTAGATGAGATACAACTGGAGCATTGTTGCATAACTTATATCCATTGTACAACCCATTATTTTCCATGGTTCTCATAAGCCATGACAACCCTTGCGAACATAAAATGAATAAGTAGGGGGATAATGGACATCCTTGGCGAAGACCTCTACTGCTCGCAAAATGACCTTCAGCTTGACCATCGACAACTAAGGAAAAGGAAGCCGTAGTGATGCATTTCATAATAAGATCATGAGTTTTTCCTACCATTCCAAAGGTTTTTAGACAATGATTAAGAAACTTCCAGCTCACTTTGTCATAAGATTTACTGATGTCAATTTTCAAAGCAAAAGTTCCTAAAACTGACTTGGAGTTATTCATGGAATGAAGTATCTCTTTAGCAGCCAAGATGTTGTCAATAATAACTATACCCTTGATGAAAGCAGATTGGGCTTTATTAATGAGTTTATCAAGGTGACCTTTTAGTCTATTGGCTAAAAAAATTTTGATCACTTTGTACAAAATATTGGTTAAAGCAATAGGTCTGAAATCAGCAGGGGTTGATGGATTTTTTACCTTAGGAATGAGAACAATGTTGGTGTGATTTAGACCCGTGGGGAGATTTCTAGTACTGAAGCATTCTTGAATTGTATTGATAACATCTTCACCAACAAATTCCCAGCATTTTTTGTAGAAGAGCGCAGGCATTCCATCGGGGCCAGGGGATTTTAAGCTTTTCATGTTCTTTATGGTAGCCCAAATTTCCTCAGCAGAAGGAACCATATAAATGCTAGAGTTGTTGTCTCTATCAATCTGAGTAGAAGCTTTGAACATGATAGCATACTTATCTTCATTAGGATCTCTTTGAAAGAGCTCTGAAAAATGATTTATCAAATAAGTAATAATTCCATTTGTATCAGTGACCCAATCTCCATTTGGCAGTTTGAGAGCAGAAATGTTATTCTTCTTCCTCCTTTGAAGTACAGATAGATGGAACACATGAGTATTCTTGTCAATATTGGGAATCCAATTGACTTTGCTTCTTTTTTCAAAGTATTTTTGTTGCAGAAGATTTAATTTATCAATTTCCTTGCACAGCTCAGTTTCTTCAGCTCTTGTATCTCTACTGTGGTCCTCCATTTGCACCTTGAGTAGCTTTTCCTTAGTATCGTCTATTGCTCTAAAAATGTTGCAAAAAGCTTCTTTACTCCATTTGTTTAAATCCTCCCCTACTGAACTGAGTTTACCCATAATGCTATGATGAGTAGAGTTCCAAGAATTTTGCACCACATCCTTAAAGGCAGGATGATGTACACAGAAGTACTCAAACTTGTTGGAATGCTTCCTTCTTCGTTTAGTAGTCATGTGAGTGTTAACAAGAATGGGAGCATGATCACTACTTATTCTAGGAAGATGAAGAACAACATCGTTCGGGAACATAAAGAACCAATCAGGAGTACATATAGCTCTGTCAAACCTTTCAAAAATTGGTTTCTCAACAACAGCTCCATTAGACCATGTAAAGGCCGTCCCTGTAAATCCCATATCAATTAAACCCATGTCTTGTATAAAGTTCTTAAAATCACCATTCACTGCATTTCTAGTTTGATTACCACCCTTCTTTTCTCTCATTGATTGAATAGCATTTAAATAACCCATGATGCGCCAAGGATTAGGAATTTGAGCAGCATAATGAGAGAGATTTGACCAAAATATGCTTCTTAAGTGTTGTTCAGGAGGCCTATCACACAAAGGAGATCCCAATCTTCCCCCACAATTTGATGTATACGACAATGAATAACATTTTTGCTAGCACTAATAACTTCTAAATCAGTTCCATTATTCCAAAGCACCACATTACCTCCACTTCTGCCATTAGCTGCAATATATATATAATTGTCGAAACCCAAGGAAGAATAAACATTGTAAGCATTTGACTCACCAATCAAAGTCTCAGTAAGGAAATCAATATTAGGGTTGCAAGCCCTGAGAAACGCCATCAAATTTCGGACTGTCGAGATGTTTCTCAATCCTCGACAGTTCCAGGAGAACATTAACATTGCTTCTGTGGCTGATTTTAGGCAGCCACCATGCCCATTTGAGGGTATTGAGAAATATTGCTTTTCTTGATGGGGGTATCGATATCCATAGGACATAAACTTCTCCTTACACCTCCATTGAAGAGAGTATGTATTTGATCATCTGTAATTGATTGCGACTTCTTTCTCACAGATCTTCTCCAGCCCTTTTTCTTCTGTGTACCATTAGTTTCTGATAACGAAATTGATGATGAGATGTCTATTTCATCTTCCTCTGCAAAATGGGATTTTGTGGTCGATTGAGAGGAATTAGGGATTCGACGATTGGTTTTTTCACTGAGCTTTGATTGGTTAAGTGTATCTGGATGTGAATGGATGGGCTTTTGAATCTCAAGATCATTGAAGTTTATTTGGGCTCGGGTTTGAGATTCGGTACAAATGGACTCGTTGTGGGAAGATATGGGTAAATTACTAGATGAGTCATCATTCTTATCTGTCATATGCTGCGTCAGCTTTTGCTCCCCTGTCTTATCGTTTAAAACCTCGTCACGTCCAAGTTGTTTTCTTGGATCCGCTGCCGTCTTGGTTTTACCTTCCGTGTCTCTACCAACCTCATGTCGCTTGATGTTTTGTTTGTTTAAGACAATGACACAGTCTGCAGCTACACTTCTTTCTTTTCCAGAGATTGTTTGACTCTGCCCCACCACTGCTTTACAACTGTCATACCCATCCTCTGTTATATGCTCTTTTTGATGTATGTCACCACCATTATTAGTGCCTTGTATGCACTTTTTCCCCTGATCTGCAGTGACAGATAAGTTTTCCACAGTAGTCTTTTGCTTCCCTTTTTCCCGACCCTTGGATTCCTCCATCCTTAGTGCAGCAAGATTAATCTGGAGATGCCGTGTGTCTTCATAATCATCGTTTGATCTATCCCCAGTAATCAACGGTCTCTGAGAGTTTTCCATCATCTTCTTCATCATAGGACTGTTACGATTTGGATTGATGAAACCAACATCTGTAGATTTGTAGTAAGCTCGTATCTCATCCACATACCTTTCCATGGTTTTGTCTTGCATTTTCAGAGCTATTTCTTCTGCACTCAAAGATTTATCTTCTTCTAGTTTAACTGATAGGTGAGGACATTGTTTCATTTGATGACCAAAAAATCCACAGTAGAAACACATTCGTGGTAGCTTTTCGTATTTGAACTTGATGGTGATCTTCTTTTTTGATTTTAATATTATCTCCATATCTTTTGGTAGAGGTCTAGTTATATCGATCTTAATCCTGATTTTTGCAAACTTCCCCCATTTCACGGCAAGTTGTTCATCCACAGGATCAGGCGTTCCGATAGACTTGCTTATATTGAAAACTTTCGTTGCGTTCATCATGCTTAGGGGTAGCCCATAGATGTGCATCCAGAAATACACAAACTTAAACTCATAATCTTCTAATAAAAACTCCTCCTGATATCTTTCTAACAACATAAGATCCTCTTTAACAGACCATGGAGAACCCTGTAAGACTGCCTCCATATCACATAGGAATTGAAATTTAACACGGTATATGCCACTTCCTAGATCTGTAATACTTAATGTTCTTGATGGCCTCCATTGTTTAGTAACAACTTCGTTTATGATGGCTAGACTATACTCTCTTCCCGAAATAAATTTAAAGACTAGATTCTTATTATACTCGGGATTAATAACTGTAATATCATCATCATCCTCAAAAACATATGTTTGAGGTTATTCAATGGTGTTACTTGAAGAACTTGTCGCCATAACACAGAGAAAAAATGCAGAAAAAGAAACAACCCAAGTTTACATACAAAATATAAACTTAAGGGGAGAAAAATCAAGCAAGAGCAACAAAAACAACTCACGAGAGATAAACTCGGTGATAGATAGAACCTCTTGAAGGAGAGAAAAAACAGATCTAGCAACGAGATGAGAAACAACCTTGACTAAGTCAAGAGGACGACGACCAACATTGACCTAGCATTTTTGGTCCTCACAAATGTTTTATGAGTTGTCGTTGTCCCATGTATGCCTTGGCTACCCGTACTTAGCATTGTATCCACTTCTCTAAGTATCCTTAAATATTAAGGAATGCAGAAAATATTTTTTTAGCTATAGTTTGGAAATAGATGGCGTTTACTGATTGGTTTCTCTGTTTTTCTGCATTTCTACATCTGTAGAGACTAGAGAGAGAACGAGAGAGAGACAAAGAAGAAATTGTAGAAAGAAACAGTAGTGGGTTTAGCAGAGATAGATAGAAATCATTTTGCTGAAACACAAAAATGGAAATGGAAGTTAAAACTCTTGGGTAGTGGGCACTAGTACTAGTAATATGAAATATCTCCAAATATTGTCTCTTCAATCTTAATTCATTATTATTCCATCATCTCCATCTTCAACAACTAATGAACTCATATCCATCTAAGATGTCTTCTACTACTGTTTCAACTAATCAACAAGCCTTTAGGTCACTGAGAATATCACTTGGTTGCTACACTCACTCTCTCTATGTTTCCGGTGGATTCGAGACTACCAAAGAGGAAGTCTTCAAAAATTTCCCTCATCAAAACCCATATTTTAAACCCCTCGAAAATTACCCTCCTAGTATTCGTGATGCTATGAAGGTAGCATTAGAGTTGGATTTCGTTCATCTTGCTAAAACATTCTCCCAATCCGATGATCCTGTTGAGTTTTATGATTTGCAGAAGATTATAGTTCTCAGCTTTGGAAGACATGGGTTATGATGTTAATAAGCTCTGGGGAAAGTTTTATGAGCTTAAGAGTATTGCAGTAGATGAGGCAGACAACAGTGAAAACAAGGAGGAACTTGAAGCAAAGATGAGATATTTAGAAGGTACATCACAGATCACCTGGAATAGGATGACTGAGTTAAGAAAAGAGATGGTGCAGTTAGAAGTTACTTCAAAGATTCAACTGGAAGAATCCCAAAATCCTGAGTCCAAGATCAGGAAGTGCACTTTAAAAGAAAATGAGAACTTTGTGAATTTTAAAGCATTCTTGCTAAAAAACCTTGGTTTTAAGGAATGGTTCTTTCGCGTTAGTAATAGTATTAGAAAAGTAGATCACATTAATATGAAGTTCTTAGTATGAATTTAAATCTCTGTTGTTGTAACACTTTATTTTTCTTGAATGTGTTTTTCTGTAATTCCTTTTATTTTGTTAAGATTTCTTTAATCAATTTCTAAATAATTGGGTATTGGATTCTATTATGCTGCATTATCCTAGATTTTAGGTTCGTGTAGCTGTGCTGCTGATGCACATCGACATTGGAATTTTTTTTTATAGCTTACGACATCAAACAATGGAAGCTTAGTTGTTGCTGCATCCACTAAAAAGGAAAGAAAAATTAGGCGTGTGACGTGCCTTGTTCTCCTCACGCGTTATCACTGAGAGTCTGAGACAAAAGATTCTCTGGGTCATGGCTGTTCAGCTGGGACCCATCATTTTTAGGTGGGGTTCACGGCTTCCCTGTTAGGGAGTCGGTTTTGGTGGAGTCCGGTAACCAAGAGCTAAAGAATGGGTAGGTTCCTAATCCGTTCACAGCGTGAGAATAGTGTGGCCCAATATTCTTGTCTTAACCATGCGCTAAAGAATTTTTAGTCAAAAACTAACCAGAAAAAAAAAAAGACAGGGGAGGAATATCATCCCTAATCTATTCTCTCTAGTAATTTACAGTTGAAAAATAATGGTCATGCCAATCTTATGATAGTGTCAGATCTTGACATGACAATGGTGGTAGGAGGAGGGTACAAAATTCCTTTTTTTTTTGTTTTTTTGTTACAATTACAAATGTCTTAGTTTTTTGTCTCTATGTATCTTTCGGATCTTCTTTAACTTCTTATTCATAATAGGTAGGGCTGCACAAAACCGAACCTAAACCGAGAACCGAAACCGATCTTTTTAAACCGAAACGAACCGAACCGAAACCATAATACAATGGTTTAGCCTTGGTTGTCAGTTCCAGGAAACTGACACTCTTGGTTTCAGTTTAGGTTTTACCCCAAAACCGAACCGAAAACCTATTAACTTCTTATTAATAGGTGAAGTTTAATGCATCCCTTCCGCTCTTCTCAATTCCTACGTTTCTTTTATTCCACATTAATGAAACATATGTGATGGGTTGAATACATTTCCATGAATTCAATCCCAGTGCAAACACCATGACCTCAAGATACAGCCAGTTACAAGTAGCCCCAATTCTAAACTTCACATTTGCAGTTCGAAAGGGTACTTTACTCATTAGAAAACGATAACCGCGATAAATAATCATAATCATTCGAGTAAATCTGCTTGGATTCATTAAAAGAAATTTGAGAACCAAAAAAACAACTAACTGCATTTGAATATCAAAGTCGACTCAAAATCCAGAGAAATATTTACAGTCAAATAACTCATAGAAGTCTGAAATAATGCTACATACAATCTGCAAAATGCTCTTCACTGGAACCATTTTAAAATCCGAAAGGAATGTTGTCTACTGAGTGGTCCGACGAAGAATTTCTGGGTCTCTTGATATACCAATATCGAATATATTCCTGTGAACCCGTAGGATCTGAATCCATCAAACCTTTCTCTTCATCATCAGTAGTCGTTCGCAGTCGCTTTCTGCATATGCTGGAGTTCACCTCAATTGCCTCAATACACTCACCTCTTCTATCGTATATGCTGCCTTGACGCTTTTTCACAAAATTAGGCCGAGGAAGGTCATCAAATTCATTGATCTCTGTCTTGAATTGAACAATAAACGGATGGCTCAATAACTTATCAACAGTCCATCGATCTCTAGGATTCTTGATAAAACATTTATCCAAAAAATCCCTGGCTTCGCTTGAAACCCAAGTTGGTATTATTGGATATTCGGTATCGGAGGCAATGTAATTCGACAGAGTTTCCCATATATCAGTAGTTTGGGATGGAAAATTCCAAGGTCGTTTCCCAGTTAACATCTCTAAAACAACACACCCAAGTGCCCAAACATCACAACTAGAACTGTACTGGCCATACATAACAGTTTCAGGAGCCATATATAAAGGAGTACCTTTTAAGAAATGACTCTTCTTCTTATTTTCTGAATTATGAGAGGTTATTAAAATTGATACCATGGAGGTGCAGTTCCTTTTCCTCGTCATACTCTCCTTCTTCTGCAATGGATTCTTCAATTTCTTGGAATGCCCAAAATCAGCAATCTTAGCTATATTATTCTTGCAAATTAAGATGTTTTCGGGTTTAATATCTCGATGAACATACCCGTGATCATGAATATACTTAAGACCACTAAGAATTGATTTAGTATAATCCTTAACTTGTATTTCTGGTAATCCATAATCACCAATTCGATCAGATAAGCTACCACCATCTGCAAATTCCAATAATATGTTATAAAGCATCCGACCGTTCTCTCTGGTTAATTGAACACCGTATTGGGTAATAATATTTTGACAACCACCACCACCGCCTAGCTCTTTAATGATTTTGCTTTCTCTGGTAAGAGGAATGGCATCAATACTATCAACTGATTTGACTGCCAGTAATGGTGGAAGATATGAAGAAGAAGAACAATGGGATTGGATATGCTTTCGCAGCTTATAAGTTGTAGCTAGAAAAACTTGCGCTTGGCCTCCACACCCAATTACTTTCTCACGCTTCCATAATCCTTCCTCAATTCCTCCAGGCATCTCAATTAGTACTTCCATCTCTACCAAATCTCTTATACTCAGATAACAATTTACAAAGTCTTAATCAATCCTTCAATCAACAAATCAAATAAAAATGTTCAATCGGAATCAAAACCCTTATTGTTGTTTTTTTTTGTTCTTCTGTTCCGATTGACAAGATTTAGGAAGCTTGCTATTCTGACTAAGAAGATTCAGAAAGGTTGCATACATTTATAGGCAGGGGACGTCTTAATTTAATCACCACAGCAGTGTTTCCTAAAAAAGAATTGGAAACCGCGTTAACCTGAAAATAGCAGCCAAGAAATAGCGGGAAAACTTGAATCAAAATAGGAAAGAGGGGAAAAATGAGCGCCTTTTTTCTCATGAATTTTAATTTTGTTCCTCTGAATGCCTTAGTTTACATCGCGCTTACACTTTAAAAGAAGGGGGATTTATGTTTTAAGCCAAGGGTTTGATTGATGATCTAACTAACCACGCCTAAACTGGGCTCATCCAAATGGTTTCTGCAACACCTAAAGTACCTTTCTTCCTATATACTCTCCAAAATACCCTCTTCAGAGTGCAGCAAAGACCAAATTCCACATTGGCTACCAAGATAATTTCTTTAGTAAACCAAGGGCAAAGCCGGAAAGGTTTGCTTCTTTTCAACCAACTTCAATCATTTGAAGTTAGAGTAACTGGATTCTTACTCACAGCTGTTCTCAAATGTTGTGCAAGACTTGAAGCTCTTAATGAAGGAAAACAAACTCATTGTGTATTATTCAAATATGGGTTCAATAAGGATTTGATTCTAATGACATCTCTTATGGATATGTATTTTAAATCCAGAAGCGTTTTTGAAGCTCGTAATGTGTTTGATGAAATGACTGAAAGAGATGTGATAGCAGTTAACAGTATGATCAGCGGGTTATGTCGGTGTAATTTAACATCAGAAGCTGTTCAATTATTTGAGAACATGTTTGAGAAAGACGTGGGGTCATGGAATTCATTGATTTCAGGCCTTGGTCAGAATATGGAGGGACTTGGAGCTTTGAATTTCTTTCGAAGAATGCGATCAGAAGGAATGAAAATTGATCTTACGACGATGGTAAGTGTACTTTCGGTTTCTGCTGATTTAGCAGCTTTGGTTAATGGTCAACAAGTACATTCTTTGGTTATTAAACATGGGTTTGAAATGTATCTTCCAGTTGGGAATGCTACAGTTGATATGTATGCAAAAAGTGGGTGCATAAATGATGCGATGCTTTGTTTTAACAATATCATATCTAGGAATGTAGTTTCTTGGACTTCTTTGATAGTGGGTTTAGGGAAACATGGACTTGGATATGAAGCTCTGAGAGCTTTTGATCAAATGGAAATGGAGGGAGTTGTACCGAACAATGTTACATTCTTGGGTGTTTTATATGCATGTAGTCATGCAGGGTTAGTGGAGCAAGGATTGGAAACTTTTAACAAAATGATTTATAAATACTCTTTCAAGCCCATGATGGAACATTATACATGCATGGTTGACCTCCTCGGACGAGCTGGAAAACTTGAAGAAGCACGTGTATTCATTCAGAAAATGCCAGTTAATCCTGACGTCAAGCTTCTGACGGCTTTACTTAGTTCGTGTGTTTCTTTCATGAATGTAGAGTTAACAAGAAAAGTGGGGGAGCAGTTACTTGAGTTGCAGCCTGATGACGCAGGAGCTTATATATTGTTATCGAACTTCTATGGATTGGTTGGAGATCTGGAAGGTGTTGCGAAGGTTAGAAGGTTGATGTCCAGCAGGGGAATTAGGAAGGAAAAAGCTTGTACGTGGATTGAGATTAGGGGGAAAGTTCATGTCTTTGAATCAGGAGATAGATCACATCTGCTCCATAAAGAGATATATAGTTATTTGGAGGAACTAATCAGGAAGATGAAGAAAATTGGATATGTACCGAATTTAAGCTTAGTGGTGCAGAATGTGGATGATCAGAGAAAAGAAGAAATATTGTTAGGTCACAGTGAGAAGCTTGCGATTGTATTTGGGCTTCTTAGCACGCCGCCAGGTTCTATGATCACAATTGTCAAGAATCTTCGAATATGTATAGATTGCCATGCAGCAACTGCATTTATCTCGAAAATTGTAGGGAGAGAGATTGTGGCCAGAGATTCGAGTCGATTCCATCGGTTTAAAGATGGATTATGTTCTTGTGGAAATCACTGGTGACAGCTCGGGTTTGAAAGAAATGATGCACAGTGCACATTTGCCTAAGAAAGTAAGAATCACTATCTTATTTCGAAATTTTAAATATGACAGATCCCAGTCTGTAAGACATTATTATGAAAGAAAAGCAAACATTAACAATTGCAAAACATTATTATGTTGTGGTTTCATTTCATAGGGTGGCTTGATTAGACACTGTGCTGTTCATCCTGTAAAATTTTCTCTCTGGACTTCCAAGTACATCTAGATCTTCAAACAATCTGTAAGAGGGAATAAATGCTTTTTGTCCTATTGCAGGATTAGGGTTTCTCATAACCACCATGGCCTGTTCTTCTCCATACATAGCAGTACCATGGTTTCCATTTGCTGGGACTACAGCACATTGTTGCATGGGCATGTACGAAGCAGGAGAAGCATTAACGTGATGCATCAGAGATGTGTAAGGTGTTGTCATAGCTAACGCAATCTGGCCACCGTTCACATGCGCTGTTGTTGCCCAAGGTGGGGGAGGACAGGAAGATGAGTAATTAGGTAGTTGAGGTTGTGTTTGTGGTTGAGGATGAAATTGAGCTTGGACCCAAGGGACAACATAACTCCCGTATGGTAACTGATTTTCTACATAAGGATGGGACCCATAAAGATGCCCATTTGTGGTTGGGGATGCGCTAGGAGACATCGGTAGTTGAAGCATGTTTTGGTTAGAGGGTGACAGAGGTGTTAGAGTAGATTGGGGAGAAATCGTGGTGGTTGATAGTGTGATGCTCAAATGATCAACCATGTCTTGCTCTTTCATGGTAGTCCTCACAGGCGGAGGTGGGGTTGTCAGAACCAAAGAACTGAACGGATTGGTGCTTATGGAAGCTGTTGCTGGGACCATTGATGCTTCTGGAGTTAGGATGTCGATCAGATCATATGAATCAGCTCCACCAGCATTTGCCGGTGCATTTGCAGTAAGGTTAGATTTATTTCTGGTTTGCCTGCATTTAGGTTTACAGAGATTTTTAGTCATGAATATGCTAAATGTGACATTTGGAAATCTTAAAGAATGTCAGTAAATGCCATTGAAGTAGAATAACAAAATAAAACGAAGTAGGACCAACCTGTGAAGCAACATGACATGATCATTCTCTTCATCCTCTTCAATTTGTTTTTTTGTGGAAGTATTCATGTCTGTTTCTGTCTCTTTTGATATTGGGATCAGTTCAATTACTTCAGATGGTGCAGGGCTCACTTTCTCCACTTCAGTTTGTCTAGAGCTCATGTCTATGATTTCAGTTTGTCTAGGCATGTCTATTATTTCTGTTTGTTTGCGTGTCGTGTCTACAATTTCGGTTTGTGCAGGGCTCCTTTTTGTGTTGTCAGGTTGTCTAGGGATGGAGTTTCTTATCAAGACTTTACCAGACACTATGGCGTCATATTTGGCAAGTACATTGTTTAGACTGTCATTCAAACGGAGGCCGTGCGTCAGGAGATCCTGATCACTGCCACATACACACAAAAATTATCAAATGGGAGAATCTGATTATAAGACAGTTTAGCTTAACAATCTGTTCGAATATAACTTAAAATATCCTCCCAAATGTTGTAGATAGCTATAAAGTTGGCTGATTGTAATGGGATTTACAGAAGACTCACCCATTTGAATTCAAGAATTGAGCAAGCTTTTTCTGGTTGCAGCGACACTGGTCCACAAGCTCAAGCATCACTTCGCGTTTGTTAGGCTGTATCGGAAGGGTATAAAATGTATAGATATTGTTAGTAAGGTCTATAAGATTTTTTACTTTTTTTGGTGTTCAATTGTTAACAAGCATTATGCATGTACCTCGCATTCATTAGGGTTAAAATTGTACAACATGTCAGCTAGGACCTCCTTAATACTCCGAATACAGTCCATGTGTGATAAACTGAAGTTGCAAATGGTAGATAAACAGAGACAGTGTGAGGATTCAGAACAAAATGGCAATAGAAGAAACAGATATGTGAAAAATAAACAGTAACATGAACAGAGAGCTACGGTGCACTGAGCTAGTTGCTTCAAATTCCTCACCTTAGACTTTCCACTTCTTCAGTCTTATCCTGATCAGAAGATTCTGATTCTTTCAGGCTTAGTGAACTACTCCTTGACAGTTCTGACCCGGCTTGAGATTGTCCTTGTGTCAACTGTTTAACAGGTGGTGTGTATGCTGGACTCGTATCGGCTGGGCGTTCAGGGAATTGTACTCCAGCTCTCTGGCATTAATATAAGCTCCTTAGCAATTTCTTAGGTTTTGAGTTGGTACTCAGAGTATAATGTTTGTTTCACAAATATGACAGTTCATGTACATGTCTGAGCATGACCAGGTTTTGAGACTGTCTGCCTTCATGAATAGATAAAGTAGAGAATGTAATGTGCAGAATCGGCAATGCTTACCCTTAACTGGGTGTACGCCCAGTAATATTGAGGTCGTTTTCCATCAGCACCACCATATGCTTCTTGCCAAGTTTCAATCAGTATCAAAATCTTATCCCTCACTTGCGCATTAAACTGTTGATATTTCATACAATTATGCTCAAAAAAGCAGGCAAAAACTCAAATCCATGAAAATGAAGTGAGGTGATGCTTGCTAAGCACATTACTGAAAGAACAGGTAAGAGCATTTTTACCGACTTCCTAACGATCTTAGTAAGTTCGCGAAGGATATTTCGTTCACTTATTTGTAAGTGCAGGTAATCACCACAATTTTTCATCATGGTTTCCAAAAGCTTGAACAAAAAACAAGCAGAAGAGAATTAACAACATAATTTCAAATGATCTAAAAATGCAGCAATGATAGAGTTTGTAAATTCGTTATTCGCAATTTATACCGTCAAAGCAAGTATTTGAATCTTTGGGTTCCTATGCTTCAACCTTTTTTTCAATGCCTTAACCATATCTTTCGTTAACCTGCCAAAATTTCAAAAACAAACCATTGAAGAATTCTTACAAAATTTTGAGAATGAAGAAAAGCTACATTTCAAAATCCTGTACTATTTTATATTACCAGAGATTATTATTCATGGAATCACAAATAGCAAAGTTCATATGCCAATCAGGGCCGGCAAGCAATTCACTTGTTGCCTTATCAACTCTTGCTGTCAAGGAGTTAAACATTGTGTCTCTGTCTCTATCTCCAGTACTTTCCTATTGATCAAAACTTTCTCTGAAGATTGATTTTATTTTCTTCAAATATAAATTAGTGATAGTGAGAGACCAATTTTAGAGTATAAATTTACCAATAAATTTAAAAATAGTTTCCCAAGAAAATCTGCATTTGAAATGGATCTAATTGACCCTTTTTCTTTTTCATTTGGTTGTTCTTATTTTTCGTTTTTTCTATTTTGGTCATGATGTCCTAATTTCAGTGCCAGTAAAACATAAATGTTGATGCCAAATAACTCATTTTATTTAATTGTGTCACGTATTACAATTTAGTTTTTATTTTGCTCCCATTATGGAATGAACAAACATGAAAAATGGATGTTCAAATCAACAAATCTATTGATTTGAACATTGAGTCGGAACATCCGGCGCGCGTCTGTTGTAAGGACGCGCGATCGTACCATAGACGCGGAGTCAGAAGGAATGTCGCTGGAGTCAGAAGGATTGTCGCCTCTCACATATTCTCTCACCTCGCAACGAGAGCACTTTGGCTGAGTTGCAATCCAAACACCCAGCAGCTCCTCCACCCTCTATTCCGGATGACGTCGCAATTGGTGACCCAATAACAGTTGACTCAAGGGCTGTCGTTGGTGCCATTAAGAGTTTTCCTAGAGGTACTTCCTGCGGTCGTGATGGTTTGCGGGCTCAACATTTAATGGATGTATTAGGTGGTGCGGCAGCGGCAGTGTCAGATGAGTTGGTGGCTTCGATCACTGGGGTTGTCAACCTTTGGTTGGCAGGTAAGTGCCCTAAGGTTTTAGGCGAGCTTATCGCTAGTGCACCCCTTACTCCTTTACTCAAGCCCGGAGGTGGCCTTAGGCCAATAGCAGTTGGTACTGTATGGCGCCGTTTGGTCTCTAAGGTGGCTGCCTTTTCAGTTGGTAAGGATATGCAATCTTATTTGGGGGATCATCAGTTTGGTGTTGGTGTGCCAGTGGGGGGAGAGAGTATACTTCATTCTGTCAACAGTTTGCTGGAGTTGAAAGGTCACTCGGATAGCATGTCAATGTTGCTTATTGATTTTTCGAATGCTTTCAACATGGTGAGCAGGTCTTCTCTTATCAAAGAGGTTCGCCTTCATTGTCCAGGTATTTCTCGTTGGGTAGAATTTTGTTATGCTAGGCCTGCTAAAGTGTACTATGACCAATATATATTGTCTTCTGCACTCGGTGTTCAACAAGGTGATCCTCTCGGTCCCCTTTGTTTGCCTTGACATTTCATCCCCTTGTGAAGTCCATTGCTTCTCGTTGTAAGCTTGATTTACATGACTGGTACCTGGATGATGGCACTATCATTGGCGACACCTTGGAGGTTTCTCGAGCTTTGAGCATTATTGAGACTGAAGGGATGGGTAGAGGTCTTCATCTTAATATCAAGAAGACCGAAGTCTGTTGGCCCACTATTGATCCACGTAGTTTGGAGGTAGGTGTTTTCCCTCCAGGATATTAGTAGACCGAGCAAGGGAGTTAAGCTTTTGGGTGGACTCGTGAGTTTGGATTTGGAATTCATGAGTGACATGGCTCTTAATAGAGTGAATAAGACTATTCGGCTAATGTCCGCTATCAAGAAGCTCGGGGATCCCCAGTGAGATGTTATTACTCCGTAATTGTGTTGGTGTATCCGGACTATATTTTGCTATGCGTACTACTAATCCTAAGACTCTACAACAGTGCCTCGACCTTCTTTGATGACCACCGATCCAATATTTGAGGCTTTTAATCACTTTGGAGATGGTCTCTGGGTTTGGACCTTTGCAACAAAGACTGGCTACTCTTTCTATCAAAGATGGTGGTCTTGTCATTTATACCATGGCTGACACTCGCGCCTATTGTTATCTTGCCTCTCAGAGTCAGACTGCCTCGGTACGGAAGGTGATACTTGGTAGCTCCTTCTCAACGGATATTGGGGTTGCCTATCAGACGGCTCTTCATAATTTCATTCAGGTATGTGGTTTGCCTTCTAACTTCTGCGTCAATGACACTGCCCCCCCTTCTATGCACTCCCTGGCAGTCACTTATTTTGATGCGGTTAAGAAGCAAATCCCCAACCAATTTACTTTATCTGCAAGAGACTCCGTTCTTTGGCAATGCAACCAGACCAAACACGCTCAAGACTACCTTTTGGTTGTTCCGATCAGCAGCCTGGATAAGTGCCTTGGCCCAAGACAGTTCAGAGCAGTAGTTTGTTATCGCCTTGCAATAGGCCTATGGATATATTTGGTGACCACGCGCTTCATTGTGCTAATGATGTCGGTCTGAAGTTTCGCCATGACTTGGTACGTGATGTAATTGCAAATATTTGTTTCAAAGCTGGTGTCCATGCTCGCGAGGAGGTTGCCTTGGGCTTTGTGTCTGAGAACAATAAGGATTTACGTCCAATGAGATATCCTTGTTCTCAAGCTGGGAAAACGGCCAAGATGTGTGTATGGATGTCACAGAGTCTCCCCTTTCTCGGAGATGGTGTTCGTACATTCGCCCCAGGCCGGAGCTATCTCAAAAGCAATCTCGCGTAAACGTTCTAAATATTTGAATGTATGCACTTCGCATGGCTATGGTTTGGGTGTGCTAGCCTTTACCACCTTAGGGGAACTTAGTGATGATACGGTTTGTTTTTTCAAGCGTCTGAAAAATTGTTTACTTAGTCATGACGCTGGTAGTGGTCTTGGTAGTTTTATTTTTCACAGATTAGGTGTTGTTATTCAAAAAGGAGTTGGTGCTCAGCTTGTTGCGCGGCTACCAACTAAAACCTCTTATGTCAAATGTTAATTTTGAGATTATCTTTATTATCTTTAAATTTTAACATGTAATAAAATGATTTTATGATTTATTATTAGTAAAATAATCAGAAAATTTCCAATTAGTATTATAATTATGGTTTATTTTTTATTATTTATTTTATTAGTTAAATAATTTGTGGGACTAAACTCTTGTTAGTTTATATAAATAAAATATTAGTGGGACCCAACTCTTATTAGTTTATGTTAATAAAATCAATAGTGGGACCCTAAAATATCAGATTTGTTCATTTTGTCTTGTTTCCCATAGTGGAGAATGCATTTTGTACATCCAAATGGATCAACAAATTTTAATTTTTGTTCATTGCCATAGTAACTGCTCTAAAGTTACATCCATTCCTATCAATTTGCAAAAGTACTTGACAAAAGCACATATTGCTATGACTACTATTACCAGGGACGGAGCCAGAAATCTTTCACAGGGGAGGCTAATGTATAAAACATATATTTTAGGGGGGGGCTTATTGAGGGATTTTCCTCCAAATAACAAAACCATCAAGGGATGTCTAATGAATTAACAAAAAACAGGGGGGGCGGGGGCCACCCCTAGGATGCACATAGCTCCGTCCCTGACTATTACAAAAACAGCAGAGGCATAACACACAACAAAAAGAGAAAAGGAAAGGCAATGACGAAGTTTATAGCTAAATATGCATCATCTCATAGCTCTGAGGTCGTTAACGGCATCAAGGACGATAATAACTGCAATGACGAATGCAGAGTCATGATTTGGCTGCACAGTAACGTTAAATGTATCCTTTCCGAGCACCACGCTGTTTACTGTGTGTTTCTTGTGCATCTGCAATCAATTGTTTAACAAGCATGATTAAGACACTTTCCCGAATTCTCAAAAGAAGAAACTTCTAATTAAAATTACTTCAGAATGCTTACTTGAGCTATGATGTTATTAGAATCTTTGTCTCCGTCTCCGGCATATACAGTACAAGATCTCTCCAACCAGTTACCTTTGACCTTAAAATCACACACATCCTCTTTTGTGTTGTTTGGTAAGAACACATCTAGTTTGGTAGTCCACTGAATACAATGAGACTGTCTCGCAGTGAATACGAGGTCTTTCATATCTGTGCTATCTCCCTTGAAGACGTTAAACCTCCTGTGTGCAGTCATTACCTGAATATAAGAACCAAATTGCACAGTGTGCGTTATATATAAATCTCCACATACTGAAACTTTGTGAAAATTAGCTGGTTATAAACGTCTCCACTGATTTGTTTGCCTCATTGATCGGGTGATTTCTGGATGATTAACAAAACACAGGAACGCAATGAAATTGTACCTTTTCAAGAATGGTGACAATAGGGACTCCAGCAGGGTCACGTAAGACACGGTGGTGACGGACGAGAGTAAGCTCATCCTTGATATCGAAAACAGGATTTCCGTCAACATCTGAAACTGTATAGTTATCATGTGTCAATTTCAGAACCTTTCTCATAATTGTGAGATCAACTGGATAAGGTGCACAGTACTTGGGACTAATGACCGAGACGGCACCACTAGTTAATGTGGGTGGACAGCTTGGTTGAGGCTTCCCGGCGAGGTAGTTACTGGATTTAGTGATAGCGTCGTTGCAATGTTCTTGATTCATTTTTTGAAAACTGTAACTGAAAGGATTTAAAAAATTCTTTGACAAGAGGGAGATATGAAACAAAGGATGAAGCTCGACTGATTTTTGTACTTGAAATTCTCATTTTATTGATTTATTTGTCGGCCATGTAATTGATATTTTAATATTCTTTGATGTAATTGATATTTTAATATGTAAGAAAATGACAGTCAATTTATGTACACAAGAGAATTTTCTCCAAGAGTTGAAATATTGAGACTTAAACGAATAAAATGTGTTGGAATTTAGCAGCCCTTATCTTCTTCGTATCGATGGCTTTCTGTAAAGGACCTTAACATATTTTTCAGTTAAAGTGGGCAATGAGGATTGATTTGTGTGTTGATATCACAAACCGATGTTTGAAGATAAGGGAGACCTGGAGAGTCGAAGGTAGATTCTGGTCACAAGGCCCATTTTTTTCACAATCAAAATCATCCGATCTGTGCAGGTATGTTTCTCATAGAACCTGCCATTATAGAAGAGAAAATTAGGCGCACGCCCAAAAAAAAAAATATTCTCATTGTCGAGCCCACAATTAATTTTAGGTACCGTGACACCCATAATTATTTCCGTGACACCTATAATTATATGAAATTATTAAAAATGTTTGCATGACGGATTATGCATCACCATGACGGGTTATGCATCCGGGGTATAATTGGCAACGCAACTTGGATATAAGATATCTAAAAATCCGCGCTTTGGAATTTTACAAATTTCATATTGTTGGAAATCTTTTTAAGAGAGCTACGCAACGAGTACAAACAACAATATCAAATTTTTGTTTTTCATGAAAAAATCGGAGGTGATCATCATTTTAGGCAAAATTTTGAAAACTGACTACATAACCATTATGCAGCCACCAAAAAAGATGCATAACACATTCTGCAGACGCATAACGAATTATGCAACCATTTTCTCGACTGCATAACAAAGTTATGCATCTATAACACGTTATGCAACCATTGTTTTGGTTGATTTTAGTGCATACAGAAAAAATTGATGCATAATGCGTTATGCAACCATATTTACGGATGCATATCATGTTATGCATCCATTTTCCCGATGCATAATGCATTATGCATTCATATTTTGGATGCATATCAAGTTATGCATCCATTTTCTTGACTGCATAACAAGTTATGCAACAATTTTTGATTTCATACCTAATAAAAAAGATGTCAGATAATGTGTTATGCATCCATTTTCTTGACTGCATAATAGTTTATGCAGACATTTTCTCGACTGCATGACATGTTATGCAGTCATAACAACATCACCGCTTCATTATCATCCATCAAACCACTGTCAACAACAACTCCATTAGCAACACTATAGCAACTATAAGAACACCAACTGATTCCTGCAGGGTTTCATAGGAATCAGCATTTTCTGATCCAAGTAATGTCAGATGAGCATCTTTTACGGATGTGAAATGGAACAATAAACGGTCCTTTCTTCTGCTTGATTTATTTTTTATCTGAAATCCGTTCTTTATCTCTATAATCCCAGATCAGTTGTACTCCACCATTCCCCATTTGGGTTAAATTTTCTTCTTCTTCTTCTTCTCTGCAACTCCACATCAACAAAAGAAAAGAAAACCACTCTTCAAGTTCAAAACCACTCTCATTCGCCATGACAAACCATCAAGTTTCCATTCGTACTCTTACAAACTTCTACCCAGACACACAAGATGTTTACTCGGATCATCCTTTGGATTTGAAAAATACACCCATGGTAATCGAGAAAATCAAAACGGTGTAACCAAGGATCTTTCAAACAGTTGATCACTGGATTCAACAGATTTACAGTGATTACAAAGAGACTTTGGATCGTTGTGCCAAAAACGATGACTGGGGAAGTTTCATCGTTGCTCTTGATGTTGAATGGAAACCTGCTGTGTATGATAATCAAGCTCCGATTGCAATACTAAAAATCTATGTTAGTTCATGGTTCAGATCCGGTAGATGTTTGATTTTTCAGATCTCACGTTATTATCAACTCCCCAAATCTCTTTATAGGTTTCTTTTTAACTATCCGTCTTCTAGGGTTTTGATTGAATTAGATAGAAAGATATCAAAATAAATATATTGTTAATGGTGTTTTCGTCGTCATATTTCTTATTCCAAAGATTGAATCTTCAAAATTAACAGTAGATGATTATCTCTGATCTCGTAGTTCCTCTTTTTGCCTCTCGTTTTATGAACAAAGAAAAGAAATCTCGGAATAACATAATTTTAGAAAATCTGGGTGTGGGAGAAATTTTCACCGAGAAAATGGGTGCGCGCTTGTAGATTTCTGGGCGTGGGTTTCACAGTGGAGAAAATCTGAAGAATGGGTATGTATGTAGTTTTCACATTATAGAACCTCCCCTCAGTTTGTGCGGATGAACCAGTCGAGTTTTAATCTCCTCCTTTAGAGTAGGGGCGGAGCCAAGAATTTTGTAATGGGATGCAAAATTTGCTATGGGTGATAATAAATATTAGGGGGCAAAAAAGTAAAATTAGGCTTGGATATAGAAAAAAATTTCTTATTGGGCCTAAAATAGGCTTTGGAGCCAGTTGGGCAGGGGGTGCAAGTGCCACACCCTTGCAATGGGCTGACTCCGCCCATGCTTTAGAGCAAGCTATCAGAAAAGTTATGAAACAATCTATTCCTCTCGAAAACTCGCTGGATAGGGTTGTTAGAAAGTAAAACGCAAAACCCCTTAACTATATATCTTTCATAATGGCAAAAATGTCCCTAGTTAATTAGCATTAATCTATTAAATTATTTAAATAAACCTTGTTAGATTATATTAGTTAAGTAAATATTTTTGTTATTGTTTTTGTTAGATTTAACTTATGAATGTTGTTTGAAAAAAGGTTTCGGAAAAAAAAATGATTTTTGAGAATTTTTTAACAAAAATGAATTACTCTAGCTAAACACTTTTCAAAATTAAAGTGCACAAATTTAGTTGGTTTAATTCTTCAAATTACAGAAGCAATTAACACTTTCAGGATTTTCGGGCATGAAAGTTGTCATGCACTCAACAAAATAATAGCATGCCAATGAAAATAATGACATAAAATTTAATTATGCTTTATTCATTAACCACCATGCCGACTAACAGTTTTAACTAGTACTCATGCTATAGAAATTGTTGCATGATGACTATTAGAGATTTTTCATTAAGTGAATGGTTTGATAAATGCCTCGCTCATTGTCAAGGTATTAAATCCGTAACATGCCGACTTACTCAGCAGGGTCATCAAGGTTTGGATTTTGCAGAATGACGACTTTGGTACTTGCATTATTTGTTTTTGTTAAAGTCGTTATTATACACAAAAATAACATTGACGACTATAATGTAGTCGACAGGTTGTGTGGTGCTGAAGCATGATGACCGGTTATCAACCCAACAAAATTGAAACTCAAAAAATGTAATCTATTTTATACAATATTGGTTAGTAAATTGATTCAAATTATAAAACTTCTTTTAATATAACATCATATATAGGGCTGAGTTGCGCTCTGCGAATCGGGCGACGAACTCGGTGATTTTTTTTCTTTTTCTGCATCGGATTTCGATCTATTTTTTCATTAATTGAGGTGATTTTCTCGGCTGAATTCAATGATTGGTGTTGATTTTAGTGTTGATCTTAGTTACGGGTAATTAATCTGTCTTGAAAGAGATTTTTGTTACTGATTTTTGGTGGATTAAAAGAATTTTTTGGGTTTTGTTCATCGAAATATGGGATCGATTTTAAATAACCCTAATTTTAGTTTCTTTTCTGTATCTCATGAGAAGAGAATTGAAGGTGAAGTTGCTAGTTCTGTTCCATCTTTATATATACCTGATGAGGAAATGGATGAAAGTATTAGTGAATGAAATTATAGTTTAATTGGGAGATTAGATTTTGTTAAATTGAAATTTGTTGCTGCTGAAGAATCTTTGAGGAAACAATGGACAACATCGGGTAACTATCAACTAATTCCTCTTGGCAAAGGTTTTTTTATCATCAAATTAGAAAATGAGAAAGATATGAAACATATTTGGAATGGTTTTTGAAAAGTTGATAATCAGATACTTAAGCTGAGACTTTGGGAACAAAATTTTAATCCTGCTGCCCAGAAAACAACAACTGCTTTTGTATGGGTAAATTTTCCTGGTTTAACTATTGAATATTGGAAGGAAAAGATACTTATGTCTTTGGGTGATTCAATTGGAAGAGCTATAAAGGTGGATGACACAAGTTTAAAAAGGGAGGTTGGATATTATGCCAGTGTTTTAGTTGAAGTGGATTTAGCTCATAAAATTCCTAATCAAGTTTTAGTCAAGAACAAATATGGCAGTTTTGAACAAGAGGTTCATATTCCAAAAATTCCTAATTTCTGCAGTCATTGTAAAGATGTTGGACATTTGGTTACTGAATGTAGAATGCAGAAAAAAGAACACGTGCAGGAAAGTGTTATTGGTGAAGTACCAAACGTGCAAAGGAAAATTTGGAAACAAAAGGAGAAGCATGCTCAAACTCCTATTGGTTTTGATATTTGTAACACTCCAACAAAGAAGCATAATGATGTTGAGAATGAAGATTTTAGTGAAGATGAAATAGTAGATGCTATTATCCCAACTTTGGAGAAGACAAATGAGAATGTAAATGTTCATGAAAATGACAATACAGGTAAATTTCATATTTTGTATTACCTGTTGTGAATGATGAGTTTCCCCCTTTAAGTGTAAACAAATTGTTGAATGTTGCAACTAGTAGCTCTTCTGTTATTAATAAAATCATTGTGGAAGCTGAAAGGGAGCAAGGGGTACAAGAAGTTGTGAAGACAATTGTTAAACCAAAGAATATCAGTTTGATTACAACAAGGAAGCATACTGCTATGAATTTAGTGAAAGAGAAAAAAGGGGTGAGAAGTCCTACTACTTCTCAATCTAAACTTTCTTTATGAAGACAATTTTTTGGAATATCAGAGGCTTAAGGAGACCTAGAGCCAAAGATAAACTAAGAAGTTTAGTAAAAAAAATTAGTCCTACTTTAGTTTGGGTGGTGGAACCAAAAATAAAATGGAATTCTAAAGATTGCAAAAGCCTAAAGTTATCAGGTATGAATAGCAAGTTAATTCATAATTCAGCTAATGGTGAATAAGGGAATATATGGTTATTTTGGAGTGCTTTAATTACTGAACCTACTGTGGTATCAATAACAAGACAAGTGATTACTGTTAATGTGGGAGGGGTTTTAGTTTCTAGTATTCATGCAGCTTCACTTTCTGTGGATAGAAGGGAATTATGGACAAAATTAATGAATTTAAGTGCTATGGACCTACCATGGATGCTAATTGGTGACTTTAATATTGTATTAAGTGTTGATGAAAAAATGGGTGGAAGATCTCCTTTAAGAGTATCAATGCAAGACTTCCATGAAATGCTGAGTTTCTGCAGTTTAGTTCAAGCTCCAAGTTCAGGTTTGTAGTATACATGGTGCAATAAAAGAGCAGGTGTTAAAAGAATTATATGTACTTTGGATAGAGCTCTGTGTAATGTAAAATGGTTTGAGAAATATCCTACATGGAGCTATAAGGTGGGGGTAATAAATATCTCTGATCACAGTCCACTAATGGGTTCTTGTGTAAATATTCCCAAACCAAAAAATGCTCCTTCCAGAGTCCTAAAAATTTGGCTAGAACATGAATATTTCAAGAGAGTAATTAAAGAAGTTTGGAATGAAGATGAGCAAGGTAATCCTATTTTTGTTTTTATGAAAAAAATGAAGACCATGAAGATAAGAATAAAAGAATGGAATTGGAGTATTTTTTGGTGATATAAGAATCAAATTGGCAGAAGCTGAAAAAGAAGTATTGAAGGCAACTATAAATTCAGATAAAGAACCAAGTAATATTTCACTTTTAAACAATTTGGTGGTGGCAAGAGGAAAACAGGAGATCTTAACACAGCAACATCACTCAATTTTACAACAAAAAGCAAGAGTAAATTGGTTAAAGGATGGTGCAACAAATACCATGTTTTTTCATACTTCAATAAAGTTAAGACAAACTGCAAATACTATAGCTGAACTTGAAGATGATGATGGTACTATAATTAGTGATCAAGCAATGATTGCTAACTCTTTGGAGAATCATTTTAAAGATAAATTTAAATTCAAAGAGGTTAACTTTATGGAAGGAATTTTTGATGCAATCCCAGAAGTGGTGAATTCAGATGACAACAAGATGTTAGAAAGTACACCTTCAGCTCAGGAGATTAAATAAGCAGTGTTTTCATTGAATGCTGACAGTGCTCCTGGTCCTGATGGATTTCCAGGTTTCTTCTACAGATATGCTTGGGAGATTATTGGTGATGGAGTAATCAATGCAATAAAATATTGTTTGAGGAAAGGATTCATCCCAAAAGGTCTAAATTCTAACTTTCTATTCCTATTACCTAAAGTAAAGTGTGCTAGAAAACCAAACCAATTTAGGCCTATATGACTGAGTAATTTCAGTTTTAAGATTTTTACAAAGATTATGACTTCTAGAATGTATGGGCTGATGGAGAAACTAGTGTCAGAGCAACAGGGAGCTTTTATAAAAAAAAATAGATGTATTCAAGAACAAATTATTTTGGCATCTGAATTGATAAATGAACTAGATACAAAGAGGAGAGGTGGAAATGTAGGATTAAAATTGGATATTACATAAGCTTATGATTCACTGAGCTGGGAATTTCTCTTTGAAGTCATGAAAAGATTTGGTTTCTCTCAAAAGTTCATAATGTGGCTACATCAGTTGTTTACTTCAGCAAGAATTTCTGTTTTGGTAAATGGTGGTCCAGTTGGTTTCTTTGAAGTGAGCAGAGGGTTGAGACAAGGTGATCCATTATCACCAATTTTATTTGTGCTAGCTGAGGATGTCTTGAGTAGAAGTTTGTGTAAAATTGTGGAGGAAAATCAAATTGTGCCAATGGTAAATGTAAGAGGAGTACACTCTACACATATTCTATTTGCAGATAATGTGTTTTTATTTTTCAATGGGCATAAAAGAAATATATAGAAGGTGATGAAGCTTTTGAGTGACTATCAATCATCCTCTGGGCAAGTGATCAATCAAATGAAGAGCAAGCTTTTTGTGGGGGGTGTAACTGAAGCCAGAAAACATCAATTTGCAAATGAACTTCAAATGAATCTTTCTACTTTCCCAGACAAGTATTTGGGTGTAATTTTAAAACCAGGAGTTGTAAAATCAAGTATTATGTGGGGTGTAGTGGAAATGATACAAAATAGATTGACTGGATGGATTGGGAGAATGCTATCATTTAAAGACAGAATAACACTTGTAAAATCAGTTTTATGCAGCATTCCCATATATAACATGTCAGTCTACAAGTGGCCTGCAAGTGTGGTAATGATTTGTGAAAGACTCATAAGGAATTTTTTATGGACAGGGGATCCATATGAAAGAAAAAGTATTACTTTAAAGTGGAATGCAACATGTAATCCAATGGAGGAAGGAGGTTTGGGCATTAGGAGAATGGAAGTGATAAACAAGGCTCTGTTAATGAAATTAGTTTGGAAGATACAAAATTCTGAAGCTGAATGGGCTAGATTTATGAGAGCAAAATTTACTAATGAAAATGGTGAATGGATTACATGTTATAAAAAATCTTCAGTATGGCCTGGTTTAAAGTGGGTTATGGATGAAGTAAAGTTACATACAAGATGGCTAACATGATCAGGTGAGAAAATTTCAATTTGGAATGATGCTTGGATTAAAGAGAACGCTCTTAATGAACTTTTTGAGGAAGATGAATATATGTTGCAGAATAAAAACATGAAAGTTGCAAAATTGATTGTCAATGGTGAATGGTTAATCCCTCCTAGAATGTTACAATACTTCCAAAAGGAGGAATTACCAATTTTGTCAAAGAAGAAAGACACTAGAATTTGGACTGGAACAATGACAGGTGAGTTCACTGTGTCATCAGCTGTGGAATTGATTAGGGAGCATTATCAAAAAGTAACATGGGCAAAATGTGTTTGGAAACCAATTCTTCATCCCACAACAGCAAGTAATGTATGGAAAATAGTGAGGGGGATTTGTGCAACTGATGAAAGCAGGAAAAAAAAGGGGGGGTTCAGTTTAGCCTCAAAATGTTATATATGTGGTGTTGATACTAATAACCTGGAGCATATATTGTGGTTTTGCAACTTCAGTCAGTTAATATGGAAATGGCTTGGAGGAATTTTCTTGTTCTGTAATCCAGAATCATATGAAGATGTTATGAATTTTGCTAAGCATAAAAGTGGAGCTGTAAGAGATATTTGGATACTTGTTGCTTCCATAACTATGATGGAGCTTTGGTTCTTAAGGAATAGAATTTGTTTTGATGAGGAGAAAGTGGACCTGGGAAGTTTCAAGAGAAGAATAAAACAATATACTAAAGACTGTGCAGTGAGAATAAAGAGTCTCATATGGGACTGTAGTTATGACTAGATGGTTTTTGAAAAATTTGATCTGAAGAATCAACCAATAAGACTACAGAAGATTGTAGAAGTTAGATTTTTCTTACCTGCAAAAAATCAAACACTCATTTGTTGTGATGGTGCATCTAGAGGCAATCCTGGTACAGCAGGTTATGGATTTGTGTGTAGAGATGATCATGGAGCTTTCATATATGCAGAAGAAAAAGGATTGGGGATTGCAACAAATTATATTGCTGAAATTAATGGCAATTGCTGGAGCAGCTGAATGGGCTTTGCAGAACAATAAACTTGATTTGTGCATCAACTCTGATTCTAAAGCTGCAGTGAGTGCTTATAAATATGGGAAGCTTCCATGGTTTGTTCAGGTAAGATGGAGAAGAATAAAGGAATTGCTAAAGAGTATTCTATTTGTACATAGCTTGAGGGAAGTGAATTTCTCTACTGATTCAATGGCAAAGAAAGGTGCATGCTTGGAGTGTAGTTGCAGGAAATCCCACAACACACCCCTCATCATATCTTGATAATAATTTCTAGATCTAAACTTATTTGATATGAAAATAGAGATAAAAATCCTAAAATTATAAATGGAGACACAAGAATTTACGTGGTTCGATCAATATGATCTACATCCACGGAGTTAGGATTTTTCACTATGATTATTGAAATTACATAAGTATTACATTGGGACTCCATTAATGAGTATTTGGAGCCCTCAGTCTAGTTTTAGGGAAGAAGATGATAAAGAAAATAAATCTCTCTCTCTCTCCCTCTCATCAAAATGTCTATCCCCCCCTTCTCTCTCCTGCTCTCCTCTTTATATAGGATATTACATAGTGGATGACAGCTCATGTACAACTAATATTTCCCTTAATTTCGGATTTATCTTGCGACATTTCGCAGGTCTACAAATGTTAGTCTTCGCAAGTCTTCTTGAATTTTCGCAGAATCGTCACACCTTTCTCATATTTAAGTTAATGTCATTTGTTGCATCGTTTCTAATATTTCTTCTGCGATATTATTATGTTGCGTCGTTAATAATTCGCAAGTGAAGGTTGCTGCGATATTCTGCTCCTACATCTTGCCTCTTTTTTCTTGAATATTGCTTGAAGAGCGATCTTCAAGAAAAAATCAGTTGTTGTAGTTGTTGGAGTGAGATATGTGTTGTTGGAGTAGTCTTTGATCTTTGTTGATGAAGGAACAAGCGAAAGAATACTGGACTTGAAAAGTACGTACTTGCCTCTATTCTTTTACGAAGTTCCGAAGCTTTGAAAAGTAATTAGAAGTATCATCTTGAAGTATAAGAAGTATGAAGTACGAAGTATCCTTGAAGAAGTATATGAAGTATCCATCCTTAAATGTGAGTAATAAGTATTGCCTCTATTCATGCCGAGAAGATAAAGAACATAGAATGTTTTCTTGGTAATCCATAGTTGCCTCTGTTCTTTATCTATGAAGGTAGAATCCTTGAGAAAATGTTGAATGAGCGAATTGTTTCTTTATTCTTATCTTGCCTCTGTCTCATGCTTTGTGCTCATGCGATAGTATAATCTCTTCAAGTTGCTTATAATTTTGCAAAATAATTGTGCGAAATAACCACATTTTGCAAAATAATCATATTCTGAGAAATTCTGACTTATTCTCGCGAAATTATGAATACTTCAAACGAAATTATGAATACCTCTGCGAAATTCCGAATAATACCCCGAGAGATTCTCGAATAATACTCCGAGAGATTCTAAATAGTCTTTGCTGAGAGATTGAATAATACCTTTGAGAGATTATAAATAGTACCGCTTTGAGAGATTCGAATAATATTTCTTTTTTATCTTCGCTGTCTCAGACTCATTTCCATGTATATATTCGCAAACTTATTTGTTTGCATATAATCATTTTCGCAAGCTTATTTGCTTACTCATTTTCTTGTGTGGTCTTATTTTGCCTTCCTAGTTAAAGGTCTTATTGTGCCACCCCTCGTCATTGCGACAAAATCGCAGGACGTCTTTACACTTTCATGTAAAGACCCATTGATCTTGCCTTATCATTTCTTTAGTATTATTGCCTCTGCAGGATGTTTTTATTACGACAATATGACAGGCCTATAAATTCTTGCGAACTTAAAGCCCCATGACATTGCCGTCTTGCGACGAAATCGCAGGACGTCTTTACACTTTCATGTAAAAACCCATTGATCTCGTCTTATCCTCGCGTTTTGTATTATTGCCTCTTTAGGATCATCGCACAAATATGACAAGCCTAAATTTTCTTGCGAAAATAAAGCCTCATGACATTTGCGTCTTAAGACACTTATCAGCTCCCTAATGGAGGGTGCCGCCCTTATCACCTCCCTGGTTGCCCCTTCAAGGAGGCGTACATCGGCCATACAAGACTAGCTCCTCCCATCCGGTCTTAACAACAACCAGTTGTTTTCGCAACCTCTTATCCCTTATACCTATAGGGCTTATGGTTATGAGACTGCACCCTAAGTGGAGTTTTCTTCGGGCCGAGTGCAGCATGTGTCAAGACTTGCCAAGAATGGCCGAGACACTTCAAATGTCCCAGGCACTCTTGGCTCAACAGTGTACCTCGGTGCCTTGATCATACACTGACTCCTTAGAAGAGACCCTCGGTCGTCCAACCAGGGTATAACCTTATATATATAGTTGGAAATCCAAGGTATCTCTCCTGGATGGGCTTTATTGACCCCAAATCTCCATGACTCAGGTTCCAGGGGCGGTGTAACCTTTTCCATGAGCCATGTCAAGAGATACCCCCTTATATGACGCACTTTAGGTCTTACATTTGCCTCTTGCGAAATTTTATTCGCGAACTAGGGTGTACGCCATAAAGGTTCGTCCCATTCTTATGTCTCTGCGAAATTTTATTCGCGTTTCTTTATTCTTTCATTCATTCTTTCACTTCTTTCATTTCTTTGCGAGATATCTGTGCGAAATGATCATCAACTCTTTTCTTTGCCTCTGCGGAATTATAGCACACTTGATGAAACTTTTTTTTTCTGTGCGAAATTAACTCTCCTCTGCAAAATTATCAAAGAGCTTGCGAAACTTAGCTTTCTCTGTGACTTACTATTTTGAGAAAAATGTATTGCTGATTGCATCATGGACTGACTTCGCATAATGGAGGTATTTCTCATAATGGGACAGAAGACTTAGTGTGAAGGAAGACTGTGCGAAGTAAAAAGGGAAGGAGAGAAAAAAAAATATTTTGGGAAGGGGAGGGTCGATCTCGAGTCTTCAAGCTCATAATCTTCGCTTCCAACCATCTGTGTTGGCTTCTGTTTGTGTTGGAACTGCATGATTAATTTGATTTATTCTCATTTTGATGTCCTTTATGTACTCTTACTCTTCGTCCTTTCTTCTTCTTCTTCTTAGCATGTTGCGAAATTCGCAGATTTCCTCTCTGAATCTTTTAACTGAGTTTCTACTTTTCGTCACGGCTCCAATTATTGATACTTCCCTGTACTTCCTCATCTTTGTCAAAGTAAAAAAAAAATTCTCTCCTGCGATATTCGCAGATGTAGCTTTGCTTTGCTTAAGCTACTGGAATCTTCGCTGGAGTTTGGTGACGAAGTAATTAAAACCATTGTGTCTTTTCTTCTCTTCGTTGATTGTTCTAGCTGAATTCTTTTGCTACTTGTCGAGGATGAGAGTTGCGGTGAAGAGAATGCTTGTTGGTTTTGGACGGGTGGGACTAATATATTTTCGACTGACTTGTAACGAAGTAAGGTGACCATCATTACTGATTTGAGGCAAAATAATTCTCCCTGCGAAAATTAGGGGATGGTACTAATCCCGTTGTTTGCTGCAAAATATTTCTTCCCTTTGTTTATTGTAAGCTAGTCATGGTCTGTGTTTGTTATATGCATTTCTTGCTGTTCATTTTTTACTTGCTCTTCTTCTTCATTTACGATTTGAATCTCCCAAAGCTGGGTGGCTATAAGTATGGGAATGCATTCTTATTGTGCTCCGCCTGAAGCTTTGATATCTCATTGGATTAAGTTGCTGCGAATATTTAATTGGGATTTGGCTTTGCGAAGTGAATGGATGAAATGGGTTGCTTCGCTAGGATTGATGAGCTAAGTAGTCTTCGCTGACAAGTTACTCTCAGTTATTTGGCAGCCAATATTAGACATATGACGAAGTTAACTTCGAATTTGCAGATCTTATTCGCTTTAAACAAGTTGTTTGTTGGTATCTTCTTTTGGCTTCGATGATACTTCACTGAGTATGATGACAAAGCTAGTTTTTCCTATGGAGTCATATTAGCTTACTCATTGAAGGTCACAATTGGGTTTACTGAGAACTCTTCGTTCGTTGACGATGCCTTGAGTATTCATTAGTCAGCAGATTAGTTGCGTCTCTTTCGTTATCAAGTACTTTCTACTGTTGATGGGTTTGACCTTTGAATATCATTTTGTATACATCCCGGTGAGCAGCATCACTTCTTTTGGTATTTGGTATTGATCTGTATGCCTCTTTGGATTCTTTTCTTCGCTGGTTCTCCTCTTCGTCTATGGTGTAAAACTTGACTGCTGCATGATGTAATATCTCTTAGCAGAACCCTTCTTCGCAGACTCTGCTAAATACAATAGACTTTTCTTCGCAAAACCCTTCTTCGCTGTTCAAACTGGACTGCTGCATGGTTTGGTTTCGTTGTTTTTCTATGTTTGTTGTGTCTTCTTCTTTCCTTTATTGATATTTCTCCCCTATACTTAGACGAAGTGATGTCTTCGCTGGAACACAGCTATATTCTCTTTTTCTTTGTTTGAAGTTTTGATATGTTGTCTTGGCTCACGAGATATACTAATGGATGGCAGTACCGAAATTTTGTTGCCACTATAGCTGGATTATTTGGTGGTTTAGACCTGTTCTCTTCCTCATGCTGATGCTTCTCTTCATTCTTCCTTAGATGTACCAAGTGACGTCAATGATTCCTTCTCTGGTAATCGCAAAGCTGATCTTCGCTGGAACCTCCGTTGAAGTAAACTTCTTATATATCTCTTCTCTCAATCTGATCTTCACTCTTTGATAAATGTTATCTTTGCGTCTTTGGGAGTTGACTTCTTTTCCGAACTGGTTCATCTATTCCGAAGTGATTTTGCTGGCGAAATTGCAAGTTGACGATTTGGATATGTCATATTATGTCTTGGCGAACTAAACTCGTGGTACAGAAAAGCTCGTGAAAATATTGGGCCAACAAAGTGATCTTTGTTGTTATTCTTTTCTTCGCGTGTAATTTATGCTGGGAAGATCTCCAATCATGCATTGCTGCAAACAACAAATCAATCCAATGAAAAATCTAGAGAAGTTTGTGCTGAACCTTGTCTTTGTGGAGAATGTAATTATCATCGAAAATGCCTCTGGTTTTGTTCATGGGAAAATTCTCCAAATCAGCTGAATTTTTTTGATATTCAATATGTTTGGAATCTGTCACATTGGTTTGTAAAACAGGCTTTGTAGTTTATTATTCTGTAATCAAAAATCTCGCTTTGAATCAAGTTTTTAACGAGAAAAATAAAATTTTGTGTAGAAACAGTTAGTAGTTTTGGAAAAATCTTTTCGAAAAGTTTTGTTTTAAATCACCAGATCTAAATACTTAAGAGTAAAAATGAAAGAGATAAGGAAAAATTTATCCTTTTAAAACAGATTCTCGATGTGGCTTAACTTGATTTTGTTGTAACCGATCCCTCCATTGTTGCCTGTTGATGGAACTTTTCCCCTGGAACTTCTTCTTTTGCCCCAGAATTTGTAGATCCAATTTAATCCATCTCTAACAGTTGACAACTTCTCTTTATTTTCTTCAATCTAACAAGTAGTAGTTCCCTATTTCTAGCGCCAAAATGTAGTTGCAGGAAATCCCACAACACACCCCTCATCATATCTTGATAATAATTTCTAGATCTAAACTTATTTGATATGAAAATAGAGATGAAAATCCTAAAATTATAAATGGAGACACAAGAATTTACGTGGTTCGATCATTATGATCTACATCCACGGAGTTAGGATTTTTCACTATGATTATTGAAATTACATAAGTATTACATTGGGACTCCATTAATGAGTATTTGGAGCTCTCAGTCTAGTTTTAGGGAAGAAAATGATAAAGAAAATAAATCTCTCTCTCTCTCTTATCAAAATGTCTATCCCCCCCTTCTCTCTCCTGCTCTCCTCTTTATATAGGATATTACATAGTAGATGACAGCTCATGTACAACTAATATTTCCCTTAATTTCGGATTTATCTTGCGATATTTCGCAGGTCTACAAATGTTAGTCTTCGCAAGTCTTCTTGACTCTTCGCGGAATCTTCACACCTTTCTCATATTTAAGCTAATGTCATTTGTTGCATCGTTTCTAATATTTCTTCTGCGACATTATTATGTTGCGTCGTTAATAATTCGCAAGTGAAGGTTGCTGCGATATTCTGCTCCTACATGGAGAGAGGAGCAACAATGAGTTACACTAGAAAACCAAGTTTCATCCATGCTCTGGAATCACCTGAACAAATTTACTATAGATTTTGCTGATTTCAAAATAGGTTGTTGGGCTCCAATTATTGGGCTTGTTTTTAGTTTGTTTCTTTGAGCTTTTTTTTTTCTTCAGTTTATCTGTTTTTTGGGCTTTATTTTCCTTGGAACATTTGAGTGATTGTATTTTTTTCCTAAATGAGTAATAAAATTAATTGATTGAGCAAAAAAAAAAAAAATTGATTCAAATTATAAAATCTAACTCACTTTCGTAGCCATCACGGATGCACTTAGCATGCACACCAAGCCTTTTAACCCCTAGGAGACCCTAGTGTACGAGTTATAGTCTCATGAGGGCTTACATAGAGATCTACCCACAAAGTCTATTCAGAACTACTATAAGCCTCCAATCTCAATCTTCATCGCAGAAATCTCCATCTTGAACATTGAGTGACATATAGTCGGGGTTAATCTATGGAATTTTTTCAATCTACAAAGTCTAAGAAACATATAGTCTGAGTTAGAACTCTTTGTAACAACGGTCCGGTTATGTATTACATCCCGTAATACCACCACCAAAACAAGAAAAGAAGAAAATAGAGAGAGGTGGTCAATCTAGAATATATTAAAAAAAACTTACTTGAACCGAGGTGAGTAACCTCTTTTCTTAAGACGTTACTCGTCCCGTATATATGTTGTAACGGTTTTCATAACGGCATGTCTCCCAAGATACAACGGTTTTATTCGTCATAAACACAACAATGGAATAACGTCGAAAATGGCGAACGCAATCTGATGTATTACAAACTCTTCTTTGATACTTGACAACAGTATGCAAACTACAAATTTCTAGTACTAGTTTTTTTGTACTAAAACACTCTATATGCAATGAGAATGAGTGATTTATATAGATTCAAGGAGACTTTTGGAAAAATCCTTTCACGAAGAATCAGATCCTTTCGTGGAGAGACATATCGGATAAAACACTACATATTGAAAAGGTTTAAGTGAGTGGACACTGTTAGAGCATTGCTCGGTTGAACTCACAAGTTTTGCTATCTCAAGCTTGTTGTCAAATTTAGTTGATCAAAACTATATCTTGATTTCTAGTCAACTGATAGTCATGTCGCGGATAAGGATAAAAGTGTGTAGTTGAGCATTAGACTTCACGACGTTCACCACTTAAAAAAGAAGATCTATCAAGACCTTGGAGGAAATTCAATGACAAAAGGTATGGAAGAGTAAAAACTTTTCTATCTATTCAATTCTATCTACTACATGAGACTAAGTCGTATGGTTATATAGACTTTAAATTATATACACATTGAAATTCCGAGTCGAGTTTATCTCCTTAATATAATTCTCGAAATATGAGTTTAAAGCTTAGAATGCTTCATTCATCTACTTGACAACTTTGGTTAAGAATAATTCATTTTATTGGAAACTAACTTAAGTCAAGATGATCATGTGAAAATTACCTTGAACATCTTACATGATCTGCGAGATGTTTCGTATTGATCAAATAATCATTTGAAAATTACTTGAAGCTAGTGGTATGTGTAAGATTACGATTGACGTTCTTCTAAGTATGTTTCAAATTGATTATCAAGAGTTTTAGTGAAATTCTGGATACATCACAATATGCATACCTAGTATGCGAACTGTGAAACTAGTTTGGGTCTGGAACTTTTATTTGCGTACTTGGTATGTGAACTGGTTTATCCGTGATGGATCTGGAGCTGCAGTTTGCGAACTGTATGTGTGAATCATCAAAGATAGGTAAGGTCAAGAACTGTTGTACGCGAACTCAGTTCACGTACAAGTAGGTTCTATATTCGGCAGTTATGACAACTTGTTCACATACTCCGTATGCAAACTAAATTGTATGTGCTCGTGAACTCGGGATTGTTTGTGAACTCAGTTTGCAAGCGAAAGTCCCTGAATTTTAATTGCCTTAAAGGAATGCGAACCCGATTTGCAAACCATGGCATAACTTTCATGAATTTGTTATAGTATACGTACCTTATACACATACTAACCAAGTTGAATATGTTTCAAATGCTTCACATATATTTCTATGAGATATTAATCATTTGAACAACTCCCTAAAACACATATTAGATACATTTGATCACCTATAAAAATCATGGTTGATTATCAAATTGAGTCTAAAAGTGTTTGATGAATGTGGCTAAGCTAAAAGTGTTCATATCGCTAACTTCGGTTAACTCTTATTGAGCCAACTTGTTATACACATTTAGGTACGGTTCACCCTTATCTAAATATAAGTATATTTAATTTTTGTATATCAAGCTAAACTATCCAACGGTGGAGATTGGCTGCTTTATTTTTAAGCCAACTTAGCTTGAATCGCCAGTCAGGTTTTCATCTAACGGTGAATATTGATTTCTTTATTACCAAGCTATCTTAGCTTTGATTCTAAGCAAACCTTGTTCTTGAAATACTATATAAGGAGAATATCTAGCATCTAAGAAATCTAATCCCGACACTTCTGTGTGTCCTAGTTGCAAACTAGAGTCTATTCTCTATTAACCTAGGTTTCCAGTTCTTATGAAAACCATAATTAGTTTTAAGGACTTAAAGACTTTGCTTGGGATTCGTGAAGCCATGTCCAACTATTTTATCTTTGATAGTTGCGTATCCTGATCTTATTTTTCTATCGTATTGAGTTTAATCTTCTCTAAAATTATCTCGAGTTTATATCTGATGGGTAAGATACAAAGAAATCACAAAATTCTTTGTCTCATACTTTGTGGTTCCGCAATAACTTCTTCTATCTATTAGTTAAGTTATTTTCAGGTGACTAATATTCTAGGCTGCTCTTCGGGAGACATAAGACCGGATTATTAGTTTATTTCATGTTCACCTTGATCTTTGCAACGGTAGTAGGTCCGTTGCGAAATTGTTGTTGCTAATCCCCGTTGCTAATTTTTCGCAACGGCTAGAATCTGTTGCGAATTTTGCAACCTCGCAGGTAAGGTTGCAAATTGCAACTGTGCTTTGTTCAAGCGTGTGAAGCGTGTGTGCGGTCGGAATACTAGAGCTGATAAACACGCCCCAGTCAAACTTTGGTCAAGAGTTCTTCTTCTTTTTTCCACCCTTAAGCCAAATCCATCATATATGCCTTCCTTATCGACTTTCCTTCTCATTTTTTTCCTCCAGCCACAGAACTTCGTCTCCTCTCCACAGCTCTGAAGAACTTCATCTCTCTTTCGTCTCTTTCAATCTAAAACCACTGAAATCAACCAGGTTTCCTTCACATAATATTTTCATTTCAGTTTTTAGGCTTTAGGGATTTTGCGATTTTAGAGATTTTGATTTCTAGGGTTTCAGATGTGAATCAATTTTTTTTAATTTCACTTTATCGATTTTAGGGTCTCATCTGTGAATCTTCAAGTTTCGATTTCAAGGGTTTTGATTTAAGTTTTTCGAATTTCAGTTTTTCAATTTCTTGAACTCACAAATACAAGGATGAACCAGTTGAGGAGAAGGTGATGATTTGGGTCGGTGTTGTGTAAGAAGAGTTAGGGAAACGTGGTGGTGATGATGAGTTGAAGTTGGTGAAGAGAGCTCGAGTTTGATTCAAGCAGTTTGTTTAATGAATCTGTAAATGAGATCGAGAGGAATTAGGGTGGTATTGATAATGCAAGAACTGCAATTAGGGTTTGAGTCTAACACAAGAAATGATGGTGGTGATTATGTTGTTTTGAAGAAGAAATTAAGAGAAATTCGAAATTAGGGTTTCTTGTTCTTCCCCAATTCTGCATAGATTAGCTAGTTGTAATGAGAACTTGGGTGTTTTTGGATTGAGAGTGTAGATGGTGTTCGATAAAAATACTGACAAGAAAGGGTAAACTTTCTTATTGTCTATTTTTACATTTATGGCTTTATTTTCATGAGTATTAGCTATATTTGCAAATGTTGAATAATTAAAATGTGAGCGTTAAGTGCTTGAAGTGTGTTAAAACTATTGTATTGAATTACATTACTTGTGTTGGGTTTTCGGATGCATAATTTTCTTTTAACATACGCTTTCTTTTTAGCATAGCACAATTTGGTATAGTTTTCTTCCACCATCAATCTTTGATCCATTTCTTGTATTGTTACCATGTGAGAATGGGTGTGTAATCAAGCACAATTTGGTATAGTTGCTTTTAATTGCATGTGTTCATTGAAATTGCTAGAAATAATGTCGCTAAAATTATAAGATAATAAATTGATTACTTGTATAACAATAAAGGATTTGCATTTTTTTCAATATCGCATTGAATTTCATCTCTAATTTTTCTTATCATTGTAAGAATTTTTAGCTATTGTTACCATGTGAGAATGGGTGTGTAATCAAGATTATTTCTTCAGTGGTTACAATTTAAGACACGACATTCATTGTGGAAAGAAATATAAACTGTATGTTCATCCAAATTGTTAAACTTTACATTTTCCTCCTTGTGACAAGAAATTTATCAATAAGTTATTAAATAATATCTCGTTTAATTAATAAATTTTGATGGTAGACAACATTAAGTAGGTTCTTTACATTTTTAAACTACACTACACTCTTACCCCAAGAGTAAGTCTATTTCTGTCCATGGTGCACTTCATTTCTTCATTTTCAGTTTTTTTCAATTGTACAAGCACATATATATGTCTTATTCCAAACATAAAGTTAATTTTCACTTGGTCATATACTGTTAACTGTGCATATTACTGGTGTAGTAGTGGCTGGAATGGAATGAAGCTAAATTCTTCGAACTTTTTTTCCTTCTCTGAAAATCTAAGGTTATGCTTCATCTTATCTTCTGAAACTTGAATTTGTACACGTCCTTTAAGCATTTATTTATCTAGATTAAGCATCCCTATTCTTTTCATATATAAATGATTTGTACTTATGGATATGTTTAACTCTTTAGGCATCACCGTTCATTTCTTCACGGATTGTTGAGCTCCCTGAAGTTGCATATGCCCCAAGAGTAAGTTGTTATTTTTCGAGAAGAATTAGTTTGTGTTTAGTTATAAGTTGCTAATAACTCCTTACTTTTCTTATTGATATTTTGTTGTCGGTGCAGCCTTTCTCCTTGCCACCAGAACAATCAACTCCATCTTTCATCTATTGCTAGGGTGCACGAGTGACCTGCCCATGATGTATTCTGGTAAAAAAGCTAGCTTTCAAGTTTCTGCCGAATTTTTTAGCTTGTTTTTGTTGGTGTAATTATGCTTACTATTTGATTAGCTTATCCTTCCCACATGTACATCCATTTCTTATTCGTGTACTTTGTATTTGATGTAGCAGGAGTTTTAACATTGCCTTTTAAGTTCTATTCCGTGGGATTCGAAGAGGGAGATAAATGCACTAAGGTTGAGTACTACTGTATGTGTGGTCTGGTTTTGTTTACTTTTACAGAGGTCACCAGATATTTATCTTTCCATGTGGTGAAACTCATTATTTCATCCAATTCTTGTCTAATGTTTCATTGACTGGTTAGTTCTCTAATGGGAGTATAAGTTATGACTTCTGACTTCTTTTGTTGGTACTTTTTCAGGACAACCAGTGGGTAAGTTAAATTTAACCAAGATAGTTCGATCAACTTCTCTAAAGTCTCCAGTTCCTAGTGTTAGTGCTTTTGAGAGCGCTGAGGGATCAGATGATGTGGATTTGACTGACAAACTCAACTCTAGCTAATTGCTTGCTAATGGAGATGCTGTAAGTTTTTTTGTTGACTATTAAACTTTAGTTATGTATCAGATTTTGTTGCTGTGATTAATAATATGGATAGATGGCTGAAATGGTTATATGATTTATGGCTGCCTAAAAGATGTTTTTCATGTTTTGGTTTAATTTTTTAGGTGATTAGTGGACTGGTTGGACTTTTTCTAATGTTTTATGTGAAATATCACCAGTTATTGCTCAGGTGCCGTTGCGGGAGCTAGAAAGTCTTTGATCTCTGGTGTACCTTCTCTTTCAATCTCATTGGACTGGTCAGTGATAATTTCATTTTTGTAAAGCAGCATTATCCGAGTTCTATGATGCTCTTATTGTATATTTTATGGAGTGACATTTTTATTAGGAAGACGGATGAGAGTAAAGAAAGCGATTTCATTGAAGCAACTGATATGTGTTCGCCATTAATACATGTGGCAATAAGGGATATTGAAGCGGAGGTTTTCCCTAGAAGTTGCTCACTAAATATTGAAGTTCCAACTTCTCCATCAACAAACAAGGTATGTTATTATCTTGTTACTTTTATGTAGTTTAGACTTTAAAGCATGTGATCAATGCAGGAGATTCTTGATTCTGTACGTAAGATCTTTAAAAATCCATGATGTGAAAATTTAGAATGTGAAGGATTCGATATATGATATTTCATTATAGATATCACACCTGAAATTTATTCTTGTAACTATTGGTTTACTTGGGTAGCAATATCATCAGTTAAAACAACTTGAAATTTGTCTTCGAACTTTTGAAAAAGTAGAGTGCCTAGATAATGGATGGTGTTTTTCTGGTATTCGTACATGGGTGCAAATACCATTGAAAGTCCTTTTTCTGGTATTCGTAACCCAAGTTTAGCTGTATTCTTTGGTGTTCTTCCTCTCTGTTCAAATAGCCCTCGCAGTTGTTGTAAGCTTCTTTTCCATTCTCTTATTTGTCTTACTATATACTTATCCAATATGTTAATCCAGTTATTAAACTAAATTGGCTCTATAAACGCTCGCTGCGATATCTGATTGGAAGAATTTGTGATGCTTTGTTCGCAGGTTAATTGAATGATGCTCTATTGTGAGATCAGAAAGGTTGGAGAACAAAGCAGCAAAGCAGCAACCATTAGGTCCCTTAGCAGTTGCAAGATTTGTAAGTTAATGTAGTATCTCCTTATAGAGATTTAAGTTAGAAGAACTTAGGAATTTCAGAACTTTCTACGAACTGAACTTAGGAACTAAGTATGTTTCTGTGTATGTCCATTAAATGAACGACATAGTTTGTTATCAAATTCTCATACTTGTTAACTTCAATTGAAGAATTATTTTTTCATAATGGTGAATGTGGAAATGAAATTGAATGAATGTCATAGTTTGTATATCTGTGAATGTCCATTGAATGAATGACATAGTTTGAATAAATAATGATGAATATGGGGAATTAGGTAACTGCAGGGGGGAAATGTGGGGGGAAATGGATTTTGACCAGGTCAATGAAGACTTGACCTTTTTTTTTATGTTGCAAAATATTAGCAACGTCTTTGATCTGTTGTTAAATTAGAACCAGAACCAGTAAATAAGAACTAGAACCAATAACATTTTAGTTCCGGGTAGGGGTATTCCAGTAATTAGAAACAGCTTAGCAACGGCAAACCTTGGTTGCGAATAAACAGCGGCGCAACGTCATAGTACGTTGCGAATCTCCGTTGCTAACCAAGAGTCGCAACAAAGCTTATGTCGTTGCGAAAAAATACAACACCGTGTTTTGCAACGTCGATCTGCCGTTGCGACCCCAGTCAGCAACGGCCAGACTCTGTTGTTAATCCCTAAAAATGGTGTAGTCATAGCAACTTCTAGGCTATAAAGGACGTTATCTAGGGGAATCATTTGCGTAGAGTCTTGCGAGGCTCAATAGGCGTAAGGAGTGCGATTGTACCTTAATCAGTGCGATACTTGGTTAGGGCTCAACTACATTCCAGTCCGAAGTTATCTTGTCAGTAGGCTAGTGTTTGTAGCGTCTTAATACAGTTTGGTGTTCAAGTCTGGACTAGGTCCCGGGGTTTTTCTGCATTTGCGGTTTCCTCGTTAACAAAATTTCCGGTGTCCGTGTTATTTATTTTCCTCATTATATTTTGTTTATAAAATTGAAATATCACAGGCTGTGCGTATATCAATCTCACTTGTTAAGTCCAACCTTGTTTGTTGGATAAGACTTGATTGATCTTAGACAATGGTCTTTGGTACCGTCCAAGTTCTCTCACAATATAATCAGGTTTACAGACTCGTTTCTGTTTAACTACTGATTGTGTAGAGAAAGAGATAAAATACTTTAGTATTATTCCTCGATTGAGTTTTTACTCTCAAAATCTTATTAAGGTTTAGTCCATACAGGTTGTCGAACGAAAAATTTGGGTGTGGTGTTATACCCCCGCGTTTTCAGACACATCCATTCATGTAACTTGCTTTAATTCTAATTTTAACTAACTAAATCAAATTTCTATTCAAAAATTCCAACAAGTACCTCTCAAGAAGTTAGAATATTCAGCTCATAATAGGTGATAATGTTATGGAGCCAGACACTTGGTCATGTTGAACTGAATCTACTTGAAGCACTAGGGAATGTAGCATGTACTCCTCTACACATGTTAATTCTTACTCATGGTAGGAACCCAAAGCTGAGGTTACTCACATCTTCAGTTTACCATATGAACGTCCACCTCTAAAAATTTCCCTCGCATTCTTGGTTCTCACCTTTGTACTTTTGTTTGGGTTCTTTTACGGGCTTTTACGAGATTTTACGTTTTAATTTCAAGAAACCCATTCCTTCGAATACCTCTCTTTTTATACATGCTATTACTTTCCATTTGTACATTGTAATTAGTTTGCATTGTTACTTGCTTTTATTGATGGACATGGATTGGATTTCATTGTTTTTGGTCAATTAGGAATGTCTGGAACTGCGTAATTGTATTGGGGATGGATGCATCTTTTGTATCTAGCCTCAATATCATCCTAACAATAAAAAGAAATGTCATCAAATTAAAATTAAGAAAATTAGATGGAATTTAATAGTAGTCTCTCCAATTATATATTTTTAAACTTTTATGGAAATATAAGATTGAATGTACATTGTCTGGTTTTTTTAGAGCAAATTAAGTAGAAATTTTAGTTAGTTTGTTTGTTATTTTATAAGTGGAGCGGGCTTGTGCCTTCCTCGGAGCAGACCTAACCCAACCTTTATTATTAACAACACGACATGCCTCACTAATCCCCTACCTATCATAATAAATAAGTAGTTGGGAACAAACAAACAAGGTAAAAATGGGAAATGTCTTACCAGTTATTCTCAAGCATATTTCTAGTCAGATCGATAAGCCAGCTGACTCTATTCTGACTCTTATTTATCCTTTTGAATCAGTTAATTTGGGTCCGATTCATACCTGCAACTCAGCAAGACGTTTCAAGACTTCAGCTATTCTTGCTCAGAAATCAATCATTACTAGAGAAGAAGTAGTCACTCTTGCATAAGAACATGATGATCTTTCTAACCTTAAAAGGAAGATTAATCCTAGAGCTGATCTTCGTAAAAGAACTAGAGCTAATAGTTATACTCTGGCTAGTATTATTGTTGTTTCACCAGAAAACCCTAATTGTTCTGAACCAGACTATAACAATCTCTGTCCTCCTATCACTAAATTGGGGAATCTCCCTACCCTCAACCTCTCCAATTGTACTTTCAATACCCATACCCTTCTTAACCCTTACGGTAATTTCAATGAGCCTACTGGTGATTTTGTATCTAACAATGGTGTCCGCAATAATTCTCCTCATGAGGCTGCCAATATGGATTTGAATGATGCTCAAGGATCTTATTTGAGTGGTGATACTATTACTACTCAGTTTAATGGTAGTTCGATCTTACCATTCATGTAAATTCGTCTATCCTACCTCCTTCAAACAACACCACTAATGATCTATCTATCGATGCTTGTAATTATCATGTCAATAATATTAACATGCTCTGTTGAATTATGCGTGGGATAGGGAAAAAATCTGTTAATAAAGAGCTTAACCTCCTTTTCAAAAATATTAACTCTGACATTGTGTTCATGTCCGAAACTAATATGAAAAAGGATATTGTTGCTAGGAAATTGAGAAACATGGGTTTTCCTTGCACTTTTAATGTTCCCTGTATTGGAAGAAGTGGAGCTCTCGTCCTGACCCGAAAAAAGAGATTAATCTTAACATTTTATCATCCGGCTCAAGGGGTATCTATGCCACTACCAATGATAGTAATCACTCAAAACTTTTTCATATTCATTTTATTTATGGTGAACCTAATATTCAATGTCAATTTCCACCTATACCCCGTAGAAAACCAATCTTCTTTGTAGGTGACTTTAATGTGCTGCTAGGTACTGGTGACAAGAATGAGGGTCTAGAGGTTGATGATATTGATTTCTATAATCTTAGAAATTTCTGTAATTTGTTTGTTTTGTATGATCTTGGCTTTTCTGGTCCTAGATTTACTTGGTCTAATATGAAGCATGGTCCCAACCTTATTCTTGAGAGACTTGATAGATATCTGATAAATCAAATAGATGAACATTTATTCCCTAATATTTGTGTTAATACTTTGCCTAGAGACTCTTTCGACCACTGTCCTATGCATATTGGTTTTAACTTTGAAGATATTTGTATGCGCAAGCCCTATCACTTTATGTCCATGTGGATTGAAGATCATATCTATAGGGATATCATAGTTAATTATTGGTCTGTCAATGTTATGGGCTCTCCAGCGTATAAATTAAAAGCTAAACTCTTAAGTACAAAAGGGAAAAAAAATTCCTTAGATATTGAAGCAAATCACTACTGCCAGAGGGGAGCTTGTTGACATTCAGAATTCCACCCCAACTGACTCTAATTCTGTTTCTAGACTTAGAGCCATATCGGAATACTTATACAACCTTGAGAAATTATACTGGAAGGACAAACCCAGAGAAGTATGGCTCATGGAAGAAGATGATGGGATTTTAATTATGTTGCAAGAGCACGACTGTCTATTGCACAATATGCAAGTATGATTCATTCCACAAGGACTAAAATATTGCATAAGAGAATATTTACATCGACGTAATAGGCAAACGTGCAACAAGATGCGCCGCAAGCCCTTTTTGAATTGTAAAACCTATCCTTTTAAAAACAAACTCTCTCGAACCGGGAGTCATAACATTACTGTGCATAACTTTTCAGACTCGCTTGAGGAGTCCAACCGCCTCTGGATCCAAAAAAGCAAATGTATCAAAAGCGAAAAGAATAAAGGCATGTCCATTATCACGAAATGCTTTCTCATGTTTCACTATCTTACCCGAAGCAACCCTCAGTACTGCTTGCCCGACTGTAAACATGCCATGTCCAATGCCTACTAATGGAGAAACCCCAGTAAGGTCAACACATGCGTGTTTTCTGTTAACCCACCCAAAAATCAAAACATGTGCTGGCCAGAGTGTTGATCTCCCTTAGAGTGGATCAGTCAAAAAGTTGACAGCCGCTTCTTTCATCGCTGAAATACCGACTCTCCACAATACATCATACAAAGTGTCCCTCACATGATCATGTCTATGTTTAAACCCACGGTCTACCTTGCAATGAACTGCATGTTCCCCGTAAGCGTCCAAACACCCGGTGATATAAGCAGGACAACGGGTGTCCGATGAGTATAGGGGGGTCATCAATATATATTTAAGGATGGCACGGCACTCCACGGGTGACATCTTCTAGGATGGTATGGTACTCAATTCCTAATTAAATTACAAATAGATTTGTAGCTAGAAAATATTAAAACTAATAAGAAAATAAAAAATAAAAACAAAATAGGGTTTCAGAATGGGGGAAAATATTTCTAGCCCATTTTCTTTTTTAGTTATATCTAAAACCCATTAATAAGATGATAGATATCTAGAACCCCTAATTAGTTTTAGTATTACTATATTTACTAAACTAACCTTAAACCAAATCACGAGATTATTTCTGATTTAGTGGAAACAAATCTATTCTATTATATAAAGGGAACTCCCCTTAGCAACAGTACATGAAGCTGTAAAAAGTGTTTTCCTAATTTGTCCCTACATTAGTATAATTTCTCTGTTTTGTAAAAAAATGTTTGAGGACATATCAGTAATTGAGCTATATTTACTTTCCATTGAACAAATCCAGAAATGTTTGATTCTCGCAAGATCTAGAAATCAACTAACACATCATTATGAAAATATCCATTCAACAGATCACCATGGGTTGTAAATAATCATTAATCAAACACCATTTCCAAAATTGAAGATAAAAATCTATGAACTAACAAAAATTGAAATGGGAATACAAGTTTACAGAGAGGGGTCGATGAAAACTTAGTTCGGTTCAGTGGTTGTGAGAGAGAAGGACGTGAATGTGGTGGAGGTCTTACTGTAACAAATGAAAGTTTACGAGAAATGGAGATCAAATAGAGAAGATGGCGGAGAGTAGGAGGTAAAGAAGGGTCATTGGGTTTGGGATATTTTTCCTTAGGCTTAACTTAAATAGTAAAGCAGGATGCATCTCGAGGAAATTCTTGCGGCTCACAGTGCGATACAGTGCATTGATTGTTGAAACGTGCCTTCATCACCGGTTTACATGCGGGTTGACGGTCAATTTCAGCACGCGCATTGCGCGTGCCTTGATCTTGTATTTAAGAAAAAAAATTACTGCCTGGAAAAAGTCAAAAATCAAGATATTTAGGGAAATCCCCAAAATCTCGTTTACCATTAATACTTGAGATCAAAATATAGCGGTTAATTCTGTTTTTCTTAACTAATAAATAAAATGGTTGCCGTAAATTCACAGATCCAAATATTTAGGAAAGTAAAAGTCAAATACAAGTATTCAGGACAATCACTATAATTTCTGCCTTAATTGATAGTTATTTTGGTTCATAATTTTACGTTTTGGCACTAAAGAAACTTCTTATAATTTTGATTATCACGCGAGAAGCATATAAGTATTAAATGAAAGTTACAATTATCACAAATGAGAATTAGTGATAATTTTGATTATCTCGTCACATATGAGCGTTAAACGAAAACTACAATTATCACAAACGGCAACTGATTACTTCATGTGAAAACCGGAATTTTCATTAATTCTTTTTATGGATTTTCATTAAGAAATGCAGCATCTTTTATTGAGAAATGCAGCATTTTAGTCCGACTTATTGATTCCAATAGTGAAAAATGGAATTTTCAGAAGCATATAAAGTATTAAATGTACAATATAAAATTTAAATTTAAATCAAAAAAATGATTTATCACTCAACATATGGGGAAAAAGTAATTTGTCATCCGAAAAGAATTTCATCAACATATGGGAAATATTTTCTTCATTAAATAAAATATCTTCAAATATCCTTTATCATAATTAAAAAGTCTCCACACTTCTAATTACCCTTCTCATACGATGTGGCGACCGCCAAAAGAACTACAGTGAAATTCGCATTTTTAGCTTTATTTTCTAAAAACTGCAAATTGAACAAAAACCATTGAATATGTACAAAATAAAGAACTAAATAAATGTAAATTTGAGTAGAAATATTTTAGAATTAAGCACTTATCAGGAGACAATAATTCTCCATATTTTCATAGAGTCACACTTTTCAGGAGGAAGAGAAAGGTCATTAGTTGGATTAAAGATGCTTCTTGTACCATTTTAACTGATAGGGATGATATTGGTAAAGCTTTATAGTCCTCTCACCCCTAGAAATACCAGGATGATATCCTTCAAGAACTCCTTGTGAAGTTCTCTGATGAAAACAACATTCATCTAAACTCTCCCCTCACTGCTGAGGAGATTAAGAATGTTGTTTTTCAAACAGGGGGTAAGAAATACCCGGGTCCTGATGGCTTTACTGGATTGTTTTACCATTGGAATTTGGATATTATGAGGGGGAGTTGTTTTTGATATGACACAAACTTGTTTTTGAACTGTTCATATAGCTAAAGTTTTTAATCATACCAACATTGTTCTCATCCCTAAAGTTCCTTTAGATGAGTTGGTTTCTCAATATAGACCTATAGGGTTATGTAACTTTATCTACAAGATCTTTTCTAAAACTCTGTCCAATAGATTAAAACCCTTTATGGACAATTTAATTTCCCAAAATCAGAGTGCTTGTATTCCAAAAATGAGTATCTTTGATAATATTTTGTTAGCTAATGATGTTATTTATAATGTTAACTATCACAAAGGTAAAGATGCATTGCTTCCATCAAGCTTGACATGTCTAAAGCCTATGACAATCTGGAATGGTCCTTTTTCGATAAAGTTTTAGAGAAAATGAGTTTATCTAACCATTGAGTCAATCTGATCCAATGTCTTTCTACTGTGTCTTATTCTGTCTTGTCAAATGCTAGTCCTTATAGTTTAATTCAATCCAGAGAGAGGCCTGAGACAAGGAGATCATATGTATCCTTATCTATATATTATTTGCTATGAAGCTTTGTCTGCTTACATTGACTCTCTGATTAGGAAGGTGTTAGTGGAAGGAACAAAAGTCTATAAGGATGCCCCTAGTATTAACCATCTCCTATTTGATGATGACTCTTCGTTGTTTTCTAAATTTACTGTTAAAGATTTTCAAACCAAAAAGGATTATCTTCATAAATATTATTTGGCTTCTGGTCAGGAAATGAACTTTGATAAGTCTGGAATCTTGTTTAGCAAAAAACTTCCTGAGAATCTATTGCTTTTCAATCTTCTAAAATTCAAACTCATATGGGAATCTTGCAAGTTATGGATGCTATAATTTCTACTTCGTTTCATAGACTTTTGTCTCAGGCTGCTAGAACCATTTTGGTTAAGAAGATTGGTCAAGCTATCCCTTTGTACTAGATGGGATATTTTCTTATCCCTAAAAAGCTTTGTAGGAAGATGGATTCCCATCTCTGTAAGTTTTGGTGGGGGCAACCCTAGACCCTAAAGATATGAAACTTCATCTGATTGGTTGGGATATTCTGTGCTCCTTCAAGTTTGATGGAGGTTAGGATATTTAGGAAAGCTGAGCTAAATAATTTAGCAATGCTACCTAGAAATGCTTGGAAGATTATTGAAAATCCCAACTGCTTGTTGGGTACTGTTCTTAAAGATAAATATTTTCCTAAAACCGAATTCTTAAATGCTAAATGCCCTAGTGGATGCTCCTGGACTTGGAAATGTTTGCATACTATAAAAGACCTAATCAAAACTTTTATCCCTTGGATTGTGGGAGATGGGCAATTCATTGGTTCGGATTCTCCTAATCCGTTGGTCACTCAGGACCTTAGTGTTAAAGTCTCTTACTTTATTAACCCATAGACTGGGACCTGAAATATTGGTAGACTAAATACTTATTATAATAATGCTTTTGTTAAGAAGATTGTCATTATTCCCTTAAGCCATTTGTAAACTCCTGATAGGTGGGCTTGGGAGCTTTCAAAGAATGGCAGATTTTCTTCTAAATATGCTTACTTGGGACTTAAAGGATTTAGGTCTTCCCTTGTAGTAAAATTTGGAAGTGCATTTGTAAACTTAGAGTTTCACATCATGTTAAGATTTTTATTTGGAAAGCTGTTAGAAATGCTATACCTGCTAGAAATATTCTTAAGACTAGAATGCCCATGAGTTCTGTTGACCGCACTAGATGCTCTGATCCTCATGAATCTGTTATGCATGTTCTTTTTTTATGTCCCTTTGCTAGTTATGTTTAGTTTCTATCGTATTTTTGTGTAAACACTAATGCGTTTGTGGATAAATCTTTAAACGATTGGCTTGTTTTATGGCTGATTGATCTTGTTACTAAACTTCCTGATGAATGACAATGCTTGTTTGTTACTATCTTATGGTCTATTTGGAGTAGCAGAAACAATCTTTTCTTCAATCTTAAGGAAATCCATTATGATGTTATAAATAGTGCTAGAGTTATGCTTCTAACTAGGAAACCTAATATGCATATTTCTTCTAGTATCACTATTGGTTATAATGACGAATGGATCCCCCCTAGATGGATAAAATATAATACTAGTGGTACCTTTGATGAAACTTCCTTGGATAATGGTGCGGTCTATGCGATGAGGGACTTCTCAAATAAAGCTTAGCTTGTGCATCGATAATATTTGATGTTGAGTCTGCTGTTGAAGCTAAAACTAGAGCAATTTGGGTTGTTCTGAAGAAAGTTGTGGAGCAAAAATGTATTCACATTATCATTGAAAGTGATATTAAGGATCTCATTGATCAATTTTCTGTTGGGGGGTTCGATGGGGATCAAAGAACGGATGTTATCTTCAAGGATATTCAGTTTTATTCCTCATGTTAAGTTGCTTGTCTATTTACTTTCCAACCTCGTTTCTGTAATTTTGTTGTTCATGCATTAGCGCATTGGGCTAAACTAACAAGTCTACTATGTACTACTCTTCACCTCCAATTTGGCTTCTACCAATTATTGAGGATGGGCCGTTGCTTACAAAAAAAAAAGGTAAAAACGGGAAAAAGAACTGAACCATCTTATTCAATCTTTTCACACAATATACGCCAAATTCCAATTATATATATATATATATAACAATCATTACTATGAAATATGAGTCAAAGCACATAATTCCGATTTACTTGATGTTATAGTTTTTATATATCCAAATCTACCCATATTAATAGCTTTTTAAAAATCAGTTTTTACTATTTAATGAAATATGAGTCTTGAAATAATCAAGCACAATGGGAATAATATATTGACAATTTAGAAATTTTGGAACACAAATAAAACCCTAAAACATCAAGTAAATTGGAACGGAGGGAGTAGGATATATCCACTATTATGAAAACAACAAAGGAATGGCCCAAAGAGAAGAAAAATTAAAAAGAAATAAAGGCAAAGACAAATCACATAGTTTTTAGCTAAACATGCATTAATATTCAGCTCTGGCATCGTTAACAACATCAAGGACAGTAATAAGAGCAATAACGAATGCATAATCGATATTTGGGTATACTGTCACATTAAATGTATCCTTTCCGAGTACCACGCTATCTACCGCGTGTTTCTTTTTCATCTGCAGTCATCAATTGTACAAGCATAATCAACATACAGTTATTACCAAAAAAAAAAATCTTTTTGCTGAACCAAAAACCCCTTTCGAGACCAGATCTGAGCAGGTTAGTGAAGTTAGGTTAGTTATTTGTTTTTATTTTAGTTTGATCCTTTGGATTTTGGTCCTTTTTTCCTTGATTTTATGCTCCTCTTGCCTTTCACCCCTTTTCCAGATCTCTTTCAATTCTAATCTTCATCAACAATGGGTGACGGCGTTCTGATTTCCTTGGGGTTTCTGGTGTTTCGTTTGCTCACAGAGACGAGTCTATCTTTGCATTTTTCGGATGCGAGTTTTTATGACAGATGCTAAACCTAGATTTCATTCTCAAGCTTTTTATGATGACTCCAAGGGATTTCCTCTTCTCATCCAGAGAAGAATTCATCATGGGTTTGGATAGGGTCTTTTGTGCTGAAGTGATAATGATATTACTCTTGTTTTTGCAAATCCAATTTTTTTTCTTCTATATTCAATCAACATTATTCCGAAATCACTGATTTCTTCATCAGAAGGTACTTGTTTACATGGAGAAAATGTGGCGACGATCTCGTAATGGTGGCTTGGTTGAGAAGATGGTATTCTTGCAGTGGATTTTGCGCAGGTGACTGAGGTGAGGGACTGAAAGGCGGCGGCATATTTTTAAGGAGTAGGTGACCGGAAGAATTTTTAAAATTTTCTGCTATAGTTTAGGGATAAGGTTTTCATTATGTTTTGGGGTTTCATGTGGGCTTTTTATTGTTGGGACATCAAATTACTGATGCATGTTCTATTATTGGGCCATCAAATTACTGATGGATGTTCGTTCTATTAAAATGTGTATGAGGGCTGAGGGCTATGTGAGATAGACTTATTTATCTTGTATGAGGGTTGCGGGCAAATACTTTTTGTACGTAATAATTTCATATATGGAAGTGCATTTGTAAACTTAGAGTTCCACATCATGTTAAGATTTTTATTTGGAAAGCTGTTAGAAATGCTATACCTGCTAGAAATGTTGTTCAGACTAGAATGCACATGAGTTTTGTTGACTGCACTAGATGCTCTGATCCTCATGAATCTGTTATGAATGTTCTTGTTTTATGTCCATTTTCTAGTTATATTTAGTTTCTATCTTATTTCTATAAACACTAATACGTTTGTGGATAAATCTTTAATCGATTGGCTTGTTTTATGGTTGATTGATCTTGTTAATAAACTTCTTGATGAATGTCAGTGCTTGTTTGTTATTATCTTATGGTCTATTTGGAGTAGCAGAAACAATCTTGTCTTCAATCTTAAGGAAATCCATTATGTTGTTATCAATAGTGCTAGAGTTATGCTTCTAACTAGGAAACCTAATATGCAGATTTCTTCTAGTATCACTATTGGTTATAATGACGAATGGATCCCCCTGGAATTAGTGGTACCTTTTATGAAACTTCCTTGGATAATGGTGCGGTCTATGTGATGAGGGACTTCTCAAATAAAGTTTATCTTGTGCATCGATAGTATTTGATGTTGAGTATGCTGCTAAAGCTAAAGCTAAAGCAATTTGGGTTGTTCTGAAGAACGTTGTGGAGCAAAAATGTATTCACATTATCATTGAAAGTGATACTAAGGATCTCATTGACCAATTTTCTGCTGGGGGTTCGATGGGGATCCAAGAACGGATGCTATCTTCAAGGATATTCAGTTTTATCCTCATGTTAAGTTGCTTGTCTATTTACTTTTCAACCTCGTTTTTGTAATTTTGTTGTTCATGCATTAGCGCATTGGGCTAAACTAACAAGTCTACTATGTACTAATATGCACCTCCAATTTGGCTTCTACCAATTGTTGAGGATGAGCCGTTGCTTACAAAAAAAAAAGGTAAAAACGGGAAAAAGAACCGAACCATGTTATTCAATCTTTTCACACAATATACGCCAAATTCCTATTATATATAAATAACAATCATTACTATGAAATATGAGTCAAAGCACATATCTATGACAATGAAAGACATATGATATATCCACTATGTGGAAATTTCTGTGGAACCCAAGTTTGGTGCCTCTCTCTTTTAGAAACCCGTCATTAAGATTGTATATATGTATAGCCCATGACACACGATCTACGGTTAAGATTGGTAGTTTTAGATTAGATCCATAATTCCATATTTTCAACTGGACTTAATTAGTCTTAATCAGTTATTTATCATTAAGAAAATTATTATTATTAAAAAATTTGATTTGGATTATGGTCAATTAGTGGGCGTATTTGTGGGCGTTTTTTATGGGAAGATTCTTCTTTAAACCATCTTCCCCTTCATGTAGCATATCAAAATAAACTAGTATTATTTCTCTTTTTAGAAGTTACGGGAGGTTCCTTATCACCATCCTTTAAAATGACCAGTGATAGCAATTACAGGAGGTTCTTCATCACCGTCCTTTCTTACACACTATTCTCATTGTCACCATCTACATAAGGCTTTTTGTCATCATTTATATCCTCTTAGTTGAGGAGATCAACATGCCGAGGAATTAAATCATTTGCGAGTGTTTTGGGTTTTGACTTTTTCTTTACCAGCAAAAAAATCACGGGAGCATCATATTAAGGAAAACTCTATTTCTTCATTTACGTCATCTGTAATTGTAAAGGATTTGAGCTGGGCAAGGTGTGTTGGAAGTTAGACTTTAGGTTTCATGCATCAATCATTACGTATGTTAGTGTAACCTATATATTCCTTCATTTCGCTTTTATATGATTGCTAGAATATCTTCATGCAAGGAGGATACTTTTAGAACGAATCAATCAAGCTGTTAATCATGCACGAATCACGATATACTTTGGGTTTTTTTTTTCTTTAATGGGTTCTAGGGTTTGTCAATGTGTGATAGTTAAATCTATCTCTGAAAATTATAATTATCACATGTCGTGATAATCGTTGTTTTCACAATTTCGTGCAATCTATAATTTTCACAGAAAAAAGTTTTTTATGATTGTGCTGACATTTTCTAATTTAAATTTTTTACCAGGTCGTGGAGGGAGTGTTGAAGCTATTATTCACTTCGAAGGGGATTCATTATCTAGGCATGTGACGGAAAATAGTACTGTACTATCGAAATAGTACTTTGAAGGGGATTCATATTTATTGTGCTTTTAGTATTAAAGGAATTATAGTGTCTCCAATGGTGATCACCAAATCTGAAATGGCAACAATGTCCAGTGACGATAGAATTATCGTGAATGAACAGTTCTTGCATACCGTCTTCTTTACACATTAGAAAGTTGTGGACATGAGTTTGAATTCTCGATGCTTTTCTAACATGTGTTCTCGAAAAAATAAGTAATATCCATTAAACTTTGTATGTTGTGATAATTGTAATCTTTGGAAAGCTAATAAAAAATCTATCCAACGAGCACAAACAACAATATCAAATTTAGAGTGATAATTGCAATTTGCTAAATATTATATTGTGATAATTGTAATTTTTTGAATACTGAATAGTGATAATTGCAAATTTCTAAACATTATACGTGATAATTATAATTTTCTGATCATTGAATTAGTGATAACTGCAAAGACGAATGAGTTTCCTACAAATGCAGGTTAAGTTATATGTGATTTTCGTATAAGATTATCAACACAAAGACGAATGAGTTTCCTACAAATGCATGTGGGGCCAAGAACATTGATGGCGTGGAAGATGAAGAAGGAAATAAGGAGAAGATGACGGGTTGATAAACAAGACTAGCATGATTTGGGGAGGGGATTCCTATATCTTTGCTAATTCACTTTTTAACCGCCCGTATTATAAGCTAATTAAATATGGATAATAAATTATCAAAGGTTAATTTAGTAAAGTAGTATAAATATGGGTTTTAGATATTATGAATCTTAATAGTGGGTTACTCATAAACAAAAACAAAGAAATGGGCTAGAAATAAGTTTCCCCTATCCACTATTATGAAAACAGCAAAGGAATGGCACAAAGAGAAGAAAAAAAAAACTAAAAAAAAAATAAAGGCAAAGACAAATCACATAGGTTTTAGCTAAACATGCATCAGGATTCAGCTCTGGCGTCGTTAACGGCATCGAGGACAGTAATAAGAGCAATAACGAATGCATAATCGATATTTGGATATACTGTCACATTAAATGTATCCTTTCCAAGCACCACGCTATCTACCGTGTGTTTCTTTTTCATCTGCAGTCATCAATTGAACAAGCATAATCAACATACAGTTATTACCAAAAAAAAATCTTTTTGCTGAACCTAACAGTTAGGTTAGTACAGTTATTTTTACCGATCAAAAAAAGTTACCAAATTATTGCCTCTTGTGTAAATGGAGGAACGTATTTGGATTCATTATATATACTTACTTGAGCAATGACTCTGCTAGAAGCTCCATCTTCATCTTTATCTCCGGGCTCTCCAGCATATATGGTACAAGATCTCTCCAACCAATTGCCTTTGACCTTGAAATCACACACATCCTTTTTTGTGTCGCTTGCTAAGAATACATCTAGTTTGGTAGTCCACTGAATCATATGAGACTGTTTTGCAGTGAATACAAGGTCTTTCATATCTTTGCTATCTCCCTTGAACACATTAAACCTCCTATGCATACTCTTTATCTGAAATTGAGCAAAATCATTTGACATAATGTTTCGGTCATTAAAAATTATAGTGGAAGAAAAATGAAAAAGAAAAGTAAAATGGAAGGAAAAGAAATGAAACCTTTTCATAAACAGTGACAATAGGGACTCCGGCAGGGTCACGCAAGACACGGTGGTGGTGGAGGAAAGTCATCTCATCTTTGATCGTGAAAACAATATTCCCGTTAACATCGAAAACATCATAGTTATCATGTGTTAATTTCAGAACCTTTCTGACTATGGTGAGATCAACTGGATAAGGGGCACAGTAGTGTGGACTAATAACAGACACAACGCCCGTACTAGTTGATGGTAGTGGTGGACAGCTTGGTTCAGCTACGTAGTTACCGGATTTATCTTCGCTGTGATGTTCTTGATTCATTTTACTCTAATGGAGGATTTTGTTAGAGAAAGGGAGATGGAAACAATGGATTGAAGTTGAATCATATTTATGGGGATTGAAACTAATGTATGCTGGAATTGGTCCTAGTGATTCTCTATTATCTTTGTATTTAAGTTCTTGTCGGATCTCCAATTAAATTTTAATTATTAAGGACCAATTCCAGAGTTGAACATAAAGTATAATATATAAATGTACAAGTACAATAATGTGATGTATAAGTCGTGTTGCCCATGTAGTATATCCTGCAAAACAAAAACAAAAACTCCAATTTGTTCAAAGTCGTGATCAGTAATCAGATGAGGATAGACTTGTTCTCCCTTGTTAGAAAAATGTCTGTTTCAGTTTTGAGAATTATTAGACAAAGAATCGTCAAAGTCAAGTTTCCAAGTGTGGATTTTTGAATTATTCGTATTTTTTCTGATGATGTTCGAATCAGTCAAGTTTCAAATTTTGTAAGTTACTGACAATGTTTCGTATTTGGTCACTATCAAAATACAATATTAGTCAAACATGGAAAAAATAAAGTTCTCCGTCCGGCAGCAAAAAGATATACACGGCAAGAACAAGTGTAATCATGGAAATGAAAATCAAAATGAAATACCAACTAGAGCTTACCCGAAAACTTGGGCGGCCGGAGAGTGTTGAAGGTTTTTATGATCGATCAGGTAAGACGGGCATGATGGAAAAGAAGAGCACATGAAGAACCAAACTAATCAAAAATATGCATCTGATCAGATTAGTTAACATGTTAATGATGCGATATTTAACTAACTAGGGTAATGCACGTGCCCTGCTTCTCCATCGTGCACAACTATCACCATTCTAAAATCTTCTATCTCATGGTAATAGCAGCTTTACAGGAAGCGCATCATTGAGAAGAATTGTCGATATTTTAGCCCCAAACACTGTGTTTTCCCTTATTTATAGAGCCGAGAATTAATCCTAGACTGCATCGAGCTTGGGAGAGTTTTAACTTCTTAACTTTAACTGATTAGCCGTAAATTATGGATTTTACTCTAAAATGCCTCTCGAATGATCATCATCTGTTAAAATCTGCCGCATCCAACTCGAAACCAATTGGCAATGAGTGGAGCGGCCCTTCCATATTATATTTTAAGTTCATTATGCGGAAACTAGTGATGTGGGATTATTGTCCTTTCACACCCTTCCTCATGTGTAAGGCCAGTCATTCGGCCTAACATGTGGACCTACACACGTGTGGGTCATGGGTATGCAGGTGACATTCGGTCACGGTCCACCCCACGTACAGGTCATAAGAGTGACCAGTCATTCGGTCACGGTGGCCACTAATTCGGCCTACACCCCGTGTACGGGCCTAGCTCTGATACCATGTTAAAGTCTGCGGGCATGCAACTCAAAACCAATTGGCAATGAGTGGAGCGTCCCTTCCATACTATATTTAAGTTAATTGGCAATGAGTGGACCTAATGACAGGGGATACTAAGGTCTTAATTAATTAAAAAGTTTCTTAGTGGAAAAAAGTTTCTCTCTCTCCTGTACGACTTACCTTCTCTTTTTCCAAAAGTTTTCAAATCAATACCACCCGTAAGGGTGGGGATTCCCAGATTTGGGAACTGAATACTACTTCCAATACCAATTATTTGACCGTTTTTGGTCGTAGTTGCTTAACCGATAAACAACTTTGATGATCGGAATATGATCGGAAAAATTCTTAAAACCTCAAAACTTTCTGAAATCCAAAACCCAATCTCTCATTAGGTCCTTCTAGCAAGAATCTACCCACTTCTACTTGTTTGGCTAGTCAGGTGGCTTAATTTCCGTCTTTTAAAGCTACTTAGTAATCAAGTCCCCGTGCGTGTGAAGACATCAAGTTATCAAGACCTCTAACCTCACGAAAACTCAAAAAGTTTCTCAAGACACAAAAGACAGTTTTCAATCACTTGGATCTAAGACCTGTTTCTTCTAGACCCAATATTCTCAAGACACTTAAAGTTACAAAAGATCATTCAATCAACAGTTTTTTCTCAAAGCTTTTATCCGATTACAGAGACAAATACGAGATTCTTTTCAAGTTACAAATTCGATACTCTGCGTCAGCGTCAGTAGAAGATAGTACATTTTATTCTCGAATTGAAATCATGAGCATTCGAACTGGAACTGCCGTGGGTTTGGAAAACCTAAGCAATTCGAGAACTACGTGATCTAATTAAACTAAAAGCTCCCGACATCATTTTCTTATGTGAAACAATGACTAGCATCAATACGCAACATCTAAATTGCGATCTCTAGGCTATCACAATTCCTCCGTGGTACCATCAATCGGAAAGAAAGGTGGTGTAGCTCTAGCTTGAAGGATGGATTCGACATTGCCATTAGTCATTCCAGTCAACAAGGATTTGTATGCTCAACTAAATCATCAAAGCCGATAAGGTATGTAACATGTACTTTGTTTACGGTGAACCAAATAGAAATTTAAGAAACCAATTTTGGGACAATTTTATGTCTCAACCTTATGATCAATGTATTCCTACTATTGTAGTAGGGGATTTGAATTGTATTCTACTATCTCAAGATAAGTGGGGTAAAAGACCGCCACCGATCGGGATACAAAAATCTAGAAAATTTCATGAATGGGTGGGACTTGAGAGACTTACCGTTCTCTGGTCCAGATTTTACATGGACTAATAAACAAGTAGGAGAAAACCTAGTCATGGAACGTATCGATAGAGCTTTAGTGAATGGGGTTTGGGAAGACGCCTTTCCACATACCCATGTACTGCACTTCCCTCGGATAAGCTCAGATCATGCTCCCATTCTAGTTTCCTTAAGCCCTGAGGCCGACAACTTGCAAAAACCATATCATTTTATGTCTATGTGGACTAAGGATAATTCCTGCAAAACAGTCATAGAAAAAGCATGGTCACTAAAAGTTAGAGGATCAAAAGCTTTTCAATTAAAACAAAAGTTAAATCATGCAAAAATCAAACTGAGACTATGGAATAAAGTCTCTTTTGGCAATATTAATGTATCTCTAAAGGATACTAAAACTGAAATTCAGTTAGTTCAAACAAACAACCCAGGGGACACAAGAAAGATCGTTGAACTAACTGATAAATTGTCTTATCTGTACTCTTTAGAAGAAATCTTGTGGAAAGATAAGTCTCGGGAATTATGGCTAAATGAAGGAGATAAGAATATGCCTTATTTCCATAAATGCACTATGTTTGAAGGAAAAGGAATAATATTTCTTGGTTAAAAGCCGAAATGGTACCGGGCGACCACAAGAGAAGCCATTGAGATGAATTCATTTCATACTTCAATCAATCAGACAAAGACTTCGATCCTTGTGATCGGGACGTGGTTTTAGATACTATGAAACCCAAATTGTCTAGTCTGGACAATGACATCTTGGAAACTTCTCTATCAGAAGAAGAGATTAGAGTGGCAGCTTTTCAAATGGGGGCAAAAAAAGCACCAGGGCTAGATGGCTTCACTGGTCTTTTTTACCAGTCCTACTGGGATATTGTGGGGGATAGTGTTACTCAAATGGTTAAACAATTCTTTGAGACTGAACATCTCCTTACTCAGTTCAATCACACTAACTTAACTTTAATACCTAAGAACCCTATGGCTGATTCGGCTGATCAATTTAGACCTATTGGTTTATGCAATTTTGTTTATAAAGTGATTTCTAAGACTCTGGCTAATAGGATGAAGCCTTTGATGGACAAAGTTATTTCACCCAATCAAAGTGCCTTCATTCCTAAAAGGCAAATCTCTGATAATGTTATTTTAGCTCATGAGCTTATAGATTCAATAAAAAAGAACAAAAAAAAAATTGGAAGTGCAGCTATTAAGTTGGACATGTCCAAGGCTTATGATAGATTGGAATGGTCTTTTTTGGCTAAAGCTATGGCAAAATTGGGATTCAACCCAAAATGGATAAGACTTGTTATGAACTGCATAAGTACAGTTTCTTATTCCATCCTTCTAAATGGAAGTCCTATTGGGAATTTTAAACCAGAAAGAGGTTTAAGACAAGGAGACCCTATGTCCCCTTATCTATATATTATATGTGCTGAAGCTCTTACTTCATACATTAAGCATCTGGAAGACACTAACCTGGTTCATGGCATAAAATGTGCTACGTCTGGACCTTCAATTAGTCACATTTTATTTGCAGATGACAGCCTTCTCTTCACTAATGCAACTATTCCTGATTTTCATGCTATTAAAAATTACCTGCAAAAGTATTGCAATGCAAGTGGTCAAGAGATTAATTTCAATAAGTGTGGGTTATTCTTTAGCTCAAAAGTACATCCGAGGCATAAGAAGATATTAGCCAAAATACTAAACATCACTACTCTCAACTTAGGAGAGAAGTATTTGGGAACACCAGTTGCTATCCTAAGATCTAAGACCCAAACTCATCTATCTTTGCTGACTGCAGTGGAGAAAAGGGTGAATAATTGGCTAACCCAATTCCTAGCCCAGGCAGGTAGATCCACACTGGTTAAGCATGTAGGCCAAGCTATGTCACTATACCAAATGGCTACATTTTTAATTCCTAAAGGCATGTGCAGCAAAATTGATTCTCACCTTAATAGATATTGGTGGGGGAGGATCCGAACTCAAAGAAGAGAAAATTGCACATCATTGCTTGGGAAAGTATCTGCAAAACCAAGAAAGAGGGTGGATTGGGATTTAGAACTAGTGAGATAAATAATCTAGCCATGATGGCTAGAAGTGTTTGGAGATTAGTTGAAAACCCAACATCTCTTCTAGCTCAAGTTCTAAAAGCAAAATATTATACAAATTGTGATGTTCTGAACTCTACATGCCCTGATAAGGCTTCATGGGTATGGAAATGTCTTCATAACACAATGAACAGAATAAAACCATTTATCTCATGGGTAGTGGGAGAAGGAAATTTTATAGACCCCTGGTGTGATAACTGGATACCAGGAAAAGGAGTGGCTACACCAAAAGCAGATACAACTCCTAACAAGAATTTAAAGGTAAGTGATCTAATTAACCAGGATACAAGAACATGGGATACAGCAAAAATAAGTGTTGTTTTTGATCAATCTTCAAAAGAGATGATTGAAAAAATCCCTCTTAGCTACGAATCTTCTATTGTGAAGAATTTGGATTCCAACCAAAAATGGAGTCTTTACTACAAAATCTGCTTATCTCACTCTAAGTGTGAGGGGGGATGAATCTAACTCTGAACTATGGAGTGCGGTTTGGAAACTCAAAGTTCCTGCAAGGATTCAAATCTTTGTATGGAAGGCTTTAAAAGGTGCACTACCAGTGAATCAAATATTATACAATAGAATTCACACATCCGAATACATTTGTCCTAAATGTCATTTGAAGACAGAAACAATTATGCATGCTTTAGTTACCTGTAAAAAGCTAGCAAAGGTGTGGCAACTCATAGACATTCAAAGTAGTCAATTTCAAGATTTTACCTTCATCCAGTGGACCAAATATTGGCTGCAGCTATACTCTTATAAAGATCAATCATCTAGAGCGGAACAATTTCCTTTGATCTTTCTTTGTCGTATGGTCCATCCGGACAAATGAAATAGCATTGTTCATGACAATAAACAAGAAGAACCAATGGCAATACTTTCAAGAGCTAAAACCATGATGTTAAACAGTCCTAAAATACTTACCTTCAGTCGAATCTCAGCAGCAACCCAAAATCAACCGGTATTTACTCCCTGGATAACTCCACCTAGAAATTGGTTAAAAATTAACACTGACGGTGCTTGGAACCCTAATTCTAAAATAGCGGGAATGGGTTTCTTAATAAGAGATTCCACTCATCAATTCATCTATGCAGAATCGATGAATTTGATTTGCTTCTCAGCAGAAGAAGCAGAAATACATGGAATCAGAGAGGCTTTAAGACTTGCGAAGAAAATGAAGATGGACCGAATTATAATCGAAGGCGATTTAGAAGAAGTAATTGAGAAGATAAAGAGAAAGAATTTCTTAGGGAATCAAAGAACACACTGCCTGTATCAAGATGTCAGAAACCTAATCCTAAATTTTCAACTGATAGAGTTTAGTTTTGTTAACCGCATATGTAATGGGGCTGCCCATGAATTAGCCCAATGGGGAAAGAAAAATTTAACCCAAATGTCTTGGTCCATGCCACCAATTTGGCTTATTCCTGCCCTGTGTGGCGATTCCAGAAGAGCACCATGCGGTGCTTTGTGTAAGTCTTTTTTTATTTCTTTTGCCTATAAAAAAAAAAAAAAAATATTTAAGTTAATTAAGCGGATTCTAGCGATGTGGGATTATTGTCCTTTCACACGCCCCCTCACGTGTAAGGCCAGTCAATGGGCCTCACACGTGGACCTATGTACGAGTTACCAGTCAATCGGTAACAAGTGTACACATGTGAGTGACTAAATCGGGGGTACACCTCGGCCAGTATGGCCTACATCCCGGGTGTACAAGTGACAAAGTAGGTTAAACACTTCAGCCAGTAACTCGGCCTACACCTGACGTATGCAGGTCTGGGTCTAGGGCTTAGCTCTGATACCATGTTAAAATATGCGGGTATCCAACTCAAAACCAATTGGCAATGAGTGGAGCGGCCCTTCCATATTACTCCCCCCGTTTCAAAAAGACAGTCCTCTTTGACTTGGTCAAAATATTAAGGAGACGATAGTATTTTACTTGACTATCCTTAGTTACTTACCTATTTTATTTTGATAAAAATGCTAGCAATAAAAACTACCTAAAATTGTTCGGAGGATTATAAATACGAAATATAAAAGGAAAATTAAAGATGTCAAATTTATGGAGTATAAAGTTATAAACTTTTATAAGAAATTTAATTGTTGTTAAAAGGAATGAAGGATATATATGTTTCCTTAATTATATAGATTTCTTTAATATCTTATATCCGGTCCCGTTAAAAATAAATTTATTATGAATATAAAAAATTTAAGGGTATATTATTGAGTTCATTGAAAAAATATGACTATAAACAGAAGTTGGACACAATTTTGAAACAGACGAAAATGGAATAGATGACAGTCTTTTTGAAACGGAGGGAATATATTTTAAGGTCATTATGCGGAAACTAGTGATGTGGGACTATTGTCCTTTCACATCATCACAGTGGCACCAAAGACTATAAATGGAATTTTCCTCCTGAAAGTTTAAATAAACATAAAAGAATCCAAAGTGCTCGCTATGTTCATAATCTAGTTCAATGATGGATGCTAAAGTTTGAAGAATTTCTTTAGAAAAGTCAAACATAGAACAGGAATTGAAGCATTTTTTTCCCTCCGCTTTTGTTTCTGTTACGAAGCTTTTGTTTCGGTCTAAGTAAAGTGATTGAAGTTTTCGTATCTTTTGTTGCGTTTCACTTTTTCTTTGAGTTCGATTTGGCATCACTTCATAGATCATAGTGGAGAATTTTAGTGTGGATGTGGCGCGTGGCCATTAGTGAGAAGAGAACACCATAATTGCTGTGAACGTGTGTGGACCACCGTCCAAGACCTAAAACTCCATGGGATGTGCTTTACTTTGTACTTTTTTTCCCTTTGTTTTTCCATCCCACATTTTGACGGATTCATTTTGTCCATGCGCCTCTAAAATATACTAAAAGATAGGCTTTAATCATTATTTGGTTATGTCAAAAAATTGGTTTGTTTCCGTATGTGAAAAGTGAAATGTTATGATTTTACTAGTATACCAGAGGGACCAATTCTCTCTCTCCCTTTTCTCTCTTTATATTAAAGGGGGACCACTTTTCTCTCTCATTTCTCTTATAACAAATGAAAAGGCATAATGATAGATTAGGAAAAACACTGAAAAAGTGTTCACTGATGATTGGCTTTTTAATTTTTGTGAAAACCAAAAAGTCTCATCTTTTAGAGACGGAGGGAGTATGAATTTAACATATTCGTTCGATTCGTTGATTTTTTTTTTTTTTTTTTTGGAAGGGAAAGCCCAACAAAAAAAAAACAAAACGAAGGAAAAAACTAAGTAGCAGGAGAAGACTCACACAAGATGTGAGGAATACATGAAGGAGAGGGGATAACCACTGCATAGAATGGTTATATTCTACAAAGATAAGTCGCTAAGGAGTGAGCCATACTATTGGCATCCTTTTTGATAAAATTAAATTCGCAAGAGGTGAAAAAAACTAAGCTTTTCCTTAACTCTGGATATAGTATTCTTGATCCGCAAAGGAGTAGGTGAGTGCTGATATCACAGAGAGTTTATCACGATGAGAGAGTCTCCTTCTACAATAATTTGTTGTAACCCCATACTGATGGCCAGTTCAACACTCAACAAAGCACCATGAGCTTCTGCTTCTACAGGAGAGCTGAAATTTAGAACTCTTGTTTGACAACCATCGACTTTAGATATAGAGTTTCTGGCAACAACAGCACAAGCATGGCCTTTAGAACCAGCTGCACCATCAAAGTTGATCTTCGTTTTAAGTTGAGATGGAGGCACCCACACACATTCAGCAGAATTTAACAGGTCTTGTTCAGTTGGAAAGGTCGAGGTGTTCAGTTCACAGGAGTTCAGAGTATACCAGTAAGCAGCATTCTATAACATCTTCTCCAAATGAATTTTGCCTTTATTGAATATGACATTGTTCCTAGTTTTCCAGATAACCCAAAGCACAAAGATGTTTAGAGTCTCATCTGTTCTGAGATTTAAAGGTGATGCAAAAAGGAAGTTTTGAGTAACTGGGCAGTATAGAAATAGGTGTTCGATGGACTCAATAGCCCCATTACATAGCCTGCATTCAGCATTTGCATCTTTCCAGAAATGCATGAATCTGCTTCCCACTGCTAAACCATTATTCAGAAGTTTCCACAGGAAGATATGAATTTTAGGTGGTAGAAATTTTACCTGCCAGAATTTTTTCCAGGGGAATTCTTCAATATTACCAGCATTTTACAAAGAAGGCAATCTGTTTTGAAGCGATTTCATAAAGGACTTGGCAGAGAAGCTCCCATTTGAGTGATGTAGCCATAATAACTTGTCTTCAGATTCCTCACCATTTATCGTTGAGATACATATATCTAATATCTTACAGACATCATGCTGATTAAACAGTTGGTGAAGTTTGTCGACATCCCATCTGACAGGATTCTGCAGAATCAACTCAGCTACAAAGGTAGGGCAATTGGTGGAGTTTGAGTTAAGTGCAAGCCTCATGTTGTGGATGGTGGTTACCCAAGGATCTTATTTGATCTTTATCTTCTCCCATTTCTTAACAGCCCAGCAACATCCATTTTTTAGATCATTCATGCAGATTAGCATAACAGACCATGTAGAAGAGCTTTTCTGGGTTTTTTTTTACCTCCCATAAGTTATCCTTTTGGAGATACTTAGCTCTCATCAGTTGACACCACAAGCATGTATCATTCTCCAGAAGTTTCCATATGAGCTTGGCAATCATTGCTTTGTTGATGTGCTGCAGAGTTCTAACTCCTAGACCTCTAACTTCTTTTGGTTGTTCAAACCTTTTCCAATTGATAAAATGGGGTTTTTGAATATCTTTTGAACAACCCCACCAGAAATTCCGCATCGTTCTAGTAAGTTTCTGCAAGACCTTTTTCGGAATGAGCGAAGTGGCCATGTAATATGGTGTAATAAGACCCAGCACATGATTGATCATAATGATTCTGCCATCATGCGAGAAGTGACTTCTTTTCCAACCAGCTAACTTGGAATCAAATTTATCAGACAAGAAGTCATACGAATCAATTCTATAAGTAGACTTGAGAAGTTGGTGTCCAAGATACTTATCATCAATTTGCATTTGTTAACCCCCAGCACATTTGCAACTTTTGTTCTTCGCTCAGGCCTTACTCCTTTACTGAAGTGGATTGCCGACTTCTGTATATTAGCATACTGTCCAGACCATGCCGCATAAGTACTTAGAAATTATTGAAGAGTGTCCAAAGTTGTCTCGTCCAGAGTACCGAAGAGAATTAGATCATCAGCAAACATTAGGTGGGACACAGATGGAGCATTGCGGAAAATTTTATAACCATTATACAGAGCATTATTTTCCATCGTGCGCATAATCCAGGAGAGACCTTGGGTACATAATTGTTTATGGGTAAAAATCGTTTCTGCCGATTTCGGTAAATTCGGTAGGTGAGTGAGAAACTGGTTCAAACCCTAAACAAATGTGCTGCACGTGAGCACTTTATAGATTCGAGAGATCAATCTGTACAAGTCCGGCCTAAACCAAGAAATGGCCGTTCCAGACTTGCTTCGGTCACAAAGTGGAGGAGAAGGGTTGATTTGGGGAGGGAAGCAAAGAAAGGTGTTGAGACCAGAATAATTCTGGGAGAGTAGTATCTCGACTTGTATCAGAAAGTGGAAGCTTCGTAAGCTTGCAAGAGATGAAAGATTTTTGGAGAGCTTGCAAAGTTGCCTTTTCTGAGAGTGTAGTATTTTTTCTCCTGACCAAGACTTGTTGTCTGGTGGAAATAGGTAAGACCTATTTATACAAGTCGAGATTGAAACGTACCCTGGCCTCATGAAGGAAGAGAGTAAAGGGTGAAATAATGGGAGGAGGTGGTAACCATAAAGGTGTTTATGGGTGAAAACGTTTTCACCATTATTTCCTCATTTATTTGACCGCTTTATTCCTTTTCACGCTTTCTTAATGTGAGCGTAGTGTACGCTGCAAGTGGACCGCCAAACCAAAACCCCGGAAAGCATCCCCAGTTTGTGTTGATATCTCGAGTGTTGGTTGCACCTTGAGTGCAAGTGGCGCGTGTGGCATGTGCCATTGGCATGTGTGGAATGCCTTGGTGGTAGGTTGTACGTTGAGTATAAGTGGCAATGCCAGAGCTGCTAGTGGCGTGTGTGGCATGTGCCAATGGCATGTGCGAATGCCTTGGTGGTAGGTTGTACGTTGAGTGTAAGTGGCAATGCCAGAGCTGCTAGTGGCGTGTGTGGCATGTGCCAATGGCATGTGCGGAATGCCTTGGTGGTAGGTTGTACGTTGAGTGTAAGTGGCAATGCCGGAGCCGCTAGTGGCGTGTGTGGCATGTGCCAATGGCATGTGCGGAATGCCTTGGTGGTAGGTTGCATGGTTTGCAAATTAGGCTACCAGCGTGTGTTTTGGCGTGTGCCGGTGGCAGTACTGGTCGAATTGGCCTAGGTTGCACTGGCTTGCAAGTTAGGCTACCAGCGCGCATTAGGGCCACGGCTAGGTGATGAAGGCTCCCAGCGAGCGGCATGTTCCAATGGCATGCGTGGCCGTTAGAGTCGTGGCCTTGGTAGGAAAAGCTACCAGCGAGCATGTTGGCATGTGCCAATGGCATGCGTGGCCGTTAGGGCCATGGCCTTGGTAGGAAAAGCTACCAACGAGCATGTTGGCATGTGCCAATGGCATGCGTGGTCGTTAGGGCCGTGGCCTTGGTAGAAAAGCTACCAATGAGCATGTTGGCATGTGCCAATGGCATGCGTGGTCGTTAGGCCGTGGCCTTGGTAGAAAAGCTACCAAATGAGCATGTTGGCATGTACCAATGGCATGCGTGGCCGTTAGGGCCGTGGCCTTGGTAGGAAAAGCTACCACGATGAGCATGTTGGCATGTGCCAATGGCATGCGTGGTCGTTAGGCCGTGGCCTTGGTAGAAAAGCTACCAATGAGCATGTTGGAATGTGCCAATGGCATGCGTGGCCGTTAGGGCCGTGGCCTTGGTAGAAAAAGCTACCAACGAGCATGTTGGCATGTGCCAATGGCATGCGTGGCCGTTAGGGCCGTGGCCTTGGTAGGAAAAGCTACCAGCGAGCATGTTGGCATGTGCCAATGGCATGCGTGTCCGTCTTGGCCTAGGTTGTATGGTTTGTAAGCCTGGGCGCGGGCGCCATTTTGGCATGGCGTGGTTAGGGCCAAGCAAGAGTGCTTGGCTTGGCGTGAAGTGACTAGCGTAGCTAGGACCAAGGAAGAGTGCGTTTGGCATGGCGCAGCTAGCTCGGGCTAAATGTTGCTTGGCATGATTTGCCATTGGCATGGAGGTGAATTAGGGTTTTGTTCGTTGTAACCCTAATTTGAAAAAATACCCCCTATTAAATACTGACTACATGAATTAAATGTCCTAATAAATGTGTCACTGGTGACATTAGGTTATTTTTAGGGTTTTACGAGTTTACCCTTCATTTAAAAACCACCATCAACATTAAGTCCCCCGCTTAGCTCGAATGGGGCTTTGTTGCGAGGTAAGCATAAGATGGTGACAAACTATCAACAAGAAACCGTAAAGAGAATTGAGGAGGCTCGTCGACCTTTTATAAATAGGATTTGGAATCCTTGCCTCGGGCAGCTTTGCACAAATCGGGAGGTCGGCACACAATTGGTGGGGCCTGCCTTGGGCGACGTTGGGAAGTTGGCGTGCTAGCTGGTGGGACCGGCGCAAGGTGTGGAAGCTGTGCGTGCTTGCAGGCGTGACTTGGACGGTCATTGGGAAGTCGGTGCAATTGGTGGGGCCGGTGCAGCTTGGGCGACATTGGGAAGTTGGGCCCCCTTGTGGGCCCGTTTCTTACACGCACGATTTTGGTAAAGGGAAATCCTTCCCTATTTCAGAATCTTTACGCTTATATATATAAAGTCCCGATCTCCCGTCTTGCACTTTCATCTTTTCATCCTTTCCTACTAGCGGCAGAGTCACAAAGAAAAACAGCTTTCCTGTATGTCTTCCAAGATTTCTCTTGTTTCCCTTTTTATGTAGGTGTAAACCCTAAGAGTAGGCGTTTTCTTTATATATTGCGCATATAATTTCTTGGCGTGTCTCTTGTAGAAAAAATTGTATGTATGCAACCAAGGGAAATACTGCATATATTATTCGAACCCGTAGGAAATATTGTATATATGATTTTTCGGTCCTGAAAAAAATATTGCGCGTGCAGTTTGAACCCGTAGAAAAATGCTCCATATATAATTTTGAACCCGAAGAAGGATACTGTAGACACACTTGAACCCGTATAAAATACCGCGTATATAGTCTTGAACCCGAAGAAAATACTGTGTATATAGTCTTAAACCCGAAGAAAATACTGCGTATATAGTCTTGAACCCGAAGAAAATACTGCGTATATAGTCTTGAACCCGAAGAAAATACTGCGTCTGCAGTTTTTGAACCCGTAGAGAATACGCCTCTTTTTTTTTTTTTTTTTTTTTTTTGTATTTCGGGTTTTCCTTTTGTGGCGCGGTTATGTGTCGTGGAGATAATTTTGTTTTTTTTTTTTTTTGTGTGCAGATATCTTGTTACTAAGTTGTTATTAAGAAATCCGACAAGATGTTACCCGAACAAAATTTTGCCTCATCGAAGGATGTCCATAATTCCAAACCAAACACGGATGATGAATTCTTCGCCAAAAAACTTGTCTCCGCTCGGAAAAATCACCTGTGTTTCGTGCCGATTTTGTTAACCTGGTGGTGAAGATGAAAACAAGACACGTTCTGTTCGCCTGAGAACACCATACGGTTCTGTCTTCATAAAGGGGTATATTCCTCTTCCAACATTGATTTCGTGGATGTGTCAAAGCCCATTGCGTTCTTTTGATAGATGGGTTGAGTTCATGGTGAGTAAGGAGCACATAAATACCAACCCGACTCGAGCGCAGATCATTGATGTCATCGCGAGCTTCAAGAAACCTCCGCATTAGGAAGGATATCCGGGCTTGGTTGCTTTCATCTCCAGGATGGTGTTCGGACACCCATACAATCATATGTAGATGGGGTGAGATAACTTTCTCCTTGGAGAGTGTGGCTCTCTTGTGAATATTAGAATCGGGAACCTTAAAATCCAATTATCCGAAAGTGAGGTGAAGATGCGGGATGACCTTGCCGCTAAGTTGGGAGATTACGCGAAAAGACTCCACCGCGAAGTCGAAGGATTCTCGTCCGGGAAGAGGATGAAAGGTGCTTTTATAGCTAGTGGATGTCTCAGTGGTTTCCGGACGAAATGGAACCCGAACAAAAGCGATGATCTTCATGTTGCAAAGCATTTTTTGGCTCTCTCGGTTGTCTAGAGACATTTTTGATGACGGTTGGCAAGAAGGAAATAAGACCGAGTTGCTAGCGATTTTGTGAAGTTAGCAAAAGGTGAAGTTCTTCCCATTGGCAAGCTATTCCTCTGTTCCCCGTATGTGCATCTGGATCACCTAGTTGCGAACATGCGAGTTTCGATGGTTTCATGAAAGTGAATTCATATGTGCACGTTGCTTTTCTGCAAGTCTGGTTATGGGAGCATTTTGAGAAGTATGCTCCGAAACCGATGCCTTCGATTCCCGCGAGTTGGGGGGATTCCCGAATTCTTCGATGGGTGAACAAAGGCCCAAAGGTTGGCATGAGCTTGGTTAGTCTTCTTGACAAGTCTTATGAAATCAGTTTTCGCCCATGGGAGCCTGGGTCCATAGGTCGGTGACTCAAATTGACACCTTTGCTTCTGCTCCGAACATGTCTTTGTCTTCTCGATGGCGACTTGAGCGTTGGTGAAAACTTGTTTATTCAAAGCTGCATGTCCGGTTATATTCCGTCTTTCTTTATGGGGTCTTTCCAGATAGCCGCTTACAATATTGACCGTCTTTTTCGTCACATGGGTTTCGATCAAGGGGTGCCTCTTGCTTACCAGTAGGTGATCCCTAAGGATTCATTGCGTGCCGCCCTTAATGCCGCCCTTGAGCCGGGTATCCGCCTTCCCTTCTTTCAAACGGGAAGAGTAACTTCGACGACCTTCGGCTATAACGAGTTCTGGTGCGACGAGTTTATTATGATCCAAGATTTTGTGAATAGCGTGGTGGCGAACGTTTGTTGCAAACCTTCCCCAACAGTTTTGAAGAAGCATCCAATGTTGAGAGATCTCAAGCGAAAGTTGCCTAGCAACTCGGAATTCCCGTGCCAAGGAACGGAGAACGAAGACTCGTGCTGGCGGGTTCCGGACGGTTTCAAAAGATCCTCCCGCAGCTCTCGTGTCTTTCAGTTCTTCCAATAATCAGGTATGTGTCATCTCCTTGTTGGTTTGTCTCAAAACACGTGAATTTCTGCTGAAAACATATGTCTTGTTTCTTTCAAGGCTTCGGTAGTGTTAATGCTTTCGCTGCCCTTGCACGTTGCCGGGGAGACGGCAATTTCTTCAAGAATTTCCAGAAAGACCGAGCCTACTCATAGCGGTGATGAGTCGAGAAAGAAGAAAGTTCAACAAGTGAGAGTGATTCTCCGGGCAAGACCGGGTTCTTTTGGGAAGTGGTTCGGTGAGTTTCGCGCCTCTTTCTTTCTTCTTCTTGTGTTTCTTCTTTTGAAAAATGTCTAACTCAAGTTCGCAGGAGGAACCGGTTCGGAGGACGATTCGGGGTGGAGTCACACGAAAACTTGCCTTTGGTGACTACCGCCGGTGACTTGGAGACGGGAGTTAGCCAATCGCCGGGGCACATGATGTGGTTCAAACGGTGGATGATTCTCTGATTATTGTTGCCGTAGACATGGAAGGAGACCCTTTGCGAGTCGTGGGGCCAGTTGTAGGCGCCATTTTCGATCCCCCGTATTTGGTTCCTTATCCAGGTCATGTGCTGGTTGGCGGCTTTCTGCGTCTCGGGCTAAGTATGAGGCGTTGTACACCGTAACTGGGAGAAGTACGGACATATGGCAACAACCAAGAAAGTCACTAGTCGATTTGCGCTGGTTAAGCGTGTGGAAGAGGCTCTATCTTCCATCGAGGATATGCGTGAGGTGACTGGTCACACCGTTTCGAAGACGTCATTGCCGATCGGGAGCACCATCGCGACGTGTGCGTAGAAAAGGAGTTCAACACTTCGTGGTTTGTCGAAGGCCTTGCCGAGATCCAAAAGTTGAAAGATGCGAAAGAACCGAAAGCCTTTCCGCCGAGGAGATTGCACGACGGAGGTAGAACTCGAAAAGCTTTCCAAGATGTTGACTATGAAGAGAGCGGCTCTTGAAGATGCAAAGTTGACTTTCTCCAAGAAGAACAGACCTCGTTGGATGATTTTCCTTGAATGTTTCTCTCGTTAAACTTTCATTTAGGTTCTTTTTTTTTTTTTTTTTTTGAAAGACATATCGGATGTCCGGTTCAAGGTTTGACCAGTTTGGCAGACAAATTGGTAGCTTTTGAGGATATTGGATTATTTCGGGATGAATGGTTTATATGACTCGATTATGTTTTTGGGAAAGGAATATTGCTTTTATGAAAGTGTGTGCTAGCAATAGGCACAATACTCGTAGTATAATGGTTTTTTTAAGAACCTAAAAACATATCGTATACCTTGCGTAATCTAAATTTACTCACTTCATAGGTTTTTGCGAACATGCCCCTCTCCATAAAAGGCGGTTTTTCGGGTAGCATCGCCAAAGAAGTCCCCAATCGCCGGTAGCATCTTCAACGAGTCCCCAGCTTTTCTCTGGTATAGTTTTAACAACTGGTAACCGGGTTGTCCGGGTTGAGTCGGATTGAGTCGCAAGTCCCCAATCATTGCGGTAGCATCTTCAACGAGTCCCCGTTTTAGGTGTAGCTTTTCCCTACCATCGAGATTGAGTCGCTTTCCCTACCATATTGACTCCCGGATCGAAGAACGAGATCGACAGTCGACATTGTATCCGATAGATCAATCATCCCGTTGTGGTCGCCAATTGTTTATGGGTAAAATCGTTTCGCCGATTTCGGTAAATTCGGTAGGTGAGTGAGAAACTGGTTCAAACCCTAAACAAATGTGCCGCACGTGAGCACTTTATAGATTCGAGAGATCAATATGTACAAGTCCGGCCTAAACCAAGAAATGGCCGTTCCGGACTTGCTTGGTCACAAAGTGGAGGAGAAGGGTTGATTTGGGGAGGGAAGCAAAGAAAGGTGTTGAGACCCGAGAATAATGCATGGGAGAGTAGTATCTCGACTTGTATCAGAAAGTGGAAGCTTCGTAAGCTTGCAAGAGATGAAAGCTTTTTGGAGAGCTTGCAAAGTTTCCTTTTCTGAGAGTGTAGTATTTTTTCTCCTGACCAAGACTTGTTGTCTGGTGGAAATAGGTAAGACCTATTTATACAAGTCGAGATTGAAACGTACCCTGGCCTCATGAAGGAAGAGAGTAAAGGGTGAAATAATGGGAGGAGGTGGTAACCGCAAGGTGTTTATGGGTGAAAACGTTTTCACCATTATTTCCTCATTTATTTGACCGCTTTATTCCTTTTCACGCTTTCTTAATGTGAGCGTAGTGTACGCCGTAAGCCGTGGACCGCCAAACCAAAACCCCGGAAAGCATCCCCGCTTGTGTTGATATCTCGAGTGTTGGTTGCACCTTGAGTGCAAGTGGCGCTGCTAGTGGCGCGTGTGGCATGTGCCATTGGCATGTGTGGAATGCCTTGGTGGTAAGTTGTACGTTGAGTGTAAGTGGAAATGCCAGAGCTGCTAGTGGCGTGTGTGGCATGTGCCAATGGCATGTGCGGAATGCCTTGGTGGTAGGTTGTACGTTGAGTGTAAGTGGCAATGCCAGAGCTGCTAGTGGCGTGTGTGGCATGTGCGGAATGCCTTGGTGGTAGGTTGTACGTTGAGTGTAAGTGGCAATGCCAGAGGTGCTAGTGGCGTGTGTGGCATGTGCCAATGGCATGTGCGGAATGCCTTGGTGGTAGGTTGCATGGTTTGCAAATTAGGCTACCAGCGTGTGTTTTGGCGTGTGCCAGTGGCGCGTACAGTCGAATTGGCCTAGGTTGCACGGCTTGCAAGTTAGGCTACCAACGCGCATTAGGGCCATGGCTAGGTGATGAAGGCTACCAGCGAGTGGCATGTGCCAATGGCATGCGTGGCCGTTAGAGCCGTGGCCTTGGTAGGAAAAGCTACCAGCGAGCATGTTGGCATGTGCCAATGGCATGTGTGGCCGTTAGGGCCGTGGCCTTGGTAGAAAAAGCTACCAACGAGCATGTTGGCATGTGCCAATGGCATGCGTGGCCGTTAGGTCCGTGGCCTTGGTAGGAAAAGCTACCAGCGAGCATGTTGGCATGTGCCAATGGCATGCGTGGCTGTTAGGGCCGTGGCCTCGGTAGGAAAAGCTACCAGCGAGCATGTTGGCATGTGCCAATGGCATGCGTGGCCGTTAGGGCCGTGGCCTTGGTAGTAAAAGCTACCAGCGATCATGTTGGCATGTTCCAATGGCATGCGTGGTCGTTAGGGCCGTGGCCTTGGTAGAAAAGCTACCAGCGAGCATGTTGGCATGTGCCAATGGCATGCTTGGCCGTTAGGGTCGTGGCCTTGGTAGGAAAAGCTACCAACGAGCATGTTGGCATGTGCCAATGGCATGCGTGGCCGTTAGGCCGTGGCCTTGGTAGGGAAAAGCTACCAGCGAGCATGTTGGCATGTGCCAATGGCATGCGTGGCCGTTAGGGCCGTGGCCTTGGTAGGAAAAGCTACCAGCGAGCATGTTGGCATGTGCCAATGGCATGCGTGGCCGTTAGGGCCGTGGCCTTGGTAGGAAAAGCTACCAGCGAGCATGTTGGCATGTGCCAATGGCATGCGTGGCCGTCTTGGCCTAGGTTGTATGGTTTGTAAGCCTGGGCGCGGGCGCCATTTTGGCATGGCGTGGTTAGGGCCAAGCAAGAGTGCTTGGCTTGGCGTGACGTGACTAGCATAGCTAGGACCAAGGCAGAGTGCGTTTGGCATGGCACAGCTAGCTCGGGCTAAATGTGGCTTGGCATGATTTGCCATTGGCATGGAGGTGAATTAGGGTTTTGTTCGTTGTAACCCTAATTTGAAAAAATACCCCTATTAAATACTGACTACCTGCCTTAAATGTCCTAATAAATGTGTCACTGGTGACATTAGGTTATTTTTAGGGTTTTACGAGTTTACCCTTCGTTTAAAAACCACCATCAACAATAATATAAATAGGTATGGGGATAAAGGGCAAACCTGGCGAAGGCCTCTTTCACTAGTAAAAAAACATTCATCCTGACCATTTATAACTAATGAAAAAGAAGCAGTAGAGACACATTTCATGATCAGTTCATGTGTTTTACCTATAATTCCATAGGCTCTAAGGCAATGGCTTAGAAATTTCCAATTAACCTTGTCATAAGCTTTGCTAGTATCAATTTTAAGTGCATAAGCACCTATTATAAAAGAAGAAGTGGACATGGTGTGGAAACTTTCTTGGGAATTTTGAAAAAGTAACCTCATACAAAAATATCACATTGAGTGATCGAATTGAACGCTCCCATCCTCTCGTATTCACGTATTCCTTGATTGATCTCTCCTTCATCAAGCATTTCTTCGCTTGGTTGATGTGTCGATGCGGATTGGACAGTCTTCCGGCTTCAACAAGGGTCTTGAGATATAAATCTTCTAGCGAGGATCCGTAGGCCGCAGCTCCCTTTCTTTATCCGCGGACGTTGTAGTACTCAGGACAAGTCCTTTCCTTTGTTGAGCCTCGAGTCTTCATTGTTGGCTGGACCATGTTGTTCATCTTTCCTGAGTCTCCTGCGATTACTACTGCTGTTTTGCTTCTCCACCGAGTAAAGGTGTGACCCCCGGGCTAAGGATCCGGCGTTTCTCGCAATGTCCGAGTAGATGTCCGCCGACCCTCCTTGTAATTGTGCTGTTATATCATTCAAAAGGCGGAATGTTTCGCTCTGTCTTCTAGCGATACCAACTTGATTTGCCAAGACATCTTCCAGCATTCTAGCTATACTTCCCATGGTATCTGAACAACCTGTGGTTTCCTGGTGAGGATACATCGCGAGATGAAAACCAAAAAATTGAGAATTCAATTTTTTGCAACCGAGAGATCAACCTCCCACTGTGGTCGCCAATTGTTTATGGGTGAAAACTATTTCTGTCGGTTTTGGTAATTTGGGATGTGTGGATGAGAAATGAGTCTAAACCTTAAACAAATGCACTTCAACGCGGTGAGTGCTCGTAGATTCGAGAGATCAACCGTGCAAGTCCGGCATAAACCAAGAAATGGACGTTCCAGAGACTTGTTTCGGTCACAAAGTGAAGGAGATGGGGTTGATCTTAGGGAGGGAAGCGAAGAAGGTGTTGAGAATGTGAAGGTGTTGGCTATGAATGACTTGTATCGGAAAGCCGAACCGGCTTGCAGGGTTTAAGCTATCAGTTCCGGTGTTTGAATACGATCGTATCAACACTTGCCTCTCGTTGTCCTGGACTTGTTCTCTTTTTTAAAAAATAGGATGGAGAACCTATTTATACAAGTCTTTTAGCCTAACCTTCGTATCTCGTGGGAAGTGGAGAAAGTGGAGTGATGGAGTAGTGGAGTAATGTGTTAGTGTCACACGACTGTGCTTGCCCACTTCTCCCATCATCACTTAACCGTCCATGACTCCCCGACACGCTCTTGTGATGGCGCGTTGTGCGCCGCACGCCGTAAACCGCGAGACCAATACCCCAAGCATGTATCCCCCGGTTTGTGACATGATTGATGTCTGGATTATGTGGATCGTGGGACCCACAAAAGGTAGCATGTAATGCTAAATTGAATAATTGCGTTATTCAGAGGTCGATACTTGTGAAGTATCGTGTGTATTCTATGCATGTACCGCATCATGGTGTGGTAAAGTGACGGGTGGTGATCACCAAGACGCCCATCGACCAATTAACTCCCGACTGTGGTTGTATAACCAAGCCGTTGAAGTTGGACGGACGAGATGATCTTTGAGACACTCATCCGCGACCGTTGATGGAATTAGGGTTTTAGAAGAGGTGCGCAAGCATCCCTCTTCACCTGGTCGAATCCAAGCTTGGGATACAATTTTGGCTGGCCGATCGTACATTCGTGTGACGGCATGACGGTGTAGGCGCCCATACCCCATTATCTCACGAAAGTGTGATCCGGACCACTAAATTCGTCCTAAGCAAAGTCGAGTGGTCGAGATCAGTTTGTAACAGAAAACGAGTGCAAACAAAATCCGCGCATCGTACCAACTTCGGGAGCGCGTTCCAAGACGACCAATCTTGGTCGGTCTTGGCCGATCGGTCTGGCGTGTAGGTGATAGGCTGGTGTTCACGCCTATACCTGACTATCCCATGAAAACGTGATCTAAGCCACTCAAATCGTCCGACGAAGTTGAGCGGTCGAGATTAGTTTGCAATTGGGAAGTGTAACCACGCTAGTTTGGGCGGACGATTTGGGATAACCAGGCATGGTATGCCTTGGCTGACCAGGTGAGGGGATAGATGGGTCCACGGTGGTCATGTTGGTATGACCGGACCCGCTTAATCTAATCTTGGACCCTCCATTCGTGCCGGAGAAGATGGACGCTCGTGATGCTCATAAACCATAATTTTGGGTTTCACGGCCGTGCGTCATGCTCCATTCGGGCGTACGAATTGGGATGACCAACCATGGTTGGTCCTGACCGATTGGTCAGGTATGTAGGCGGGCCCACGGTGATTGTGTTGACATGCTCTGGGCCTTTGAATCTACATCTACACCCTCCATCTATACCTCGAAGATGGATGGTTGAGATTGTTTTGTGACACATGTAATGTGCCGCAAACCCTAATTTAGGGTTTTCCGCCCATACCGCTCTCGGTTTGGACGTTTTGGCAAGCTATGCCAATCTTTTGGGAGGCCGACCATGCGGGGTCCGCGTTGGTTCTGCGCAGTCGAATATTCCATACCCGCTTGGGGGTTATGGAATTGATCTGGGCCATCCAATCATGCTGGTGAAGTTGGATGATCGAGATCATTTCCAGACTGATACGGACAGTCCGGATGCTCAATCGGGCTAGTATAACACACCGAGTGTTGCTCAATCGGGCTAGTATAACACACCGAGAGTTGCAGCCTGTACGGGTATTTCGTACATGCTTTCATTATAATGCTTGGAGGTTCGTGTTGCTCTGCGGAGAGCAACACTCAGCCGTCATGCCGCACTGATAATGAGTACAGAAATACAAGGTCGCTTACGCATTAATTAATAATGCTATAAATTCACGGGGTATATGGGATTGTTGCTACGTGCTCCAACCTCGGATGAATTTCGTGTATTTAATTCATAGAATGGGATTTTTGTCACATGCTCCATTCTAGGTGAATTAGTAAAGTGAAGAAGTATTCAACACTTATTAATGGCTTTATCTTTTACAATATGTTAGCGCATAATTTTCTGGTTTTTACAATTTTAACCTTACATGAAAATCCACCATCGACATTAAGTCCCATGCCTAGTACATAATGGTTACACTATTGTGGGGTAGGCATGAGATGGTGACATACATATGTGAGAAAGACAGGATAAAGGAAGTTTACCCTAAGAGTATTGACCGACCGCTAGTTGTCCATGCCGTTGTGCTTGTATGGAATCCTTTGGTGGGACCGGTTTCCTTCTTTGGGTATTTGAATCAAAAGAGGAAACCAAATAAAAGAGGAATCCTTGTTCTATTGGGATTCTTCTAATTTTTGTCTATAAAAGAGACCAACCCCCTTTTCTTTTTCTCACGAGATTTTTTTTTTTTTTTTTTTTTGTGTTCGGCCAGCTCCCGTGCGTGATCTCCACTGCCGCCGCCGACCGTCGTTGCCGGAGTTGCTGTCGCCAGACGTCCGTCCAAGGTAAGTTTTTTTTTTTTTTTTTTTTTTAGGAAAAACCCTAATTTCTTAGGTAAAAATCTTTTGATAGATACATCATGCTCAGCTTCCCATCAAGATTGATAGTAAAACCGCCCATTTTGCTAGAATTGTTTAGTTCCGCGAGCCCATGAATATGCGTTTTTGCTTCTTCTTCCATCGTTGCATGCAAAACCTAGTTTCTTAGGTTGTAGCTTGGAGAGAAATTTGGCTTGAATTTCATAAACACAATTCTCATGAGAAAAACCGTGTTATAATACGTGCATACGAATGCGGTCCCACCATGTGCGTTTGATCCGAACGTGGGTCCCACCCACACATGCTTGACTGAAAGTCGACCTTATACTAGCCTTGTGCCCTGAACCAACACCGGACTTGAAATTTGAGTAATACCAGACTTGAAGCTTGAGTAATACCAGACTTGAAACCAATACCGGACTTGAAGCTTGAGTAATACCGGACTTGAAACCAATACCGAACTTGAAACCAATACCGGTACTTGAAACCAATATCGGTATTGAAACTTGAGCCGGTGTTTGGACCCAATCTCAGCCTTGTACATTCCAACGTGAATGCAGTTTGCGTACGTATCGTGTGTTTTTATACAAGTACTGACTCCTGTATTTATTGTAGAATGAAGAAAAGCACTCCCGTTGATATGTCTTCTGGAGATAATGCTGGTGCCAAGTCGGGAAGTGTTGACAGCTTCAAAGATATGTCGAACATTGTTGATGAGTTGTTCACCTTGTCTTTTCCAAACATTAGGAAACATCCCTCTCACAGGATAGTCCTGCTTTCCGATTCAGAAAATATAAAAGCTGATCCATCTTCTTCTTTGGCACTTTTGATGAGGTTCTGTCTTCAAAGAAATGAATATCCTCCATCTCCTATCAACTTTAAGACTTGTCATACTCCACTGGCTTCTTATGAAAGATGGATGAGGCGCATGTTGAATAATAAGGACGTTAAAGCCAATTTGACCAAAGCGCAAATCCTCAATGCGGTCATGGCATCTCGCTACTCTTGAAATTAAGAAAGATGCTTTGCAGCTTGATTACTTTCATTTCTCGGTGGCGCCCTTCTACTCATACAGCTATATCTAGATGGGGAGAGATGACTATTACTCTGGAAAGCGTAGCCGCATTGATGAACCTGCCTGTTGCTGGGAATCTTTATTATGAGCTTTCTGACACGGAACAACGTGATTATGACACTATACTCCAAAAGGTGGCAGAATTCGACGATTTGGACAAGGAGGAGAAAAAAGATACAAGATGCTTTTACACCTGGTGGGTATCGGAATGGTCTCCCGTAGACCCGTGAGCCGGATCGGGAGTTGGAAAACGATCTCAGTGTGATTGCATTCCTGTCTTTGTGGCTATCGAGAGATATATATGACGACGGTTCCGGGAAAGAAAACCATAAGGGGTGTTCGTTAAGATTGCTATAAAGCTAGCAAAAGGCGAAGTTCTTCCCTTAGGTGCCTTGTTCCTTGGATCGTTGTATTCTCATCCGGACGCCTTAGCAATGGATATGCATGTTTCCAACGGGTATAAGAAGGTGGAGTCGTATGTCCACTTCGCTTTTCTTCGAGCATTCTTGTGGGAACATTTCAAAAGTTATGCTCCTGTTCCCGCAACTTCGCTCAAGCAATTTGTATGGTGGCTCGAGAATACTTCGTTGGCAGAGGAGGCGTCCCAGAACCGGTGCGAAACTCGTGGATATCTTTGATAATGTGTCTTCTGTAAATTTCCGTCCATGGGGGCCGATCCACTCTTCCATTGCTCAGCCGAAGACTTTTGCTATTGCTTCTGACGGTCCTGATGTTGCGTTGCGTACCGATGCCAACACTATGAAATATGGAGAACTTATTTACCTACACAGTGCATTAGGGATATATCCCGTCTTTATTCAACGAAGCTCTTACCGTGACTCCGTACAACATTGACAGGTGGCTGCTCGCCAAATGGGATTTGACCAGTGGTGTTCCATTTATCCGTCCGTCGGAGGCCCCGAAAGAACTCCTCCCGGTATCTTTGATGCCGATGTGTTCTTGGCATCGCAGAGTCTTCCCTTCCGGCATATTGGGAGAAACTCGGTGGTAACCGACAAGTATAAGGAATTTTGGAGGAAGCAACTCGTTGGCTTTCCAAGAATTCTCGGAGGATGTTGTGACAGATTCCCGTGGTGAGCCATCTTCTCGACGTCCCGAAGAAGCATTTCCGGTTGAGGCCACTTCCAGCCAAACGGACCGAGTTGAGGATTGCGGTCCCCAAGCGGGAGAGAGATCTAAGAGGCATGTGGTTCGGTGATCCTCAATTCCTCCAATATGCAGGTAATTAAATCTCTTTCTATTGATTCTTTCATTTCTCCAGAGTAAATTCTTCTAAGAGTGATCCTTGCTTGAAATCAGGGAATTCCGAAAGAGAATGTCTTCACAAGGTTGGCGCGCATTCGAATGAGAAGGTCGGGTAATGTTGGCCTTCATGTTGAGAAGTCCGGCGGTACCGATCTTCATGCCGAGAAGTCTCGCGATGACCGATCTTCATGCTGAGAAGTCTGGCGAAACCGCTCCCTTTCCAGACCATGACAGAGATGATGCAAGCTCGGTTGGACAAGGCGTCTCCCTAAGTGATCTTGTTGATGGGGCCGTGATGGAAATTAGCACCCAAAGCGAAGTAGATATCGGGAGGAATGTAAGAGAGGCAACATCCGCTATTGTTAAGGTGGCTCCCCTTGAAGAACGTTTCGAGCATGTTCCAATCAATAAATATGTCGTGGCGACTTCTTCCGAAAGACCTCCCGCAACCGACAAGGCTCTGTGATTAGGTGAAGTATTGGTAGCGCAACTTGGAGCTTTGTTTGATCTTCCTTTCATTGTCCCTTATCCAGGTCATGTGTTGGTTGGAGGATTCGGTGTGCCGCACCGGTTTGAAGAGTTGTACACGGCGATATGGGAGAAACACGGCCACATTGCTACCACTACGAAGCTCAAAAGTCGTCTTGCATTGGTCAACCGCATTCAGGAGGCTTTATTTTCTATCCATGGGATGAGCGTCACAACTGGTTGAACAGTTTCTGAGGAGATGATTGAAGATTGGAAGTGCCATCGAGATGTGTTTGTGCAGTATGACTTCAATGCTCCTTGGTTCCTCAAAGGGTTCTCCGAGATTCGGGAGCTCCATAAATTACAAGATGAAGCCCCTTCGCGTAATGTGTTACTCGCCAGAAGAAGAGGTTGAAAAGTTTTCCGAGGAGTTGAAGTCGAAGCTGCGGGTTGTACTTCAAAGGATGAAAGTCGCTCTTGCCTGAAGGACGAGTTGTGTGAAGGACTTTCCTTGAAGGATTCGTGCCATATACTTGTCTCTTCTTTTAGATGTTTTTCTTTTTGAGTGATAGTGAGGATTTCCTTTCATAATTTGACTTAGGTTTTGAATTAATAGGTAATTGAATTGGTATATTTTGAGATAGTTTTGTGAATAACTTTTCCGAAAGAGGTTATTTTAAATGGAATTTGCATCTTGGTCATGAATGATTGCACATGTCATATGAAATTGCAAATGTCGCATAAAAGGGAAGTATGAATGGAAACAAACATGGCATTTGATCATTGAGCCTCTTTCTCTATGTGAGGGATGCCAAGTCCCTAGTGAATTCTAAAACTATCTTTCTTGTAAAATTGTTGAGTAGAACTTACTTGCTTTTGAAGCCTTACTTGTATCAAACCGAAGTAGCCTCTCTAAGGAAATCGTCCGCATTAATCTCCCAGAGATAGGGAAAGCTATTCCTCGAATTAAGCTTCTTCGAACAATGCGTTTCAAAGCGTTGCATTCACTGGTATGGTGGTGAAGGAACCGGTGGAAATGACAATACCTCGGGTCCATTACTTCTTGATCAGTTGGTGGACGCCATACATGAGGTAGCTCCACCTCTCTATTTCGTACCCACGCCTCCAAAGAACTCCAAAATCTTTTCCATTGGGAACGAAAAGTGTAGGTACTTCGAGTCTAGCTCTTCCTGCGTTCGTGGGCGTTGTGGTGTCTCTACATGGTTTCGATGTGGAACACGTTTTGGAGATGAAGTTGGAAGACGTGTGAGTGCCATCATATCTGCGGATCGCTTGCCTGGGTAGAGGGATGTGGAAGGTGTCATAATATCACTGCTGAGTGATCGAATTGAACGCTCCCATCCTCTGTATTCACGTATTCCTTGATTGATCTCTTCTTCCTCAAGCATTTCTTCGCTTGGTTGATGTGTCGATGCGGATTGGACAGTCTTAGGGCTTCAACAAGAGTCTTGAGATATAAATCTTCTAGCAGGCTCCGTAGGCTGCAGGCTCCCTTTCTTTATCGGCGCACGTTGTAGTACTCCGGACAAGTCCTTTCCTCCGTGGAGCCTCGAGTCTTCATTGTTGGCTGGACCATGTTGTTCATCTTTCCTGAGTCTCTTGCGATTACGCGCTCTTTTTGCTTATCCACCGGTAAAGGTGTGACCCCTGGCTAAGGATCCAGCGTTTCTCGCAATGCCTGAGTAGATGTCTGTCGACCCTCCTTGTAATTGTGCTGTTATATCATTCAAAAGGAGGAATGTTTCGCTCTGTCTTCTAGCGATACCAGCTTGATTTGCCAAGACATCTTCCAAAGATTCTAGCTATACTTCCCATGGTATCTCGAACCACTTGTGGTTTCTGGTGAGGATACATCGCGAGATGAAAACCGAAAAATTGAGAATTCAATTTTTTACAACCGAGAGATCAACCTCCCACTGTGGTCGCCAATTGTTTATGGGTGAAAACTATTTCTGCCGGTTTTGGTAATTTGGGATATGTGGATGAGAAATGAGTCTAAACCTTAAACAAATGCACTGCGCGGTGAGTGCTTGTAGATTCGAGATATCAATCTGTGCAAGTCCGGCCTAAACCAAGAAATGGCCGTTCCAGACTTGTTTCGGTCACAAAGTGAAGGAGATGGGGTTGATCTTAGGGAGGGAAGCGAAGAAGGTGTTGAGAATGTGAAGGTGTTGGCTATGAATGACTTGTATCGAAAGTCGAACCGGCTTGTAGGGTTAAGCTATCGATCCGGTGTTTGAATACGATCGTATCAACACTTGCCTCTGTTGTCTGGACTTGTTCCTTTTTTAAAAAAAATAGGATGGAGAACCTATTTATACAAGTATTTTATCCTAACCTTCGTATCTCGTGGGAAGTGGAGAAAGTGGAGTGATGGAGTAGTGGAGTAATGTGTTAGTGTCACACGACCAGGCTTGCCCACTTCTCCCATCATCACTTAACCGTCCATGACTTCCTGACACGCTCTTGTGATGGCGTGTTGTGCGCAACGCCGTAAACCGCCAGCACCAATACCCCAAAGATGTATCCCCAGTTTGTGACATGATTGATGTCTGGAATATGTGGGTCGTGGGACCCACAAAAGGTGCATGTAATGCTAAATTGAATAACTGCGTTATTCAGAGGTCGATACTTGTGAAGTATCGTGTGTATTCTATGTGTATTGCATCATGGTGTGGTAAAGTGACGGTGGTGATCACCAAGACGCCTTATCGACCAATTAACTCCCGACCAGTGGTTGTATAACCAAGCCGGTGAAGTTGGACGGACGAGATGATCTTTGAGACACTCATCTGCGACTGTTGATGGAATTAGGGTTTAGAAGAGGTGCGCAAGCATCCCTCTTCAGCCTGGTCGAATCCAAGCTTGGGATACGATTTTGGCCAGGACGATCGTACATGCGTGTAGACGGCATGACGGTGTAGGCGCCCATACCCCATTATCTCACGAAAGTGTGATCGGACCACTCAATTCGTCCAGGCAAAGTCGAGTGGTAGAGATCGGTTTGTAACGTAAAACGAGTGCAAACAAAAGCCGCGCATCGTGCCAACTTCGGGCGCGCGTTCCAAGACGACCAATCTTGGTCGGTCTTGGCCGATCTGGCGTGTAGGTGATAGGCTGGTGTTCACGCCTATACCTGACTGTCCCATGAAAACGTGATCAAAGCCACTCAAATCGTCCGGCGAAGTTGAGCGGTCGAGATTAGTTTGCAATTGGGAAGTGTAACCATGCTAGTTTGGGCGGACGATTTGGGATAACCAGGCATGGTATGCCTTGGCCGACCAGGTGAGGGGATAGATGGGTCAACGGTGGTCATGTTGGTATGATCAGACCTGCTTAATCTAATCTTGGACCCTCCATTCGTGCCGGAGAAGATGGACGCTCGTGATGCTCATAAAACCATAATTTTGGGTTTCACGGCCGTGCATCATGCTCCATTCGGGCGTAAGAATTGGGATGACCAACCATGGTTGGTCTTGACCGATTGGTCAGGTATGTAGGCGGGCCCACGGTGATTGTGTTGACATGCTCTGGGCCTTTTGAATCTACATCTACACCCTCCATCTATACCTGCGAAGATGGATGGTTGAGATTGTTTTGTGACACATGTAATGTGCCGTAAACCCTAATTTAGGGTTTTTCGCCCATACCGCTCTGGTTTGGACGTTTTGGCAAGCTATGCCAATCTGGAGGCCGACCATGCGGGGTCCGCGTTGGTTCGGCAAACAATATTCCATACCGCTTGGGGGTTATGGAATTGATCCTGGGCCATCCAATCATCTTTGGTGAAGTTGGATGATCGAGATCATTTCCGGATCGATACGGACAGTCCGGATGCTCAATCGGGCTAGTATAACACACCGAGAGTTGCTCAATCGGGCTAGTATAACACACCGAGAGTTGCAACTGACGGTATTTCATACATGCTTTCATTATAATGCTTGGAGGTTCGTGTTGCTCTTGAGAGCAACACTCGAATAAAATCATGCCGCACCGATAATGAGTACAAGAAATACAAGGTCGCTTACGCATTAATTATTAATGCTATAAATTCACGGGGTATATGGGATTGTTGCTACATGCTCCAACCTCGGATGAATTTCGTGTATTTAATTCACAGAATGGGATTTTTGTCACATGCTCCATTCTAGGTGAATTAGTAAAGTGAAGAAGTATTCAACACTTATTAATGGCTTTATATTTTACAAGATGTTAGCGCATAATTTTCTGGTTTTTACAATTTTAACCTTAAATGAAAATCCACCATCAACACCATCAACCTTACCATGTTGCACAGCCTCGGTGGTAGCATCTTTCTGAACAAATATTTCTCTTGGATCAAGTGACAGATTCGTTACCTTATGTGCCTTCTTGTTAACGTTGTTAGAAAACAATTATGTGGCATCGCCTGCACCCGTTTTGTTTTGATGCAGAGTTGTGTCAGCTGGTCTGGTAAAAAGAGAGCGCTTTCCTTCATGACCTGTACCTGCAACTCGTTTAACTTTTTTATCTGCCATTTTGAGTGCTGCCAGAGTCGCATGTAGATGACATGTTTTAGCATCCCCGCCTTTGATTTGATCTTTGGAAATCAACGGCCATGTACAATGGTGTTGAACCTCGTAACCTGGTGAACATCTTTCACAACATGTATGATGCCTGGATCACTTGATTTGAAAAAAGCTCTAATATCTTCAAAGTATCTCGCAAAAGCTTTATCATTCATCTTGAGATCGAAATCTTCAGGACTTATATTAGGAATTTCTTCTAGCACTTTAGACAGATGAGGACATTGTTTCATAACATGAACAAAAAATCCACAGTAGAAGCACATCCTTGGAAGTTTTTCATACCTGAATTGGATTGTAATCTTCTTCTTTGATTTGAGAGTGATTATCATGTCTTTTGGTAGCGGCTTAGTGATATCCAGTTGAACACGGACTCTAGCGTATTTCCCCCATTTGGATGCCAGAGAAGTATCAATAGGATCTGGTTTTCCAATGTTATGGACAATATTGAAAACTTTCCTTGGATTCATCATACTGAAGGGTAACCCATATACATGAATCCAGAAGCAAACATATTTAAAATCATAATCTGTAATGAGTAGATCTTCTTTACATCGTTCTACCAACATAAGATCTTCTTTAATGAACCATGGCGTTCCTTGTAACATAGCTTCTAAATCACAGAGAAATTGGAACTTTGCATTGTAATAACCATCTCCTAGATCTGAGATGGCTACAGTACCAGAAGGTTTCCAAGCTTTTGATAAAACCTCATTCAAAGTACTTAGGTTATATTCTTTGCCGGAGTTAAACTTGAAGATAATATTTCTATTTAGTTCTACTGGATCTTCTGCATCATCCTCATTATCATCATAGCAGTGAGTAACCGGTTCTACCATGATGTTGCTCATTTGGCGCAGTACCGCATCAAAGTTTGGATCTTGAGCAACTCTCGATGTTGAGGCCATAAAGCGGTAACACCAACAAAGATCAAAGAGGAAAAATGAGGAATAGAACACCAAAAAAGAGATAAAAAATCACACAGGTGATCACAAAGAAACCCTAATGGGACATATAATCATCACAGAGATGAAGATAAATCATCACAGGGGATGCAGAAAGAACCTTGACTGAGGTCAAGAGAACGACGGCCAGAATTGTTGAGTGGTTAATGAATGGCTTTATTATCATGCTTACCTAAAATCTTCTCCCTTGATTTTTTTTTATGAGTGAACTTAGGCAATCCTAAGGTGATTCATATAGGAGTTTGAGTTAATGATAGTGTTAGAGCATTGCTCGGTCGAACTCGCATGCGTTGCTATCTCAAGCATGTTTGTCAATGTTAGTGATCAAAACTATAAGTCTTGATTTCTAGTCTACTATAGCTAAGGTCTAGGACTAGGATAGAAAGTGTAGTTGAGCTCAAGAAATCCATGGCAATCATCATACAAGACGAAGGACTACTCAAGGAACCGGTGGAACTTCATCGACTAAAAGGTATGTGGAGACTTGAACTTATCTATCACTCAAAAGTCTATTTATCTCCTATCTTGAGACAAAAGTCATTTTGCTATATAGACTTAGATTATACACATTTGGTATTTAGAGCCGATTTTATCTCGCCTATCTATTTCTCGAAATATGTGTTGGTAAGCTTTCGCTTTAGCCGAATTCATCTTTACCTAGTGACGAAATTCATGTTATGTTTCAATCACTTTGAAATTGCTCTGACGAAAAATGGTTTGTGAATAACAACTATATAACCTCCTCTGAGAATGTTTCATTGATTGAAATGAGAGTTTATATTACATAACCATGGTAGGATATAAGCATTATTGTGGAAACACATATATGTATAAGTCCTTATTCCTTGAACCAAAGTTTGCGAACTTTGTTGATCAAGAGAACCGGAATGGTGGCGCGAGCCAAGTCCGCGAACTGGTGGAAGTTCTCGACCCGAGAATTTCTGCTGGAGTTTGTGAACTCCTTCCGTGAACTTAAGTCCGCAAACTTGAGTTGGTTATATCTAAAAACGATTGTTCTTGAACTCATGTTTAAATAAACTAAGGAATGCTTTTGCAAACCGTGGCTATAAAGTTCATGAACCGATTCGAGTGAATCAAATCGTTTTTGCTTCGATTGTGTCTTGTGTGGTTATATAAAGATCTAAGCAATTGAACAACTCTCTAACTAGTTCATTTGAGTCATTTGGACTAGTTATGGTGAAGAAGAATATGGTTGATATGAAATTGCTCATATGGTAACGTTTTGGTTAACTATTGTTGAACCAACAAATGTACATGTTTGGGTACGGTTACACAAGCCTAGAAACGTGCATTTCATGTGTGTATAACAAGCTAAGTTTTCGATCTAAAGGTTGAGAAATATTAGCTTGAATCTAATCAGGTTTTCATCTAACGGTGAATATTGAATGCTTTGTTACCAAGCTAACATTGATTGCAAACCCTGATTTGAAAGGCTATATAAGGGAGAACTCTAGCAACTGGGAAACCTAATCCCCACACCTTACGTGTGATGCTAGTTGTATAAGCTAGAGTCGATTCTCCTTTAACCTTAGGTTTTCTTCTCTAAACTAGGTTAACGACTTAAAGACTTCATTGGGATTGTGAAGCCAGACCGATACTACTTTCTCGTAGATGTGTGATCTGATCTTGTTGTTTCTATCATACGAGTACAATTGTAATAATGAGATTTCCATCTCCGATAGGCAAGATAAAAATAAGTCCCAAACATCTTCGTCTCATCGTTTGTGATTCCGCAATACGTTTTTCGCTGCGTCGATTAAGATTATTATGAGGTGATCGATAATACTAGGTTGTTCTTCGGAAATATAAGTCAGGGTTATCGATTGGTTCATGTTCGCCTTGATTTATCAAAAGACATAACAAAACTCGTAGGTATATTCGTGGGAGACGAATTTATCTATTACCGTAGAATTTTCTGTGTGATACAGATTTGTTTATTAAAGTCTTCGACTTTGGGTCGTAGCAACTCTTAGTTGTGGGTGAGATCATCTAAGGGAATCAAGTACGTAGCATCCTGCTGGGATCAGAGACGTAGGAGCATAACTGTACCTTGGATCAGTGTGAGATTGGTTGGGGTTCAACTACAGTCCAGACCGAAGTTAATTTGGAGTAGGCTAGTGTATGTAGCGGCTTAATACAGTGTGTGTTCAATCTGGACTAGGTCCCGGGGATTTTCTGCATTTGCGGTTTCCTCGTTAACAAAATTTTGGTGTCTGTGTTATTTCTATTTCCGCATTATATTTGTTTATATAATTGAAATATCACAGGTTGTGCGTTGTTCAATCAATTAGAATATCCGACCTTTTGGTTGTTGATTTAAATTGATTGAGACTTGGATATTGGTCTTTGGTACCATCCAAGTTATCTCTCTAGTATTTGATAAAGACTGCATGATTTCTATTTGCTTGAGTATATATCAAATCGAGAGATTGAGATATAAACTCTTTGATATACTTTTTGTCTAGATTGAGTCTGACTGTCTAGTTGATTCTCTAGAAAGTATATTGGAGTTTGTCTATACAGATTGCTAAGCGAAATATTGGGTGTGGTTTTTGTACCCCCGCTTTTTCAATTGGTATTAGAGCAAGCAAACACATTAAAGACCTTATGAGTTTGTATTTGTAGCGATCTGAATATGGACAAGTCTATCTCTAATAACGTACCAGGTCAGAAATTACCAGATGTTTTTCAAAGCTTGGATTCACCTGAGAGAACTGTCACATCTATGTCAATATCTAAACATTCTCTTAATGTGAAAATCGTTGATAATCGGGAAACACTCCTAGAAGAACAGTTGTATGAACTTTCGATGAAGGTGATTGAGATATTGATAGAGAGGTTGATGAGGAAGTCTCATAGTATGTTAAGGTTTTGAATTCGTTTGAAAAGAAGAAGATGGCAACTTCTCATGTCACACCTCTTCTGACTCCTCTCTGTCGAAAAAACAAGCAATTGAGAAGATGTTACGCATGTGTTTATGTTTCGAATCGTTCTAATGAATCGATCCTCAAGGATTCTGAGGAAAACCTACGTATGAAGTCACTTGAATGTGATAATCTTTATCAAAAGTACTTTTTGTTGGAAGAGAAACTTGCAGAATCTGAAGCAAGGTTTGACTCTCAACAAATTAGTTTTGATGACGGAGAAAGCGCTTTTCTCGCTCGAGAAAAACGTCTTGAGGCTGATTTAGCTGCTGCTCTTGATAAAATCAAGATGTTGGAAGATGACTTGAAAAAGTTCAGTACTAGTTCAAGCAAATTAACCACTATGCTAGGAGCAAGTAAAAATCATCGTAATACACGAGGATTGGGCTATAAGGGAATAGATGCTACAAGTATTAGCAAAGAGTTAAAATTTGTCAAGGCTAGTGATTCTTCTCAACAAAAGTTTCCACTGATGGCAAAAGTAAAATACCTTCACCGGCAGTTAAGGTTCAAAAGAGCAAAGTATATCAACCTCCAAAGTCAGCACACACGGATCGAGGTAAGAACATTCCTTATGTTTTCCACTATTGTGGAAATAAAGGTCACCTGGAAAGGAGATGTCGTTTCCGTATAAGGAATGAGAAACTTCATGATGTTCTTGTTTGGGCATCACAAGAAGTTGTGAAACCAAGATCATATGTTAAGACTAATCCCCTTAACGTTACAGGTTGTAACTGTCCAACCTTTAGGCAAAAGAATCAATATTGTAATAAATCTAGATTTTCCTATAAATGTCATACGAATCCTTTTCACAATCGTAATGGTTATCAAAAGGATAACTTCGTAAAGACGAAGACAAGATCCGATGCTCCCAATTGGAGAAAGACTAACTTGCAAAAGAATAGTCAATTCAATTCTCTTCCGAGAATTCTAGAAGAGAGTAATGGGATAAAGGTTCCGGTTGTTCCTAAACGCACTCGGAAGTGGATACCAAAGAAAGTCAATGATGATTTGAGTGTGAAAAGGAATGATCTTCTAGAAAATTCCATGACTATGGAGAATGCAGTATCCATGATGTTGGAACTTAACAAGTTCTTTGGAAAGATAGACTTGGATGTGAAAGGTTCTAAAAGTGATCTCTTTCATGATAATCCAAAGGTCACTTGTGGTGAGCAAGACATTGTTCACCCCAACACAACTTGATTGTGTTGTAAGTGCATCCTCACCAAGGAATGCCCTGCTATGTATACGGTGAGGGAAGCACGAGAATTGGGGCTCACAGATTATGTTCGGTGAGGCTGTAGAATTCGATTCGATTCTTCTAAAAAGGTATGTCTATAAACTTGAGCAAGATTTGTGTTTTTATCTACTTATAGTACTTATAATGATCTTGCTTATAGTTCATTTCTACCTAACTTGATCTGTGTTTAAGGTTCTTAAGTGTTTAGGTTTGGAAATAATAGTTCGGGATGTTTGGACTTCATGGTACACCTACCTATATACATAACATCATTTAAAATCAAAATTCAGGGGTTTAAGTACGCATACCCGTTTGTATACTCCCCCAGGTCATGAAAAATCGTTTGCAAACCGGTATGCATACTTAGCGTCGATATTCGGTAAACTTGTTTTGGCCGTAACTTCTTCGTCCGAACTCGGAATGACCTCATTCTTTTTGCATTCTCTTCCTCTTTGAATTCTATTCAAAATAGGATGAGAATTCCTGAATTTGGATGAGTTAAGAATGGTATTTGTCCTGTCTCTTGTTTTTGAGTGTTTTGCTCCATTTCGTCGCACTTGTTCCGCTTCTCTTGGACTTGGGCACTTGGATTCTTGGAGTAATACTCTTCTAAGCTCATTTGTAGCTTTTACAAGAATGTTTTTGGGGAATCACAAAGAAGGAAGTTCAAGAATGGACAGTAGTACGCATTGCTATGGGATTCTTGAATATTCACAATCATTTTATGTGAACTATGGTGCATGGTCGTTAATGACTTTGTATGTTCTTCTTTGTTAAAAAAATCTTTTTATACGCCTTTGGTAGCTATTCTTGGTATAAATCTGGGCGAAAAATATTGATTCTACCAAAGGACAAATCATCTTATATGTGCATTACGAGTTTGTCTTGATGCCTAGGAAACTTCTTATGAGAATTTATTCTTGTTTTTGAGAAGGATTACTAGAGTTTGGAATAGAAATTATTGTGTTTACACTTAGCTATTGCCAAACTATTCATCTTACAATGCTTTTAGATTTATTTATTTTAAATTCTAAGTTATTTGGAAGATGATTTTTGCAATTTTAATCTTTATGATTTTATATATTGCAAATTGTTATGGGATATGTTGTTTACGTCCGTGAACTTGTGACTATCCCATACTTTGTCAAAAGTTAAGTCTTTCATATGTCGATATGCATGTATTGATAAAAGAAGGAATGAACTTTTGACAATACAAAAGTTAAGCCTATTATGTCATTTATTGATGAAAGATAGGTTAAAATCTTTTATTTACAAGGATTATGTCTATTGTATGTCATTGTGCGAATAGTGATGGAAAATAGAATGAATCCTTGTGTATTCCGCAGTATTGATCTTCCCTGATCCATATTTTTATGTCTATACTGTGAGGCTCCATAATGTGTCTTATGTTGAGCACTGAACGACCAAGTTGATTAGTTTATGATTAGCTTTGTTGTTGTTCCGTAAGATACTTTATGTCGAGCATAATCAACTAAATTAATCATCTTGTTTGGTTATTTTAGTTATGGCTCCGTAAGTTTTCTTATGTTTAAGCACTTTTTACTGGGTTGATTGTTTTCTTATGATTAACTTAGTCATTGCTCAATAGATTCTCTTATGTCGAGTATGGCCAATTAAATTGATTACTTTTGTGATTAGTTTTGTTGTGTATTTCGATTAGATTAATTATGAGTTCTCTTGTGATTGATCTAATTGAGTATTTTTGAGTCTCCATAAGTTCACTTATGTTGAGCATATCCGATTAAATTAATCATGGGTTCTCTTGTGGTTAATTTAATTGAGTATTTTGGATTCAAATTCATACTTGTATGTGATTTGCTATGTCCAAAGAAATCCTTTTTTTTCTCTTGAAATTAAGGTCGCTCTTGTTGTTCTTTCTGGAATGACATATTATGGGGGAGAGTTCTTAATTGAACTTGTGCTTAATTTCCAAATCTTTGTGGGGAGTGCGGCTGTGGAATATTTGAGGGGTTATCTTGTATCTTTAAACTCCTTGATGAATGCATTTAGCTTCGGCTTTATGATTGCATCTAAATAAGATGATATGTGTTTTATTTCTTTTGGTCATGAAATGTCTCTCTCGAAAATTTTATTAGGATCCCGTTCTTTTTCTTTTGTCAATTTTATTGACAAAAAGGGGGAGAATTAATATGTAGTTCACACTACAAATAGATATGGTTTTCATATCATTATGTAAGGGGGAGTGGTTTCCATGTGAGATGGAGTATTGTCTAAGGGGGAGTGATACATATCACCATAGTATTGTTGTTGAAGTAGTGATACAATTGAACTTTGACGTTGTGTAATGATACTATGACACTGTATAACAATGATTGAGAACTCTTGTTTTCTTGTTGTTATAGCTACGGATTTTCAACAACGATGATGCTAAACTTACAACCTTTGGGATCATTGGAGTACTTGGAAGTGACGAAGATTTCGAGTAATGTTGAAGATTAGACATGTGGAATAGGAGCTACAAAAGTTAATTTATTTATTTTTTGTATTCCATATGTATTGATAGTTTTGATCACTAACATTGACAAAGGGAGGAGCATTGTTAGCGTTGCTATCTCAAGCATGTTTGTCAATGTTAGTGATCAAAACTATAAGTCTTGATGTCTACTTGCTATCTCAAGCATGTTTGTCAATTTTAGTGATCAAAACTATAAGTGGAGACTTGAACTTATTTCTCAAAAGTCTATTTACTATCTTGAGACAAAAGGTTTTCTATATAGACTTAGATTATACACATTTGGTATTTCTAGGATATTTCTCGAAATATGTGTTGTAGTTTAGCCGAATTCATCTTTACCTAGATCAAGAACAATCACATGGCAATCATCATAAAAGATGAAGGAATGGTTTTGCATGGTAGGATAAACCGAAACACATATATGGCTATAAAGTTACGAACTTTGTTGATCAAGAGAACCGAATTCGAGTGAATCAAATCATTTTTGAACTCCTTAGTGATTATGTCTTGTTGTTAGTTACATTGTTCTTGAAAGATCTAAGGAATTGAATGATAAGTTCATGAACGATTCGAGTGAATCAAATCACTCGACATTTTATACCCATATTTATATTATATAGGACTCAATATTTTAACTAATATCACTATCTTAGTGCTTTCCCAGAAAATACAAGTAAATATGTTCATCCGGAGAATAATCGGATAGTTTGGAAGTTAAACGGTGTTTACGACAAAATGAGCAATGTTACTGCTCATGACACCAGAAGAAAGTCAGAGTCAGAGCTTTATTGCATGTCTGCACAATAGTTAATGGGACGTGGTGCTTTAGAGGCCAAGGAAAATGAGTGGGACGTGGCATCTCGTATCAAAACAAAAAGAAGAAATTCAAGCAGCTGTCGTTCTTCCATTTGCTGGTGAATAAAGACGAGATCGATTTGGTGGATCTATGGGGTTGTCTTGTTGTAACTTCTTGGCTAACTGGATTTAAAGGCTTATACAAGGGAAAGGATATGGTGTTTAGTCGTTTTCATCATCGGATTTCGATTAGCAACATTAGAACTTCAAGATGGTTAGGGAGGTATTTGCTGCCATGGTTGCTGAACTATGAAGTTCTGCGGAGGTGATTGAGAAGTTTAACTTCAGCATCAATGGAGAAGATGGATAGAGGTGTGCTCCGCAGTCTGGCTGCTCGCGTGAGATTGAATTGGTAGGTTGCTGAGATGGTTGCACTTGGTGAAAGTGGTGAGAAGGGATACATTAGTTAAGTGCTGGTTTGTGGTGAAATCTCGATTGAGATTGCAGCAGCCAAGTTAGGGTTTAGCCTGAGTACTTCTCGCTCTGGAGTGTTGGTCTAGATTCAAGCAATTGAACAGCGAGGAAGATGGCTGAGTCAATGGTCATTCAATGATTGCTGAGATGGTTTTGCATGGGGTTTGTGGCCGGAAAGACAGCCATGAGGTCAAGGAAAGATGGAGCAGTGGTCGAACTGTTGGTACTCGAATGGAAAAGATGAAGCATGAGATGGTATAAACTGTGGTCAGTTCATAGCGCAGCTGCGAAGATGAATGGGTTTTCGTCGGTGATGGCAGTAGAAATGGGTATTGTTCGAAAGCTTGGACACGAAAGAAGATGAAAATGGAGCGAGTCTGATCCAGTATAGAAGGACAGAAAACAACAGCGAAGTCAGGGTTCTATGTGTTGCCGAATGAGGTAGTGCACGATCGAGATGTTGCTATAGGTGGCGAAGGTGCTTGGATTTGGGAAGTAGTGGTCAGATTCGAAAGGAGTTGGACGGGCAGAATTTGGCAGTGGCCTGACTTCGGTGATGGCTTGAATTTGGAAATCATCATACAGGTATTGGACTGGGCCCTCAGCAGAAATTGGCTAGGTCACGATTGGTGTTCCTCAACAACACTACATACATCGATTGAGAAATGAACAGAGGAGGAGGCCGGTTTTGGGAGTTGATTTTTTGGAAGCTGCGGCTACAGAGCCGAGAGCTGTGGAGAATAAGACGGTTTGAAGTTCCATCATCTCTATTCCGTTTTTGATTTACGAGTGATTTTTCTTTATATATTTATGGCTTTTGAGAAAGCCATGTTTTGTTAAATTCATATAACTAGGGTTTTTATGATTGAAACTACTTGGGGTTTTAGGCTTCTTTGGATTGATTATATAGCAATAGACCATTATGATTTGAATAAATTAATCTTTGAATATTGTTTATCGATTTATTGAAAATGAGTTGTTGCTTCACCGATTTCTTATAACCTTTGTGCGTAATTGTTAAGTTTCAAGAATATATTTGTCTCATTATTTGATATTCCATATTTGGGTTAATTTCTTTGATGGGTTATGCTTAGAAGAGTCAGATTATATTTGTGAATCAACATTTTAGTTTCGTATAACTTCATCGCTGATGCAATTTGATGGTGCATGCTTGGTTTTATTCTTTGATGCCCCATGCTTAGGGTATACCAGTGACATTTGCGACTCTAATACATATAATAGGTGATGCCAATAGAACAGACGATAAATATATATTAAGAATTATATTTCATTCCAGTGATTAAATAGAAGTAGTAGTGGATATCATAGAACCCTGGTTACCGACTCTCGCATCTTGGTTACATCTTTATTATTTTAGTTACGTAATTTTATTTACCAATTCTTAAACCTTTGATTTGATTGGTTACTCTTTGGTATTAGTTAGTAGTAGTATTTTCACACTCCTCGTGGGAACGACCTGTACTTGCCATTGTTCTACTAGTTAGACACTGTGCACTTGCAGTATATTTATTGTAGGTTTTTGAGCCTACCAAGTAAAATATACTTGGTAGACTAGCAAGTATATTGTAGGTTCTACTAGTATGCCGCAATCATCTCTAAATTAGATGATATGAGCGACAAAGTGATGGACCGACAATGTTGCAACTCATTGCGGCTGCCTACGTACCCTCCCTTCTCTAAAGGGATTAAGCATTGACCGTAGTTCATCATCGAAGGGACATTCTACTCAAGCCAACTCGTTTTCAAGGTCGTGGCCTAGCAATAATGTTAATGGCCTAGTACGTATAGGTCATTCCGCCAAAATGCACAAAGGTTGCGCATTACTGAGTCTACGACATGGCATAGTGATGCCTAAGTATCAAATTCCCTATTTGCAAGGCTACGCATCTATAAATGAGGCTTACGCATCATTTATACTCTTTCGGCTAAGCTATGAAAGCTTACTTGGTGCATAGTCTTCATATGCACCTTCAACCAACTACCACTCCCATAGGTTTACTTGACATTTCTACAACTTTCATACCTTCAACCAACTACCACTCCCTATATATGTTTACTTGATATTTCTACAACTTAGAAAAGGGGAGATGATTGACATTCACCAAGTACCATTTTTGAGGTGCTTGATTCACTATTTATGGTCGTTGCCATGTATTCCTGAATAACCGACAATGATTGTTGAGTTTATGTTCTGTGATGCACAATGATTGCGCAACACTCGTTCTGGCTATTGCACAATGATTGCGCAACACTCGTTCTGGCTATTGCATAATGATTGTGCAATATTCACTATGCCAGTTCCCTCTGGCATATTGCACAATTGTTGTGCAATATTGGCACTAGGCCAATAGCCTGCATAATGCGCAATGGTTGCGCCGCAACGCTCAAGGCCATCTACCCAACTGGCCTAATGCACCATTTGCTGCGAGATTTGGCCTTTGGCCAGTATAGCTTATCCAACGCGCCACAATGCGCCGTTATTGGCTCTAGTCCAATGTAAATTCCTCTTGGTGCCATATTGGCATTGGCCAATATGCCCAACATAATGTGCCACTCTTGGCGTGATATTGGACTTTGGCCAAATGCCTCTTACTACGCAACAAAAGCTTTGGATGAAGCTTCATCTCAAGCCATGGCGCATCTTTGCACATGCGCCATGCTAAAAATACGGGGTGTTACATTTCTTTTATGAGACAATATCCCATGACAGAAAATTACATGCATAACAGAAATTTCGAGTCAAGTTTATCTTGATTACGTTCTCGAAATATGTCTAAGCTTAAGAACATTTGTTCATACTTGATAAATTTGGTTTAGAACAATTTATTGTTCATGACCTAAATTATATATGATTCAAGATTTAATCATTTGAAAATACCCTGGAACAGTGATATGTGTCATTGATGTTATTCGGGAATGTTTCAAATTGATTATTAAAAAGATATAGAACTACTGTAAATCTGGATACATGACAGTATGCATACAAATTCACATACTGGGACAACTATTATAAGTCTGGAGCCGCAGTACATGTACCCAGTACACGTGCCGGCGTAGCTATAGTTCGACAGCGTCTTTTTTGTACGCATACCCGGTATTCATACCATAAAAAGTCTGTTGACTCGTGAACCAGGAAATGTACGCATACCCAGTATGCAAACCATAAAAGATCTGTGAGTTCATGAACTCGTTTTTGTCTTAAGGTTATATAAACCTGGTACACGTACCATGACAAAAATAGTCGCAAACAGGTATACAATATAAGTACCAAGTAGGCGTACTTACCCTGTCGAATATTTTCAGATGCAGAATTATTTCAATGAGATAATCGACATTTGTATAACTCTCTAAAAACACTATATAGACATGACTGATAACATGTGTGACTCAATATTAAAGTCTTAAAGTGTTATATGAAAATGGTTAAGCTTATCATTCAACTGGCTAGTTTCGGTTAATTTTTTAATGAACAAGTCATTGTACACGGTTCGGTAACGATTTATCCTAACCAGAGTGTATATTCTGCTATGTTAATCTCAAGTCAAGTTTTTCATCTAACGGTGATTATTGATTGCTTGAAAGTGTTATATGAAAATGGTTAAGCTTATCATTCAACCGGCTAGTTTCGGTTAACCTTTAATGAACAAGTCATTGTACACGGTTCGGTAACGGTTCATCCTAACCATAGTGTATATTCTGCTATGTTAATCTCAAGTCAAGTTTTTCATCTAACGGTGATTATTGATTGCTTGGTTCCAAAGTTATCTTAGTTTAAACTTAAAGCAACCTTGATCTTGAAATTCTATACAAGGGGAACCTCAAACAACTGGGATCTTTGAATCCCTGAGACTATTCTTGTGTGTCCTAGTTGTAAACTAGAGTCGTCCTCTTCTTTAAACCTTTTTAGGTTTAGCAACTAAAAAGACTTCACCCGGGATTTCGTGAAGCCAGGTCCAACTATCTTTATCTTGATAGTCCGTGTATCCTGATCTTGCTTTGATTGTTAAGCTTCCTCCAACAAACAAGATAGATAAAAATCACATAGTTTCTTCGTCTCAAACTTTTTTATTCCACAAGTATCTACTTGTGAGGTGAATAATAATCTAGGCTGCTCTTTGGGAGTCATAAGACCGGATTTTGAGGTTTGCTAGACTTTGTCTATTGCAATCGATTTCCTATCTCACCTTGATCTTTGATCAGAACGGAAATCACATATACGCTTATCTATGGGAGGCAGATTGGTTTAAAGTCTTCAATTAAGTTGAAGCGACTCTTAGGCTATAAAGGACGTCAGCTAAGGGAATCAATTACGCAGAGTTTTGCAAGATTCAAGAGGCGTAAGGAACGCGACTGTAACTGAATTGTTGTGACGGTAGAATCGGTCTCAACTACATTCCAGTCCGAAGTTTTGATTGTAGGCTAGTGTTTGTAGCGGCTTAATACAGTTTGGTGTTCAAATCTGGACTAGGTCCCGGGGTCTTTCTGCATTTGTGGTTTCCTCGTTAACAAAATTTCTGGTGTATGTGATTATTTTTTTCCGCATTAAATTGTTGTTGATGGTGGTTTTTAGTATAGGGCGTTCATTCTACAAAAAACTACATTGATGAACTATTATATTCTGGAAAAGTCCTATCTACTTCATTCCGACCCGACATCAGAAGTAGTAGACCTTGATATGTCTATATTTCGTAAGGAATTTGGAGAATATATCAGAATCTTACGAGTGCCTATGTCTCTCTTCATATTATATTTGAAACTCAAGCTCCTAGATGAATTGTTCACTAGTATAGAGCCTAATGAGTATCTAAGCTCCTAGTTGCATTACTCACTAATGATATTTAATTTTTAAACTTTTAAATATTAAGGTAAGAATGAGAGAGAAATTAGTAGAGAGCAAGAAAGAAACCATTGTCGAGTATTCATTCTATGTTATGTTCCAAACCATATTTTTCCCTTCGCATTTGTGGCGAACTCTTGATGTTGACATGACATGACAATTAATGTTATATTTGAAACTCAAGCTCCTAGATGAATTGTTCACTAGTAGCATGAATTTCCTAATGCAAGAGAAGTGTCGGGATTAAGATATGCATGGAAATACTCAATTGAAGACACGCAAAGTTATGCTGCCCACCGAAACATAATTAGTGAATTTGTATGAACGCACAAAATTCACCAGAAATTGATTGATTCTGTGTCAACTCACAAAATTCAATATTTCTAACCTAATTTTATTAATTTACGAAAATTAGGTTTTTTGCGCCATGCGCGATAGTTCGAACCCTATTGGTCGAAACTAAACCTAGGCAAACTAGGAAATTGATCCATCAGGTAGGAGCAAGATCCTACCAAAAGTCAGAAAACAAGAAATAAAGAGGAACTGCGGCAAGTAAGAGCAGCGGCAAAAGGAGGCGTGGCCGCGCCACTTGGCCGACCGATTTGCTTCAGCAGGTGCCACCTGTGACCGGTTGGCCACGCCCCATGTTGTTGCTTGCCGGCCCCTTTCCCATCGACCAATCAGATTGCTTTAAATGCGCCACACACATTTTTAATAAAGTTGGAAGTTGGTTGGTCGACACACTTAATTCCTTAAGGAATTTAATATAGGATGCCCATGTCAGTCTTAAAACGATCACGGCCGTATGTTTTGGCCACTCGATTTATCAAGTCTAGCCACTTCTTAACACGGTCGGACAAGTACCACCACACACACCGGCAGGCCCTTTAATGAATTATCCAATCGGAATCCTTCTAACTCGCCAACAGAGCCACTAACCGATTGCTCAAAGTTGGTTGGCCTCGCGACTTGCAAAACCCTAATTTCTATTAGGCGGCATTACATTACTGCCGCAAAACGATCTCCGTCGTCCAACTTTGCCAGCCTAATTGACCGACCTAGATTCAATTCCGATCGACGGACAAGGCACGGATACACTCACTAGCGGCCAGACTATAACGCTGGCTGGTCGAATGATCCACAACATGCGGCCAACACCAAAAACCGTTGGCCCAAAATGGGTTGGACACACGGCTTTTAAAACCTAAATTAAATCAACGACAACCGTTAAATGCCGCAAATCATCTCGACCGCCCAACTTTGCCAGACGAATCGGCCGGCCAAACTCCTATTTTAGGCGTTCAACAAGATGTAGCCATGATCACCGGCCACCCCTCTTCCATAAGGAACTATCGGCCAAATCGCGGCCTGCCCATATGGATCCTAAGCGATCGCCCAAAGATGGCTGGCCGCGCTTCATATATAAGTCTTAAATAAATTAGCGAAAACCAATAACTGCCGTAAATTATCTCAGCCATCCAATTTGGCTAGCCAATTCAACCGGTCTAGATTTAACTTGGACCGACCAATAGGATGTCAAAATGGTTACCAGCCAACACTCTCCTACAGGGACCGACCGGCCTACCTTTGGCGTGCATAAATAGCTCCCAGCAGCTTCTTGAAAGTGGCCGGTCATGCTCCTTTTAAGACACTAGGTCTCGCGACCAACCAAGACAGGCTCAATACAACGATGCTTCACATGCATCGATTATTTCGAGCTGCTTGTTTGAAAGCGATGCTTTACATGCATCGAATGCATACGATATTTTATGAGTATCGGTTTCAAAAATAACTTAGTTATTTAACCTAGTGGCATCACATGCTATTCTTTGCGGAAAGTCTCATGACTTGGCTCGTCACACATAACTACCCGCCACCTAGCTTGCGCGTGATTGGTCAGAATAATTAGGCAACACCCACCCAACAACTTGCTACATATTTTCTATAAAATACTCGAGACATCAAACATTTCAGAAAATGGGGGATGCAGCATAATGGTGGAGCATTCACCTAAAGCACACAACGTGCTGGGTTCGAATCACACCACCCTCAAAAAACGGTTATCAACACAAGTATCCAGAAAAACACCAAGAACTGATAGATTACATTCCGCAAGCAAGTTCCACATTCTGATACAAGTCATAAAACAGCCACACCTTCAGAGTTAACCATTCTGATCTCAACACCTTCTTCGCTTCCCTCCCTAAGATCAACCTTTCTCCTTCATTTTGTGACCGAAGTAAGACTGGAACGACCATTTCTTGGTTTAGGCTAGGATTGTACAAATTGATCTCTCGAATCTAAAGTACTCCCGTGCAGTGCATTTGTTTAGGGTTTAGATTCGTTTCTCACGGCACACCCAAATTTACCATTTCCAGCAGAATTATTTTTTACCCCAAAACAACTGGCGACCACGGTGGGAGATTAATCTCTCGGTTGCAAAAAATCATTTCCCAATTTCATTTTCAATTTCCTAAATTTTTCAAGATGGTTGATCTTAAGAATGGTTCAGAAACCCTCAATCCCAATTTTACTTCTCCTAGAAATGATAATACTTCACATGTTATTCCTGAATCTGTTCTTTCATTTAAAACCCTTGTTGAGGCTATGGAGTCTCAATATTTAACAACTATTCACGATTTGATGAAAATCCTGAATGATATTGTCAGGGATCAAGCTATTATTGTCAAGACGCAAGACGAAGTATTTACGCTTTTGAAAGTCCTCCCGGATCAACTATCAAAGGGACCAATACGTATTCTGGAGGAAACGCCATCAACAATTCCTTTTGGATCAATACTGATGGTAGTAGTCCTTCTTCAAAGATTCATATTCCTATTCCTCGTGAGGAAGATGAAGCCTATGGTCACGTTGAATGGAAAGGTATCCACCAACCTAACTTGTCTTCTCATGAAGAACAATAGATGTTTCCTCAAGCTCAGAAAGAAGACTCGTGGGATTTATCACGTTCTCATCAGAGTCCTCGCAATGAAAAGGTGATTTCATTATGTGCATCCTTCCTGGAAAATATCAATTCCCATATTGCATCAGAAGATGCTAAGAGATCCGCTACTTTACTCAGTCGATCCGAACAGTCCCAGAATGAAGAAGCTCATAAAGATGTTCAGGAAAGCAGGAATCCTTCCAATAAAAGATCCAACCTCCATTCAATTGCTAGTGATGAGGAAAGAGAAAAGCTCCAGCAGCGGAACAACAATGCAAACGTGCGCCACCAGCGCATCAGATGGCTCCACCCCGGAAGGCCGCGACTAAGACTTCTGCGCAACAACAAGAAACTGGAGATGCTGCTCCAAACTTCCCGTTCCCGATCGAGGAAGTAATTGAACTCCTAGAAGTATGGATTCAAGATGATGCCATCAAACTACCTCCTATAAGGCGCCCACCAACTGAGGAAGAAATGTCAAATCCCAAATATTGTCGTTACCACAGGATCGTCAATCATCCAACCAATGAATGCAACAAATTGAAGCGCATTTTCAAAGAAAAGGTAGATGCAGGGGAACTTCAATTAGGCATTGAAGGAGTTCGCAGAGACCCTCTTCCCATCAGGAGCTGCATGATTTCTGGGGACTCCATCCACAAAACCGTACAGTCTATGATGGAACATTTATGTGAGATTCTGTATTTCTCCAAGACACAACGTCAAGACATATTTGCATCCCTCAACCATGTTGTATTAGGAAAGCGGTTGTTTCCAACCAGGGAAGCCGCTCCCAAACCCCAACCTCTCCTGGAAAGCACGACTGATAGATGCAACTAGGGACTCCTAGCCACTACTCACTTGAAGGATGTCGAGTTTGACAGCACATTAATTGACGCGTCCTCTGACTTCAACATTTTCACCGTCAAGACTCGGAGATCTGCAAGGATTTCAAAGCAGGAAGTCGTTCACTATCCAAACATAATCAAAAATTCAGAATGAGAGTTCAGAGACGCTTACGGGTACATCAATCTCGAAATCAAGGTGGGAGATGCTATAACACACACCAAATTTCATATAGTTAAAGAGTACCCTAATTATGATATGGTCCTGGGGCGCTCATGGATACAAGACAACAAGGCGAAGCTAGGAGTATGTCCTTTGCCAGTGTTTATACCTGAAAGGGTCTCCAACAATCCATCCAATCCTGAAGACTATTTGTTGCCATATCAGCAACTCGTGAATGTGACGCAGCTGTCTGAAGAGAGCGCATCAGCATTTGTTCGCAGATTCCGGACATAAGTAAGTCTTATTGAACAACCATTTTTACGACCAGTCACTCCTCCTCTCGCCAAGGCTTGGGGACTCGATCCGATTATCAACTCAGCCGTCACTAGGATATGTGAATGGGATGATGGTCTTTTCAAGTTTTTTATCAAGAGTTTAGAAGCTGTCATAGTCAAAGATGAAGAATCTAAGAATCAAGTAACGGTGCAACATCCGAACCCGTTTCAAGTTGGAAATATGGTAGTGAGAGTTGATGCTCAACCTGCTCCGTCTGATTCCGCATAAAGGAAAGGCGAGCCGTACCTAGTGGTAGAAGTTATTTTGGGAGGTTACTGCAAGCTCATCAATGCAAACAAGCTAGAAGGCGTAGTAATACACACCCGGTGGCTCAAACCCTTCAATACCTAAGATGTCACGCCGCCCTTTCCTCCAACATTCCTTTTAGTGTTTCCTCTAGCAATTTCTCTTTTCATGCAATATTTGTAATTCCTCCAAAATGATTGCACTACTTGCATTCATAATTAGGGTTTCAATTTGTGAGTTAATCGAAGCATCATTTCCCTTTTAGAAATCTCTTTACTCCCGAATCATCTCAAGGCAAAGTCTTGAGTAAACCCAAACCCTCATAAAATCATTACCCATTGGTTCAAAACCAGAAAAAATAAAACCATGAAAGAGATATCTCATATCTTTCAAAAAGCACCGAAGAGGGGAATACATAAAGGAAAAGAAAGAGCAACATGACCAAAGGAAATAATCAAGCAGCCAGTACATTCTTCTTAGGGCAAGCATCCTTCGTGCAGCCTGCTTCAACGACGAAACAACCTCCAAGTCACCACCTCATTGTGCCTAGACCCCGGAAAGAAGTTTCGTCATCTGCAATTTTTAGATTTTGGAAAATCCCTTTATGGAATCAAGAAGCAGCGAGCTAGCGCATGTGGTACTCCCTATTGCAACTACTTCTTCAGAGTGTCCAATCACGTCACGCGCGCTATTAATTGGATGTAAAGCCTCCACACCTAACAAATATGGCTCTTGTATTTCTTGTTTACGTAAGCACAACACATGTGATATACAAGGGTAATATCAAATGGAAGTTACAGGTTCGTGGTTGAATCCTCGATCTTCATCATTGCGTCCCCTACTTCAAGCTGTTGTTATTAGGGTGACATATGATAAATATCATCATGGAAGCGGTATCCGGTCACATGAAAAGAAAACGCATCACCATTTATGTGTGTCGCCTTCCCATCTTCCACATCACCTACTCAGAACTCAGCACTGCCTACCCAAGGCATGCATGAAGATGCGCGTCAACAACCACATCGCCGACAAAGTCATATTCGGTTTTTCTAGATTTTCAATTTCTTATGGAAGGGGTGCATGGGATGCCAAAAAGTTTGGATACAATAAATATCTATCAAGTGTGACTCCCATTGATCAACAAGTGACGAATCCAAAATATTTCCACCTCCATCAATTCATAAACCTCCTTACCAGCAAACGCAATGGAAGTACATCTTTCAGGAGAAAATAGGCTCAGGATAATTACACCTTTCATGGGAAAATAGGCTCGGGATTATTACACCTGGGGACTGCCAACACGGGATGCCTTTACGTCCCTCAACCAGGTTATTCCTGATATCAACATCATCATTGTCAAAGATTTACGAGCCGCAGAAATTTATCAACATGAAGTTGTACACAAGCGAAGTCTTTGAAGACTTGATAGCAGCACATCGGCAACGGAACGCCTCTCAGCTCTTCTACTTCATTCAACGGCGCCGGAAGATTTTGCCCATACAAGCATTTTGTTAGAGCATAGCTCGGTTGAACCCACCAAGCGTTGGTATGTCAAGTTTGGTTGTCATATTTTAGTGAACCAAAACTCATTTAAAGAGTCGCTTGATTATGTACTAGAGTGAACTTCGTATAGGTTAGCTTGAAAGTATTAGGATATAAGACATTACAAGTATTACGAAGACTTGAAGAAGTGAAGAAGTAAGGAGCTACAACGACAACATCATCCTTCCACTTGAGGTTAGTGATATTTGACTTGAACTATTTTATTCCCTAACGTATCTTTCAAGTCGTGCATATTGAAAACATAACTGCGAATCATGAATGATTATACTCTAGTTAGACGTAGTATTAATGAATACAATACGAAGTATAATGCTTATCTTTTGAACTTCGTATATAAGACATCGACATAATCGTTTGAATGCTATTGTGATTATATATGGGTATGAGGTGAATATTTCATCCTAGGAAACAATGTTTTACATTCATTTAAAGGAAGTAATTCATGAACTTTTTTTGTGAATCGAATGGGAAATCGTTAGGTTTATTGGTATTGTTATTCATTGCATATCTTTTGAACTACCAATATGTGTGATTAGTATAACCGCTCATGACTTGTTTATGTTCTTGGTAAAACTATTCACAAGGCCTGAATTTTGTATTGGTATGACTTTTATTAGTGAAACTGATCTTAAGTAATCACCAGAGATGGTATGATCGATTTAGTGTTATTGGTATGACCAACTCTAGGCAAAGGGGAACTGATCCTAGTAAAAGGTGCAACCGATCACAAGAGGGGAATCGATCCTTGTAATAGGTGCAACACGTTTCAATATATTGGGAACCGATCCTATGAACATGTGCAACACGTTTTTAAATATTGGGAACCGATCCTATGGACATGTGCAACAAATACAAGTTAGATACCATATATATGTGGGAACCGATCCTAGTAGCTAGTCAACCGAGTTTTGGAAATCTAGTGTGACTAAATACAGTACTCACATGGAGGTAGAACCGAAACTTGTTTTGGTAGAACCATGAAACCCATGATTGGTGATTGAGTGTTCTTGATCAATCACATAGTTCTTGGAAGTCATATGAACCAATTCTAAACTTGTTTGGAAGTGTGGCAAATCGATTCCAAGATAGTAAATATGAAAGATGATTTACTAAGTTAAGATGTCGACATACTTTGAACATGTGCTGTAACGCTTATCTTTTATTGTTTAAAGATATTCCTTAATAGCTAAAGGAAAATCCCGGATCGAAAAAAAATAAATTGAGAACCTTTTAATTAAGGTTTTTAATTTTATTTTTGGAAAATGAAAATTAGTAATGTGCATTTACTAGTTGGAGATTTTCTAAGAGATTTTCGATCAATGTTTGGACAAAGCATTTCCATGAATTATGGAAACCAAATTTGGAAATATATTGCATATGTTGTGAATATTTTCGGTTTTGGAAATTCCTTGGTGTCCAAACTTCCTTGGTCTATAAATATCAAAGTTTGCATTTCGAGCAAACTAATCCTCAGATCCAGCAAAACTACCTAGTTGTGTTGTTACTGGTGGAGCCGCCTATTCGGAGAGGAAAGTAACCTAATTAGGCGAAATCTCTTACGACCGCTCGGTTTAAATACTTATTTGGGATTGAGAAGCTCTATTAGTACCATTGGTGGGAAACTAGATAATTGCGGTTTATTATTAGTTTTCGATTGATTTGATTGACTAATGGTTGTTGAACTTTGATTGCACCTAGTTTGTTTATGCTTGAGAATCTTCTCTTCGATATAAGATTCACTCAAACTAGATCGAAGTTTCGACGGGGATCTTTAGACTATTTGTAGATCTAAAGACATCTTGTGATAATCCATTGTTAACAGACCTTGTTTTGTGCATGATTGATCATAAGAGATTCAAGTTGATTGTGTGCGGGTGTTTATGAAGATCTAAGAAGATTTGAAGACAAAGAAGACTTTGAAGATTTCTGATTTGGGTTCATAATCTTTGGTGTGTACAATACTTGTTTCGGTTAAAAAGGATCCAACTACAATCGGTTTATCCTTGTGGTAAATTGGATTGATTAGTTGAGTAGATCAGCATCAATACAATTCTTTTTGATTCAAAGTATTTATTGCAAAATTTAGACAATTACTTTGGTAGTTGTTATTAGATAGATCTAAGGACCTGACAAAGGAGTTTATTGGGATAAATGGAAGAGCCTTGTGTCAAACTCACATCACATGGTTGAAAAGAGTTGTTACCAAATAGATTTGTTGTTCCTTTACTGTTTGGAATACGAACCAAAGGAATTGTTCCAAGTACGTGACTTATTACAAGTTGGAGGCGTGGGAATACAGACGGAACTAGGTGAACTATAGGTTTAGTTGCTTGGTCTCAACTATACGAAGTTGGTTTGATTTTGTATAGCGGCTTAATCCTGAGAGTATTCAATTCTGGACAAGGTCCCGGGGTTTTTCTGCATTTGCAGTTTCCTCGTTAACAAAATCTTGATGTGTCTTTTACTTTTCTATTTCCGCAATTATAATTATTTTTATTATAATTAGAAGTAAAATACACAAACGTTAATTCCTATTTACTTGATAGTAATCCTATTGTGTTTGGTTAAGTCCGAACCATTTATCAAGTAAACATATTTCGTTGTTGCATTGTCTCGATCTTGTATCCATAGTCAATCACACAAGTTATCTTGTTGTCGTATTGTCTCGATCTCGTATCCATAGACAATCACACGAAGTGTGAACCGACTAGTTGTATTGTCTCGACTCAGTCCATAGACAAACACTTTCGGAGAAAGAACTTATAGGTGGAAAGTTTTAGATTGAGGTATATTTGGGTACCCTCGTCTTTTCACATTCCAAGCATATCATCATTGCAATCAGAAGTGCGAGAATAGGCCTATGAGCTAAAGAGTCAGAATAAATACAATTTCTTTCTAGTCAATGCTCAAGAGTTTAAAGAACATTTTAATTGCGACTCATGAGTCCATACACCAAACAACTTAAAGTCCAGGACTCTTGCAATTGGGCGCAATGGAGTTTGGCAAATTTTGAAATCCACTGGAGAGGCTAGATATTCATTTTCTGGAGACACAACCTTATTATACATTCCGGAGAGGATCGATGGCGTTCACTCAGAATTTGATGAAATTTCAAAATCGTGGAAGTTATGCGTACAACTAAAGTTCATACTTGCAAAAAAGAAGAAGAAAGAACAAGATGTACTTACCTTGCCGCTAACGACTGGCACGCTCGTAATGTAAATGCTGACATCGACGAAGAGGAGCCGGCTACTGTAGACGAAAGAGTGGAGACGGACGAGCAACAAAAACAGAAGAGGATTCTTGCTCCATGAACGGGAATAGATGACTGGGCCCACAACACTCATACCCCATAGTCGAGCTAGCAACACGCAACTACGAAGACCATTTGCCGCGCGGTCCCGTTGTTGAAGGCCGATTAGAACTTTCCTGGTAATATCTACCTGCTTTGTCTTTTCAATTTTAATTTCGTCTGTCACCATCTAATGCTTACCCCGCAATAATGTTACTGTTACGTGCTTAGCAGGGGACTTAACGTTGATGGTGGTTTTTAGTATAGGGAGAAAACTGTAAAAGTTTGTCTACCTGACCCGACATCAGAAGTAGTAGACCTTGATATGTCTATCTTCCGTAAGGAATTTGGAGAATATATCAGAATTTGATGAGTGCCTATGTCTCTCTTCATATTATATTTGAAACTCAAGCTACTAGATGAATTGTTCACTAGTATAAAGCCTAATGAGTATCTAAGCTCCTAGTTGCATTACTCACTAATGTCGAACCCTGCCGAGTATTCATTCTATGCTATGTTCCCCGGCCGAACTCTTGATGTTGACATGACATGACAATTAATGTTCGCTCGCAACTGAGTAGCATGAATTTCCCGAAGTGTCGGGATTAAGATATGCATGGAAATACTTAATTAGAGACATGCAAAGTTATGTTGCCCTCTGAAACATAATTAGTGAATTTGTATGAACGCACAAAATCACTAGAAATTGATTGATTTTATGTCAGCTCACAAAATTCAATCTTTATAACCTAATTTTATTAATTTACAAAAATTAGGTTTTTTGCGCATTGCGCGATAGTTCGAACCCTATTGGTCGAAACTAAACCTAGGCAAACTAGGAAATTGATCTATCAGGTAGGAGCAAGATCCTACCAAAAGTCAGAAAACAAGAAATAAAGAGGAACCGCGGCAAGTATTGTACATATTGATCTCTCGAATCTAAAGTACTCACGTGTAGTGCATTTGTTTATGGTTTAGATTTGTTTCTCGCGACACACCCAAATTTACCATTTCCAGCAGAATCAGTTTTTACCCCAAAACAATTGTTTATCTTTATAATTGAAATATCACAGATAGTACGTAAATCAATCAAAGTAGATAAGTCCATCGCAATTGTTGGATACGATTGATCTTGGATATTGATCTTTGGAATCGTCCAAGTACTCTCACAGAATAATCAAGTTCACGGACTTGTCTTTGTTTACATACTGATTGTGAGACAAAGAGATATAAGATCTTCATATAATTTATGATTGAGATTCATTAAGTTGTAACTCTCAAAATTGTATTTGAGTTTAGTCTATAAAGGTTGCCTAAGAAAAAGTTGGAGGTATATTTTGGTACCCCCGCATTTTCAGTGCCATTGTCTTCCAAATTTAAATAGAATTTTTACCGTGAATTAAAAAATTTCATGTTTTGAAGTCTATGGACTATTTATAAACCAATTAAAGGAAAAGAAATGATCATATCACATTCAACAATGAATTTACATTACATTCAACCAATTCATGTTAACAAAGAACACAAATTCTTTTAAGTACTAGTATTTTTGTTAAGTATCAAATTCTAGGGGAATTGATAAAAACTAAGTTCCAAATTTCTAATGCAATACACAGTAAAACTTACTAACTTCCTACATAGAAGTTGATTGGTCCAATTGCTTCATCCCTGCCCATCTCGACGATATTAAGCACAATCTTACTCCTTTGCGGGGAAAGAAAGAAAGACATTACGGCAACCTATTCAATTCTCTCAGGCTATCGAAAAACATCATAATCAATTCAATGCAAAGCAAAGAGTTGGTAAATACTAATTTAGATGGAAATGAGAAAACAATGACAAACCTTCTCTTCTTTCTTTTTTTCTTCCTCCCAAGTTCTTGTTTTTTTCCACCTAAAACCACCAATCAAATTTCAAAGATATACAACTATTCCGATATTACGAAGCTTATAACATAAACCTTATTCACCCCAAGGAACCACCTAGGTTAAACTGAAAGATACTACCATGGTCGAGAACACAATGAGCCTAAAATCATTTCATGCATCATCACAACACATTGTAAATTCACTGAGACACATAAAACAGTTGTTACCAAGAGAAGTTATTTACCTTGTCTCGATCAGCATCAGACAAGGGTCGAGCAAGTGCATCCCTATTCAGGAGTTGGGTAACAAATTCTATTACAGGTAATGGCTCAATGAAAGCTGTGGAAGACATATCTACAAAAAACATAGTGAATACTTAGTACTTTTAGAGAACTATACAAAGAGTCAATTGCTCAAATAAGATGATCAAGTAAGGACTCGTGTATGGCATAGATAACTAAGAAGCTGTTTATAGAATGACCAGGTCATACATGCTGAAAATCCCAAATTGGCAAATTTAAATAGATTTTAGCAATAAGCAAAAAGCAAAAAATTAGAACGCACCAATATTCAATGAAAGACCCATTTGAGTTGGGCGAATACTCGGTAAAAAAACTCTCCAACTTTCCAAACCTTCACCAAGTGATTGTCTTCTCGCCAAAGTTGGGGAATAGAATGAACGACCAACAGAGCATACCTATTATAACCGATAAAAATCAAGTGTAAATCTTTAACTATGATATAAAAAATAGAAAGCCGAATGTGATAATACAAGACATACCTAGAAGCCGGGAGCTCACGCAGAACAATGTCAAGAACTCGAAGAGCATCCCGAGGTGCAACCGCCTGCTTTCCCCCGCAAAAACATTCCCAAGTGGTGGAGATCCGCCGAGCAGATATTTAATAGCAACTTTGAACACCCTATCTCTCCCGCATTAGGAAACAAAAGAGAAATATAAGCTTATCGCACATACATGCAAGTGAACATAAAGGAAATGAAAGGCATCCAAGCGACAACCTAGCAGCTCCAGTGGACATCATCCTCGTCCAATCGGGGTAATCGAGAAATACTTGTTAGAAAAAGGTAATGGTCCAATGGGGTATAAAGACTCTTCCTTCCATCGTAGCGTGAAGGCGTCTTCCAAGATGCGATTCAATATATAATTTCACTAGCTGCTCCATAACATCCCTGTTGACACCCCTTGATGTACCTTTAGGACTGATGGAAACATGGCAACACAAGTGGATGATTAATAAACCAATAAAGTTCTAAGACATCAGTAAAAAGCAAATGGATTAAAAGAGACCCTTACATCATATTGGTGTAATTCCTTATCGGGTAACTCAGCAAAAAAATGGTTTGCTTTGACCACATATTTGATTCCGTAGTACCCTTGCTAGATCGAAGAGGAAATCGCATAGATTTACTGGGACGCAGGGCAACAGCTGATCGGGTGCTAAAGACAAGTTTTGAGCTTGCTGGGTTACTTCAGCCAAACTGTGGTCCTCAGGCTGAGACAAAGATCCAGTGTGTAATGCGATCCCACGATCCACAACTGGAGTGGCAGATCTATGTAAAGCCATGAAATCATACATATCCTGAAAAGAGTTAAGTAAGGAGCTATTAGCTAAGGCACCAACAGTAAAATAAAATGAATAAAAAGCAATAAAGATAAGAAATGAGATATTAATAGTGTATTAACTACGCATAGGAGAAGGTGAATGCACACACACATGTATATGAAATATTGTTTTTCATATTTTATGTATACACAAATTCTGGTTAAAGCTAAGTGACATGCTTATATGATTTACAAGCTTAATAATCTATAACTACCTTGTCCATTAACCAGAATGCAATAGTATTGTCACCGACAAGAGCTTGGTCATGACTTTCAGCATAGCAAACACATTTCTCTGACTATCTTCTATTTGTAAGTGTGTAAATAATATCAATCATTTGCCAATCCTCGTCTCCTTTTCCTGTAACAAATTGTAAACCATGCAGAGTAAATGTGTGTACCATATCACCTCGCTCCTTGCAGTAAGATGACCTTCACAAATACAGAGAAAGAGAGCGCATTAGAAAAAAGAGACACTACCAATTTCCCGAAAATATCATAATGTATAAATCACATTGATTAAACACAGCACAATGAAAAAATATAATTTATTTGGTAACTCTAAGATCTTGGAAACTTCAAATCTGGAAAACATATTATGTGCTTATTTTGTGATAAACCGAAGAAAAACATCCGATTTCCAGCTAAAAAGACCAAGGGAAATTAAAAGTACCTCTGGCTAGATACTCAGGAGCCGAATATCCTTAGTGGCCCATGACCCTAGTAGACACATGATTCTTATCACAAGTAGGACCATTTTTTGCCAACCCAATATCAGAATGCTTTGCTTTATAGGTCTGTGAGTTTTAACGTTACAATATACATCGTTAGATAACTCAAAATGATAATAATCACCATAGGTGTGAGAGTTGAAACTATATTGTGAAGGAAGAGCTGCACAATGAATCAAGCAGGATATTTGAAGTGTTAAAGTCTCCATAGATGACTTGTGTTACTGCACTGTGAAGGAACGAAGGGCCTTTAGCTTCTACAAGAGCAACTTTCATTCAAAGGTTCCATGAAAGTGATTAGAAGAAGGATCCTCCTGCGTAAACAACACATCAAATCTATGAAATCACACGGTAAGGTCGAACAATGAACCAATTAAACAACATAACAATAAATTCAACTAACTTCGAATAGTTGGCTCTAAGCTTCCATGGGGAATGAACTCGTATATGCACACACCGGGTCTAACAATAAATTCAACAAGGAATCGGCTTACTTGATCACCATTAATCTCTCGAAGAATTCAAAATGCATCTCCATACCTACTTAATAAATAATTCTAGCAAATTGCACAAACAATAATTCCAAGATAAAAAAACCATAAGTAGTACTCACCAACCATTCTCTATGATGTAACCCTTCTGGATTCAACCTCTTAACAACAATAACAATTCTAGTCCCGGCTTTGTAGATGTAAATGTATTCTCATCAATCCATCTGTTAAAAACAAATCCACCTTCACCTACACTCAGGCCTGAAATTCTTTGTAGCAGTTTTCAGATAATTAAAACTGAAATTTCTCAAATTAAGAAATAATGAAATATTACTCTTAATGGTTTCAAAGAACAAACCTCTCCACCACTCTCATCTTCTTCATAAACTTAATCATTCACTTCTAATTTTGATTTGTCTGATTCATTTTCATTCTCAACCTCTCTGTAAACTACTCAACTCCCTATAGAACCACCTCCCCCTAAGCTGCTGCAGCTCATACAATCAGAGAAAACCCAAATTTTCAACTGATAATTAAAACCCAGAAATCAATTTTACAAAAACCCTAAATTTCAATGTTGCGATTAAACCAGAATTTAAAAACATAAATGTGAAATAACGTGAAAAACGATGTTTGGGTTTGAAGATCTTACCCGATTTGACGATTCAGCCTTTTTCTCTCGATTTCTATTGTGTAAAAACCTAATTGGGTCACTGAGTTATCTTCTTCTTCCTTCAATCATACCAAATCATCTTCAAATCAGCATACATGAAAATCTTTTCACTAGATTATTGTTTACTCCTTTCCAGATTTTGGTTTTAGGTTTTAGGTTTCTCTTTGTTTATTCAAGTTCTTCGACCCAAAAAACCCTAATTTTTTTTTCAATTGAACAAACCCTTAGAATTCGAGTAGCCTAAGAAGCAACAGTAGAAGTTCCCATGATGAGATAAAGAAGAAAAGCGATAATGAAGATTCTACAGACATGGATGGAGTTTTTGTAGCAGAAAGAGGAGAAAGAGGAGTGAAGTCGGGAAAGAAAGAGAGTGAAGGAAAATTCTGTAGAATAAGATAGGTAGGAATTAGGGTTAGAAGGGGCGGACTAATAATTCAGCCTTTGAATACTTGGGCAGAAACAAGATTTCAGGTGTGACCACCCAAGTGTTACCAAGCGTGTGAATGACACGCCTAACAAAAAAAATCGTAACGGTTGAACCATGTTACGACTAATAAAAATATCCGTAAGATTGTTTCCATCTTCATCATCGATGTATCTTTTACTTCTTTCGTGATAAATCAGGTGGAATCTTCCCTGAATAATATTCTGGTAGAGCATAGTAAAAATAACAAGAATTAGAGCATAGTAAAAAGAACAAGAATTTCCATACTTTCGGATTGTACTTCAATGTTGGCATGTTGCACTTTTTTGTCCCAAGTGGAAGTTAAGTTTGCTCCCCCTATAGCTCTCCCCATGCCATTTTGTTCGGGATACCCTCTAGTCTCAACTTCGTTTCTTGCGAAATCCCAAGTTGTTAGTGTCGTGTAGTTATGAAAACATTTCGGGTCTCGTAAAATATATTTTTTTTATCAAGGTCCTAAATTATCCTCTTGGAGATATGGAAGATGAGACTTAAATATTAGTGGGAGCTTGAACAGTGTAGAGAACCTTATTTAGAATGTGATCTTGTAAGTTATGTACTATATTATGTGAACAAATGTGTTGTTATATGTTTTGAGTAGTTTGTATGGCATTCAGAGAGGTGTGATTCAAGATATTATTACACGTAGCTTTCCATATAAACCAGCAAGCGGTAGCATGAGTGTGACTGATATGAATAGAGTGGTTGTTTGTACTAAACCAGGAGTTGAACCAATCCAGGAAATTTGTGTTAGAATTAAACTCCGCATGATTTGGCCCATAGAGGTGATTCAAGGCTTGGGTAGCAGCGCCATATGTGTCATTGTCTCTTCCCATTATTGCACAACTTGCAGATGGGATCAATGTAATGCAAAATACTAGCTGTTTAAGCATTTTTTGGGAGGATACCATGGCACATTTCCAAAGAAAAATATGGATAACATGAGCAACATCCATTTTCTATATAAGATCCCATTGAATGCTAAAAGGATTAATTCTGAATTCTGATCAATTTTTGATCTATAAAAGGCCTTAACAGGGGGGGAAAAACGATGTTAGCCAGCTTTCATTGAATTTGGACTTCCTCACCAAGGTGAAGAAGGGTGTTAATAATAACTTTGGATTCAATTGGTTGAACTTTGGTATTATTCGGGCGCCTCCTCTAGAATGAGGTCTTCAACAAAAAGGAGATTGTCAGGGAAGTTTTTAGGATTGATCAAAGAGATGGTGCCATCAGCTGTCCAAGTATCATCACATATGCCAATTCTTTTACCATTTCCATTTTTCCATATGATATGGTTTTGGATATTGTTTATTCCTTCTAGAATGCATTTTCATATCCACTAGTCACCCCCCTTAGGTTTTATATCCATGTAAAGCACATTATTTTATGTTAGATATCTGACATCCATTAGCTGAGACCAGAGACAATCTTTATCCTTCTCCGGGCGCCAACCTATTTTGGTGATCATAGCAATGTTAAATAATTTCATGTTCATGAAGCCCATATATCGTAGCTCATTTGGCTTGCAGAAAGCAGTCTAGGCCTTTGGGTAGTATCCTTTGGGTTATCTATATCTTTTCCCAATAAGAAGTCCCTTTGGATCTTGTTCAGGTCCTGAGAATTTTGCTTTGGCAGTTTGAAGCAGTTCATCTGGTAAATGCTTGAGGTAGAAGTTACAAAGCTTATTAGAGTAGATCTCCCTGCTGGGTTGTGGGTGTTACAATTTCCACCAGCAAGTCTAATCTCCACCTAGCATACATATATGTATCGTGTTGGAGATGTTATAATTTATACCTTAAGATATATACACCTCCTAGTAAAATTTGTTTTAATTTTATTTCCAACCAAGATATATAATCAAACACCATCGGAGATGTTCTTAAAGTCATACTACTAGTTGTTTTTTCATATTAAGATCATGTTAATAACTATTATTCTCATTTCATGACAACCATTTTTAAAAATTAATAGCTAAAGTTATTTTCCGATAGTGTTCTCTATAAATGTTGCAACACAAGTAATAACTTCATATATATGTAAGGTACTTTTGACAACACAAGTAACCTTTAAAATCAGTTAGATTTGAGGTTTAATTTGAATAATTAATTGGGGGATATGGGAATTAATGGGGGGATATATAGCTACAGGACAAAAATGGTGTCCCAATAGCAATTCTGGGTGACCCCCTATGTAATTATTTTTTTAATTCCTAATCTAGCCCCCACTAATCAGGATTATTGATTAATTATAATTAATAAAATGTTAAGTATTTGGGGGATAAATTAGTGTGTATTTATTTTTATTTGAATTTGTGTGGGTTAGTTGAGAGTAGAAGGAGGGAAAATGGTTTTGAGTGGAAATTTTTTTTTGAAAATGGAAGATGATTGTGATGAGAGAATTGTCTTTGCTAAGAGGTTTAAAATTTGATTTTTTTCTTTGAATCCACCATTGTTGCAGCTGAAAAAGCTTGGTGTCGGCATGGTATTCAACAAAAAACCATGCAAGCATTGCCGGAAATTTTCATAAATTGTTTGCCACTATCCAAGGGGGGGGGGCATAGTTATCTGGTTTTAATCGAGTCTACTTAAACACAGCTTATCGATTTTCGAGCATGCCGGAACTACTTCCGCATGGTTTTTGCTTAAATTTCTATCTTGGAACATGATGAAAAGTATCCAGAAAATTGTTTTTTTTTTCTCACTTAACTACCGGCATTGATAGATTTATATCGAGCATGCCGGCATTTAGTTCCGGCATTGAATTTCATCACTTTCGGCGTGGTCTTCATCATTTCCGACATGTTCTTCAAAGACTTCGGCGTGGTCTTCATCCTAAATAACCATGCCGGAACTCACTTTCGGTGTGGTCTTCATCCTAAATTTCTATGCCGGCACATGATGAAAAGTATTCAGAAAGTTGATTTTTTTTTCACTTGAATATCGGCATTAATAGATTTATATCGAGCATGCCGGAATTTAGTTCCGGCATTGAATTTCATCAATTAAGCATGGTCTTCATCACTTCCGGCGTGACCTTCATCATTTCCGACATGTTCTTCATCACTTCCGGCATGTTCTTCATCACTTCCGGCGTGGTCTTCATCATTTCCGGCATGTTCTTTATCATTTCCGACATGGTCTTCATCACTTCCGGCAGAGAAGGAGAAGAGAATTTGAAAGGAAATGGGGAAAATTTAGAATTTGAAAGAGAATGGGGAACATTTGGGTTTCAAAGTTTTAACCCTAAAAAGATTAATAAGAAGTGGAGATGGAAATGGGGAATATGATTTTGTTTTTTGATTTTAAGTTTTTTGATTTTTAGTTTGAGGGAAGGGTGTTTTAGTATTTTCACCCCAAAAGTCACCCCTTAGCACACACCATGGGTTGGGGGAAGTAATTCATATCCCCCAATTAGTTTCTATATCCCTCAATTGCGTGTTCTTTAATTTCTATTTCAAACTTAAAAAATACTTTAAACCGGACAATAATATGTTTAAGTATCGAGGAGTCGCCAAATATGAAGGTTTCAGTGGGGGAAGTCACGGGGACATAAACAATTGGTTTGTATTATTTAAAGAATGATAGATGCATTTATGTGTCTATTTTGTTCTCAATTCTCTGTAATGTTAGTACTCGATTTTGTGCTTATTTTGCTATTTTATGTATTTGTAGGTGTTTTTGGACAAATTAGCTCGAAAAGTGGTGAATTTGCACCCCCGGGAGAAAATTACTATAGGCACCCAGAAGATGTGTTAAATGCACCCCGGAAGTATGCTGGAAATGCCCGAGAAAAATGTTATTGGCACCCGGAGGAAACTGCTAAAGGGACCTTCATTTCGGATAAGGAGCACCTCCATTACTAAGAGGCACCCCAATATGTTAAAGGCATCCGAGTTTTGGTTTAGGGCACTTCATCTTCAACATTTGAATTTTGGTTTTTGGCGGGAAAATGGCAGCAGAATTAGGGTTCGAATTTTACACCGGTTTTGGATAGATTCAATCACCGAATTTGGTACCATGGACTCTAATTGACTAAACAGGCATGGTATGGTGTTTTTATTCGACTTATTTGGGCTGGATAATCGGGAACTCGATGAAACATGAATGAAGAGTATCACGGGTCTCTGCTTGAAGAGTTTCAATCGGATTTGGTTGTTGTTCTGGATTGGAAACAGTCTGTTACGACTAAACATGGATAATATATACTTTGGATTCGATAAAACAGGGACCAATCAAAAGTTTTAAGAAAACAGAGGTTCACGGGTATTCCTTTTACTGCCGCAAGTTAGTTGGATTGTTTTGATCATTGTGATACTTGTATCACACGAGTTTGGAGCGTGTCGAGTTGAGACAAACAAGTGAAGAAGGTAAAAAAAATAAATAATAATTACGTAAGAATGGCAGGAAATCTCCCCAAGGATAAAAGTCATCAATGGAGATTTCTCGGAGTTATTGTAAATATTTGAAGGCCCTGTGGTGTAAAACAAAAGCAACCTTTAACAAAGAAAGGTTGAATCGGTTTTAACTAATGCGTACCAATAGCAAAATTTTAAACCCAAAACACATATATTATTCTAAACACAACTTATGTAAACATATATGTACTTCCTTTAAACAAATGTTATAAAACATTATTTCCGAGGTGTTTATGGGTGAAAACTATTTCTGCCGGTTTTGGTAATTTGGGGTGTGTGGATGAGAAATGAGTCTAAACCTTAAACAAATGCACTGCACGGGAGTGCTTGTATATTCGAGAAATCTTTCTGTGCAAATCCGGCTTAAACCAAGAAATGGCCGTTCCAGACTTGTTTCGGTCACAAAGTGAAGGAGATGGGGTTGATCTTAGGGAGGGAAGCGAAGAAGGTGTTGAGATTGTGAAGGTGTTGGATATGTATGACTTGTATCAGAAAGCTGAACTGGATTGCAGGATGTAAGCTATCAGTTCCGGTGTTTGAATACGATTGTATCAACACTTGCTTCTGTTGTCTTGTCTTGCCTTGTTCCTCTTTTGGAAAATAGGGAGGAGAACCTATTTATACAAGTTTTTAAGCCTAACCCTCGTATCTCGTGGGAAGTAGAGAAAGTGGAGTGATGGAGTAGTGGAGTCGTGTGTTGGTGTCACACGACCAGTCTTGCCCACTTCTCCCATCATCACTAACCGTCCATGACTTCCTGACACGTTCTTGTGATGGCGCGTTGTGCGCCGCACGCTGTAAATTGCCAAACCAATACCCTAGTATGTATCCCCAAGTTTGTGACATGATTGATGTCTCGAGTGTGTGGATCGTGGGACCCACAGAAAGTAACATGTAATGCTAGATTAAATAACTAAGTTATTTAGGAAGTCGATACTTGTGAAGTATCGTATGTATTCTATGCAGGTACTGCATCGAGTATATTCAGCGAGCATGAAGCATCGTTGTTTGAGCGTCTCAAAATAGCCTCATGTCCGGCTTTACTTCATGTGATGGTTTGGAGGTTGCGTAAGCAAGTCCTCCCTTGGCCGACCACATGGTGTGGTAGAGTGACGAGTGGTGATGACGCCTCACTGACCAATTAACTCCTGACCGGGGTTGTATAACCAAGCCGGTGAAGTTGGACGGACGAGATGATCTTTGAGACACTCATCCGCGACCGTTAGTGGAATTAGGTTTTTAGAAGAGGTGCGCAAGCACCACTTTCACTTGGTCGAATCCAAGCTTGGGACACGATTTTGGCATGACCGATCGGGCATGCGTGTAGACGGCATGCTTAGGTATACATGCCCATACCTCATTGTCCCGTGAAAGTGTGATCCGGACCGATCAATTTGTCCAGGCAAAGAAGAGCGGTCGGGATTGATTTACAACATAAGTTTGGTGCCGCAAATGCCTCGCGTCATGCCTTCTTCAGGCGCGCGTTTCGGGACGACCAAGCTTGGTCGGTCCCGGCCGATTGGTTCGGCGTGTAGGTGGCAGGCTGGTATTCATGCATATACCTTACTTTCCCTTAGGAACGTGATCTAAGCCACTCAATTCGTGAGGCGAAGTTAAGTGGTCGAGATCGGTTGCGATTGGGAAGTGTGACCACGCTAGTTTGGGCGTGCGGAGTGGAACGACCCGGCATGGTATGCCTTGGCCGATCGGGTATGGAGATAGATGGGTCCACGGTGATCATGTTGATGCTCACCGGACCTACTCAGTCGACTCCTGAACCCTCCAGTTGATCAGCAGAAAACGGACATTTGCGATCAATGCAAACCCTAATTAGGGTTTTGTCAGCCGTGCGGCATGCCCACTTTGGGCGCACGATATGGAACGACCATCCATGGTTGGTCCCGACCGATTGGTCATGTGTATAGGCAGGCTTACAGTGAGCGTGTTGACATGTTATGGGCATTTTGGATCTACATCTACACCCTCCATCTATGCCTGTGAAGATGGATGGTTGAGACTGTTTTGCGACACATGTAATGTGCCGCAAACCCCTAATTTAGGTTTTTCGTCCATCCGCTTTGGCTTGGACGGTTTGGAAAGTTATGCCACCCTTTTGGGGAGGCCGACCATGCGGGGCCCGCGTTGGGTCTGGTAGTGAATATTCCAATACCGCTTGGGGTCATGGATTCGATCTAAGCCATCCAATCATCTTGGTGAAGTTGGATGGTCGTGATCGTTTCTGAGACCGATATGGACGGATCCGATTCAAATATGCTCAATCGGGCTAGTATAACACACCGAAAGTTGCAGCATGTACGAGTATTTCGTACATGCTTCATTATTTATGCTTGGAGGTTCGTGTTGCTGCTGCTGAGAACAACACTCGATCGTCATGCCGCACCGATAATGAGTACATGAAATACAAGGCTGGTCATGCATTAATTAATAATGATGTAAATTCACGGGGTATATGGGATTGTTGCCACATGCTCCAACCTGGATGAATTTCGTGTATTTAATTCACAGAATACTGGGATTGTTGCCACATGCTCCATCTTATGTGAATTAGTAAAGTGAAGAAGTATTCATCACTTATTAATGGCTTTATCTTTTACAAGATGTTAGCGCATAATTTTGGCTTTTACGAATTTTAGCCTTAAATAAAAATCCACTCAACATTAAGTCCCCTTCCTAGTGCATAATGGTTATGCTATTGTGGGGTAGGCATAAGATGGTGACAAGTTTGTATACAGAAATGACCAAGCTAAAGTGAATATACATTTACCTCATAGGTCGACATCGTCAGGTGTTTCCCTGGGAGTCCTGATTAGGATTTGGGAGAAAAGTACGACTTGGTCGGCGTTGAGACCTCATTCGTTGGACGAGTTCCGTTGTAGTTGATTCGATCTCCCTTAGGGTTTCTTTCAGTGTGTATGCGGGGTTTAAAACCGTTATTCATTGATAGATTTTTCTGCAGAAAACTCTATCTCTCCAACATGTCGAGCAACAGCAGATCATCTTCTTCGTATCACCCGGGATCTTCTGTCAAGCGTGCACGTCCGTTTGAGACTCGGGATGAGTAGCTTTGCGATGACTCTTCTGTTCGTGCTCGCCGGGTTAAGAAAGCCGTACCAGTCCGTTCTCCCCCTTTTTTGCAGAGACGTCCAAATGTGACAGTGGTTGATGATGATGACTTGACCAGTCCTCTTCCTTCAAGTTCAGACATACCTACTCATGCGGATCTTGATGATGCCGATTTAGGTATCTTGTCTTATGAATATCCCAATGCAGGTCTTCCGTTCGATATTCACATGAAATGTTTGTCTTCCAGCTATCGCAACATCGGTGGATTTTTGGTGCGGAAGGAGTTTGTGCCTTTATACACAAAAGTATGGAGGAGATATGGTCACATTGCAACCAGGAATATCGTTCAACACTGCGCGTCTGCCTTGGTTACCACGGTAAACTGCCTCCTCCCTATGATTTCCGAGATGGAAGGTACCTCCATTCGCAATGTTGCTGAATCAAAATTTGAAGAGTGGGAGAATATATGGTGTCTACCTGTGAATCAATGGAATTCAATGTGGGTTGGTTGCGGCAGCGTCTTGACGTCATTAAGGTTGATCGTTTGGTATCCTTGCGAATGTAGTTCCCTTTGCAAAGGCCATCTTAGAAGAAGAGAAGGCTGCAGTCGCCGAATCGGAGAAGGTAGAGCAGGCAGTACAAGACTTGAAGAAAAGGACAGAGAGATATCAAGCTAGACTGGAGATGATGCTCTCAAGGAACTATAATCTGCTAGATGGCCTCCTCTAAGTCGCATTCAGCTGTATTCCCTTATTATTAATGACGTTTATGTCAAAAGTTTTCTTTTGAACATCTTTGTGGAATAAATTGCATCGGTTTTTTGATTGGTGGAACGCTATTTTTATTATTTTTTTTGATGATGCATCTCTGAATATAATTGATGATTCAAACATGTAATGAAAATAAATGCATGTATTGTAGCATCATGAGACAGAGCGGACAATGGTAAAGCATGATATGCCTTGATCCATTTTCCATTGATGATCGCTTCCAGCTTGCCTCCGTCCACCTTAATGATCTTGTAGTAGCCAGTATTATAAGCCTTGGTGACTGTGTAAGGACCTTCCCATTTCGGTGAGAATTTTGGTGCGGACATGTCTTGTTGGAAGTGCTTGGACGTTTTCAAAACCAAATCTCCCACTTTGAAAACACGTGGTTTCACAGTTTTGTTGTATGCCCTGGAAATTCTATTCCTGTACACCCGAGTGCGTTCTTCTGCTTTGTTTTTTCTGAAATCCAGAGTGTCTAACCCCGCTACTCTGGAGTTAGAGGCTTCAGCCTCGTTCTAGTGGATCCCGGTTGCCGTTGCAATCCTGGCTGATGGGATTTTGATCTCTGCCGGGAGAATTGCGTCCGCTCCGTAAACAAGTGAGTATGGGGAAACTCCAATGGAGCTTCTGGGTGATATTCGGTATGCCCATAGCGCCATTGGTAACTGGTCATGACATTCCCTAGGATTGTCGTGTACTGTTCGACCGACGATCCGGATCAATGTCTTGTTGGTACTTTCAGCTTGTCCGTTCCCTTGAGGATAGTAGATGGTGGAGAAGACCTGTTTAATGCCATACTCTTCAAATAACTCTCGTACCTATTTATTGGCGAAGGGAGTGCCGTTATCAGTGATGATATGCTTAGGCACACCAAAACGACAAATGATATGTTCTTTAATGAAAAACGCAATTGTTGCTCCTGTAGTTCCTCACATGGGAATGGCTTCTACCCATTTGGTGAAGTATTCTGTCGCGATTATGATGTACTCGTACTGCTTCGATGATGGCGGATTGATTTTCCCGATAATGTCCAGTCCCCAGCTGTAAAATGGCCATGGACTTCTTATCGAGTGCAAAGGGGTGGAAGGCGCGTGAACAAGGTTCCCATGAATTTGGCATTTGTGACAGCTTTGAACAAAAGTAGCTGCGTCATCCTCCATGGTCGGCCAATAGTATTTCTCGTGTATCTGGAGAAATAGTTTCCTCTTCCCTTGATGTTCCCCTTCGTGTGTTTCCTTTAGCATGACCGGGATTTCTACCCCAGCCAGGCATCGTAATTGATCACCTCTGAAGCTCTTGCGATACATGATCCCTTCGTGGAATACGAACCGCTTGGCCTTTTGCTTTATCTTGATAGCATCCTTTTGATTGGCAGGAGTTGCTCCGTCACGGAGATATCTAATGTATGGCTCTCTCCATTCCCCATTGTGGTTCACATTAAAAACTTCCAATTGATGTGGCGGTGCTTGGCAATTTGAGCAGGACTTATGAAGTAGTCTGGATTGAGTCTCCATCTCTGGCCAGTAATAACCCAGGCGTTGAAGTCTTCGGTAAAGCGTTACCACCAGTGATTGTCCACAAATTTCATTGTGAACACGATTGTTTGTAGTTGTGCTTCGTCATCCCCAAGACATCTTGACAGGGAACCATCCGGGTTTCGATAATACAGCATACCATGAAGCATGAAGAAGTTCTGCAGGGTTTTGAGACTGACCTTTCCTTGGGAGAGTGAGCTGTTGAGCTCTTGAATGATCGGAGTTCGCCAATCGTCGGTCTTGGTGTCTTTGTATTGTGATAGCCATGTCGATTCTATGGTTCTCCTCTTTCCAAACCTTCGAACTTCAATTTGGAAGCCAGTGTTACTAGACAATCGGCGTGTTTGTTGTTGTTGCGACCAACATGGGTTATGGTTGCATCGGGAAAATAGTTTAGTAACCTTTGTGCTTCTGATCGATATGGATCTAGCGTTACTTCCTTCAATGCGTATACTCCATTCATCTGATTCACCAAAGTAACTTGGAGTCACCTCTTATCTCCAGACGCGTGACTCTCGCTTGCTTAGCTATTGATGCCCTATGAGGAAGGCTTCATACTCTGCCGAGTTGTTGGTGCATTCGAAGTCCGGCTTGAAGGAGTGTGAGAATACTTCCCCGATTGGAGATACTAATACCACGCCCACTCCAAAGATATCGCTAGGGGTAGCAGAGCCATCAAAATACAAGAGCCACACTTCTTCTTCCAAAACAGGGATGTCTGGAAATTCTCCAGGAAGATCTTCGTGTAGCCATGTAGTGCCTTCTCCAGGGAATGCTTCTAGTAAGTCTGCGACTGCTTGACCCTTGATAGCTCTAGGTGACGTACATGTTATGTCCATCTCTGACATTTGGAGAAGCCACTTGCCTGTCCTTCCCGTCAAGACCGGCTTTGAAAGTAAAAACTTTGCAGGATCAAATTTAGACACGAGTATCACCTTGTTGGATAGTAGGTAATGCCTAAACTTCTGAATGGAATGGATCAAAGCTAAACATGCTTTCTCCGCTTTGGGATATCTAAGTTCGGCATCTTTTAATATTTGGCTGAAATAGTATATGGGACGTTCGATTCCCTCGTCGTCTTCCTGAGCGAGTAGAGCCCCTACGGCGGTGTCACTGAAGGCGATGTAGAGACACAGTGGCTTCCCTTGTACAGGAGACTTCATAATGGCTGGAGACGACAGTATTCGTTGAATCTTTCGAAAAGCTTCCTGCTGGGTTGCGGTCCAAACGAAGCTGGCTCCTTTCTTCATCAAGGGGGTGAATGAGGCGGTAAGTTGGGCTAGACCAGGTATAAAACGTCGAATGTAGTTCACCTTGCCCATGAAACTATGGAGCTCCTTCACAGTTCGTGGAGGCGGCATTGTGAGGATAGCCTGAGTCTTGGATGGGTCTACCTTGATTCCTTCTGCAGTCACTTGGAATCCCATAAATTTACTTGAAGAGACACCGAAAGCGCATTTCAAAGGATTCATCTTCAACTTATATTCTCGACACCTCTCAAACACTTGCCGTAAGACGTTGGCGTGATCTGCTCGAGCCCTTGACTTGACCACGATATCATCTACATAGTCTTCTACTTGTTTATGCATCATGTCGTAGAAGATTTCCGTCATAGCACGTTGATACGTTGCGTCGGCGTTCTTTAAACCGAATGGCATAATAGTATAGTAAAAATTGCCAAGAGGGGTTCGGAAGGTTGTCTTACTTGCATCGTGCTCATACATCCTTATCTGATTGTAGCCGCTGTAACCATCCATGAAGGAGAACATGCCGTGTTCGCTGGTGGCATCTACTAACATGTCGATGTTAGGCAGAGGAAAGTCGTCCTTGGGGCAGCACTTGTTCAAGTCTCTGAAATCCACGCAACACCGAATCTGTCCGTTTTTCTTCTTTACTAGGACCACATTAGCTAACCAGGTCGGATGATGAATAGGTCTGATGAAGCCAGCAGCTAGCAACTTCTGAATTTCGTTCTTGATTTGTTCTTCCACTTCGTGTATGAATTTCCTCGGAGATTGCTTGATTGGCTTGGATCCATGTATGACATGTAGGTGATGGGTGACCAATTTTTCGTCTAGACCAGGCATTTCCTCGTATGTCCAGGCAAACACATCTTGGTACTCCTTGAGTAGTTGGACAAGACTCGCACGTTCGTCCACGGACCGAGTCGAACTGATAGAGACAGGCCTGGGAGATTCTTCATTCCCGATGTTAACAGTCTCGGGCTCATCAGTTGTGGAGTTGGTGCCATCTTGTAGCTGTCGCGGAGCGTCCAATACCTCCTCTTGTGTTTTGTCGTTCTTGCAGCATTCAATTGGGCGGAGAGATTGGGTGCCAGTCTCTCCTTCTAATTGCTAACAGCGGCGCCGGTATATTGTCTTCCCCTTCTGATCACGATTTGCCTCGAAAGTGCGTTCCCTTTTGGTGTGAGCATGGGTTGAAGCTTCATCGGATAAAGATGGATGCCTAGTCAGAAAAGGTGTGTCGTAGTGTTTAGCCCCCAGTGATGCAAGTCGGTCTTCTTCCTGGATTGAAGCCCACGTGGGTAGTGGGGTGCGCGGGACTTTGTCTGACCTTCCCTGCGGAGTTTTTTTTTGGCTCGAACATTTTCACTCCGCATATTGGTGCGTACGGAGACAATGATGCAGGAATACGGATTACTTCCTCATTTAGCATGGTCTTCAGGCACTGGTGATATGTTGAAGGGATGACCTTATTTTCATGAAGCCACGGTCTCCCTAGTATCATATGGTAGTCCTGCTCTTTTTCTATGACTTCAAATTTCACTTTTGACTGAACGGGTCCTAATGATAAATTCAGATTGACATACCCGTATGTGTTGGTCTGGTTTCCTTCGAAGTCCGTCATTGTGGTGGGCCGACGTACAATCTTGCATGGGCTAACCTTGGCTATCCTAAGAGTCTTGAGAGTAATCACATTCGAAGATGCTCCTGTGTCGATGAGGGCCCTCTTGAACTATGAACCCTTGATGCGTGCGGTAACATGTAGGGCCCGGTTGTGACCTTCCTCTGTCATCATGTCGTCTTCTGTAAATGTAACATTATTTACGAGATGTTTCCGATGCGATTAGGACTTACGGACGTGAAGAAGTCGGTGTACGTCCGAGCTATTTTATTAATTGCAGCAAACGTCTTTGCCCGTTGATTCTTCGAGAGGTGCAAGAGTTCACACAAGCTTTCCACTAGAGATGCCGCTTCCTGATCCACTGGTCTCTGGTTCGTAGTAAAGCTGTTGATATGAGGGGAACTAGTCCCCGGTGTAGAGGTCTCCGGAACGCTCATCTCTAATGTCATCTTGATGAGGAGATCAAGTATGCCATTTACCGCTTCTTTAATTAGTTCCATGTTCTTCGTGTGAATCTCCTGTACCCGTGCTAGTTCGCTTAATGTTGGAAATCTCCTGATCATGCCGTCAGATACGCCGTTAGGAGGAGGGGTATTTCCGTTGGAGGAACCATCAAGAGGATTTGAGACTGTAGAGGCGGTCCTAAGACCAACCATATTGAAACTGATTGAATGGTATTGAAGAAATTGACTTTACAACCGAGAGATTAACCTCCTTTGTGGTTGCCAATTGTTTATGGGTGAAAACTATTTCGCGGTTTTGGTAATTTGGGGTGTGTGGATGAGAAATGAGTCTAAACCTTAAACAAATGCATGCTTTGCACGGAGTGCTTGTAGATTCGAGAAATCAATGCGTGCAAATCCGGCCTAAACCAAGAAATGGCCGTTCCGGACTTGTTTCGGTCACAAAGTGAATGAGATGGGGTTGATCTTAGGGAGGGAAGCGAAGAAGGTGTTGAGATTGTGAAGGTGTTGGCTATGTATGACTTGTATCGAAAAGCTGAGGCGGCTTGCGGGATGCAAGCTATCGTTCCGGTGTTTGAATACGATTGTATCAACACTTGCCTCTGTTGTCTTGTCTTGTCTTGCCTTGTTCCTCTTTGGAAAATAGGGAGGAGAACCTATTTATACAAGTCTTTAAGCCTAACCCTCGTATCTCGTGGGAAGTGGAGAAAGTGGAGTGATGGAGTAGTGGAGTCGTGTGTTGGTGTCACACGACCAGTCTTGCCCACTTCTCCCATCATCACTAACCGTCCATGACTTCGTGACACGTTCTTGTGATGGCGCGTTGTGCGCTGCACGCTGTAAACCGCCAAACCAATACCCCAGTATGTATCCCCCAGTTTGTGACATGATTGATGTCTCGAGTGTGTGGATCGTGGGACCCACAGAAAGTAGCATGTAATGCTAGATTAAATAACTAAGTTATTTAGGAAGTCGATACTTGTGAAGTATCGTATGTATTCTATGCAGGTACTACATCGAGTATATTTAGCGTGCATGAAGCATCGCTGTTTGAGCGTCTCAAAATAGCCTCATGTCCAGCCTACTTCATGTGATAGTTTGGAGGTTGCGTAAGCAAGTCCTCCCTTGGCCGACCACATGGTGTGGTAGAGTGACGAGTGGTGATCTTCATGACGCCTCACTGACCAATTAACTCCTGACTGGGGCTGTATAACCAATGGAGAATGAGCAACGACATGAGGAGCATACCTAGCCTTCAACTGGGCCAAGGAAATGCAACATACCAACGTTGAAAATTCAAGCTGGAACAATGGAGATCCTAGTTCGTTTTACTATGCTCTATCAAAATATTTTCTAAGGTAGATTCCACCTTAATTACCATGAAATAAGTAGAAGAGAAAATGATGATGATGAAGGAAGAAGATACAACATCATTTCTTTTGTGTTAGTTGGTCTTAAAACTATTCATAGAACTCATAATTTTAAAAGTTTTAATTCAGCTCTGGCATGTAAAAACTTTAATCATAGGAATAGTGGCACTATTCACGCCACTGACTCTAGCATCTTCTTCTCTTGAGCCTAAGTTTTTCTATATAAAAAAAAATTGCCGTCTTCTACGTGGGAATAAAATTATGAGTGATTCTAGACGTACCGTCCCATAAACCATCCAGAAACCGTGTTGTGAGTGAGACATGTGGGACCCCTCAAGGAATTAATAGGGGTCCCATTAAAAGGTGAGTTGGACTCTTTTCATTTATGGGGACGGTCTGTACAGATTTTTTTTGTAAAATTATAGGCCTCAATATAGGACTCTTTTCATAGGTCAGCTCAGTAGTGGGCCAGAAAATAACCTTCAATTTGAGCTCATGCAGAACATGCCCAAACCCCCACTTGAGCATAAGTTCATTCTTTGCCCAGCCAGCCATCACTACCCTACCTAGAATTTGTCTCGAGACAAGTCATCGAACGGCATCGACACTTCTCTTACTTCCGAAGAAAACTAATTTCGGTCGTCATCAGAATTTTTTCCTCTCTTTCTAAAAATATCTGTGAAGATTAAAAAGAAGAAGAAGAAGAGGGAGAAAGATAGTCGAATGTTTTAAGAAAATGGAGGATCAAACTGCAAAAGGAGAAGATTTCCTGAATAAAGCTGAAAAAAAGATTAATGGCTGGGCTTTATTCTCTTCTAAATATGAAGATGCTGCTGATTTGTATGAAAAATCTGCCAATTCTTTCAAAATCGCCAAAGCATGTAATGGCGACTCTCTCTTTATCACATTCTAATTTATGTTTTATTACTTTTGTTTCTTGATTCTAGGTTCTATATTTAAATTCTGATGGTTAATTTAAGTAAGCTGGATCAGTCATTAAGCATAAATTTTCTGATCAGAAATTAGGGTTGGACATAAATGATTAAAACAAATTTTAAAGTAGAGGGATTGATCTTCGCAGACTTTAGATGCAACAGTCACTTTATATGATTTGTGATAATTCATAACAAAAACCTAATGATTTGATTTGTGTTGATTTTGGTGTCATACTAACTTGACTGGTATAATGGTGTTACAGGGGATAGAGCTGCAGAAGTATACATCAAATTGGCTGGTTGTCATCTGAAGGTATAATGATTTGAACTTGTTATATGTGTAACAACGGTGCTAGGCTGCACACCACTTGATCCCAGTCTGACATGGATGGTAGTGGCATGGCGCTTAGACATAAGGCCCTTGGATGGTGCACGCTTTTGGGTAAATGTCATGCCACCATCCTGGGGTAACTAGCGAGCAAGTGGCGTCCACCCGATCATTTTTCTATGCATAATACTTTAGTTTATCATCGATGTTTAAATATGATACACTGATATTGTTCTCCTTAATTGCAGTTGGATAGCAAACATGAAGCTGCTTCAGCATATGTTGATGCTGCAAATGCTTACAAAAAGATTTCTCCAAAAGGTGCATTTTTTGCTACACCACAACTATAACTGTTCGAACATTAGTTTAGTATTCTCTCCGTAAAAAGTTTAAGTATGCAAAGTCGAGGCCATATAGATGTGATCACAAAATTTTATGATATACTCATGTAATCATAAGCAACACGCCCTTTCGTTTGTCTTTAGTGTTTAGTAGTGGCTTTAATAAATTTCCAAGTTTAGCTCGGCAAATGAGGCTTGGCTGGAGTGCATGCGCCATAATGGCACGCTTTACACCTAGTTTTCCAGTAATAGGAGGACTCTTCTGTGGCTATGTGGGCATCACGCAAAACTCATGTCTAGTTATCCTGTTACTCAGACTGACCAAAGTTCTGAATGGAAGTTGGATTACATATTATATACTAGTTCTGGGTTTACTTGCTCTTGTTGCTTATTTATTTCCTTTGTTTCTTCCTGGAGGCCAGACTTGGTTTCCGTTCTTTAAATCAAGGGACTTGATTCTCCCCTATGTAACGAAATTGAACGATTCCTTTTTTTACGTCTATCTCGTGTTTCTTCACCATATAATTATGTGTTTGTAGATGCGATATCATGCTTGGAGCAGGCAGTGAGTCAATTCATGGAAATTGGAAGGTTTAACATGGCCGCTAGGTATTGCAAGGTGAAGTTACTGCAAATTTAAACAAAGTAATACCGTTTTCTTTTTCTTGTGGAATTTCTTAAGATAGTAATTGCGTTTTTTTTCCCTTGAAAAAATGCAACTATTTATCACGGAGAATCGCAACCCTTGTGCAGGTTCCAGTGGTATTTGCTTTTTGGATTTCTTAGTGATGTTGAAATATTGTCTATATTTGCATTGCATGTGCACATAGTACTATACAGATTCATTGTTTGCCGTGTAAGAATGATTCAGGTGCAATTATTTATATGGTTTCTTCGACATGGCCGGAGAAATAAACTAGGAAATGTAGACACGATGTCCACGATATTAGTTATATATAATCTTACCTATACATGAGTTATAGACCAAATAACGTGATACCATGTACATTTTAAAGAAAAAATAGCCTGTGTGTTTTTCTTCATTTTCATTCTTTCTTCTTTATTGTTCCATACTTTGTAAAGCTAAGTTGCATATCTGTAACTTTAACGGCTAGTAAAGCTGTTTCCGCGCGCATGCCACACGAGTACCAGTGTTGAGAAAAATTTTGATGAAACAAAGTGTTGCTGTTACGCATATTATTTCTGATGAAACCTAGCCTTGTTGCTTATTAATGATATGCATCCATGTTGTCTGCAGGATATTGGAGAGTTATGTGAGTCTCAACAAAACATAGACCAAGCTATTGCTTACTTTGAACGTGCAGCTGATCTTTTCCAAAGCGAAGAGGTGAACACTTCAGCAAACCAGTGCAAGCTGAAAGTTGCAGAATTTGCTGCCCAACAGGAACAGTAAGTAATGCTTTTAAGGTTGTAAATGACTAGTAAACATGCTCGTCGAAGTTCGCTGAATTTTGACTCGTTCAAGTTAATTTATGATATTTCTGAAATTTTGAATTACTAGAACATTTGTTCCTTGCCTATTCCCTGATACATATCAATCATGCTCCTTTTCAATTTCATCGCCTGTAGCTTATATTTAGAAGGATTCTAGTAGAAAGGATGATAGAGAGATCTCTTAAGGGACTTAATGCTTTCTTTAGGAGTCAGATATTTGGGTTTCTGTTATTACTTTTTGTGGGATAGTTAAATCTTAAAGCATAAATCACCTGCACCCCTGGGTGATAGTTTTAAATTCTTTTCCTCTGGTGAAATAAAGTTACTGTTAAATTGACATTAGACTATACATCCTAGGTATCCGAAGGCAATTGAGATATACGAAGAGATAGCAAGACAGTCTCTCAATAATAACCTTCTGAAGTACAGTGTAAAAGGATACCTACTCAACGCTGGCCTTTGCCAACTTTGTAAAGACGATGTTGTTGCTATTACCAATGCACTGGAGAAATATCAGGTATCGTTTGGCTCCGTCTAGACCTCCTGAACATAAACTTTATTATTATCTTGCTGGTGACTTTAATGTATCTCAATTGCTTCTGCAGGATCTCGATCCGACTTTTACAGGAACTCGGGAGTGCAAGCTTTTAACTGTAAGTTATATTGTAATATGTATATTAGCTAACTGTCGATGGCTTATTTTATGTATGTTAGTTTAATTGTCTTCGAAATTGCCCATTTCTCAAATAATTAGCTTTCCATCATGAGTCTCTTTTTATTCCTTCCAAATAATTATGTATAAACGCGTAGCATCTGTTGGCAGTGCATCGTTGTACTTCCTGCATTTAAGCATCCATCTAAATATACTCAAAGGAGTGACTGTCCTAACTAATTTGAAGTCGGTGTAAGTTTCTAAGTTGGAAAACCCTGAATACATCTATAATTCTCCCCTCCAAATTAATTGTTAACATCACATATTCCCATCAGTGGTAACCTAAAATTGTATAGTTTTATCATGAGTGAGTTTCCTTTCATATTTTGAGGCCGGTGCAAGTTTGCTGAGTGCTAAAACCATGAAGTGCACTGGAACAGTCCCCTCCAAATTGGCTGTTGTGTTGACAATTTTGACATGTTCCACGTCAGTGGTACTGGTACCCAAAAGCCTGGAATGCATTCCTTCAAACTTCTTGTTGACAATTTTGAGATATTGCATCACTGGTACCGGTACCTGAAGGTTCACTAACGATATAAGTGTTCATTTGTGTGACAGGATTTGGCTGCTGCAATGGATGAGGAAGATATTGGAAAGTTTACTGATGCAGTGAAGGAATTTGATAGCATGACCCGACTGGTAGGTTTCCATCTTTCTCAATGTGCTCTCTCATTTACTGTTGTTAAATAAAGAACACTTCATGTCAGCCTAATTCAGTGTCAACACCATGTAACGGAACCTACTGTTAAATTTAAGTCGCACTGAGTTGATAAGATTGTTACTTTTTATTTTTTTCCTTGTTTTTGGCACATATTATTTAACATCACTAAGATACTTCTGTTTCTGCATATTTCTTTTTGCTGCACTAGGATGCATGGAAGACCACAATGTTGCTGAGAGCAAAGGAAGCACTAAAGGCAAAAGAAGATGGGCCTGATCCTGATCTCACTTAATTTAGGTTTCTCTTCCCATCTTACGCGCTATTATTGAGCTTGTATTTGTTAATGGTGCTGGACGTTGCTGTAATGGTGCCTCCCCAGCCACTTATTTATATCATGTGTTTTCTTCTCTGCTGTATGGGACAATCGTCAACATGCTTATCAGTGTGCATAATTATGTTTTCTTGCATTTCCTATGCTAATAATATTTAAGAGGGCTTCAATTAATCAATAAAGGTCTCAAGATCTTCCCAATATCAGAGACAAGAGGTCTCAAGAATCTTAAGCACCCTTGGTGATCTTTTGTGAATCCAAGCTATATGAACAATGAATCAATGATGAGTCTTCCAATACCTTTGCTCTTTGCTCTTAGAGCAACTGCAGTGGTGCGAGTATAACCAAAGATCAAAGACCAAAAAAAACGACTAAATTTGAGTTTAGTCCGTAGTGTGACGCTACGGTAGCCGAGTATATTTAGTCGAGTGGATGTATAATCTTCGTTTGGCTGTGGAGCGTGGGTATAAAGTGTGTCCCGTTCAGGCGTTAATATAGTTTACGCTGGTTGTGGGGCGTTGGTAAAGATTACGTGGATTGTGGGGCGTTCATAAAGTTTACGCCGGAAGAAGGGGCGTACATATAATCAACGCCGGAAGAAGGGGCGAAAGGAAGAATCATTGGTTGTGGGGCGTTGGTAAAGATTACGCGGGGTGTGGCGCGTTCATAAAGTTTACGCCGGAAGAAGGGACGTACGTATAATCAACGCCTGATGGGGCGAAAGGAAGAATCAACGCCTGAATGAGGCGTTGATATAAGGGATTTTTTATAAAATGCCCACGTGGGCAAATGCATTTTATAAAATGCCCACGTTTTTTTCATAATTTATTTAATGCCCATGGATTAGCCTTTTCCATCCCGTTTTTTCAAAAAAAAGGGTTAACGGAAAGTTAGTGTATAGGTGGCATTTATCAGGCCATGTCACTGATGTCAAAATACATCCAAGCCCCTAAATTGTCTAGCTAGGACCGAGTTAAAACAGTTGGTTAGTTTTTATTTAACTCGCGACTCAGTACAGTGCAGGCAGTCTACTCGTGACTCACTCTAAGACCCCAACACTATTCATCTTCTTCCCAACTATGCCAGTCTTATACATGAACCATAGTTTCAGAGAAATAAAAACAACCCAAATAAAATCGTAAATCATAAATTGCAAATCCAGAGAAATTGCATCAATTGAAAATCGTAAATCATCGATTCAAATAAAATTACAACAACCCAATCAATGAATTGGAAAAAGGAGTAAACATATAGAACCAAAACTTAACCAGCCCCCAACTAAATGAAGTCCAACCGATAGATTGGTTATGCAACCAGTAACAATCTCCATTCAAAAACGAGGATCATCCAAATTTGGCCATTTCTTAAACAGATCCTTGCACAATTTTCTACACACACCCAAACCAACAACCACATTCATTTTCAGCACACCAAATTTCTATCATACAAGTTTATAAATCAAGCTCAAATTCAACATTCATGACATCGAGCTTCTCTGCAACTTTCATGGCGTCCCAAATGTTTTGAGCACTCATGGTGATTCTTGTTCTTATTGTAAAAATAAAGAAGAAATCAATGTTTCGCTTCCGAATTTGATAAAAAAAGATGTTTAGTGGTGTTTGTTTCCCATGAAAGAAGATGAATAGAGAACCAGTGGAGGGGGTTGGCGGAGGGTACGAAGCTTTTGTTAAAATGAGGAGGAGAAAAAGAAGAGAAATAAAAGAAGGGAAGGAACCGAGCTAAACAGGTGTTTGGATATGTTAAATGTAAATATTAATCCAGAGCCGTCGATTTCTTAACATGTGTAACAATCTAATCCCATTAATCTTGAGCCGTCAATTAATTTAGGCATGGACGGCAGAGCATCCTTATAACATTTCTAGCTTAATGGGCACTTTAGTAATTGTGCCCTCCAAAATCTCATCCCACCAGACGAGAAATTGACTTTGTCAGCGAGATTTTACTAAAATGATGGAGCAAACGGAAATCGTAACGACATGGGCATTAAATAAATTATGAAAAAAACGTGGGCATTTTATGAAATGCATTTCCCCACATGGGCATTTTATAAAAAATCCCTTGATATAAAGTCCGCTCAGCTTCACACACGTTTACTGCACGTGTGGTTTAAAGCCCAGGCGAACATTATACCTCCACGTATAGCATTAAAGGGGTTTGAAACCAAACCAATAACTGAAGAACACACATGAATACTATAGAGAAGAACATAACAAAGTGGTATTTTTCTAAAGAGTTCAAAGTGGTATTTATCGGTGCACGATAAGAGAGTTCAATTGTGGAGAAATGAGATTCAATGTCTGCAGACCCAAAGCTCAAAGCAACCGTGCTATTGTGTTATTGGTAAACAGGGATCAGAGATAATTTAGTCCCATGTGCGTTCTGCACATTAGCGAGCATCAAAGATTTTTGTAGTACTTGGACACACACAAACATGACACGAACAACACTCGCTAAAAAAAAATGTAGATGACGCCCTTTTTCTAATTCAGATATTTACTGTATAGAGAAATGTTCGCCTATATGCGTTAACTATATGCACGCCCGGGTTGGGGCGTTGACTATATATCAACGCCTGACTTAGGCGTACGTATAATGTTCGCCTCATTGGGGCATTTATTATATCACCGTCTGGTATGGGGCGTAAACTTCAGCAACGCCCGGACGGGACCGCTCCATTGAGGCGTAGTTTATATACACGCATGTTCGTGGGACGAAGATTATACATGCGCTTCATGTGAAGCGTACTTTATATACCCGCCCGGTGACAAACGAACATACGTCAGACCAAATATAGTCTGGGATTTAATCTTGGTCCGGATTTTAATCGATAGTTTGTCCCGCTGTGTCTCGTTTCTTGACCAAATATAGTCTGTCCGGATTTAGTGATTATGTTTTGCGGCAATTTACAGCGAACACCATATATTACAAGGTACATAAAAGACTTTCTGTGAATTAAATTAAGCCCCATTCCGTAATGGATGCATAGGTCCAGCAACTAAGATGGTATTTTATTTCAACAATTTTCCTAACATCAATACACGTCTCTGGGGAACACATTTTGCTGAACTTAAGATAAAAAAAGAAAAAAAAAGCGGCAAAAGAACAGAATGAGACAACACAATACTGTTCTCTCTGAAAAATAAAAACAGGGAAGAACAAAAAATAAAAACAAGGATTCATAGTTGCAGACTACCAGAGGTACAAAACTTCTCCAAGGTCGTTTTCGACATAAAAATGCAATTCAAATTCGTTTAACTGACAAAGGTCAGAAAGAGACGAATATGGCCTCCGGCTCCAGCCCCTTAGCAAAGATGGTAGCTTTACAACAAGGGGCATGTTTAACCATTTCTGCTTCAGATCTGACAGAAATATAGGTCTAACCCATTCGTAATATTGACCTATGGAACCAATTGATGAGGTGAGAACACCCAAGAAGTGAGGTGCGCCAAGTTATCGAGTCGCATGATTAGACTGGTTATCTAATAAGGGGAGCTAACCATCTCATCTCTGAACCATTTCCATTAGCCAAGTAGTAAATCTTCTTCCACTTTTCTTCCGAGAATGCCTCGCGCATAATCAGTCTTTGCCTGTAAGAGATGCAGAGTACGCAAAATGTAAACACAAGTCCAAATTGAGAGGCTGGATGTATATATTAGCAACCAATCGCATGAAAGAAATTTTTACTTACTAAAAAGAATCAATAACATAAAGAGACACTCAAGTTCCTGCAAAAATCATGTTCAACTCATGCACTGAATATGATCCACTCAAGAAATTTTTACTTACTAAAAAGAATCAATAACAAAGCACAGTCCAGTGACATGAAAAGTCAGATTAGTGTATATATTATTCACTACAGAAATCTTGGCTCATCCTCATCTAATAACAGCGGATGGTGTTTCCCACACTCGCACCAATTAAATATAGAACATCGAACTCAAACAAATTTTTGGCTTGTTGGTCCAACGAGTTGGGACAGTATCTAGGTTTGTTCGAGGTGCCATTTATAAGGACATCAGTAATATGAAGAAGTTTTTGGTAACAGCAATCATTTCCTACAGTATAACGCCTAACACTTCATTACTCCACTCTTCTAGTATTCCAAGTTAAAGAAAAATGGGAAGTATAAAATGGTCTTGCAATCATGCGAAACAATCAGATTGTTCGTATTGCTAAATGCAAATTTGAACTATAAGTAAAAGTTTTACATTTATACCCTAATCGCACTCAAAAACTTGCAGGTTCACTTCCTGTCACAGCCTAGAGCTGAGCTCATGTTAAGTTCAAATGCAGCATAAGTATATTGGTAATTTATTTTAGCATCTAATATCGGGTAAGGGAAGATTAACTGAGCTTGTAGGAGAAGGAAATGAGAGATTACACACCTGAGATAGTAATGGCAAACCGTTGCAGCTTCGTCCAAGCCATAACGAGGAAAGTCTACACGAGCATTTGTTGGTACATTCGGCAGGTCCCTACGTAACTTACCTACTGCTGTTGAATTGGAAAAAGCCCCCACCATCATGTCATTGTGCGTCATGGGCCGATATACACTCACCTATGCCCAATAACAACACAGATTAAATTATTGCTTTCAATATAAGTCGTTTATGTAGACGAAATAATCTGTAGAAATAGCTACACTTTCAAGCTAATCAAGCAGAATTCTTATTACACTAGCATTGTGTTTGAGAGTGTGAAAAAAGGGCATGTCAAAACCTGAATAATAAAAGTCTAGTTAAAAAATATATAAACCCAACTCAAAGCAACTGAAAACCATGCTTTCAATGGTAAACGTAACAATGCCATCCAATTAGTTCAAGCATGCAACTATCACACAGATCACAGCTTCTTAGGGCTTGGGGGTTTCATCTATTTATGTTTCTGGAAACCACTTTCATTTCCATTGTAAAGAAATAACAGCAAAAGTTTACTAATTTGACAACAACCTACCCCAAAAGTTGCTTGATGATAAAGGCATTACTGGTATGTCCTTTACTGTCCAGGACAACCTACCCTAAAAGGTTTGACAACAACTTGGACTACTTAATTTGTACACATTCCAAACCAGAGAATCACCGGTATCCATTAAGTAAATCACTTTAGTTCTGCATTTGTTTTGTTGTTCCCCATGATATCTATCTGGTCTATGATTTGCATATTTCTCATTCTACATTTGCAAATTTCTTTAGGCTTTCGGACATTTGTAACATTTTTAAAGTCATATAGGAGTAAAAGGCTCTTCATATCCACTAATGCTAGCACAAATAAGTCATAGAACTAAACTAAGTTCTTTTTCAAGACAAAATGTAAACAGACTACAAAACAGGATGTTCAGTAAAATTACAAGAAAGCAAGTACCAGAACATATCGTATAAGCAGAGCAATATAAACAGTGACAGTGGATGTACAAACAAAACTATAGAAGTGCTGTTGTTATGTAGTTATATTTACATATTAGCAGATTCAGCAATAAACACTATTATACTTATCGCACTAACCGTTGCAATTTTGTTAGCATGAATTGGATTCGTTGACCGAGCTGTCACTGCTTCTTCAAACTCACTGAATGTGTACCAGCTATTATACTGACAGGTGATCAAAAATAAATAAATAACCATTATTACTATTGTTTCACGTTTACATCGTAGTCAGTCATCTAGAATCAACTAAACTCAAAATAATTAGCTGGGTAAGGAAATATACTTGATCAATTGCGAAAAGCACGGGAACATCCTTAACAAGTGATAATTCTTTCCGCAGACGCACTAAAACTCCAACAGCAGCATGTGTATGAGAAATTCCTGTTTGAATCAAGTCATACAGAGTGGAACCTTCAGGTATTGCCATTGAATCAACCCCTCTCCTTTTTCCAACACCAGCACCCTCTCCCAATGGAATAGCATCAAATATATGACAAGGTAATTGTTGCAAGCGAGATTCATTGTATTTCAGGAAATCCTATAATAGACAAGGCAGGCAATATTAGCAGATGAAAGATACTATTAGGCACTTTTATAACTCTGAGATATTTAATTACAACAACGTTGACATAAACCACATCTATGTTTAGATAGCATTATTTCCACAAATGTTTTTCCAATGAAATTCTCGGTAAATTAGATTTTGATAGAATATAATTACTACCAAGTATAAAGTTTATCAGCCACTATTGTGGAGCACAGCAGTTAACATGCGAATTGAAAAAATTACTCATCCCCCCTTAGAATTTTACAATGGACTGAGATATACACCTACTAGATATACACCTACTAGAATTATTGATTATGGTAGTCAAGTCACAAAAATTAGATTTATGACGAAGCACAGGCGCGGCAAGTGGAAATGGACAGTGTGGACATGCTGATATGTGAGAAATTTTTTTACATTACAGACACCTAAATGTGAACGCGAACACATATAGCCTTAATGACCTGTCCTTGCTATTTAAGACTCATGTAATAGTCCCAGGGGGGGGAAACATTACATACCTGGAGAATATTTGTAGCTTGCAAAGGAGTATCCCAAAGATCAGTCTGTTCATTCTTATAAAAGAATCCTCCGTGAGTCCATGATTTACCTTCCGGGACATAAAACACCAACCAACCTTCCTCACGAGCCCAGTGAACAAGCATAGCAAGAGCAATACTTTTCCCTGAACTAACTGGACCATCCAGTAAAATCTGCTTTCGAGGTTTCCTATCTGTAACATATTCATCAAAATCAACATTCACCTAGAAAGTTTTCTTCATACACAAGAATTATTCTTTCATTACACATCTCAACTCCTTAAGTGCACAAAATACATAGACACTACAAAGTCTTAATTCGTCCGAAATTACATCCTAACAAGGAAACTATAGTCCCTAAATTACAGTACATTATGTTATTAAACTCAATCAGTACATACCAAACAACTACACAAATTAGGGCAAACAATTGTTAATTCAACTAAAGGCTTGACTATATTACCACTAGATGATTGCAAGGGAGGGTCAACAATGCGCCTGTAATTGTCACGAAGATCCAAGAAACTCTGCCGAATTAGCAATGCAGTCCTTTTAGATTCTTCAAACTCCTTTGCCATTCCTGTTGGCAATCCTTCTGGTAAAGTCGCATTCAATGCTTCCACACTACACACCACCAAAATCAAACAGTAAAGTAATCAACAGAGAGAATGAAATTGAGATTGAGAATTAGAGAATGAGAACTTACTCAAAGGACATGTAAGAACAAACATCTTTTCTATCGAGTTGAGAAAGAGTTTGAGTTTTTGTAAACAAAGGACGACCATTAGGGCCAACATCAAGTGCCTTATTGTTAACATCTTCAGCAAGATGACGAGAACGTGATTCTTCTTCAACGGAGATACTCACTTCATCTGAAACGAAATTATCATCGGATTTAGTATTGATTTCATTTTTCTTTTTTGATTTCTGAGCTTGTTTTGGATTTACTGATTTCTTTTTGGGAGTTTTTGATGCATAATTTGATGATTGGATATTGATAGTTGTAGGGATTAGGGCATTTTTTAGGTTTGATTGATTTTTTGCGGATACTGCCGATCTAATGATGGATTTGAGCATGTTTTTTTACCAATAAGAGTGAGAGTTCAGAGGGATAGAGGGGTTTTAAGAGGGTGTTGCAATGGAAATGAGGAGATTGAAGACGACGGATGGACAAAATACACAATATGGTTATTTTTGGTTTTTGTTATGGGCATTTGGGACTTGGATCGGATTTGTTTGTTCTCATTGACTCGTATCTAAATCGGGGTTAAGTCTTTTTACTTTGATGAGAATCGCATCTGACCCATGGCTAAATTACATCTGACTCGTCTGACTAACCGGACATCCAGTCCCGAGTTCCGACCTTTGTCCCGACTAACTCTGTCTGACCAGTCGCAGAATTCCTCAGGCGTGCATGCTAGAAAGGCCATATATAGCGTTTCCCACCTAGTGATGTGCCTATGTTTCCTATCACAACCCCATTTTGCTGAGGAGTGTGAGGACATGAAGCACAAACCATAATTTCATAATGATGATGAAAAACTCTCAACTTTCCTTCGACAAGTTCAGTGGCATTATCCGCCTGAAATGACTTGATTTTGGCAGATATAATATTTTCATTTAATTTTATGAAGTGTTGAAAGAAAATCATACTCTCATCTGTGGTGATTGGATATATCCAATGAAACTTGTTGAAATCATCCATAAAGAGATGGAATTAGATCGGATTTGTTTGTTTTCGCTGACCCATATCTAAATCGAGGTTAAGTCTTAATTTGATGTGAACCGCGTCTGGATCGTGGTTAAGATACATCTGACTTGTCTGACTAATTGGACATTCAAAAAATAAATGAAATGATCTTAAATCATTGTGGGGCCTCTGACCCAAGCGTGCAGACACCTATAAACAACCAGGGATTACACCCTAGTAACCTATAATGATTCATTGTTCAAAGAGGAATCCATACCTTATACGTTTTTTAGGCAACATATTGACTTCAGACGATGAAATGCTCCGAAGGAATATTTTGAAACATTCATGAAATCTTCCCCCGAAAATTTGAATGTTAATCCACTTGTTAGATTATTAAAGAGTTAATAACTTCAACAAACATATATTGCAAATTAACACGTCTCAACTTTTTCGGAAAGAAACCCACAAAAATTTTCGGGAGTCTTAAAAATCTTTTCATTTTTATTTTCTACTTCATTTGTTATATTATAGTACCAGCAGATGTTGTATCAAAATTAATTCAAATGGTACAAAACTTAATAAAATAATCTTAAATAATATTCCATTAAAACCAGCATCAATGATTTGATGCATTGAACAAAAGATAAATCTCACATCGACACTACATAATGTCTCTTAACAACAATAGGAAAATTTTCCATCAAAATTATTGGAAAATCGAATTGGCATGGAAAACTCAAAGGCAATCTTGAAATCAACTAACCTCGAAATATATGTCTTAATTTCCTCCAACATCCAAACTATTTTATTGGTGTTGTTTATTCCTTGCTGAAGAAGATGGAGAAAAAAATTTTGCGTTTGTTTCTTCTTGTTGCTGCTTGCTTTTGTTGGAGATTTAGAGTGTGAAGACTATGAAGATTTTTATGTTATTTGGATGTATTTTTGATTTTGATGTTGAAGATCTTAAGTTCAAGAGAAATTATGTAAAAGTTTATATATATAGTAGTGTCGATGGAAAGTATGAAATGGAATGAACAATACATGAGACATGAATAATGTATATATGCATTTATGTTTTAAGGTTTTTTTGGCGGAATCCATGTACTTTATTTATGGAATGAATACTTAAATATTTTGAAATGACCAAAGTTTGATCATAGTAGTGTCGATGGAAAGTATGAAATGGAATGAACAATACATGAGACATGAATAATGAGATGTGGATTATGACTTTCTGAAAGAGTTTATCAACGGTTGAGAAGATTATGACTAAGACTAAGAAAGGCATATGTTGCAGCTTTGAGTTTCTTCCTAGTCATTAATGGACACTAAAGCGAGCTTACTAACCCATATATACATATCATATCCATACATTGTATTTTTTATTTATTTTTGATGTTTATCACTTGATCGACCCATCATAGCTAAGAACCAGAGTAGTTTATGAGAAGCAACCAATTTGGAGTAAATTTTTTTATTGAATAAATCATTAATTGACAAACTGTAAAATATTTAAAAGATAAGATTGTTATTGATATTAAGGGATATCTAAAAGTTACAATCCTAGGAAAATTGATTGACAATAAATGACCTAATGATACCTACATGACAAAGTGCTAAACATTAAACACACAAACCTGAAAATATTCCTTAAGAATAAGAAAATAATGTAAGTTAAGTCTAACACTTGTTAGAAGAGGAAGTGGCAATCCTTTGGTAAAGATATCAACAACTTGTATAGAAAGGGAGATGAAAGTGACATCCACAAGCTTATACTAGATCCCATCCATAGTGGTAATAGAGCTCAATATGTTTAGTTTTTACGTGAAAAAGTTGATTCATAGCTAGAGCTCACAACCATATTGTCAAAGACAAATAATTAATGTTAGGGAAAGGCTTGGTTAAACCAAAGGCATTGGTATGTCAAGTCTGTTTTCATAATTTAGATGCCAACACAATTTCTTGATTTGTATCCAACTAAAGTTAGCTTCGAGTTCATACTAGATTTACTTAGGGAGTAGAGTTATAAGATGTTACACTTGAAGACTAAAGATTGAAAAATACACAAAGACATCATTGAAGAACTTCATCAAAAGTTAGTAACGAAGACTGGTTATCCTTTTGGACTCTTTTCCATTTTATTTATCTATATAGTTATGTAGCACATTCAGATGTCTTAGAGCATTACCCGGTTGAACCTACGAGTATTGGTATGTCAAACTTGTTGTCAATGTTAGAAGATGAAAATTATTTCTTGATTTATTGTCTACTAAAATCAGTATTGGACTCGGATAATAATTAGATAGTTGAGTGCAGAAATCAACGAATACCCTTGAAGATTAAAATCTAAAGAACATGATGACATCGGCGAGAATCTCATCTACAAAATTATGAAGACTTATGATCCTACTTTCTCATTATTTATATCATTCTATCTTCTGATCATTCCATCTTCTGAGACAATATTGTATGACTTTAGTATATGATTAATTATTAAGAAGAAGTTTCGAGTTCGAGCTTGTACTTGAATAATCTCGAAACACAAACTCAAACATTGGATGTTCATAGGATTATCGCATTTTAGGTTGAGAATAAGTTTATTGTTCAACAAACTATGTCCCCGAAAGTGGAATAACAAGGGTACCGAGTACACCGCAATTTTTTCGATACCAACCTAAACAGACACACCTTGTATAATCTTAAAGAAAAAATAACTGCCAAAAGATTATTTCAACATGGTGTAACTTAGTAAATAGTCAGAGTTCAGAACCGAACTAACTATGGAATCGTTACCAAGTGGATTAAAGTAGAAGTGCAATTAGTTAACCATAACTATAATAATTAATAATTATAATATGAAAAATAAAGTAACAGCATGAAAAACAAGATTTTATTAACGAGGAAAACTGCATATATAGCAGAAAACCCATGGATTCTAGTCTAATTTTGAATACTCTCAAAACTAAGCCGTTATACAAATTGACTACCGCAACTTCGTATAGTTGAGACTAAGCTACATTCCTTCATTACTCGATTCATTCATTATTTTTACGCCTACAACAAATCTGGCCTACGCATGTGAACATTAAGACAAAGTTCATTATCTTGAGTTATTTCATAGCTATGAATACTTTCGCTCTAAACTCCTTTAGATTCTAACCCCAAACAACGAAGAACTAATTTGTTTCACTAACCAACTCATTTATCGATCTCCCAAATCAATCTTTAGATCAAAGATAAAGTAGAGTAAAGGATCTACCGTTTAATCAATATAAACTCCTTCAGTTAAAGATCAAACCAATAAAATGGTTATCAAAATAATATTTCCCAGCGAAAAAGCTATATCGAAGCAACTTAACAAGAAGAAGAAACTAAACTGTTTGTTCAATCTTTACATAAACCTTATGTTTATCAAGATAAATTGCTTGTTTGGATCCCAGAGATTCAAATGTACAAAAATAATCACAAAGATCGGAAACCAAAAATAAAAGTCTTTAAGTAATCAATCTTTAATTAATATTCAAAGTAACCGCTGCAAACAACTTGATTCCACTATCGATCAACACACACAAAACAGAGTGTATTAACGTTGATGGATCAACAATACTATCTGCATAGCTTAAATTACGAGATTTTGTATAGTCAAATCCTCAAACAAACTTGAGTGGCTTTATATCAGAAGAGAAGGTCCATACAATAAACAAGTTTTATCTATCAAGGATAATTATGTCGGTAGTTCTTAATCAAATCAATTAATCGAAAACTAAAATAACTATACGATTTAGTCCCCACTAATGGTATTACTAAAAGCTTATTGATCCCAAAGAACACTTTAAACGAAGGCAACACAAAATGTCTCACTTAATTAAATTACTTGTATCTCTTAACAATTTGGTTTCCCACACAATTAATCAAGATGTGTGTCAAGGGATACATTTTTAATAATATAAGATATATTACTTATAATGTTATGACCAATGCTTGATTGGAAGATATTGTATTATCAATTCCGAAAATCCTTAAGATATGTGATATAAATTTATTTCTGAAATTAATGAATGAATACCAATTGTATCCAACTATTCAAATCAATGTCACTCATAGATGACAACTAATATTATCTAGCACACATTCATGTATTTTACTAATATGGCAAGTAGATATATGGAAACCTCTGGAATATGGTAAGCATATAATTTCAATATTCAAAGAATTTAAAAATCGGTGATCATGCCTTGAGTATCAAAGGAAAATACTTGAACATTAATAAATTAGAGTTTAACACATGTTCAAATCACTATATCGATATTTATGAACATTCCAAGTCTAACCCATGTACACCTTGGTTCAAACCTGAAGAAAACAGACATATCGAAAGTGCGAATTTCAGTCAGACATTGTCCTAAATTAGATCCTTGCTACAAATCGGTCCAAACTTAGATCTGGTTCTAGTTTAGATTCTTATTAGGGATCAGTCCTTATAACAAGTCATATTTATAACATAATTCAAAGGAGTTGATTTATCCGGAAGATCAACACACTAAATAATAAAAAAATTACTAATTTGTGCAATATCTATTATATGAAGTCCATAGATAAACTACTTTTTGTAACTCCATATACTAAAGTTTTAGAAGCAACTAGTATATAATTCCTTAATTCGACTTTGATCATAGTATAATGACGAAGTCACCAATACTAAATTCATTATAAACAAACTTTACTTCATATGTTAATAAATACTAACTTGAAAAAACAAGTGATAGAAATTGAACAAGTCAAGTTTGTAGTTACATACCTCGAACTAAAGGATGTTGTCTCCATTGTTGTCGATACGTCTTCATGTTCTTTGCGGGTAACAAGAGCAAATATCGACATTTCTATGTTCCTAGTCTAACCTAATAAAGTTGAATCTTGTAATCAAATCAATCGACATCGAGTTTTGGAACCAAAGTTGACATATTAATGCTTGGTGGGTTCAACCGAGCAATACTTTAACAGAATTATCCTAAAGACAATTTGTTGCAATAGAGTTCGTGAACTGAAAAATGGTGGGTAGAAAACTATATACAAAACTTGGGCGATCTCAGCAATCAATATTTGAGTAAAAGCCTAGTATGTACCCAAACTATAATAAGAACCAAATTCCAACAAGAACAAGTCTTGTAATCTTTTTTCAAGATATGAATTCTCAACAATAAATCTGGTAGGTTCTACATAGTATTTTAGGCTTAAATACTATCTAGGTTATTTTAACATACTACATGTGATATTTTTATTATAAAGATAAAAAATATAGTAGGGAAAAGAAATAACACAAGACACCAATTTTTTTTTTTAGACTACAAAGAAAAGAAGCCCCGAGACAAGGTTCGGAGCTTGAGCATCATCACATTGTATTTAGCTGCTATATATATTAGACTATCATGAAACTTCAAAATGAAATGTGGTTGAGAACAAATCGACATTACGAGAAATTCAGTTTCAGTTGCGCTCCTTTACTTCTCTTGGATATCGCAAGACCCCACGCAACATGGTTCCTCTAGATAACGTCCTTTACAAGCGTGGGGGGGTTGCTTCAACCTAAGTGAAGACTTTTATGACTATAACAAAAAGCATATTTGATTTCTTTCAGATAGATATTCAATCAAGGTATGGAAATTTATATGCCATGAGGGATCTTTAAGAAGATAATCAAGCAAACTCAAGATTGTGTGTGTGTGTGTGTGTGTGTGTGTGTGTGTGTGTGTGTGTGTGTGTGTGTGTGTGTGTGTGTGTGTGATGTGTGTGTGTGTGTGTGTGTGTGTGTGTGTGTGTGTGTGTGTGTTCTTAGATTGATATAATGAGGTAAAATTATTAGAGTATCGCTCGGTCAAACTCACAAGTTTTGGTATGTAAAGCTTGTTGCCAATTTTAGTTGATCAACACTATGTCTTGATTCTTGATTTATAGTCTACTAAAGTCAGTCTTGGACTAGGAATAAAGCATGGTAGTTGAGGATTAGACTTCACCAATCGACCTTGAAAATTGAAAACTAAAGGCGGCATCAATAGGAATTTCAAACAAAGTACGGGACATAGAAATTCATAACTTCTATCAATCTTATTCTTTGATTGATAGTTCTTGAGTGGTATTTGAAGGGTGTCCAAATCTGTTATGGCAAGTTGTGGGTGTAGCTTGGAGAAAAATGTTATCTAGTTTATCAAATAAAAGATAATAACAGGATAAAGTTTTTTATGCATTGTCCCTCCAGATTAGAGTTATTGAGTAGCAATATTAGTGATTCTATATCCCCATGAGAGAAACTCATCTAAACAAGAATGTTCTTTAGTAAACTTTCCAACTGAGATTAAGGTCATGTTAAGCTTGGACCATATAAGACATTTGAAAGTTAGAGAAATCAATTTTGGTGGTTTAGGGTAGAGAGGTGTTTGAGAATTGGTATTTGAGGGTACCTTTTGAAAATATTTTTTTGATAAGAAATACGCAAGACATAGAAGTTTTAAGGCCCTTATTAATCTTTACTTTTTGGTTGTATAACCAATACTCATGTTGGATAAGCATAGACATGGGAACACGAAAAAAATATTGTGTTAGAGCACTGCTCGGTCGAACTCGCATGCGTTGCTATCTCAAGCATGTTTGTCAATATTAGTGATCAAAACTATAAGTCTTGATTTTTAGTCTACTATTAGCTAAGTCTCGGACTAGGATAGAAAATGTAGTTGTGCTCAAGATTCCATGGCGATCATCATACAAAGACGAAGAACTACTCAAGGAACTTGTGAAACTTCATCGACTAAAAGGTATGTGGAGACTTGAACTTATCTATCACTCAAAAGTCTATCTACTCTATCTCCTATCTTGAGACAAAAGCCGTTTTGCTATATAGACTATGATTATACACATTTGCTATTTCGAGCCGAGTTTATCTCGCTTATCTATTTATCGAAATATGTGTTGGTAAGCTTTCGCTTTGGTCAAGTTCATCTTTACTAGTGACGAAAGTCATATTAAGTTTCAATCACTTTAAAATGGCTTTGACGAAAAATGGTTTGTGAATAACAACTATATAACATCCTCTACGAATGTTTCAATGATTGAAATGAGAGTTTAGATTACATAACTATGGAAGGATATAAACATTGTGTGGTAACACATATGTGTGTAAGTCCTTATTCCTGAACCAAAGTATGCGTACTTTGCTGCTTAAGAAAACCAGAACTAGAGTCCGCGTACTAAGTCCGCGTACTGTCGGAAGTTCTCATCCGCTGGAGTTTATAAACTAAAAAAAAACTTATTCCGGGTACTTAAGTCCGCGTACTAGTTCGTGTACTTAAGTTGGTTATTTTCTAAAAATGATTATTTGTGAACTTAAACTTATATAAACTAAGGAATGCATAATTGCAAACCGTGGCTATAAAGTTCATGAATCGATTCGAGTGAATCAAATCGTTTTTGTTTCAATTGTGTATATTATAAAGATCTAAGCAATTGAACAACTCTCTAACTAGTTCATTTAAGTCATTTGAACTGGTTATGGTAAAGAAGAAAATGGTTGATATGAAAGTGCTCATATGGCTAACCATTTGGCTAACTACTGTTGAACCAACTAAATGTACATGTTTGGGTACGGTTACACAAACCTAAAAACGTGCATTTCATTTGTGCGTAACAAGCTAAGTTTCGATCTAACGGTTGAAAGATATTAACTTGAATCTAATCAGGTTTTCATCTAACGCCGAATATTGAATGCTTTGTTACTAATCTAACATTGATTGCAAACCCTAATTTGAAAGACCATATAAGGGAGAACTCTAGCAAATGGGAAACCTAATCCCCACACCTCCTGTGTGATACTAGTTGTATAAGCTAGATTTGATTCTCCTTTAACCTTAGGTTTATATCGAGACCCTGTAGGTTAACGACTTGAAGACTTCATTGGGATTGTGAAGCCAGACCGATACTACATTTTCGTAGTTGTGTGATCTGATCTTGTCGTTTCTATCGTACTAAGTACAATCGTAAAGATTGGTTTGAGATTGATTTCTCCGATAGGTAAAATATAAAAGAAGTCACAAACATCTCGTCTCATCGTTTGTGATTCCGAAATATCTTCTTTCGCTAGTCGATTAAAATTATTGTGAGGTGATTGATAATACTAGGCTATTCTTCGGGAATATAAGTCCGGGTAATCAATTGGTTCATGTTCACCTTGATTTATCAAAAGACAAAACAAAACTCGTAGTTATTTCTTTGGGAGACAAATTTATCTATTACAGTAGACTTTTCTGTGTGATACATATTTGTTTATTAAAGTCTTCGACTGTGGGTCGTAGCAACTCTTAGTTGTGGGTGATATCGGCTAAGGGAATCAAGTGCGTAGTATCCTGCTGGGATCAGAGACGTAAGGAGCGCAATTGTACCTTGGATCAGAGTGAGATTGATTGGGGTTCAACTACGGTCGGATCAAGAAGTTAGTTTGTAGTAGGATAGTGTCTATAGCGGCTTAATACAGTGTGTGTTCAATATGGACTAGGTCCCGAGGTTTTTTGCATTTGCGGTTTCCTCGTTAACAAAACTTCTCCGGTGTGTACGTGTTATTTTTTTCCGCATTATATTTTGTTATATAATTGAAATATCACAAGGTTGTGCGTTTGAATCGATCATTGGGAAATCCAACCTTTGGTTGTTGATTGAAATTGATTGATCCTTGAACATTGGTCTTTGGTACCATTCATGTGATTTCTCTTGTATTCAATTAGACTCGTGATTTCTATTTGCTTGAGTAAGTATTGAATCGACAAAGTGAGATATAGCTCTTTGATATACTTTTGTTAAGATTGAGTCTGACTGTCTAGTTGATTCTCTTAAAAGTATATTGGAGTTAGTCTATACAGATTGCTAATCGAAATATTGGGTGTGAAAAGATTAGTGTTCTTGAGGATATTTTCAAGGAAGACTCAATTAGAGGAAAAACGTTTGATCGAGACACATTCATCAGATCTAAACAAACTTCGTGTCGAAAATGAGAAACTAGGTGCATCCCTTATTCTAGCTCATAAACAGTGCAAATCCTTGGAAAAGGAAAATTCTGTATTAAGGAGAAATTCTTCTGTCCGACTAATTCTCGGTTTGAATTCTGACACATGAAGAGATGTTCTCCGGAAAAGAAGGTTTTGTTAAGAAAGGTCTACAAGACTTACAATCTTCTAATATGGCTATGAATTTAAAACTGGTGTCAGTTATTGCTTCTCTTCCACGAATCTGTACATTATGTGGGAAAAAGAATCACTATGCTATTCATTGTTTTGCCAGGAGGAAGCAAATCTCTAATCTCCATAATTTGCTTCTTTCTACTATCAATGGAGTAAATAGTCTGATGACTTCTGCAGTGAATCTCGTGCCCACAGAAAACCAAAAACCTTATAAAAATTATCTTTCTTCTAGAAATCGCCACAGGTTACAAGTTCATCTCAAGGGTATAAACTCTTGTGCCACTAATGAACACATTCCCTGTGTTTATAAGAATGGGTCTGGTAAATCTAAATCTAGGAAAGGGATCTATCTGTATCCTGATCCTCTTGAACCAATCTCAAGAGTTCCTAGATTTTGTCCTCAGAGAAATCCTTCTGACGGATATGTTAAACAGGATGTGTCCTATTCAGCTGGGATGGTCATCCGAAGGAAGGCAAAGAACACAAAGTCAAACATTCAGATGATGTGTACAACTCTTTCCTCAATGATCGTAGTGGGATCACTTCTCACTCTACCACCTGATTCCAGGTATCCTTATCCTTGTTTCTAACTTGAGAGGTGCAAGGATGATGATTGAGAAATGCTCAAGTGTGTTGTATAATATTTTGTGTTTTGCTTGTGTTTTTATTGCTGCCGGTCCATAAACATTCACGTCTTCCTCTTGTGAGTTCATATGGTTTTCATAACAAGAGTTTCCATCTCCTGTTTGCAAACGCATATATATATACTTACTCTATATTGTGTTTTTCCATCCCTAACAAAAAAAAATTATATGGAGAACTCTACAAAACCTCAAAAGATTGTGCATCTTGATATGGAGGAAGACACTCAGGGACGTGAGTCAATTCAAGAGCTCGTTCTAAAGAAGATGCTTGAAAGAAAGGATCATAACTCCTGGATTTATGATTATGTCAAGGATTTAACTCGTTTTCAGAAAGATTCAAAGGTCGAGTTTGCAAATCTTCAACTGCAAATAAACCAACTCTTATATGGTCAGGCCAGAATCCTTGCTAATCAAAATATTCTGATACGGAATCAAAAGAAACTCATCATGGACTCTGTCAAGGCTAGACAACTTGCTCGGGTTGTTGATCGTAAATTTAGTGTTCTAACTCACGAACATGGTTTGTCTTCGGTCAAGAGAGTAAAGGAAATCAGTGATACCTTCTTTGACGGATTCATTGAAAGGTATAAGGTTCTCAATGAACTTTGATTTTTTTTTTTTGTCTAGTAAATATTCTGATGAGAATTTTATTTCTTGTTTTATTTAGAAGAATAACTAGAGTTTGGAATATCCATTATTGTGATTACACATATCTATGTCCAACGTTTTCATCTTCATATTTTTAGGTTTATTTGTTTAAATTCTAAAAAAACAATTGGAAGATGATTTTTGCAGTATTAATCTTTATGGTTTCATATATTGCAATTTGTTATGGGATATGTGTGTTTGCGTCCGTGAACTATAATTGTCCCATACTTTGTAAAAAGTTAAGCCTTTCATATGTCGATATGCATGTATTGATAAAAGAATGAATGAACTTTTGACATTACAAAAGTTAAAGCCTTTTATGTCCTGTTTCGATGAAAGAAAGGATAAAACTTTTGTTTACGAGGATTATGTCTATTGTATGTCATTGTGAAAATAATGATGGAAAATAGAATGAATCCTTGTTTATTAATCATGATATTGATCTTCCCGATCCATATTTTATGAATATCTTTGTGCGGCTCCGTAAGTTCTCTTATGTTGAGCATTTCCGATTAGATTAATCATGAGTTTTCTTGTGGTTAATTTAATTGAGTATTATTTGGATTCAAATTCATATTCGTATGTGATTTGTTATGTCCAAAGAAATCCTTATTTTCTTGTGAAAGTTATAAGGTCGCTCTTGTTGTTCTTTTGGGAATGACATTTTATGAGGGAGAGTTTTTAATTGAACTTGTGCTTAATTGCCAAATCTTTTGTGGGGAGTGCGGCTGTGGAATATTATAGGGGTTATCTTGTATCTTTATAAACTCCTTGATGAAAGCATTTAGCTTCGGCTATACGGTTGTATCTAAAAAGTTGATATGTGCTTACTTTTGGTCATGAAATGTCTCTATGGAAATTTCATTAGGATCCCATTAGTTTTCGTACCTTTGCCAATTTTATTGACAAAAAGGGGGAGAATTAATGTGTAGTTCACACTACAAATACATATGGTTTTCGGATCATTATGTAAGGGGGAGTGGTTTCCTTGTGAGATGGAGTATTGACTAAGGGGGAGTAATACATATCACCATAGTATTGTTTTCGAAGTTGTGATGCAATTGAACTTTGATGTTGTGTAATAATACTATGACACTATGTAACAATGATTGAGAATTCTTGTTTTCTTATTGTTATGGCTATGGATTTTCAACAACGATGATGCTAAACTTACAACCTTTGGAATCATTGGAGTACTTGGAAGTAACGAAGATTTCGAGTAATGTTGAAGAACCAAAAAGATCAGGCATGTGGAATAGAAGCTACAAAAGTTTATTTATCTATTTTTGTATTTCATATGTATTGATAGTTTTGTCACTAAAATTGACAAAGGGGGAGATTGTTAGAGCACTGCTCGGTCGAACTCGCATGCGTTGCTATCTCAAGCATGTTTGTCAATATTAGTGATCAAAACTATAAGTCTTGATTTCTAGTCTACTATTAGCTAAGTCTCGGACTAGGAGAGAAAGTGTAGTTGTGCTCAAGACTCCATGGCGATCATCATACAAAGACGAAGAACTACTCAAGGAACTTGTGGAACTTTATCGACTAAATGGTATGTGGAGACTTGAACTTATCTATCACTCAAAATTCTATCTACTCTATCTCCTATCTTGAGACAAAAGTCGTTTTGCTATATAGACTATGATTATACACATTTGCTATTTCGAGCCGAGTTTATCTCGCTTATCTATTTCTTGAAATATGTGTTGGTAAGCTTTCGCTTTGGCCAAGATCATCTTTACTAGTGACGAAAGTCATATTAAGTTTCAATCACTTGAAAATGGCTTTGACGAAAAATGGTTTGTGAATAACAACTATATAACGTCCTCTAAGAATGTTTCAATGATTGAAATGAGAGTTTAGATTACATAACCATGGAAGGATATAAACATTGTGTGGTAACACATATGTGTGTAAGTCCTTATTCCTTGAAACAAAGTATGCGTACTTTGCTGCTCAGAAAGAAAACTAGAGTCGCGTCGAAGTTCTCAAGTCCGAGTTTGTAAACTAAAAACAAACTTATTCGGAAGTTCTCATCCGGTTCGCGTACTTAAGTTGGTTATTTTCTAAAAAGATTATTTGAACTTAAACTATATAAACAAACTTATTCCGGGACATGAATCGATTCGAGTGAATCAAATCGTTTTTGTTTTCAATTGTGTCTATTATAAAGATCTAAGCAATTGAACAACTCTCTAACTAGTTCATTTGAGTCATTTGAACTAGTTTGGTAAAGAAGAAAATGGTTGATATGAAAGTGCTCATATGGTTAACCATTTGGTTAACTACTGTTGAACCAACTAAATGTACATGTTTGGGTACGGTTACACAAACCTAAAAACGTGCATTTCATTTGTGCGTAACAATCTAAGTTTCGATCTAACGGTTGAAAGATATTAGCTTGGATCTAATCAGCTTTTCATCTAACGGTGAATATTGAATGCTTTGTTACTAATCTAACATTGATTGCAAACCCTAATTTGAAAGACTATATAAGGGAGAACTCTAGCAACTGGGAAACCTAATCCCCACACCTCATGTGTGATACTAGTTGTATAAGCTAGATTCGATTCTCCTTTAACCTTAGGTTTCTATCGAGGCCCTGTAGGTTAACGACTTGAAGACTTCATTGGGATTGTGAAGCCAGACCGATACTACATTCTCGTAGTTGTGTGATCTGATCTTACTGTTTCTATCGTACTAAGTACAATCCCAAAGATTGGTTTGAGATTGATTTATCCGATAGGCAAGATATAAAAGAAGTCACAAACATCTTCGTCTCATCGTTTGTGATTCCGCAATATCTTCTTTCGCTAGTCGATTAAGATTATTGTGAGGTGATTGATAATACTAGGCTGTTCTTCGGGAATATAAGTCCGGGTTATCAATTGGTTCATGTTCACCTTGATTTATCAAAAGACAAAACAAAACTCGTAGGTATTTTTTGTGGGAGACAAATTTATCTATTACCGTAGACTTTTCTGTGTGATCTGATTTGTTTATTTAAGTCTTCGACTTCTTCGATGGTGGGTCGTAGCAACTCTTAGTTGTGGGTGAGATCGGCTAAGGGAATCAAGTGCGTAGTATCCTGCTGGGATCGAGACGTAAGGAGCGCAACTGTACCTTGGATCGGTGTGAGATTGATTGGGGTTCAACTACTGGTCCGGACAGAAGTTAGTTTGTAGTAGGCTAGTGTCTGTAGCGGCTTAATACAATGTGTGTTCAATATGGACTAGGTCCCGGGGTTTTTCTGTATTTGCGGTTTCCTCGTTAACAAAACTTCTGGTGTGTCTGTGTTATTTCTTTTCCGCATTATATTTTGTTATATAATTGAAATATCACAGGTTGTGCGTTTGAATCGATCATTAGGGAAATACAACCTTTGGTTGTTGATTGAAATTGATTGATCCTTGAACATTGGTCTTTGGTACCTTTCATATGATTTCTCTTGTATTCAATTAGACTCGCAGATTTCTATTTGCTTGAGTAAGTATTGAATCGAGAAAGTGAGATATAGCTCTTTGATATACTTTTGTTAAGATTGAGTCTGACTGTCTAGTTGATTCTCTTAAAAGTATATTAGAGTTAGTCCATATAGATTGCTAATCGAAATATTGGGTGTGGTTGTTGTACCCCCGCTTTTTCATATTGATTGTCTCTATTTTGGATATAAACTACAAAGTTATCATAATTCGACCCACTTCATTGAGGGTGTTCAAAATTAAATCAGGTCTAAAACATGTTCATTGGTGTGAATCAGTTATTTCTTTAATGTGATGCAAATAATCAGTACTTGAAGATAAATCCTAAGGAATACCATGCAATTCATGTCTAAGTATGGTTCTACGAGCAACAAATTGATCTGAAAACGTTTTTGTAAGTGAGTTTCTTACATGTTTGGAAGTAAATATACTAAGAACAACAAAATAAATAGAAGCATAAAAATTTCCATTTAGAAAACTCATCACAAATCTATTCTATTTACACCAATTTCAAGTAATCACGATTGGATTTTTCTTCATTGTTAACAAGGATAAATGGAAAAGGTTGAACCATAGAACCATCCATGAAACCAAAAAAGATTGTGGTACTGATGAAGATGGACTCCATTTGATTTTTCAAACCAAGTGGTTCGATTTCATCTAGCTTGACAAAGTTAGTGATGCTGGTAAATGGTAAAGTTGAATAAGAGAAATAAAAAGTTGTAATAGATGTAGTTGAAGAATTATTTTCAGGTGTTGTCCGATTTTTATTGTCCGAAGTATTCTCATTGATATTATCTTCGGGTGGCATCGTCATTGTTTAATTACAAGGAGGTATTAAATGATTTGAATGAAATAATGGTGAAGGCGCAACTAGGTCGCAAGAAAGCTTACATTGTTTTCCTTTTGATACCACGACAAAACTTTTCTAGTTTTCCTTCTGATACCATGTAGAAAATGTAAATGTAAAAGATAAGGTTGTTATTGATTAAGTGATTTATGAAATAAAAAAATCCTAAAAACATTTATTAATGACATGATGACAAAGGCGACATAAACTTGCAGATATTTTTAAAGGATAAGAAAACAGTGTGATGATAAGTCTAGCACTTACACCTTACTAGGCAGGAAGCAAAAGTAATTAGGTATCGTTAAGCAACGGTTAATTAGGATATATATCTGTAAGCTTGGAGAATAGGTGTCCTGGGGATGTAGCTCAGATGGTAGAGCGATGAAAAAAAACGAGAACACACCTAATGGTGCTATACTGCTATCATTTCTGTCCATTCTCGCTGAACGCATCAACATCCAAACCTCATTTTTAACCTTAACTTTTGTTTTGTCGACTCTAAACAACCGTACGTTGAGACGTCTTACTTGTATAGATAATCATCAAAATGATATCAAAGGTTCATCTCCATGCTTGACCGAATCTGTTTCTGCCGTCCTAGCATCAACTACTCACTCACTCGCTGAAGAAAACGTCAAACTAAATCCACTTTAGCTGAGTTCCTACAAAATCGGGTGGTTTATTTATTTATTAATCAAATGACATCGTGAAAAACAATGATCTCACTCACTCACTCTCTCATGTGTCAGTCCAACCTATAAGCCCTAATTCAATACCCAGAACAATTTCCTCACTGGTAAAATTCTTCAATGGCGTCCATTACTCGAGCTTCACTAATGTACGGTTTACATAAAACTGTCTCTAGAGATTCCGAGTCTAATTGTATTATACACCAGAAGAGTTTTGTTTCTTCATCTTCTCCAAAATTAGTTCTGAAGAAAAACTCATCATCGAATTTCAGAGCTCAAATTCCCAAAGCTAGCTTAGTGGAAATTGTTCATGATCCGACTATTGAAAGTAAAGGGAATCAGAAGGATGGGATTCTGAAAGTTGGGATCATTTGTGGTGGACCCTCAGCTGAGCGTGGGATTTCACTTAATTCTGCTAGATCAGTGCTTGATCATATACAGGTACTAGTTAGTAGTAAGTAACCCATATTTTGTTTAGTCTTGGTTAAATTTTCGTTGAATAATTTTGTTAAACATGATTGAATTGTGTGATTATAGGGAGATGATTTGCATGTCAGTTGCTATTACATTGACACCAATCTTAACGCTTATGCGATATCTACTGCTCAGGTAAGTTCATTTTTGAAGATATAAGAATAAATGTTAATTTAGCTACTCCAAAAACTAATTTGGAGCAATTTATTGAATTTAAGACTCTTGTTTGTTACTTTGATTTGTTGATGTTTTTATTCTTGTGTGACACTTTGGGCAGATGTACTCAAACACTCCCGCAGATTTTGACTTTAAACTTGAAAGGTTAGCCGTTAAGATATCAAATTGTTCTTATGATGTCAAACGTTTGAAAACTAATTTTTGACTTTTTTGCTACTGCTTGTGTTGCTTTGCAGCCTTGCCCAAGGTTTCGAGTCTTTATCTGAATTTGCAGAACATCTTGCTTCTTCTGTAGATATAGTATTCCCAGTGATTCATGGTCGTTTTGGTGAAGATGGAGGCATACAGGTTTGTATGATGGACGTTTGGAAAATGTATTAAGATGTTTCTTCTCTAAGATGATTCAAGCTTAGATAATTCGTATACTAATTAGGGTGTTTCGCAGGAGCTGTTGGAGAAAGCGAATGTTCCGTTTGTTGGAACTGCATCAAACGAATGTCGCCAAGCATTTGACAAGGTAAAAATGTGATTTCCCAAATAAAATTGCTACATGTCATGTGCATTTACTAACGGGGGCATCACAAGATATTGATTGGAAGAGACTCGGTTACAAAAGGTGTTTGGACATCAAAGATTTCTTTTATCAGTTCCTGTCTACGTAATAAGTATAAGGCAATTTGCTGGTTCCTGAAACTTGGATTTTGCTGAATTGCTGCTGGCATCTTTGCATCTCTTTGTTATTGGAATTACACGCCAGTGTTCCTTTCTATGGATCTGTTATATGTTTCTTTCTCACTTTCATTCTTCTTTTCCCTTTCCTCTGATAAACTGGCAGTATGATGCTTCATTGGAGCTCAAGAGGCAAGGATTTGTCACGGTACCTAGTTTTCTCGTGGAGGTATGGCTTAATTTTCTTATGGTAAATATTCAGATTAATTTGTTATGTTGGCTCTTGCTAATATGTTCTTTATTGTAATTAGGGAGGCCGATTTGATAAACCAAAGCTAATGAAGTGGTTTGAAACCAATCAAATAAATAGTGAGTCCGGGAAAGTTGTGGTAAGGCTCACCTTATAGGCGTTGTTGCCTATTACAGATTGAAAACGTACTAAGTGATATTTTTATTGTGGAGCCTGTTTAACTGTGCTTCTTCTCTCCCCATGTAATTCAGGTAAAACCAGCCAGGGCAGGGTCTAGCATTGGTGTAACCGTTGCCTATGGTGTCGAGGACTCCCTGAAAAAAGCTAAGGGCATTATTTCGAAGGTAATCTTGTTTCAAGTAAATTGATATTTCCTGAAGCTAACCTTTATGAAAAGTAGTCTTTGTTTTACTAGTTTATTCTATAATCATCAGGGAATCGATGACAGAGTCCTTGTTGAAGTTTTTCTTGATGGAGGAAGTGAATTCACAGCAATTGTTCTTGATGTCGGATCTGGGTTTGATTGTCATCCTGTGGCTTTCCTTCCAACCGAGGTCTGTACAATTCCTTTAATTGGTCAAGCTAGCTCTCTTGAGTCTTCTTCACATAAAGTTTTATAGTGATTTCCTTCATGGTTGTTTTTGCACATATACGTAGAGTTCAGAAGGGATAGCAAAATATTGTATGTTCAAATTACTTATGTTAAATGTGTTGTGTTTCCTACGGGTAAATAATTAGATATATGGTGGATGTGTTCAAATTACTTATCTTAAACAACATTTTGTTCGTGTGCCTACATATACCTAATTATTTACCCGTAACAGTTTCCACCATGAACATGTGCATCAAATATCAACATTTCTGATAACACATCCCGTAAATTTGTATTGACTCGTCATGATCATCATTATATATAGACAATTGATTGATTAATTGACATCAGTTTAATTCTCTATCATTAACGGGTAGGTGGAGCTTCAATTCCATGAAAATGTTGATGGTGGAGAGAAAGATGCCATATTTAATTACCGGAGGAAGTATCTTCCAACACAACAGGTGTGAATTTCCACTCGTGCAATTTATAAATTTTCATATAAATTTAACTAGAAGGCTTTCAGAAAACGACTCATGGTTTATGTCTTAATTACTGCTGACTTTTTTCTTTTATATATATATTTGATATAAATGAGTTTAACTGTTTTGGTTAATTGTGGACACACATGCAATAATACATTATACTACAATAACATTTCTGTCTAGTCTCCTATTGCACAAGGAGCAATGACTAACCTTCAGTATGGTACATGGGTTGCTGTTTGGTTGCTATTGTGGCAGTTCTTTTGCTATTTCACCAAAGGGTGCTTTGTAAGGATCTAGGCATATGTCTGGCATCGTCAAATAGCTAAACTGTACACTCACTGTTTCTTGAGTTTTGCCCCTCAAAAGAGAAAACTATGGGGGCCTCCTCCCACATGACCCCCATGAATGCCTACCTTTCATTGCGTATATTCCTGGATTCAGATGTATGTTTCTTTGAATTTTTTCTTCCACAGGTTGCATATCACACACCACCTCGCTTCCCAACTGATGTCATTGAAATGATAAGAGAAGGAGCATCTTTATTATTTAAAAGATTTGGCCTGCGGGATTTTGCACGGATTGATGGTTGGTTTCTCCCATCTTCACATTTATCTTTATCAGCGGAGAATGATAACAAGTTTGGAAGGAGTAAATCTGGTACTATCATTTTTACTGATATCAACCTGGTACGACGAATTTCTGTCATCTGTATTTCTTTGTTGGTTCATGTGCTATAATGTACTTGTGTTACTTGTATCCTGCTATTCTCTTTTGTTGTTGCTTGTTGTTTTCCTATTGAAACAGATTAGTGGAATGGAGCAGACCAGTTTTCTGTTCCAGCAAGCTTCAAAGGTCTTCTCTTTCTCCTGTTTTTATTTTCTTTTCTTGGATTACTAGTCAAATCAGAGAAACTGATGTTGCTAATCTGGAATTTCCATTCTTTCCAGGTTGGATTCTCCCATTCAAACATCCTCCGAACTATTATTCAACGTGCTTGTTTGCGATTTCCAGCTCTTTCTTCGTGTAACAATGCATCAAATGCACTACATAGACAACCAAAATCACCCGAAAAAACCGGTGCATTTTCTGAAGGCAAAGGCATTCGCAAAGTTTTTGTCATGTTCGGTGGAGAAACTTCAGAGCGCCAAGTATCTCTGATGAGTGGAACGAATGTGTGGCTTAACTTGCAAGCTTTTGATGATGTAAGTGCCAAAACATACCTTGTTCTACATCTATCAAACTTGATATGTTAGTCTATTATTAAAGATTTTTTGTACTGTTTTGCATGTATCTTGATAGAGTTGTCTTTCTTAGCACGTGTACTTTCTCAAAGTGTAACTCCAAACTGTCAACAGTATAATTAATTTTGTGTTGAAGGTTGTGTTTGGAGGATCCTCTCTTATAAATTTAATTGAACTGTTGCATTTATCTTAGAAGTAGGAGCTATTGTTTCCTTATTATTAGTGTGGTGTTGCCTTCACGCATTTTTACATTACTGAACTACGAATTCCACTTTTTGGTTAATGCATTTGAGGACCGAATTATCTTGATGTTATCAATTATTCTGCCTGCAGCTCGATGTGACCCCATGTATGCTTGCCCCTGCATATGAACATTTATCTGATGTGAACAAGCATAAGGAATATGATGTCCTCTCCAAAACCGTTTGGACTTTACCGTAAGTGTTGTGCATCGATGATATCTATGTGTCATACATTCCTAACTGGATTTCATAATATATTTCCTATTATTATTTTCTAAATTACTAACCGGTAACATCCAACAATGCCTAATCGCGTGATGAAATATACGTCCTATAGTTTATCTTGTTTCCATGGAAATATTATTTATAATTTTCACTTTGAAACATAATGTTTTTGGGCCACAGATATTCTTTGGTTCTACGCCATACGACGGAGGAAGTTTTAGATGCTTGCGTAGAAGCAATGGAACCAACCAGAGCTGCACTGACGACTCACCTGCGAAACCAGGTGATCATGGATATAATGGAGGGTTTGAGTAAACAAAGCTCGTTCAAGGGGTTTGATATTTCTGATGTTCATCCTACAAAATATTCGCTGGAGCAATGGATCAAACTTGCTAAGGAGGTTGAAGCAACAGTCTTCATTGCAGGTTGATTTCTGAAGCACATTACATATGCTGCTAATTTATATCTTATCCTCTCTAACTATTTCAATCGCTGCAGACCTGTGGAACAATATATATATATTGAAGTTCCCAAACAGCTTATTCTTTTTCTTTTTAACTGGAAATAAATCGGTGTAAACTTTCAGATGTATAAACTCGATATAACTCGTAAGATATCTTGTTTATATTTGATTGAAATATGATCTGCAATGAGACCTCAGGAGATGACGAATGGGTTCTCCCATTTCCCTAATACTTCATCTGTATGTTTAAAAGGAAACTTGGCCTCATGGAATAGCACTGGCAATAGAAACATACAAAAGATGGTAATAACAGGTTTAATGCTTTTCTTTTCAGTACATGGAGGTATTGGTGAGGACGGTACCCTGCAAAGGTTGTTAGAGGCTGAAGGAATTCCATATACAGGTTTTCGCTAGTTCAAAAGTTGTTTCTCTGATGCTATATGTTATAACCGAGCCCAATAATAAAAAATTTCGACTTTAAATGCTGCAGGTCCTGGTGTGATGGCTTCAAAAACTTGTATGGATAAAGTGGCAACTTCTCTTGCTGTTGGCAATGTATGATAATATGTGCTATATTCCTTTCAATTCTTTTTTTTGGCATCCTTCTAGTTGAACTTCATTAGTGCTTATGATCTTCTGATTCTACCGTATAGCTTGAAAACTGGGGAGTGCTGACAATACACAAGGATGTACGCAGCAGAGAGGAGCTAATAAACATGCCCATCAATGGTGTTTGGCATGATTTGACCACAAAGCTTAATTGTGAAACATTGTGTGTGAAACCAGGACAAGATGGATGCTCCACTGGAGTTGCAAGATTATGGTATATTAGTATCCTGACTTCATTTTCAAATTCCATCAAGTACTTCTAAGTTAATGTGTTGATGTTGTATTATTTGCGTAGTTGTCCAGAGGATCTGGCAGTCTATGTCAATGCACTGCGCAACTGCTTTCCACGGCTTCCTTCCAACAGTTTGTCCAAGGTATGGACAGTTTTTTACAATTTTCATGTCATCTTCGTTTCGGAGTACTTTCATTCAGTAGCATTGTTTTTCAACTGCACAATAATCTGTATTCTGAAGTTGTATTATATAAGCGAGATGACTAGTCGGTGGTCAATTTCAGATACTGAAGCTTGTTTTCATTCTCAGGCACATGGAGTAATTGAGATGCCAAACCCTCCTCCTGAACAATTATTATTTGAACCTTTCATTGAGACAGATCCCATAATTTTCTCTTCAAAATCCACTAAAGCAAATTCAAATGGCTTGTTATGGGAAGGTCGTAGTAGATGGGTTGAAATTACTGTTGGAGTTGTGGGCAAACGAGGAGAGATGCACTCGCTGAGTCCTAGTGTCACGGTTAAGGAATCTGGTGATATATTATCGCTTGAGGAAAAGTTCCAAGGTTTGTGACTACACACATCTGTTTTTCTTACGAAAATTAGTGTTCATAAGAGAACCTTAATTAGGTATTGTCCATGTTAGATCGTATAGATACTGATCATTTTGTCTTTAAACAGGTGGAACTGGCATCAATCTCACTCCACCACCATCTTCAATAATTAGGTTTGTTCAGAGAGACCTCATCCCTTGGAACATTAGCACCTCGTTCTTCATACTATGTTTTTCTCTTAATATGAAGTTACATGTATACGCTCAGCAGAGGAAAACTGTAACAGTTTAACAAAATCACACTACTCTCATTAAAGATTGCCCCAATCTTCCATTTCTCTCATAATGGTTGAACCATGCCTTATCTTTTGAAGAGCTGCTAACATGCTGTAATCTTTTCTTTTCTGAACAGTGAAGAGGCGTTGGAGAAGTGTAAACGGTGTATTGAAATCATTGCTAATACTCTTGGATTAGAAGGATTTTCGCGTATTGACGCATTTGTTAATGTAGACAGTGGAGAGGTACGTTCCTTCGTTCTCTTTGCTGATTAACAAGTACAAGTCTGCATTCTTTGATCTTTTTCCTCTGAATTCATGTTTCAAATTTCCTTTTGTTTACTTTACAAAAATGAAATTATATTTGGGTCAATCATTTCTAAATTAAAACCACTAAAAAAATGTTTCACTTCGAGGTGTGTGGAATCAAGAGTCAAGACCCAACTTTCACCCATTGGTGCTTAATGGTTTCAAAGAAATATACTAGTTTGTATGGTCTGCACTGTTGTATTTCTTGCCCTACCCAAAAGGACTTGCTTTCTCTTCCCTGTCTTTGTCCTTTCTTGATACTATTTATTTTCGGAAATTTGATAAGGCCTTTCTGACTTCCTCTATTTATTTGTAAAATGTTGATCCCTCCCTCCTTTTTAACAAATGATGTTATGTGGATGTTAAGGAATTACATAATATTCAAACCTTATTTGCAACCTTTTCTCTTCTGCTGCTTAGAAATATGCACACACTGTAAAACATTTTTCATGGTTAATATAATATGCAGGTCTTGATTATAGAAGTTAACACTGTACCTGGAATGACTCCTTCAACAGTCTTGATTCATCAGGTAATATATTTAAACTCATCCGAGTAATACCCAAAAGTAAATATAATTACATGATACCTCACTCGTTCAAACCTCGTTTAATGTTTCAGGCACTTGTAGAGGAACCTCCAATGTATCCCCAACATTTCTTCCGTACACTGCTCGATTTGGCTTCTGAGAGATCTAGTAACTAGGACTAACGCGTAAAACTTAAATAAGAGTTCAAATGTAAATATTATTGATTGTTCTTTTAGGAGTTACAACATGGCCTCTTAATCTCTAATCAATTATGATTTGAAAAAATCTGTTGCGGTGCCAACACTAAGCTAGTCTAGTTTCCTTTCATAGCTTTTCTATTTTTAGCTTGCTTTGAATTCCTTGTTTAGTTTAAACTCTATAGTTAGAATTACTTGTTTCACAAGTATTTGCAGTTATTCACAAGTATTCGCAGTTATAAAGACTGCTCCTGAGCTTTGTAAAAGACTCAAGAATTAATACAAAAACTCTTCTCCAATCTCTTCTAGTCTTCTTTTTCTCTTCTTAATCTTCTTAACCTCTTAATTCTTCTTCTTATCCGGGTTCTATACCTATTTTAGTTACGTAAACCTTGTGTTTTGGTCTAGAACCCTAACACCTGGTTCAGAGCAGGTTTAGATTCTACTCAAATTTTCGACCAATTTTTTTTTTCCCCAATACAATGTCTTACACAGAAAATCTCAAGCTTGTGAACGATGGTCTTACGGGAATTACAGAGAAGCTTGACAAGCTGGTTGAAACTATTACCAAAGATCCCAAGCATGATGAAGAACAAGTTAAGAAGTTTCGTGCAGAAGACAAAGTAGTTCGTGAGGAAGATAGTAGTTCGTGAGGAAGATAGAGCTAATCGTAAGCTTGATTTTGCTGAACATGAAAAAAAACTGACATCAAGTTTGACACAAGCTTTGAGCACAAAACTCACAACTTCGCTACGCAATATTTTTCGAGAATTTCTTCCTCAGTTTCAAACTCATGATACTAATACCCATGTTCCTGGTAATACCAATGGTGCTGGTAATACCAATGGTGCCGGACTTCTTGGAGCTCATGTACGTACCCCACCAGTTAATTTGAAATTTGCTTCTTTTGAGGGTGATGACCCTGACGGTTGGTTATTTCAAGCTGAGCAATATTTTTCATGGCATGCTATCACTAATAATATGAAGGTTCAACTTGCTGCTGCACACCTTAAAGGCGATGCTAATGCGTGGTTTCGATGGAAGAGAACTACAATTATTAACCCCACATGGCCACAGTTTTGCTCTTTAGTTCGTGAACGCTTTTCTCCTGAGAAGTTTATTGATGCTAAGATGGCAATTAGCACAATTAAACAAAAAGGTATTGTTAAGGATCACATTCCTGATTTTGAGCGTCTTTTGAATTTTGTAGACTTTCCTGAAACTCACTTGATCAATCTGTTCATTCATTCTTTGAAACCTAAGATTGGTTATGTTGTGAAATTACTTGAACCTTGTACTTTGGCTTCGACTTTCAAGAAGGCACTCAATCAAGAAGAGGTATTGTTGACAACTTCAAAACAACCTACACGTTCTACTCAATTTAGATCTCCAGTTAATCCTAACACTACTCAATTCAAGAAGAATCCTTTACCACCTGGTTATTAAAGGTCTTTGATTTAATTGTGATCAACTTTATCAGCCTGTTCATGTCTGTTTAAAGCCTAAACTGTTAATATTAGATGTTCCTCCAAATTATGTGGAAGTTCATGAAGAGCCGGACGATGAAGAGGACACTTTTGTGACTGAAACAATTCTTCCAGAGGAATCGGGGCCTGCGATTTCTTTAAATTCTTTGATGGGTTCTCCTTTTCCTAGAACTATGCGTATTCTGGGTTATACAAAAGCTCAGCCTTTCTCTATATTGATTGATTCTGGTTCTACACATAATTTCCTTCATCCAAATATCGCTAAACAGTGTGGTTATCGCACACAATATGAGGATGCGGCTCTACAAGTTACAGTTGGTGATGGTGGTCAAATACAAACTCGTGGTTCTTGCCGTAACATCCCAGTTAAGCTTCAAGATTATTCTTTCACAAAAGATTTTCATCTTCTCGATATTAGTGGTTGTGATGATGTCTTAGGAGTTCAATGGCTACGTACTTTGGGTCGAATTACATGGGATTTTTCAAAGTTGTTAATGCAGTTCAGAGTTCAAGATCGAGATGTGGTATTATTTGGGAATAACTCATCCAGCATAATGCTCTTGGACACTAAACCCATGTAGCATTTATTATGCAAAGAAACTTTTGCAGTTTTGTTACAAATATCTGCATTAACTACTTCAACTAACGCTGCGACAGCTATTTCACCCGAGTTGCAAGAACTGATCTCTAATTATGCAGATGTTTTTAAGACTCCAACATCATTACCTCCTAAAAGATTACATGATCATCGTATTTCTCTAACTCCAGATTCCGCACCTGTCAATGTCAGACCATATCGTTATCCACATTTTCAAAAAGATGAAATTGAAAAGATAGTGTTTGAGTTACAACAAGCTGGGTTGATTCGACCTAGTTCTAGCCCTTATTATTCTCCAATATTGATGGTGCGTAAGAAGGATGGCTCTTGGCGTATGTGTGTTGATTACATAGATCTAAATAAGTTAACAATTAAAGATCGTTTTCCAATACCAATGGTGGATGAGTTGTTGGATGAAATGCTTAGTGCAACAATTTTTTCAAAATTTGATTTTCGATCTGCTTATCATCAAGTACGTATGCACATGCCGGATATTCCAAAAACATCTTTTCGAACTCATGATGGTCATTATGAATTCTTAGTTATGCCGTTTGGTCTTTCAAATGCACCAGCCACCTTTCAAGGATTGATGAACCATATCTTCAGACCTCACCTTCGCAGGTTTGTGCTAGTATTCTTTGATGACATCTTAGTTTACAGTAAGAGCATGTCTGAGCATATTCAACATTTATCCTTGGTGTTTGAATTATTACGATCTCATCAGTTATTTGTCAAGGAGTCTAAATGCACTTTTGCACAATATTCAATGAAGTATTTGGGACACGTAATTTCTTTTGAAGGAGTTTCAGTTGATCAAGATAAGATTCAATGCATTCTGTCATGGCCTCTTCCTACTTCATTAAAAGATTTAAGAGGTTTTTTGGGTTTGGTCGGCTATTATCGCAAATTTGTCAAATATTTTGGTAAGCTTAGTGCACCACTAACTCAATTACTTAAGAAGGATGCATTTATTTGGAATGACAATGTTACTGCTGCATTCAAATTGCTTCAAAAGGCTCTCACTACAACACCGGTTTTAATACTTCCAGATTTTTATAAAGAATTCTCTCTTGAGTGTGATGCATCTGGTAATGGGTTAGGCGCTGTGTTAATGCAATCTGGTCGACCAATTGCTTATTATTGCAAACCCTTGGCTGGAAAGAATTTGAATCTTTCAATATATGATAAAGAAATGCTTGCAATTGTATCTGCAGTTCAAAAATAAAGACCATATCTGCTTGGTAGACACTTCAAAATATTTACAGATCACGGGAGTCTTAAATATTTTCTTGATCAAAAGTTGTCTTCTATGGAGCAACAAAAGTGGTTATCAAAACTATTGGGTTATGATTATGAGATTATTTTTCGTCAAGGCAAAGAAAATGTTGCAGCTGATGCTTTGTCTCGCAACATTGGATCTAACTTTAGCTTGACTGCACCAATTTTCTCTGGAGTTACCGAGATAATCCAATAATGTCATAACGATGTTGAGCTAAGTGTTCTTATTCAACAACTAATTGATACTCCAACGTGCAAACTCAATTTTTCTTATGTTAATGGAGTTTTACGCTACAAGGGACGTATAGTAGTGTTGCCAACTTCTTTATGGTGTACCAAACTTCTTGAGGAGTTTCATTCTAACCCTATTGGGGGTCACTCAGGATTTTTTCGAACTTATAAGCGTTTGCAAAATAATTTTCATTGGAAAGGCATGAAACGATCAGTTAAAGACTTTATTGCTCAGTGTGATGTGTGTCAACGAAATAAAGCTGAAGCTATCGCTCCACCAGGATTATTGAATCCTCTTCCTATACCTGCTGATGTGTGGATAGATATATGGATTTCCATCATCTGATCATAAGAATTCCATTCTGGTGGTAGTGGATCGTTTAACCATTTATTTTTATTTTTTTTGCTGAATCACCAATTTTTATTATATCAAAAAACTAAAATGTTTTACAATAAAAGAAATACCAAAATTTCAACAAAAGAAATTACATAAAGCTAAGATCAGCTAACAAAATCTGTAATATTTCCTATTTGGCATTTTTAATTTAATCAAGTTAGCTGGTCTGCCAATATGATGTTCAATTTCTCCCATCTGCAACTTTACTCCCTTCTTAGCTAAGCTTTTAGTTGAGAAGTTGATCTCCTTATAACAATGTTCATAACATATTTGAGCTAAGCAAGATTTAGCTTTAATCCATCTTGTTTTGAAGCACCATGGAGTTGATTCTTCTTGAAAGTCTGATGTTACTGTTTTTGAATCTAATCTAATAATCATGTTGTCACATTACAATTTTATAGCCCATTCAATAGCCCATATCACTGCAAGAGATTTAGCTATATAACTTGAAGAAATTCCCAGACCTCCTAAAATGGTGCCAATAACATTGCATTCATGGTTTCTGGCAATTATACCAAAGCATGCCAAACTTGGATCCCCAATTGCAGCTCCATTACAGCAAAACAAGACAAATCCTCTTGGTGGCTGCAACCAATAACATTCTCTAATAGCTGTGAATTTAGTTCCTTTGTTGCCTAACTTGAAAAAATCAAGAATTGTTGAGTCATAGTCATGACTCCATCTGGTTCCCTTCTGCTAGCTCTTTATAGCTCTCACACATCCTTATTCTGCTAGCTCTATTGCGGAGATAAGAGAGATTGTTCGTCTTCATGGGATGCCAAGAAGTATAGTCAGTGATCGAGATCCCATTTTCATGAGTAACTTTTGGGATGCTTATTTTACTTTGAAGAATACAAAACTCTGTCTTAGCTCAGCATATCACCCTCAGTCTGATGGACAAACAGAGGTAACCAATAGAACATTAGAATGTTATTTGAGATGTTTTGTTGGTATGAAGCCAAAGGATTGGTCTAAATGGCTACCATGGGTAGAATGGTGGTATAATACAAGTCATCACTCAACCATTAACATGACTCCTTATCAAGCTCTCTACAGTCGTCCTCCACCAATAATTTCAGCTTATCTACATGGTTCCACTTATGTGAATGATGTTGACTTAAATCTCAAGGCAAGGGATCATACACTCAAACTACTGAAATCACATCTACATGATGCTCAAGTTAGAATGAAAGCATACACTGATTCTCATCGCACATAAAGAGAATTTTTTATATGTGGTTGGGTTTATCTTCGTTTATATAGACAGAGAACTGTTACTAACCAATCATTCTCAAAATTTTCTCCAAGATTTTATGGTCCTTTTCGTGTTCTTGAGAAGATAGGCTCAGTAGCATATAAGTTGGAACTACCTGCAGAAATTCGTATTCATCATGTGTTTCATGTTTCTCAATTGAAACTGAAGTTAGGGTCAGCTAATTCTGTTGAGCAGGTTTTACCATCTGTCATTGATTATGATAAGTGGGAACCAGAGGCTGTTTTGGAACGCAAGATGTTCAAGAAAGGTTCATATGCAGGAACTAAATGGTTAGTCAAATGGATGGATCACCCAAGCGATGAAGCTACTTGGGAAGATGCAGATGAGTTGCTTATTCGTTTTCCAGAATTTGAGGCTTGAGGACAAGCCATTTTTAAAGAAGGGAGGGATGTTGCGGTGCCAACACTAAGCTAGCCTAGTTTCCTTTCATAGCTTTTCTATTTTTAGCTTGTTTTGAATTCCTTGTTTAGTTTTGTTAGTATTTGGTCGGTCAGATTAGATGTCTTGACCCATGACCAAATCCACCCATGTGCCCGCATATATTGGAACAAAATAGTTGAACGTGATAGAATCAGTTTCTCTCATTAGTTTTGACTAAGAAGTACTCGGAGGACTTCTTCCAAGTCCCTGAACGACATATATAAGAGTATAAGTTATTCTTATCTTGGTTAAGAGAACTGCCGCAAAACTTAGGGTTCATAGAAAGTATTTCTCTTCAATTATTTCTCTAGGAGACTAGGGTGTGAACAAGTAGTGTATTCTCTAGTAGATTATATTCAAGACTTCACTGCAATCAAAGAACGAAGAAGAATTCTCAAAGAAGAGGCTCGTAACAGCAATCAATCGATCCTGGGATTTCGGGTTTTCCGTAAGTAAGTAACCTACTCAAATCCATTTGTTTGATTCATTTTTGAGTAACAGTGGCATCATGAGCTATTTAGTATTGCTTGATTCGCCTTTTGGAGTGTTCTTTGTTCTGATCTGTGAGTGATAATCGGTTGTTTATTTTTCATCATATGATTGATTGAAATTTTGTGTATGACTTGTTGATTATCATCTCGGTATATATATGTATAGGGAGTTTTAGTATCTTTGATTAGATGTATATTTTTTTGGTCAAATATGATAAACTCCTATTGATTGTGTTGTATACATAAGAAGTCATGTTTCCTTTTTTTTTTTTTTTTCGAATATGCTCCGTGTATGTTTGGAAAAGAAAATATTTTGTATATTTTCGGGACTAGTCATGAGTCTAGCGTCTTTACGGATGTCCTATAGACTTGGTTTCATTAGTTGAAATTTTTTTCGTGTAAAACATGGAGATTTTGTATCTTTATATTTGTTCTGTAATACTCCTTCTTGACCAATCATGATATATATATATGCCTTGACCTAGTGTTTTGTTTTCGTGTGGTTTTTTGTTTTGTTTTTTGAAACTCCTGTTTGTTTTCAAAACCGAGCATGAAGACATAGCTAAGCTGGGCTTAGTGACCCAAAGGAGCTAATATCCAATATAACTAAGAGTATATGGCTCTATTGTTGATTCCGGCAACTGTATACTACGTATATACAACGTTTTTTGGATACTGATGAGATGATCACGTCATTTTCATTAGTTGAAAATGATTTTTGAGATGGATTCTTAGTTGTAAAGTGAAACAAGATGATTTTGTATCTTCATGTTTTCTCTATACCATGATCCTTGAATGATCTATTTTGTCTTCATGTTGTTTGTAAAAAGAGTCATCGTGTTTTGTTTTGCTGTGTGAATCATTCTTTTTATTTTACTGGAACTCCTGTGTGTGTTTATACCCGAGTACGAAGATATAACTTAGCTGGGCTTAGTGACCCAAGCGGGCTTATGGCTAGCAAAGTTGGGCTTATGGCTAGCAAAGCTGGGCTTAGTGACCCAAGTTGGCTTATAGCTAATGGAGCTGACAGTGTATATTTTGTTGTTCCCGATCAGTGTGTACTCTGTGTATACAAATGTCTTCGGAAACAGTAGAGATGCTCATGTTATTTTCATTAGTTGAAAATTATTTTGTGATGAGTTTTTTAAAATGTATGATTTGATCACATGTTGTTTGTTTGGATAACAAGCTAGTTAAATGACAATTAGTGGTGTAGTTGGTTTAAGCTATGTGTTTTACCAATTATTACTTGTCCAAATTAATTGATAAATTTCGTGTTGAAGTATTTTTTGGGTGATGATTATGAGCCTAGAGAAATTTTCGATCCTAAATTGGTATGTAAATGTTATTTTTATTAATTAGATTTTGAGACAGTATTTTGAATATACACATAATAATAATGTCAATCTTTGTGCAAAATACGTGTAGAAATGACTACCGAGAATTTGATTGTTGATCTCACCAAGGTATACAAACTAGATGAGAAGAACTATGACATTTGGAATAGGAAAATTCAGTACATGTTGGACTCCAAAGATCAAACGGAATTGTTAACAAATGAAATGGTCCGACCTCAAGAAGGTAATTATGTACAAGCCCGTCGTGACCTTGAAGCCTACGAAGCTTGGGTTAAGAAAGATCGCCATGCACGCTATGCTATGTTCAGTAGCATGCATGATGATCTTATTGGAGAATATGAGAATTTTCCTACGACCAAGCAGATGTGGGATCAACTAAAATTTGACTTTGGTGGTACGTCCACTACTAGACTTATGACTTAATCTTTGAAATTTGAGGTCTACCGAAAATATCCCAAGCATTCAATGATTGAACATCTTAGGATGATGTCGTCTATGATTCGTGATTTGAAATCTGCCGGGAATGTTCTTACTGATGAACAACAAGTTTTAGCTGTAATAAGGTCGTTGCCTGATTCTTGGGTGCATATGAAACAAATTTTGACTCATAATGAAGGCATCAAGAATTTTTCTGATATCTCTCTACACGTTGATAAGCACATAAGTGTTACATTTATTCCCATATTTATATTAGCTAGGACTCGATACTTTGACTAATAACATTATTTTAGTGCTTTTGTAGAAAGTACAAGTAAATCCAATCACCGAGAGCGATAAATGGTTAAAGGGAGGAAAAATGACGTTTGCTACAAAAAATGATCAATAGGAGAGCCTCAAATGTGGTGGCCTGGTATGTTTATATATCAGCACCACTGAAGCCCGGCCCACTAGTTATTTATCATCAAAGAGAAGTGAGAAACTTTGAGAAGCAAGAGGAAAAGGAAGAGAGGAATTTGGCTCCATGAAGGAAATTTCTGAAGCAATGATGATGTTAAAATTCAGTCTTCCTATGCTACAGCTGATTGCAGTTGATGACGAATTAAATTGGGGGTATTGATATGGATCTGAGATTTTGCTGAATGGCGTTGCTGCTATATAGAGAGCTCGAGGTAGAGAACAGATGGGTATTGCTAGAAATGTTGTTAACAGTTGAGTGAGAGGCTGTAATGAATTGTTGGTGCTGATTCTGTTTGATGGATGCTTGCCGTGGGTGGTCTTGTTCGGAGAATTGGACGGCCTGCTGGTTCGAGTCAAGTGCGCAATATGTGTTTGAGAAATTATCATAGTGGATTCTATTTGTGTTGCTGGAGTTGGCCGTTGTGAAGCTGCTGCAGCCGGTAGATGACGATTTGAGGCCGAGATGGAGATGTCTAGGACTGAATGAACCCATGGTCCAGATGTTGAACGGAAGTGTAATTCTGAAATTGAGTTTAGTCCTTCAAATCGTGTTGGTTACGGTGGCTGCAATCTGGAATTGATCTCAATGTTAATTTGTGTTGAGCATTTTGGGTATTATGATTGCGGTAACACAAGAAGATGAAGGAGCTAGTGGCTGAAGTAATGCATGACAGTGGTGGCTCCTCTCATATCGGTGATGGTGGATATAATTGTGACAGTGGTGGTGTTTGCTGATACCTCGAATGAGTCTGGTTTGCAATGATCTTGGCAGGTGTTGTGTGTGCAGTTGGTGGAGGATAGCCAGTGAGAAGATGAAGAGAAGCAGTTGATGTTGTATCCTGGAATGCAGAATGAATTGGCAGTGTAAAAGTTACTTGAGATACTGGTGTTGAAGAGACTTGGTTGGTAGATCCGTGTCTTGATTAAATGGTGGAAAAGGTTGCCGGTTTGCTAGGAGAATCTCATGGGCTGCAGAACGATGTTGGAGTTTGTATGTGTGACTCAGTATTAGCCTTTGCAAGCGGCAAGGAGATGTTCTGAATAATTGCAGGTGACGGTGGTGTTTTCCAATACATACTGGGTCTTTTGTTTCGAGAAGTTGGGTTGATGTCTTGGCCTGAATTTTGTCGTGAAAACAACGCACAGGGGAAGGGTTGTATCCGTTGTTGTATTTGGAATATTTGGCAGAATGAAATAGAGTCAAATACTTGAGCTGGTTGCAGGCGATGGAGTGAAATGGTGCTGGTGTTGGCCGGAATTTAGGTGATCAGGAAATGGAGGCCGTGGCTGGAGTTGTTGCCATGTCAAAGCTTGTTGAGGCTGTGAGCAGGTGGATGCCAAGACTTGGTCGAAAACAGGGAGAAGAAGATCTGGGCAGTATGAACTGAATCGAGAGTCGAGATAGATGCAGATAGGCAGTGGAAGAAGGTGCTTATGAAGTCAGGCAATAGAATTGGTGGCCGCATAGAACAGCAGTTGTAAATGGAAGGATAATAAACTCCAGGTTAGGTTTCCTGTGTAACTGAATTGGGTTTGATTGCCTGAGCTAATGCAACCGGTGGGTGCCGAGATTTGGTTGGATAATAGAAATCGGTGTTGTGTGTGCTAAAGGGAGTAGGTGCTACGGCTGGGAAGATATTTGGTAGCGCGTCTCATTTGGGAATTTTAGTTCAAATATGGAAACAAAATCTCTTGATTTGAATGAGGACAAAATGAAATGGGAAAGAATCATCATATGTCGACACCTTGGTCTTGTACATTACATCTCTAGCTTGTGTCTAATTGACAAATAAGGAAAGTCAAAATATTCGTCTGGAACTGCATGTCTTATGGAAAGTAAGGAGGTGTGCATATAAGAGGAGATGGACACAATCAGAAGAGGGGGGTGCGCGGCCGCAGAGCCGTTTACAGAGAAGAGAAACAAGGGTTTGGCGTTTTGATTTTGTTTTCTCATGATTTGCTAAATTTATTGTTAGGGTCTAGGTAGAAACCAATTTAATTGGGTAAACCCTATACTTATATGCTAAATAATGATTTGATTGATTAATAGTTTTTTTTTCCATATAGCTTGGTATTTAATTGCCCATGTGATTTTTTTGATTATTTATGCTTTTCAATTGATATTTCGTGTTTTGGTTAAATCCCTTGACGTGATATGCTTTAGGATTGATAGGTAGTGCTTTAGAATCACTACCCATGAAGCGAAGAAAACTATAGCGGAGAAACAGTATTTGAAAATGCATGGAATATATTCTTAAAGATCACACGTTGAGATTGAGGCTGAGCGCCAAGAGGCGACACGTGTGGCTTCCTTGTATGCTCAAGGTGAGCGCAAACCACAGGGTAAGCGCAAGAACGATATCCAAAAGGATGTCAGCAAGGCAGAAAAGAAAGCTAAGCGCCATCGTGGCAAGCGAGCTGGTAAAAAGGATAAGTCCAAGATGAAATGCTACACTGTAGTAAAAGGGACATTTTGGCCGTGAGTGCACATAGCCTAAAAAGGTACCCTTTTCACCCAACTCCGTAAACATTTGTGTTTGTACGCATGTACTAGTTGCTCACTCTCTCCCTGAATGGATTGTAGATACGGGACCAACAAGACATGTAGCTCGAGATCGAACGGGGTTCATAATTTATCGACGTCTTTCACGTGGTACACAAAGAGTCTACATAGGCAATGGCTCAAGTGAGGAAGCTGTGGGAGTTGGTACTTATCAACTTCATATGCGCTCTGGATGCATTTTAACACTTCATGATGTGCTTTACGTGCCTGGAATTCATCATTATTTACTTTCAGTTATTGCACTTCTTAGTTTTGAATATTCTTTTAAAATTGAAGACGGTAGGTTGGACATCATTTATGATGGTATTTTGTTTGGACATGGTTATTTAAGTAATAACTTCTTTAAATTAGATTTATTTAATTCTTTTTCTTCTGATGATTTAGTAACTAATGCTATTAGTAGTGATGTTGATGATTGTATGACTTGGCATGCTAGACTAGGCCACATTGGGCAAGATAGGATGACAAGGCTAGCTCGAGAAGGCCATCTTGGCTCACTCGCTAAAGTTTCCTTACCCGTTTGTGAACCTTGTCTAGAAGGCAAAGCTTGTAGAAAGCCTTTTGGTAAGGCTAAACATGCTACTCAACCTCTTGAGTTGGTACATTCAGACATTTGTGGACCTATGAATGTTAAAGCTAGGCATGGTTATTCCTAGTTTCTTACATTTATTGATGATTATACGCGATTTGGTTATGTATATTTGATCGCTCATTGCTATGAAGCCTTGGATTGTTTCAAGCGATTTGTAGCAGAGGTTGAAAATCAAACTGAAAAGAGTTTGAAGACTCTCCGTACTGACCGTGGACGCGAATACTTATCTGATATGTTCAAAGAATTTTGTGAGACAAAGGGTATAACTAGGCAGCTTACTATTCCCTATACTCGCAAACAAAATGGTGTTGCGAGAGAGAAGGAATAGAACATTATTGGATATGGTTAGATCAATGATGGGGCAAGCCAACCTCCAAATATCTTTCTGGGGGGATGCTATTATGACTGCGGCCTACATTCTAAACCGTGTCCCGTCACAATCAACACTACCACACCATATGAACTCTGGAAAAGAGAAAAACCCAATTTAGGGAATTTGTGCCCATGGGGTTCAGCTGGTTTTGTTCACAACACTTCTCATGCATATGGGAAACTAGGACCAAGAGTAAGAAATCTTGTCTTTATAAGGTATTCTGATTGCTCAAAAGGTTATGTGATGTATGGTGAACATCCAAGTGGAGGATAGACTGAAGTAGATTCCAGAGATATCGTTTTCATTGAAGATGATTTTCCTCGCATCAGTGACATTAACAAGGACTTGGAACTCTTTGAAATAGAAGAGAATGTTGACATCTTGCCATCTTCTAGCGAAGGTAGGGAATTATTTTCTCAACCTATACCCGCTGAAGATAGTGAGAGTGATCTTCATCCTAGTGGGAGTATCACACTAGAGCCCCAAGACCTTGAGACACATAATAAGTAAGCGTCAAAAAGTACCCCGTCGTCGTTTTGAGATTGAAGGGGGAATATTAATGTGTGCTGCGAGTATTGAGGATGAACCTACTTCTTACGAAGAAGCGGTTTCATCACCTTCTAGCAGAAAATGGATTGTTGGCATGCAAAATGAAATAAAATCAATGAAAGACAATGATGTTTGGGATTATGTTGACCTTCCGCATGGGCGAAAGACTATTGGAAACAAATGGGTCTTTAAAATTAAACGAAAGCCAGATGGTTCAATTGACAAATACAAGGCTCGCCTAGTAGCGAAGGGATATACCCAACAAGAGGGTATTGACTATGAGGAAACTTTTCCCCCTGTGGTGAGGTTTGCCTCAATTCGTCTCATGCTTGCTATAGTCGCACATTTGGATTTAGAATTGTACCAAATGGATGTTAAAACTGCATGTCTCAATGGAGAACTAGACGAAGAGATTTACATGTCTCAACCCAAGGGTTTTAAGGTCAAGGGACAAGAGCGCAAAGTTTGCCGTCTCAAACGTTATATTTATGGCCTTAAGCAATCGTCTAGACAATGGTATATGCGTTTCCATCAGTCTATCACCTCTGCTGGTTATGAGATGATTGAGGAAGACCATTGTGTGTACATTAAACGATCCAAGGAAAGTATTCTTATCCTAGCATTGTATGTCGATGATATTCTATTAGCTGGTAATGATCTTGAAGGTATTGTCGCCACTGAGAAGTGGTTGTCCTCTAATTTTGAAATGACGGACATGGGTGAAGCTAATTATGTATTAGGTGTTAAGATCACACGAGATCGCTCAAGAAAGATTCTTAGTTTGTCACAAAAGACTTACATAAAGAAGATTCTTGAACGTTTTCGAATGCATGATTTCAAACCCATCGACACTCCTATGGATAAAACTTTGGTCCTAAGTAAAGATCAATGCACAAAGAATGAAGTAGAAAAGAATTATATGTCCAAAGTACCTTATGTATCTGCAGTTGGGAGTCTAATGTATGCTATGTTGTGTACTAAACCTGACATAAGTTTCACAGTGGGTATGGTAAGCCGTTACCAAAGTAACCCTGGACCGGCTCACTGGAAATCAGTCAAAAGGATATTCCGTTATCTTAAAGGGACTGCTGATCTTCCCCTTTGTTACCATGGTGATGATATTAGACTTAAGGGATTTAGCGATGCCGATTGGGGCAACGATAAAGATGAGTACAAGTATACTTTTAAACTAGGAGGTGGTGCAATCACTTGGTGTAGTAATAAATAGAAGTGTGTTTCTCTTTCCACTATGGAAGTAGAGTATGTTGCACTTTCAGCAGCTGTTCAAGAAGCTGTATGGTTAAGGAGATTTCTTAAGAGTCTTGGTGTCTCAGAAAATGCAAAGGATGCGGTGGTGCTTCATAGTGATAGCACATCAGCTCATGCATATGTGAAGGATCCCAAATACCATGGAAAAACCAAACATATTGGTAGGCCATTCCATTTCATACGTAATATAGTTGCACAAAGAAAGGTTGTTCTTAGACATATCTCCACGAATAAGATGTTGGATGACCCTTTGACCAAGCCAATGCCGAGAGTTGTTTTCCAATCTCATGTAGAGAACATGGGATTGACTAGGATTTGATATGTAGAACATTTGATTATTGTTTGATGACATTATTATTATTATTGAGTGAATGAATGAGTATTGATTGTTTTCTTGATTAAATACGTTTTATAGAATTCAAATATACTATTCATGTGTACATATATTTGAAGTTGTCTGCAGGCAAGACATAGGTGCTTCGTCTTGGCTCTTAGTATAGCGAGCAAGATGAGACAAGAGAAAAGAAGTTTTTGGGAATTTGTATTTCAAAAACTACCTGTTTTTGTAACAATCTTTTGATTCTTTTCAAAATTGTATAAGTCGCCTTAGTATGTCTAAGATGAGATCTCAAAGAGATCAATCATTAAGTTTGACCACCACTTAATGAAGCCTGTTATAAATCCAGATGTGATTTTATGAACAGTCTCTATGTGTATGACTAGGTTTAGAAATTCAGGTTAGGCGCTTTTTAGCGACTAGACTAAGATCTGTATGGTGTATATTTTTTTAACACAAGACATGCCCAACTAAGTGGGAGAGCACCATAGCATACACATACTGTATGTGCTAAGTCGACCGAAAGTGGGAGCAATGAATGATTCCCTACTTCATTGATGTGTGAGCCACAAGATTAATATCCAATTCTTTTACCCCTTTGACTTGGGTTTATGTCATGAAAAGGATACTTAATGATGCTACTTTAGCATGTTTTCTAATACGATGCATATTTCCGTAATATGATACATGTCTAGGAAAGGTATGAAGTTGAATTGGATTGATATGAATTTCTTGGAAGAAAATTTGATGATACACCACGAATTGTGATTCATTGCTGGCCAGTGTTTTTTGTCTGTCAAAAATCATGAATACAATTTATATGTGTGGGTACAATACTGCGTCATAGAGGGATTAAGAGTATTGCATCAGGTGTAGTCAAATTATCTGAGGTAAAAACGAGAAGTTAGTAAGTGATGTACTTTGGTTAGTTTGATGAAAACTTAATCATTGTGCTCCTGCCATTTGTGTAATGCTCGTGAGGTCGCACACCCTATATCCAGTATGAAGAGTTTGGTAATGTGACAATGAGAGTACTATATATTATATGCGTGCAAGTGGGAGATGTTAGTATTTGGTCGGTCAGGTTAGGTGTCTTGACCCATGACCAAATCCACCCATGTGCCCGCATATATTGGAACAAAATAGTTGAACGTGATAGAATCAGTTTCTCTCATTAGTTTTGACTGAGAAGTACTCGGAGGACTTCTTCCAGTTCCCTGAACGGCATATATAAGAGTATAAGTTATTCTTATCTTGGTTAAGAGAACTGCCGCAAAACTTAGGGTTCATAGAAAGTATTTCTCTTCCATTACTTCTCTAGGAGACTAGGGTGTCAACAAGTAGTATATTCTCTAGTAGATTATATTCAAGACTTCACTGCAATCAAAGAACGAAGAAGAATTCTCAAAGAAGAGGCTCGTAACAGCAATCAATCAATCCTGGGGATTTCGGGTTTTCCGCAAGTAAGTAACCTACCCAAATCCATTTGTTTGATTCATGTTTGAGTAACAAGTTCAAACTCTATAGTTAGCATTACTTGTTTCACAAGTATTCACAGTTATAAAGAATGATCCTAAGCTTTGTAAAAGACTCAAGAATTAATACAAAAACTCTTCTCCAATCTCTTCTAGTCTTCTTTTTCTCTTCTTAACCTCTTAATTCTTCTTCTTATCCGGGTTATATACCTATTTTAGTTATGTAAACCTTGTGTTTTGGTCTAGAACCCTAACAAAATCACCTGACAGCTCCCTACTTTTAATGTGCATCGTGAAAGTCCAATGTATAATTTCTGATTGTCTTCACATTGTAGATCAATTCCATGTGAGGCCGTACCCACTTCCATGAGGAACTCGGCAAACAAAACAAATTAAAGAACTTAGAAAGTATAAAAAAGACTTGAGATTCAAGTATATGTTACCTTTTACTTTTTATTTCAAAACATCTCTGAGGTCTTCAAGTTTTAGTTTGTCTAGAAGAGTGAAGTTATCTGAGATTAATATCTATGGCTTCTTCAGAAAATCATCGTCATAAACTACATTTCATTTTGTTTCCTCTCATGAAACAAGGTCACATGATCCCTATGATAGACATAGCTAGACTCTTTGCTGAGCACGGCATTGTCGTCATTATAGTTACTACACCTTCCAACTCTTTAAGATTCAAAAATGTAGTTGATCGTTCTGTTGAATATGGCCTTCTTATTCGGCTTCTTGTTCTTCCATTTCCATATGTTGAGAGAATAGGATTACCTGAAGGATGCGAGAACATTGATGCTCTCCCTTCGCCCGAATGGGCAATTAAATTCCTTAACGCCGCCACTTGTTTACAAGAACCATTTGAACATGCATTTGTAGATCTGGAGCCTTTGCCTTGCTACATTGTTTCAGATATGGCTTTCCCGTGGACGGCCGAGATTGCTAATAAGTTCAATATTCCTAGAATTTCTTTCTATGGCACAAGTTGTTTTTATCATCTATGCTCCCACAACATTCTCCAATCCAAAATTCTAGACTCTACATTAAGTCTGTCAGACCTCTTCGACGTGCCAGGCTTTCCATACCGAATCGAAGTCACAAACGCAATGTTACCAAGAACCTTGTATTCAAGTTCACAGGATTTGAAAGATTTTTGTGATCAAATTAGAAGATGACGGCACATGGTGTGGTGGTGAATAATAACATATATGACTACTGACACTTCTTTTACACTCATGTGAAATGTCATATGAGCAGTCTCTTTGTTGTGGTGTCAGTATTCTATTGGTCCTCAACTATCTCTTCTCTAATTGGTCCTGTATAAAAGTCTGTGTCGGTTTCATTCATTGTAAGTAAGAACTGTTTCTCTTTCAGGTTTTCCTGTAATAATATTTCCACCATTAATGAAATTCTTCCGAATCTACTATGGTATCAGACTGAGAATTTGTTACATTCTCAGGTTTTGATCTTGTTTTTCCGCTGCTTCACTTCAAATTTTCAAATCAATCTTCCAATTTTTTTGATTCTTTCTTTCAAGAAATTTCCGAGATCTACTTTCTTGATCTTCTTTTCTTCATCTTTATCTGTTAATGATTCAAGAATTTCCAGAAACTTCATCAATAATGGAAAATCCAACCTCGAATTCGATTACAAAAGTTCATCTTAATCAACTAACATGCTTTGTTCATCTGAAGTTGAAGGATGACAACTTCATTACTTGGAAAAATCTGATGCTTCCTGTTATTCGTAAGTTCAAGATCATGAAATTTCTTGACGGTTCTCATCCATGTCCACCTCAATACACGAATCTACGGAATCAACAAAACGACATTGAGAACACATTGTATACTGATTGGATTGATGAGGATGCTACAATCACTATGTGGATTCATTCAACAATTTCTGATTATGTCATCGCCTACTTCTCCAATTCAACTACTTCTCATCAACTTTGGACAAGCATTGATGAACGCTTATCTCGAGCATCTTCTACACATTCTATTCAACTCAGAACAAAGCTATTGTCAATCAAACAAGGTACGAAATCGATTCCAACTCTCATCAGGGAAATCAAATCCTTAACTGATCAATTAGCTACTGCTGGAGAATACATCTCAGGTAATGAATTAGTTGTGGTAACTTTAGCTGCACTTAATTCCGATTATATTCCGTTTGTTACTTTTATGCATCATCGATTTCCACCAATTAGTTGTATTGAATTGCATAACAATATTCTTAGTGAAGAGTTGTTGTTAGTGAGAGAAATCAAGCTTTACTTACTGAATCAAATAATAAAGCCTTTGCTGCTTAAATGAATGCCTTTCGATCTTTTGGAAGAGGTAATTATCCCAGTTACAATGGTGGTTACAATGGTTAAAAGTGGTAGATCTGTTTATTTCAATCCTTCAGTTAGTCGCTCTGGTGGTAGATTTGGTTCTTTTGGTAGGGGTAGATCTTCATTTTCTAGTAGAGGATCATCATCTAATGCATCTACTTCCTCTCATATTGGTTCCACTTCTCAACCTTTTGAAACTCCTCCACCAACAAACTTGCTATCTCCTGAGGAAGAACTCATATGTCAAATCTGTGGAAAGTCTGGTCATACTGCTTTGGAATGCATGAACATATTGAACTTCTCATATCATAACATTCATACACCACATCATCTCAGTGCTATGCTTGCCTCAGCTAATATAATGGGTGAAAATCCTTGGTTTGCTGATACTGGAGCTAACAATCACATCACACCTGATCTCCATGAGCTACAAGACTCTTATGCTTACAATGGTTCTGAAGCAATTCAAGATGCTAATGGAGAAGGTATGCACATTACACATACTAGATTTTCTTTAAAATCTACTCCAAATCATCAGTTCAATATTAACAATGTGCTCTTAGTTCCACAAGCATCTCAAAACTTGTTATATGTACACAAATTCACCTCAAATAATCATTGCTCTATAACATTTGATGCTTCTGGTTTTTCTGTGAAGGACTTATCCACTGGGAAGATACTTTTACAAGGCCCTCACAATAATGGTCTTTATGCCCTTCACTTCATTCATAACTCTTCAAATAAAGCCTTCTATGGTGTTACAACTAACATATCAGCTGAAGTATGGCACAAGAGATTGGCTCACCCATCTTTTCAAACAATGAAGCATGTCTGCAGTTCACTTCAACTATCAAATGTACTCAAAGGCCCTTTGTTTTGCACTAAATGTCAGTTAGGTAGAAGTCACAAACTACCTTTTACCTTGTCAAACCATTGTAGTTCTAAACCTATAGAGTTACTATATCTTGATCTCTGGGGTCCTAGTCCTGTCATTTCTATTTCAGAATTTAGATATTATGTCAACATTGTGGACGACTATTCTAAATTCTGCTGGATATTTCCTTTGTATGACAAGTCAGAATTCAAAAAGATTTTCTTTCAATTTAAACTTCAAGTTGAAAATGAAACGCAATCTAAAATTGTTGTTATAAGAACTGATGGAGGAGATGAATTTGTCAACAAGGAACTTTCTTCCTTTCTTACTGATTCATGTATTCTTCATGAAAATTCTTGTCCACACACACCTGAACAAAATGGTGTTGCAGAATCCTAGCATAGACATCTTGTTGATGTTGGTAGGACCTTTTTACTTAAATCTGGCATTTCTTCATCTTTTTGGGTTGAAGCATTTAGTACTGCAAATTATACCATTAATAGACTTCCCACCAAGTCCATTCAATTTAAATCTCCATTTGAGATGCTTTATCACATATAGGACTACGACACTTCTTTTATACTCATGTGAGCTGTCATATGAGTTGTCTCTTTGTTGTGGTGTCAGTATTCTATTGGTCCTCAACTATCTCTTCTTTAATTGGTCCTGTATAAAAGTCTGTGTCGGTTTCCTTCATTGTAAGTAAGAACTGTTTCTCTTTCAGGTTTTCCTGTAATAATATTTCCACCATTAATGAAATTCTTCTGAATCTACTAGTGAATAGTTTCCAGGAGTTGGAGACTATATATGAGGAAGAGTATCAAAAAGTAAAATTCGGAAAAGTGTGGTGCATTGGTCCAGTATCTCTATGTAACAAGGGGATATTAGACAAGGCCGAAAGAGGTAACAAGACCCCCATAGATGAAAACCAATGTCTGAAGTGGCTAGATTCCATAGACCCGTGCTCTGTTGTCTATGCTTGCTTTTGAAGTTTATGTGCCCTATCATCGTCAGAAATGATTGAGCTTGCCTTGGGTTTGGAAGCATCAAAATGTCCATTTGTTTGGGTGATTAGGCTAACCCCTATGGTCTTCTAATCTAGCAGCTAGATTGACCATCCACGTCAGCTAGGGCAACCTCCTAAGTCCTATGGTATTGCTAATCTAGCAGTTAGATTAGCGATCCACGTCATCTGGGACCACCGTCCCAGTATTGTTTGGTTCAGCGTTTTAAATTTCAGCCGTCAGATCAAATTTTGTGATTTTTGTGATCCGTGTGATTTTTGTGATTTTTGTGAGCGCTGAACCATTCAGCGTTGGGACCACTTTTTGAGCGCTGAACCATTCAACGCTTTAAATTTCAGCCATCAGATCAAATTTTATGATTTTTGTGATCCGTGTGATTTTTTGTGATTTTTGTGAGTGCTGAACCATTCAGCGTTGGGACCACTTTTTGAGCGCTGAATCATTCGCGTTTCAATCTCGTTTCTAGTTGAACTGCGGGAGAGAAGTAGATAGAAGTAGTGTTAACTTTTTTCTTGATTCGCAACACTTTTTGGCCAACCTAGCAGCTCAATCTAGCCCATAGGGGTTAGCCTTAGAGGTGGAGAGAGGCATCCAGAGTTAGAAAGATGGTTATTCGAAGAGAAATTCGAGGAGAGGAACAAAGATAGAGGACTAGTGATTAAGGGCTGGGCGCCACAAGTACTAATTCTGTCACACAGATCAATAGGAGGATTCTTAACGCATTGTGGTTGGAATTCGGTAATGGAAGGAGTTTGTGCAGGTGTGCCATTGATAGCTTGGCCTACCGGCGCAGAGCAATTCTTTAATGAGAAAATGATTGTACAAGTTCTGGATATAGGACTGAAGGTGGGAGTGGACGATGTTCTTGCCAGTGATATAAAATTTGAGAAAGAGAAGATGCTACTAGGGTCAGCCAAGAAGAAGGGAGATGTGGAGAAGGCAGTGAAGAAAATAATGGAAGGAGGAGAAGATAGAAGAAGAAGAGTAAGAGATTTCGGAAAGAAAGCAAAGAAGGCAACCGAAGAAAGGGGGTCATCTTACAACAACATGACACTCCTCATCCAAGACATTATACAGTACCAAGCCAAAACTGGAGTACCTTGCCAAGTCCAGAAGACTACTGTAGGATCAGAATATCGCAACCTCAATACTTCGCGAGAGTAATAAACGATAGCATCACGAAGGAGTCGCGGGGAAGTAAAATAAATGATGCAATGAATGACGACAGTCAGAACACGAGGAAAATGTGAAAATCTGGCGAAGGTTAAGAGTTTATGAGGACGAACACTTGTACACTTGCGACACTTCGCGAGATGTTCCAGAAAATAAAGGACCGTTTTTTTGTCATCCATGTGTACTACCCTATAAAGGGATGAGTAAGTCTGTTGTAGGGGAGATTCTTTTTGAATTGTTAAGCAAGTCATTAGGAGAGAGAAAATAGAGAGTGATTGTAATTTCTTTGGCTCTGTTCTATCTTCCTTTGTAAATATTTCAAGAAAATAATCAATAAAATCTATAGTTATTCATCTTCAAATGGATTAATTGAGTAAATTCTAGTGAGGGGTGTAGTGTGGGATTTCCTGCAACTACATATGCGCTAGAAACGAGGGATTGAAACGAGATTAAAGATAAAAGATTGCAATCAAAATTATTCGAATCAAGAAAATGAGAGAGAAAAAATGTTAAATCGAGATGAGGGAGAGAAGTTAAAAAACAAGGAATATGATGAAAATACGGAGTACAAGTACAATTACAAAAGCAATGATCAATGAATTTCATGAAAACATCAGAGGAAGAATACATAAACGAGATTTTGAAGGAAAGAAGATTATAGATGGGGAGAAGACATCATCTTTGAAAGAGTGGGAAAAGAAGAAAATAACATTCACAGCAGCATAGGTACCTAAAGAGGGTTTGAGCCATACATCCCCATTAGTGATCACAATAAATGCATGCAAAAATGGAGAAGAACCGGCAAAAGCAGCGGAAGAATGGGCAGTAAATAGAACCTTGGTGGATACATGGAGTTTGGTGAGCATCATGTTTTACCATACTTACAAAAAATTAGGATATAAAGATGAAGAAATAATTTCCCCAACGTATTATATCCATGGTTTTGGTAAATCTATAATAAAAACCTAAAGGAGAGGTAAAATTACGAATTCTGCTTGGAGAAATTGAAACACAGGTGACATTGAGTGTAGTGGATATGGAATCGCCATACAACGTGTTGTTAGGGAGACCATGGGTACATGCAATTAAGGCTGTAGCGTCAACATTTCATCAGTGTATTAAGTTTCCTATGCCAACTGGAATTGGTGAAATCAGAGGAGATATCGATAAAGGGAGAATATATCATCAAGACGAAGTAAAGCATTATGAAGAACGAGTGAAGAAGCGAAAAGATCACAAGAAGATGGTAAAAGCGGCTAAAAAAGAAGAAGAATTTAAAATTTACATGATAAGAGCAAAAAGAAGGAAAAGGAATACCTAGCGCAATCTCGCGGAGGATAAGGAAATGAAAGGACCAACCCCTATGGAGAAGCAGAAAGCTAGTTATATCGCAGCAGAACAAACAAAAGAAGTGAATGTTGGGAACTGAAGAAGAGCCCAAGATGTTAAAAATTGGGACTAAAATGGAAGTAGATGAAGAAAGAAGAACTATTGATTTGCTGCGAGATTATAAAGATATTTTCACGTGGGATATGGATGAAATGCCTGGTATAGATCCATCTGTGGCTTGCCATAAATTGGAAATTGACAGAAATGTAAAACCATTCAAACAAAGTATTAGAAAGATCGCAACAGCATATCATCCTCAAATAGAAGAAGAATTGCGAAAATGCTAGATGCGGGAATCATTAGACAAGCAAAATATCCCGAATGGATAGCAAATATGGTTATAGTCCCAAAGAAGAAAAAAAAGGATAAGAATTTGTATAGACTTTACCGATCTAAACAAAGCTTGTCCTAAAGATAGTTTCCCGTTACCGGATATTCCGCAATTGGTTGAAGCAGCGGCAGGAAACGAAAGGATATCATCTCTTGATGGATATAAATATTACAATCAAATTCCTCTCGCCGAAGAAGATCAAGAACATACTGCTTTCTTTGCTCCAAGAGGATTATACTGTTATACAAAAATGCCGTTTGGTTTGCGAAATGCCGGAGCAACATACCAAAGAATGGTAGAAAAGGTGTTCGCGAGATGGATACACAAAACATTAGAGGTGTATGTAGATGATATGTTAATAAAAAGTAAAAAAGCAAAAGACCACATACAGGATCTGAAAGAAATTTTTGAACAAATGAGACATTTCAACATCAAAGTGAATCCAGAAAAATGCACCTTTGGAGTTGCATCGGGAAAATTTTTAGGTTACATCGTATCAAAAGAGGGAATCCAAGTCGACCCAGAGAAAGTACAAGCAGTTCGCGACATGCCAACGCCTGCGACAGTAAAAGATGTTCAGAAGTTAAATGGGTTACTAGCTTCGCTAGGAAGGTTTATCTCGCGATCATCTGATAAATGCAAGCACTTTTTCAACGTCCTCAAAAAGGGATCAAAGTTTAAATGGACAGATGAGTGTGAGAAAGCCTTACAAGGAATAAAGGAACATTTAATGGATATATCAATTTTGCAAAAAGCGAGAACCGGAGAAGAATTATTGATCTATCTTGCGACTACCTCGCATGCATTAAGTGCGGTATATGCTTTGAATGGATGCAGGGGTAGAGAAACCAATCTATTACATCGACAAAACTTTCAACGCCGCGAAAAGGAATTACTCAAAAATTGAAAAACTAATCTTGGCATTAGTTTACGCAACATTTAAACTTCGCATATACTTTCAAGCGCACATTGTTAAGGTAGTGACAAAAATACCAATCGAATCGGTAATGAAAAAATCAAAAGATCGGGAAGAGTTGAGAGATGGAATGCTCAAATAAGTCATTGCAAACTCAAATACGAAATATTGTCTTCACCAAAATCACAAGTTGTCGCAGACTTTCTAGAGAATTTCCTTTGGAAGAGGATGAACCAGTGGAAGAAATGATGGACATAGAAGAAGAACATGGAGATCCAAAGGACTTGTTAACTGAGCCAAATAGATGGGAAATATTAGTAGATGGGTCATCTAATGGAGAAGGTAATGGGGTTGGAATTGTTGTGATATCGCCAGAAGGCAATAAAATAGCTTTTTCTTTCAGATTAGAGTTTGCGTCAACCAATAATGAAACGAGAATATGAAGCTATAATACATGCTTTGCGATTCGCAATAGAAATGAAATTGGAAAATGTGAGGATTACCAGTGATTCGCAATTGGCTATTCGCCAAATAAAAGAGGAATATACTATAAATGAACCATCTTTGCAAAAGTACAAGAAACTTGTTGACGAGCCGTCGGTGTGCGGATCTGAGAATAAAATGGAGACATATATCAAGAAGAAACAATAGACTCATGAGATGCTTTTGCCTTTATATCAAGTATGATGACAGATCCGACTGCGAGAAATATAAAAATACAAACACTTTTAACACCGTCAATTAATAAAGAAGAAGAGCAGGAAACAGATGTAATGCTAATAGAAGATGGAACACAAACACTTTGCGAAGAAGATTGGAGAGCAGAACTTCATGCATACCTTATGAATGGGAAACACCAAGAAATAGATTAGAGGCACACAAATTAAAAAGCCGTGCAACAAATTATGAATTAAGAGATGGAGTACTATACCGACGATCTTTTAATGGACCTTCATTCAGATGTGTAACAAGGAAGGAAGGAGAAACCATATTGAAGATGTTGCATAGCGGGGATGCTGGTAATCATAGTGGTGGAAGATCTTTAGCACATAAAGCAAAAATGCAGGGTTATTACTGGCCGTATATGCATGAGGACGCGAAACAAATATCAAGGCGTTGCGAAGATTGCCAAAGACATGGGAAGAAGATACATGCAAGGAGCGCCATTAAATTCTTCAACAAGTGTGTGGCCTTTTGGAAAATGGGGCTTAGATATTGTGGGACCATTCCTACAGGGAACAAGACAGAGAAGATATCTAATTGTCACTACCGATTATTTCACAAAATGGGCGAGAGGTGAAAGCGGTACAACACATTCGCGATAAAGATGTTTTTACTTTCATATTTGAGAACATTATATGCAGATTTGGGATTCAAAGCACGGTTGGTATCGACAATGGGAAACAATTTGAAGGACAAAATATAGAATTGTCGCTTAATGCATTTGAGATACGATGTGGAAAATCAACTCCTCTATACCCGCGAGCTAATGGCCGGGCGGCGACAAACAAAACAATTGCAGACATATTGAAAAACAAGTTAGAAGGATACAATAAAGGATGGTGCGAGCAAGTGCCCAATGCAGTATGGGCTTATAATACAACTAGGAGAGAAGCTACAGGAATGTCACCTTTTTGTTTAACATATGGGGTTGAAGCTGTACTCCCAACAGAAGTTATGATTCCAACAACAAAGAAAGAAGCTTGGGAGAAAAATCTTAGTGCGGGTAACATTTTAATCAAATTAGATGAATTAGAAGAAAAAAGAGAAAGAGCACTACAGCATATGGAGAATTATCAGCGAAGATTGGCCAGAGAATATAACAAACGTGTCAAGATACGTGAATTTCAACCAGGAGATCTGGTACTGCGAGAGACACCAATATATCAACGAGAAAGTGGTGGCAAGTTGGCAAGAAAATGGGATGGACCTTATATCATTAAGGAAATAGTTGGCACAGGGGCATATAGATTAATGGATCCTGAAGGAAAAGATGTAGGACAACGATTGGATAGACCATGGAATAGGTTGTATCTCAAGAAGTATTACCCATAAAAGATGGATGAAATGAAATGAATTTGGATGAAATGTTTTTACGACAAAATGATTGCGAAGTTGAATAAAATAGAGAACGATTGTGCGAATGTCTCGCAAACAATACATTACCGAAAATGAATGATTGAATGAATTGAAAAAATGATAGAGTGAGTGAATGGGACGAACCTTTATGGCGTACACCCTAGTTCGCGAATGATATTTCACAAGAGGCAAATGTAAGACCTAAAGTACGTCATATAAGGGGGTATCTCTTGACATGGCTCAGGGGAAAGGTTACACCGCTCTGGAACTGGGTCATGGAGATTTGGGGCCCATGAAAGCCTATCCAGGAGAGATACCTTGGATTTCCAACTATATATATAAGGTTATACACTCGGTTGGGCCCGAGGGTTTCTTCCAAGGAGTCGAGTGTATGCTCAAGCGCTAGGGGTACACGGTTGAGCCAAGAGTGCTGGGTCATTTGAAGTGTCTCGGACATTCTTGGCAAGTCTTGGTATATCTCGCACTCGGCCAAGAAAACTCCACATAGGGTGCGATCTCGTAACCATAAACCATATAGGTATAAGGGATAAGAGGCTTTGAAAACAGCGGTTGTTGTTAAGGCCGGATGGGAGGAGCTAGTCTTGTATGGCCGATGTACGCCTCCTTGAAGGGGCAACCAAGGAGAAGATAAGGGCGGCACCCTCCATTAGGGAGCTGATAAGTGTCAAAAGACGCAAATGTCACGAGGCTTTGTTTTCGCAAGAAAATTTAGACTTGTCATATTTGTGCGATGATCCTGTAGAGGCAATAATACTAACGCAAGGATAAGACGAGATCAATGGGTTTTTGCATGAAAATGTAAAGACGTCCCGCGATTTCGTCGCAAAGACGACAATGTCATGGGATTTTATATTCGCAAGAGTACTTAAACTTTGTCATATTGTCGCAAATAACATATCTCCTGCAGAGGCAAAAATACTTAAGAAATGATAAGACAAGGTCAATGGGTCATTACATGAAAATGCAAAGACGTCCTGCGATCTTGTCGCAACGAGGGGTGGCGAGATAAAACCTTTAATTAGGAAGGCAAAATAAAACCACACAATCAATGATAAGACAAGATCAATGGATTTCTTCATTTGAAGATATCCTGCGATCTTGTCGCAATGATAAATTTCAACATAAATAAAGGTAAGTGAACATGCTTGCGAGATTAGAATTGCAAATCTAAAATGAGATAGAAAGAGAAAATAAGGGATTATTCATCAAGGGATTTAGTCTTTCCAATCAAAAAGAGTACTTCAACAGAAATTGAAAAACATCTTATGCAAAAAGTCATACAGAAAAAGAGACTGGAAAATGTACAATTACAAAAATGGTTTAATTCTCTACATCAGCGTTCTCGACAACAGGAGATAATAAATGTTCTTCAACAATTTTATCAGCTTCACCTTCGCCAGTTGGAGGATCTTCATCAGGAATTTTTTCATTTGGATTCTTATCGACAATTTCATTATTCGCGAGATCTTCGCAGCTTTCATAATCGTAATCACTATCAGGAGAGTTAGGAACTTCATCATCTTCAACTTCCAAAGGTTCAATAGAGACAGGGTCAAGGGATTTAGAAAGTAGGATCTCATTCACAAAAACTTCGTCTTTGGGATGAAATTGATGAAGAAGTGCCTTCTGTTGATTCCTACTTTGGATATCTTTAAGATGGCTAAGATAATTAAGCTTTCTTGCGGCACGATCATGAGAATGGGCAAGAGTAGCGACAAGTGTTGCATTTTCCTTGCAAATCTTGGCATGGGCGGATTCCAAAGTAGACAGAGAGGTGCGAAGATCTTTTTCAGATTCTGTGAAAATAAAGAAGAACAGCAGAGTAATAAATAAAAAGTAATGTAATAAATTAGAAAAGGAAAACGGCGGATGAGGCAGTCAAATTTTATGACTACCTTCCTTTTGCGAGATAAGATGTTGGGTCAGGGCCAAGCAACTATTCTCCAAGTAATCCATGGCATTATCAAAACCATCACCGACAAGACCTTTTAACCGAGAACGCAAGCTTTTTCATTAGAAATCGGTAAATTATTTTCCTTCGCAAGGGAGGAGTGAGATTCTTTTAACTTGGTATATTCATCCTTGAGTTTGGTTTGTTTTCACACTTAGAGTTATTCTACCCTGAATAAGCTTATCTCTTTCGGTAGTGGTTTCTTTGAGTTTATTTTTCAATGAGCTTGAGATAGATTGTTCTTGCTCATTCGGTGCTTTCGACAAACATCAAGTTGTTGCGAGGATATCGCCACCTTGTCCAACAAAGCTCGCTTCTCTTGAGACAAAGTTCCATTCTCATCGATAAGGTTTCCAACTCCAAATTAGATTTAGTCAAAGAATATGAGAGATGCGACAATTCGTTACTTAATAATTCTTGCTTCGGACTAAATAGGCGTTTTCTTGGGTTAGATTATTTATCTGGTCAGAATATGTATGGAGGTTATCTAATCGGTTATATTGCTCCATCCAAGCATCTCTTTCCGTTCGAGTTTCTTCCACGATAGATTCCACTTGATATATCTCCATTTTACGTTTCTGATTCAAACCTTGAAAGGCGAATAAAGTCTTCAAAAAAAAAAAAAAAATGGGGAGGAAATGATACCTTTTAATTCTTCATTCTTCTTGCGAAGATTATCGTGATCCAGCGAAGTATTATGAAGGCTGTTCTTCAAGGTCTTAATTTCTTGTTCCAAGGATGCTCGCGACATGGTATCGGAACCAAAATACTTACTCAAGGATTCATAAACTCTAGATCTGATAGGATCAGTGGAAATTTTCTTAACATCATTCATGGTATCTGATAAAACTTTAAAAGCTACATCTATCCCTTCCAAGTTTTCTTTAGTAAGAGAGATAGATCCAGAGGAAGAGGAAATGATGGAGGAAGAGGGAAAAGTTGAATCATCTTTAGTCATAAGAATCTCAGTTAAAGGAACCTGATTAACAAGTAGGGGCGAAGTAGAGGTATTAAGGGTAAAAGTGGAGAGAGGTTCATTTTGAAGAATTTCATTAACGGAAAATTCAGGGATTGATTCGTCATGCGAGATCCTCGCATGAGAAGGTGAGTCATCATGAGAGGAAAGAGTTGGTTTATCTTGTGAAGAAATCGCTAGAGAAGATGAATTATCCTGCGAAGGTATCGTAGGAGAAGCAACAAGCTTAAACCCGGGAAAAGAAATAGCAGGCGCAACAGGTTTAGAAGGGCGAGGCTTCTTGGGGGATTTATCGGCATCTGCGAATTACAAGCTAAATAAGAAACGAGAGGCAACAATATTGTTATTAAAAGAGTAAATGTTTCTTAAATACCTTATTATTCGCAGGCTTTCTTTTAGAGGCAAAAAGATTTCGGTTGTTTCGGTTGCGAACCCATGGAAACACTAGGATTTGTAACAGTGAATTTGGTGCTAGATTTATCCTTCTTGAAACAAAATGGCAAGAGAAATATTAAAAGAAGAATAGTATCCAAATAAAAGACTTCAATAAGAGAAATCAATCATGAAATAATCAAAATTAGCAAAATCAACGAGACTTTGATGCCATAGAAACTTGATAGCGAGAAGAGTTGTAGCACAAAGACGATGAAGAAGACGATGAAGGAAACGGCGGAGAAAAGTTTGGACAATAAAGAAGATGAAGTAAAAGAAAAGAAAAATTTCATAGGGAAATCTCCTTTAAATAGATGGGAAAAGAGTAACAGGATAACATTAAATGTGCCGGTAAAAAGTGAAATTTTAGATACGTGTAAACAGTCATTCCTAAATTCACGGAATCTTGTCGGTAAAAGAATGGATAGAAAACAAATGGTTGCGACATTTCAAAATGTTAGTTCTCATGACATTCTCTTCTTCGGAGAGAAGACATGAGAAGAGGCAAGATGTAGGATCGAATATCGCAACCTCAATACTTCGCGAGAGTAATAAACAGCTGACATCACGAAGGAGTCGCGGGAAGTAAAATAAATGATGCAATGAATGACGACAGTCAGAACACGAGGAAAATGTGAAAATCTGGCGAAGGTTAAGAGTTTCGCGAGGACGAACACTTATACACTTGCGACACTTCGCGAGATGTTCCCGAAAATAAAGGACAGTTTAGCTGTCATCCACTGTGTACTACCCTATATAAAGGGATGAGTAAGTCTGTTGTAGGGGAGATTCTTTTTGAATTGTTAAGCAAGTCATTAGGAGAGAGAAAATAGAGAGTGATTGTAATTTATTTGGCTCTGTTCTATCTTCCTTTGTAAACTTTCAAGAAAATAATCAATAAAATCTATAGTTATTCATCTTCAAATGGATTAATTGAGTAAATTCTAGTGAGGGGTGTAATGTGGGATTTCCTGCAACTACAACTACATAAAAAAAGGGTGTTTCTAGAGACATTTCGGTCCTGCTTTTCCCTTGTTCCATTTCTTTTGAGAAGTAATTTGCTGTTATTGTTCATGAATGTGGATCAAACCTTGTCACTGACAAAATTCAACATCGTTTTAAAGAAGATTTTAAGGTGTTATTAGCTAAAACTTGAATGAGAAACATATATGGAGGAACCAAAAACAAGAAAAACAAAAAGTAACTCGGTAACTGTAGATGATAATCCGATATGCTTAATGAATCTGATCAAGCAATGAAATTGATTTTTGATAAATGAAACTTTCAGTTTTTTTTACATCTGACAGTAATTTGAACAAGCTGTTTCACGTACAAACTAGACTCAGAATTTCTAATTGCTGATAATAAAATTACTTCTTCGAGTAAGTCATGTTGTCAGGTCCAACATCGCGCGAACCAGTATTAACATAAGGTCCTCGAAAAGTGGCCTGAGGCGGCAATGGATTTGACGAGTCAATTACAGGCATTCCGTTGTCCCTCCTTGATGTCCTGCATAACCATGAAAGTAAAGTGACAATTACAAAACAAAAAGGCATGAACATGCTAAAGAATATACAATTTTTTTCACTTACGCCATGTAGAAAGGAAATGCTAATCCAGCAGCCGCAAATACAACTAAACCTGTAGCAACGACAGCGTTTCGCAACATTGAGATACCAACCTGCTCAGAAATGCACAAGTAACAATCCAGAGTCATACTTAAGGCCGGCCCGTGAATGCATCGGATACAAGGTGAAGATTACTGTCTCAATTTAATAATAACTAAAATAGCTTTCCTAGAGCAAACGACGGTCCTTTGGATGATCATAGTTTAGAGCAGCCCCTACTTGCCCCTACTATTTACTTCTGATATGCAATGATTAGGTTCTGTTTATACAAAACCAGATGTACGCTTGAGGTATGAACTAAATTACAACCTACTTTAATCAACAATAAGGAATTTCTTTCCAGATAGCTTTCACTAGAGTTCTTTTACACACCAATCTAACGCGTCTAGTTTCAATGGTTTCCGAAGTCGATTCTTCTGTCTCTATCTCTTTTTACATCATCCATGACGCGCGTGTTACTGTACAGATTTGGTACCTGGTCCTCTCTGGACATGTTCAAATTCCATTTCTCACTCTGTCTAGCTTTCCTTTTAAACATTTTAAGTGGAGGAAGAATTATGTCCTCACTCTGCATTCATAATGGAATTTTACTTGTCACCAATTGTTAGCTTGTTTTTCTTTATATAACATATGCTGTACTATAACTAAACAATTAAAGTATAAATATCAAATCATCGACACAACTAAATCAAGGAAATTCTCATAGGGTTTCTCTTTATTCTTTCAAAAGCTGATTCAGATTCTTTGGAAGTATTCCAAGGCAATGAAAAGGTTAACAATGCAGAATATGATCCATGAGGACCATGCGGAATCGGTAAAAGATAGACAGATACTAATCCATAGATAGAGAATTCACGGTCCTGTGCAAAAGAGAAAAAAGCAGAATCTGATCCTTACAGCAGTGGAGCACTAAAATGGAATGTGTTATCCTCTTTTCTCAGTGACAGCCTTATATAAATGTGAAGAGATGCCTAAGCATGCTATAGCAAGAAACAAGAAAGTTTGAGTAGTTAGTGAGGAATTCAAATAACTCGAGTGATGGCAGATCATGGTTACACGACTAGAAGGTATGCACCTCAGGAAAACAGTTATGATGCATGGAATGCCAGGAACAGTGGGTTCGAAACACACTCGGATGGATGGGGAAAGACGGGCTATGCTAGTAATGGCGAGGCTTACTCACGGGATCATGTTTGTAGGCCTGTCATCATTGATGCTCAGGGTAGAAAAAAGCCACTAATTGCCTACACTCCTGAAAACAAGATGGACAACTACGTCACCAAAAAAGAAACCATTATCGAACAGGTTTATAAACCTGAGGGTACCCGTTACGGGAACATCTCTCCTAGAAAGGTAGCACCGCTGAAAGAATACGGTGTTATGAACAATGGTTGGAGTATGCCTGTAAGCCCAGACAGACCACACAGAGTTGAAGAATTTATCAGTCAAGTCCAAAGGGATGCAAGTCAACCAAGTAGGAGTGGCTTTGTAAGCCACACGCACTGGCGTCAGAAGTTGAATCCCCATGGGAATGGACATGGCAGCATCTTCGGCCATGGGAAGAATGGAGACCAACCACATCATGGGGGAAGAACTGAGACAACAGTAACATCAGAATATAAGGAAGAACCTGCACTTATCACTGAGGGGGGTTGGGCAAGGCCGAATCGAGCAGCATGGTCAGCACCAGTTCCACTTACAAAACCAACAAATGATATAGGAACTGCTGTTGAGTTCCTCAAGGAAGCAGCTACTACGGTCCCAACACAACGCCGATTCGCAATACCAACTCCAATGGTTCCTAGGATGGAAGTAATCTCACCTAAAAGAGATAACTACCGCCGATATGGTGGGTTAGGACCTCAAGTTGGCAAAACAACCGATAATTACTCATCATCAGCCATAGACAGCAGAGAAGCCGCACGAAGGTACCATGGTCAGACTATGTGAAAAAAAAATATTAATAGGGACCGCTAGAAACGATAGATTCTTCGTGTTTCTCTATCCTAGACACTTCCACACATTCTACTATTTGCTTACTTTCCCACAAAACTACTACTATAAGCTATTACCGTTTGTGTTTAAGTTGCGCTATATTATGTGCTTAATAACAATAGAAAAAAAAAATCTTTGTCTCTTACTACTAATACAGTTGGCTGATTTTACTAGTTCTTAATTTCTGCTTCTTATTTAAGTGACAGCCCTGTAATGTTTATTTTTCTGATTATGGATGTGAAAGATTACAGTCGCAATTCAATAATAAGTACAATTCCTAGAGCAGATCACTGTTCTTTGTGTCTACTTTGAAGGATCATAGTTAAGAGCATGTCAAAATTTTCTTCTAACAAAGTAACCAGTGTCTCCAAAATATCTAAGAATCCTACTTATATACTCCGTAATGAAATCACTAATTTACAACGAAATTAAGTTAAACCCTAATAGTATTCTCCAATTTCTTATTCAGAAGAAAATAACTGAAACAATAAACCCTACATCGAGTTTTTATTTGGGCAACACCAAATGAACTAGGAAAGATAAAGAGATGTATTCACCTGCTTTCTATGCGGCTTGGACTGCTGGCGGTACTCTCTTTAATCAGCCGAGACTGATTCAACTTTCCCACTTCTTTTTTTGGTTGCGAAGCAAAAGAGAATTTTGGGGGAACTTTCCCACTTCTGATGTTTCAGACGATCTGTAAAAAAAAAAAAAAAAATCGTTTATGGGATGATGGATACTAAAATTGTAGTAACAATCTATATAGTAAATTATGAAATTTTTGTGAAGAACACTTAAAAGAGATTTTTAGTACCTATAGAAATCAATACAAAGAAGATGAAATCCTAACTCTCCTAAATGTCTATCTCAACTCTCCTAAAGATCTCTCCCCTCACCACAGGGGTGACTGGTCCTATATATATGGATTTTACATAGTGAAGGACAACTAATAAAGCCCCTATTTTCGGATCTACCGTGCGATGTCTTCGGGCGTTTACATTGTGTTTTCTCGTGCGTGCTATTAGTCTTCGCACAACTCTCACACTTTACTGATGACTTTGTAACGTCACTGATTCCGTCATTTGAGATATGCTACGTGCGAATCTTCTTCGCTCCTTAGTAATTCAGCTGCTTCGCGTGGTTTATCGGCTGTGCGGTATTTAACCCCTACATTTTGCCTCTTCTCTTAGCGATCTTTTCTGAAGAAAGAGCGATGAGAGAAATTTTTTCTTAGTCACCTTCGCTCCTTTACATGATGCTTGTCGCACCCTATCAACTTTCCATATTCTCCGATCGACAAGATTCCGAGATCTCGGGCCCAATTTTCCCACGTGTTGCTGTCATCGTCTTAGCTTTGGACACGCGTCTTGCAACCTTCACTTCATATCCCCTCACCAATTAATGCTTCCATAAATGCGAATTTCTCAGAACCCTTTATATACTCCTTCTCACTTTCATCTCTATCTTTTTTTACTTTCTTCTTTCTCCTTCAACCTCTGCAACTTTCTTTTCTTACCGTTGTTATTGCTATTCTTTTATTTTGACTTTGATTCTTGACTCTTCTTCGCTTCAATCTCTCATTCACCATATTACTCTTCCTTTTTGATCATCTTTATTAACCGCTAATTTGCCCTTTTAATCATCTTGATATTTATAATCCTCTTCTGTTAGAGCAATCGATGGGGCATAAGCTAGGGTGAATGGTTCAAGAATTTGAGAAGCTTGAAGTTGAATTCAGAGATAAAGGTTTTAAATTATCCGTTCCTCCTACATCAGGACCTACTCGAACGCTTAACCCTAAATGGTTTGAGATTGCTCAATGGAATGATCAAAAGATCATCATCTCCGTAGGGCAAATTCTCGCTGGTCTCCCCATTCCTCTTTTTAACCCGCGAATTCCTCTATTTTACCAAATTTTATCCCATGATGATTTCAAGCGTGCAATTTTCCAGTTGAGTGGAGATTCTATCAGAATTATGTTGGAGTTCTCTCGTCGTGTGGCTGGACTAGGATCCCTCTACCCTAAAGAATACAGGAATCCCGCATATGCTGAGCTAGAAATTGATCCTTCTGATTATACAGTTGAGAGTTTCTTTGAAAATTACAACATTGCTATCATGAAGAATTAATCATCTCGTTTGGGTCATTAAATCTCAGTCAGGAAAGATGGTATCGCAGAGGATAAGAAGATTATGCGAGATTGGTAGGCCTGATAAAGTGTTTATTTCTACGCCTACATGTTATACCGCAAGTGCACGGAGTCTATCGGAGACGTGGCAAGTACGGGTCGAACCACAGAGACTTGTGGTGCTGTGTGTGATCAAGGGCTTGCTCTAGCTGAATTCAAGTGAAGTAACACGAAGTAGGTTTGTTGTCGAATCGACCGAGGTTGAAATGGTGACTCTAAGCTAAGGCGAGAAAAATAAGTTATAACTAATAGGAAGCTACTGGGGTTGTTAGACTTCACCTCATAACCCTATGCTAAAAACACACTCCATTCATGTCTTGTGCCTCCCTTTGAAGGCCTCGGGTAGAGAAATTCCTTAGCAAACTCTCCTAATTTACTCCTAGTATAGCTTGTCTTTTCACAAGTACAAACTATCACAAGCTTATTTGGTTCGTTAGCTAACTAATTACTCCTAAAGCAATTTAGGCGACTTCACTAACTCACTCCTAGCATAGCTTGTCTTTTACAAGACAAACTATCACAAGTTTGTTTGATCAATACAAAGATACAATCACTCAAATCAATTCATAACAGCAAGAACACAAATTTGGAATATGATTTACTTCAACATATGATTATGGGTTTCATCAAACACCCTAGTTAATATAATTAGAACATAATTAACAAACAAACTACAAATTACACTAAAATGGTGCTCTGGATAGCCCAGCCATGCCCTAAAACATCCTCTACCTCTTCTATTTATACATGCCAATTTCAAACCCTAATTTACTTCAAAATATAAATTAAAAGTAAACCTCTCTCACCCCACGTCTCTGAATCGTGCTCTGGCTCTTGTCACTTCGTCTCAGGGCTCCCTTGATTGATTTGATGTGAAACCCTAACTTCAATCATCTCAACCCTAGCTTCTAGGGTAAGTGAGAAGCTACGGATGGAGATGAGTGATGTGAGGGTGGCGGAGAAGGTGGTGATGTAGCTAGTGGCGATGGCGACAGGAGATAGGGTGGTGGTGATGATGGCAACGGGTATGGGGGAAGAGAAGAAGAGCGAGCTACGGTTTCTCTGAGCAGAGGTATGGGGAAGAAAGAGAAGATGAAGAGAGGAATGGGTTAGGTCGATGGGGGTATAGGTGATAGGGGGTTTTGCTGTGGAGCGGGCGCAGCGAGAAGACGATGCGAAGGTTGGACCGAGCGTAGGATGAAGATGCGCGAGATCTGAACGGCTCAGTGAGAATCGTGGTGATTTGGTGTGGAGCGGGAGCAGCGAGAACTGATGTGAGTGATGAAGCGACCGTTGGATGCGGAAGATAGAAATCTCAACGGCTTGGAGTGGACGGGCTCGGATCCGGTCAGGTCTTGGATAGCTCAAGCCCATGTCTTGTAGATGGGTTGCTCCTTGTTGGGTTGCAATCATTGCGCGCGCGGCTTTGGCTTCTTGCTCCATAGACGCTTGCCTCCAATTTTACTGCTCTTTTGGCTCCTCGATTCTCCGAACTTTATTTATTACCTAAAAACACAAAATTAATTAGTACAAATATTTATTCTTGAAGACAAAGAAAATACTGAGAACTGGGATAATATCTCGATTTCGAGCACAAAAGATGAGTTAAATGCCAATAAATAGATGTATAAATATGCAATATTTGGCACTCATCAAATACCCCCAAACCCGAATTTTACTTATCCTCAGTGAAACAAATTAAGAAATCCTAACTATACCCCGTCGCAGTCTCCCGAATGCATTTAGCGTATGCACTAAGCCTTTAAACCCCTAGGTGTCCCTAGTGGACGAGTTGTAGTCTCGTGAGGGTTTACCATAGGTGTACCCACAAAACCTTCTCCAACTTCAGAGTGTAAAAGAGTCTCGAGCATCCAAGGAGCTATGAGGACATAGAGTTTCGCATGCTAGTAACAAGAAGTTAGAACTACCAAAGAACGCATTCTCATCCTTAAGTCTTTGAGCGAGAAGTAACCATACCATATGAAAGAATTCGGTTTCGATTGTGATCATAAGCCTCGACTTCGCCTCACCATTAGGGTTTTATGATAATTGCACTCAAAAAGATCGCTTTTTAGTCTCTCATGTGTGCAGGCGGGAATAAAGAGAGAAATCCTGCACACGTTGTAGGTAAGAAGGATAACCTTCCGAAATAATTTTTGGAGACTCCACAGAAGTGTGGACAAAAAAAAGAATCTTTTTCTGATGATCTCTAAGAAAGGAAATCAACCATTAGCAAGGATGGGAGTACTCACTTACCTTTTCACCCGATCGACAATTAATATCACTCTCTCAGCATTCATAGAAACGTCTTCAATCTTCGGTCTTCGGTCTTCAAATGTTGATGACGAACTTCTGAACTTTACAAAAACTTGAAAATAATTTAATTAACTAATTTTTTTTTTTTTTTTGGAATTACAATAAAACAATAAAACTCAATTTTTCACAAACTTCATTAATTCTCATCTTCTTTTCTTTTCGTTGCACGTAAACCTTGGACTATATCAACTTTTCCTTCAAATATTCTGATGTTGCTCCGCTCGCTGACGATGATGTGTTTCTATGAATGTGTTGATTGAGAGGGAGAGAGTGATGCTAACTGCAAATCGGTATTTAGAAGAAGTTTTCATCTTTAAACGTCACCCTCATGATTGACAAAAATAGCACTCAAGAGATCAAAAGTAGTCTTTGAAATTGGTGCGAAGTTGGGTAGCTCACCATTCCTACCGGAATTGACGTACGGTGACACACACTCTAATGACTTTTCTAGAAAGTTGCAAAAAATTGAAGGTTGGTGCCTCACTTGATGTAAAATGGGTAGTCTCCACTATGGGTGATCACAATTCTACTACCGAATATCTAAATAGCACCTAATTCGCCCTCCGGTATGGTTAAATCCAACTTTAACGCTCTAATCAACTAAGAAACCCGATTGCGTTTTCCAGTACTTCCAAGTTCTGTTATTTCGGTCAGACTCTCTATGTAAACATAGCTAGAAGCATGCTAGTGACTCTAAAATCTCTAAAAGTTGGAGGTTTTTTTTTACAAAAAGTTTTTTTTTTTTTTTTTTTTTTTTTTGAAAATAAAAGACTAAAAACTCTATATGCAAATGCACCCCCAAACCTAAATCAAACATTGTCCTCAATGTGTCAACAGATAATAAGAATTTAAACAGTCACATACCAAGAGAACTATGTTGAATAGAGAAAAAGGGAAGAGATTCTGGGATGTCGGGGGAAGCAAGGTTAGAGCTTCACTAGTCAAGTCTAGAATCCAACATTCTCAGTGGAGATCATATCGGATTAGCACAATATATGTACAAGAAGACTCAACCGATTCAAGAAAGAAAAATTTAACAAGTCCTACTGGATTATATACAATGAAAATTCACCATACACTAACAATCTAAAGAGTTGAGGATCAACCCAATAGAAAATATATACAAACATCAACAGCCTTACACAAATATAAAATGAGAGTGCAATTAAGACTGTGTATGTGAATGAGTTTCCCCCAAACCTAAACTTGTCAACAGGTGTGTTTGAGAGCACAAAATCTTGCAATTTTAAAGGTACATCATGCACAAGGTCTAACTCAAAGTGAGTTTTGCTAATAACGGGAAGACATACACATTCCAACTGTGGTTCCCTAAAGGTGTTATACTTTGATGCAAAATATTCCAAGAGGACTTGGGAAGCACAAAGCTCTAGGCCTAAATTAGGCATTTTCAGAAAAGTTGGTTTTGCAATTTTGTTACAAACTACACCTAGGTTTGGTGGAGGAGTTTCAATTTGTGACTTAGGAGAGAGATTAGGTACATCTAAGTTGTTTTCATGTATAAGAATATTTGCACCATCACATACTTTCCTAAGGTCAGAAGAGGGTAAATCATGCTCACCAGCATAGAACAATTCATCAATCACCATGTCATAATCATCAGAGCAGGCAACATATTGTGATATGGGCAGGGAATCAGACACAACAATAATATCATGATCCAAAAGAACATTAGTGTCAACAGAAGATTCATCCTTTCCTAAGTCACAAACAAGTTGTGTAGCATGTTCACATTCACTAAAGAATTTCACAAATCCAAGCTCAGAGTTAATATCACATGTATGAATGTTAGAAGAAGTATCATTCATAGGGTTCACAGAAGAGACGCCTAACGTCTCTGAACCCAAAGATTTCACTACATTTTCAAAATACACATGCTCTTCATATTCATCATCATCATCATCATAGCAAAAATTCATCTCTCCATTCAAAATTGTAGCATTTTTAGTGTACTCATCTACCTCTAGATTAGGTTCATATTCAGTGTTAGTTGCATGAGTAGGACTAGAAACACTATTTTCGAAATTATCAGGAATAACAAACATCCTATCATAAGTTTCCTTCCAATCTTCATTTTGTAACTCAATCAGGTTCCTTTGAAGAATCATAGTGAGTTGTTCTATTGAAGGAGAGTCTTCACTAGTGGGTATGCATTCCTCATATGGATATTCATTGTATGGTTGAGCATGAGGTTCACTAGAGAAGGGAAATTCAGACATGTTGCTATATGGATGGTCATGTATTGCATTCAGTTCAAGCCTAGCATTTTGTTCCATGAGCGTTTCCATTAGTGATTGTAAACAAGGAGTCGGGGGAGTATAAAATTGTTCAACTCCCCACTGTGGTGACTGATACATGTGCTCATGATGGTTAGGGTATGAGTATCCAAGGTCAGGGCCCTGAGAAGGCTCATAATACTCCCTAAAATCATTATGGTCTGTGGGGGTTTCATATGGTGAAGCATGCCCGTAAGCAAGCTCTCTAATGGATTTGTTTTCATCCCCAGTCGCAGACCCAAATCCTGACATGATTTAACAACTCAAAATGAACTCAAAGCCCATTTGTAGTGGACTCAGTTTTGGTTTAAGTGGGTTTTGGTTTATTGTGGGAAATGTTTGGTTTAAATGGTTCAGTTTAGTTTTTGTAAGGCCCAGGTTATGTAACTGCACAGCCCAGTGATTGTGCAAGGCCTAGGTTGAGCCCAGTTGTTGCATAGCAGGCCTCAGTTTTGGTTTAAAAGGGGCTTGTTTGGTTTTATGGGCTGGTTTGGTTTAAGTGGGCTTCTGTGGGTGTGGGTATGCAGCCCAGCAGGTCAGCTGATGTGGGCTTAGCTGTTTGCAGAGCCCAGTGAGAACAAGCTTATGTGGGCTTAGTTTGTTTGCAGCCCAGTGCACATTGGATTTCAGATTTGTGCAAAAACAGCTATGGCACAGCTCAAGCAAGGGTTGGTTTATGCTTTAGCACAGGCAATGTGCAACACAGGTTAGAAGAATCACAGCTCATGCATAGCACAGTTTAAGCACACTCATACTCAATGACAAGCTCACACTCAATGACACCTGATTTTTCAAAACTCAGCACACAGAAGTGCTGGATATTTGCACAGCACAGATCAATGTAATGTGTGCAGGGCAGGTTTTAAGCTCAGCACAGTTTATGTGCTCAGAACAGCACAGAGCAACACAGTTCACACACAAATTACCAAAGAAGCACAGATGATATCAACAGGGTCTGTTGACCTCAGAATTTAGAGATCATGCACAGGCAGACAGGGTCAACAGGTTTGTAGCTACAGCTACTTGGCTTTCCAAGTTGTGACTCAAAACTTGCAGCTTCAGGGGGCTAGCAAGGTGGTAGATGGCTCACAAGGTCTACAATTTTGCAGTTTTTGCACAATAAAAAGCCACACAAGTCTGTCAACAAGGTTGCATAGGTTCGCAGGTTTACACAGCACAGTTAGGCACAGAGTTGCAATGCACAGGGTCTCACACAAGGCACAAGGCAGAGCTCAGCAAATCCATGCAATAAAAGTAACTCAGGGTATGCTCAAGTTATCGGAATCAACTGGGGCAGTTGATATCAACCAGCCCAGTTGATGTCACACAAAGCTTGCAACAAACTTGGAAACCTCAGCTGTAGCTCAAACTCTCAACTTCAGGGGGCCGGAGTTAAGCTCAGGGCGGATGTACAGAGCATAGGAGAGTTAAGCTCACCAATTTACACAGGGGAATGAGCTTGCAAGGGGTTTGGCAAATAATTGGCTCAACAGCTCATACCAGGGTTTGTGGTAAGCTCTTTGGTTTGCAGCTACAGCTAACCTAGGCTAACCAAGTTGCACTCAAGCTCAACGGCCTAGGGGGCTGGAGCTGTCTTTGTTAAAGCAAAGAATTCAATGCCCAAATTACCCAAGAGCAAAAGATTTCAGCCAACACAATTTTTGCTTCAAATGTCACAGGGTTATGCACAAATTTTAGAGATTCCAGGGGTGATTGTTCATGCAGGGTAACTACGTGATCAAGCAAGCATGGGTCACAGATGCAGATGTTCATCCATTTTTCATCAATACACAGCTCATTGTGATGACAGATTCATGCAATACAGTTCAGAGCAATGTCAAAGTACTCTCTGCTAGCATGTGTGAGGTCAAAGATCGAGGAATTATTCACATGAGTATTATGACTAGCAGGGAATGCTCAGGGTTAATTGGCAGATTGGTCAGCTAGTTTATTTGATGTCAACTAGGGTTTGCAAGTATCTGGGCTAACCAATTTGTAGCTCACACTCCACAGTGCAGAGGGCGGAGTTTGTGCTCGGGGCATACAAGCGCAGAGATTTCAGATTTGAGCAATACCTAGCAAGGTTCTATCATGCAATCAATGCTCAAGCATTCACACGGGTAATACAAAGTTCAAAGCTTCCGGCCCGATATCGGGGTTTGACTCATTCACAGTTCATTCACAGGCTAGCCTCAGAATTACATGTGATAGGTCATTACACTATGCTTGTTATAGGGCATAAAGAGCTTACTCAGCTATCAAGGGGTCACTTACCTGAAGCCTCAAGTTATGCGCCTTTCTCTTCTTCCTTGCCTCAGCTTTCCCAACAGCTTTGCAGGTACCTGTTACTCAAGCAAGGTATCTCGAGTTCCCCATAGTTAAGGCAAGAGCCTCAAAATACTAGTCTTTGGAATTTCAAAGCAATCATTCTGCAGTATGAATATTGAGAAAGAATGCCACCAGAGTCAACTCTTGGAAAGACAGATGACAAATGCTAAATGCAATGACTAAATTAAATGCAATGCCTGAGATGAGGATACTACAATGCGCTTAAGATTAACAACTAAAACGCAATGATTGTAACAGAAGAAGAAAATTAACAACTAAGTTACACTAAATATAAGATTAAAAGCACTAATTCAAGGTGAATATGTACGGGGGTAGTTGAAAAACAGTAAAGGAAAAGCCAAAAATCGATATAGCACACGCCAAGTCCCCGGCAGCGGCGCCAAAAACTTGGTAGGCCTGATAAAGTGTTTATTTCTACGCCTACATGTTATACCGCAAGTGCACGGCGTCTATCGGAGACGTGGCAAGTACGGGTCGAACCACGAGACTTGTGGTCCGTGTGTGATCAAGGGCTTGCTCTAGTTGAATTCAAGTGAAGTAACACGAAGTAGGTTTGTTGTCGAAGCGACTGAGGTTGAAATGGTGACTCTAAGCTAAGGCAGAAAAATAAGTTATAACTAATAGGAAGCTACCAGAGTTGTTAGACTTCACCTCATAACCCTATGCTAAAAACACACTCCATTCATGTCTTGTGCCTCCCTTTGAAGGCCTCGTAGTAGAAATTCCTTAGCAAACTCTCCTAATTTACTCCTAGTATAGCTTGTCTTTTCACAGTACAAACTATCACAAGCTTATTTGGTTCGTTAGCTAACTAATTACTCCTAAAGCAATTTAGCTGACTTCACTAACTCACTCCTAGCATAGCTTGTCTTTTTACAGTACAAACTATCACAAGTTTGTTTGATCAATACAACATACAATCACTCAAATCAATTCATAACAGCAAGAACACAAATTTGGAATATGATTTACTTCAACATATGATTATGGGTTTCATCAAACACCCTAGTTAATATAATTAGAACATAATTAACAAACAAACTACAAATTACACTAAAATGGTGCTCTGGCTAGCCCAGGCATGCCCAAAAACATCCTCTACCTCTTCTATTTATACATGCCAATTTCAAACCCTAATTTACTTCAAAATATAAATTAAAAGTAAACCTCTCTCACCCACGTCTCTGAATCGTGCTCTGTCTCTTGTCACTTCGTCTCAGGGCTCCCTTGATTGATTTGATGTGAAACCCTAACTTCAATCATCTCAACCCTAGCTTCTAGGGTAAGTGAGAAGCTACGGATGGAGATGAGTGATGCGAGGGTGGCGGAGAAGGTGGTGATGTAGCTAGTGGCGATGGCGACAGGAGATAGGGTGGTGGTGATGATGGCAACGGGTATGGGGGAAGAGAAGAAGAGCGAGCTCCGGTTTCTCCGAGCCAGGTATGGGGAAGAAAGAGAAGATGAAGAGAGGAATGGGTTAGGTCGATGGGGGTATAGGTGATAGGGGGTTTTGCTGTGGAGCGGGCGCAGCGAGAAGACGATGCGAAGGTTGGACCGAGCGTAGGATGAAGATGCGCGAGATCTGAACGGCTCAGTGAGAATCGTGGTGATTTGGTGTGGAGCGGGAGCAGCGAGAACTGATGTGAGTGATGGAGCGACCGTTGGATGCGGAAGATAGAAATCTCAACGGCTTGGAGTGGACGGGCTCGGATCCGGGTCGGGTCTTGGATAGCTCAAGCCCATGTCTTGTAGATGGGTTGCTCCTTGTTGGGTTGCAACTGTTGCGCGCGCGGGCTTTGGCTTCTTGCTCCATAGACGCTTGCCTCTAATTTTCTGCTCTTTTGGCTCCTCAGATTCTCCGAACTTTATTTATTACCTAAAAACACAAAATTAATTAGTACAAATATTTATTCTTGAAGACAAAGAAAATACAGAATCTGGGATAATATCTGATTTCTGAGCACAAAAGATGAGTTAAATGCCAATAAATAGATGTATAAATATGCAATATTTGGCACTCATCAGAGATGTTGATTTTAATGATAAGTCCAATCGCACCGCACGTTACTCTAACGATACTCGCTGGGACGTTTATCCTGTCATTCTTGAGGGTCATTACGTCACTGGTTTTGGTGCTGATAAATCGTTAAATCCTCTCCCTGAGGGCTTTTCCGTCTGTCCCCTTGGGTATTCAATTGGCCTGAGCAAGATGGTGTGGTATGTTTTTGCTCATTCATTAACTTTGTTCCATTTACTTCTTTTTTCTCGTTTATTCATTAATTTTCTCATTTCCATATTGCCAAGTTAAAAAAAAAAATTTAAGCTCAAGGAAAACAAGGCACACTAGATGCGCTACGTTCGATCACTGATGAAGTAAGAACTACCTTTTAGTTTTTCTTTAACAATATTGTTGCCTCTATTTCTTATCTTAATCTGCTTCCGCTTTATTTTTTGGGTTATGTGCGATTGTAACTTTTGTTCTTTTTTCTTCGCAACTTCTGAGAAGGAATTTCTCGAAAAGGAGAAGAAGTATCTGCGAGATATTAAAAGTCTGCAAGCGAAGTCCCATGCTGAAATTCAAAGACTGGAAGTAAATTATGAAGCTCGTGATACCAAGTGTCGTCGTCTCAAGAAAAATCTCAAGGTCATCGTTTCTAATTTGACCAAGGATGCCATTCGCATACGTGTTGAGGCTATAAAAGGTGAAGTGTGTGATCTCTGTACTGAACATGACATTCCCTTTCCATCACATTATGAATTTAAGGCTCCTTCGTACAATGAAGAAACTTCCGAAATCTCCGATAATGACTTTGAATATGAGGATTCTGGTGAAGAAGATCGTGATTCTGAAGTTGATGGAGATAACGAAGAAGATCATGACTCTGAAGTTGATAGAGATAATGTTGGGAAGAATTAGTTGTTCCCTTTTTTCCTTTTTTCATGCTCTTTGTATGATATTTTCTTCTTCGCACATATACTTTGAATATTTTCCACCTTTTAATATATTCCACCCCCTCTTTCTAATAATTTGTGTCAGTTTCAGGGTAACTCATAGAGTCAGATATAATAACATATATACGTGAGTCCATCATACATACGAATATGACAATGCATGTATATGTGTCTATGCATGTGTGAATGTAATAGTACATGTTATGATCCTGTCATATGTGCGAATATAATAATACATGTCTAAGAGCCTATATATCATGTGTGCGAATATGCAATTGCTGTCATGTTTGACACGAGGTAATTATGCTAGTGTGAATATCATATTCTTATTGTGTTTATAATCCCCTTCTTGCCTCTGATATTTGCATCCGTGTAATTGCTTCTGTTAAATCCTTAGTTTTTCAAGTTACCTTTGTAATTACCCATGCATGGTTGTATTTCATGTTTTGATCGTCCCTTTGCCTCTGCTTTTATGCCTGCAAAAATAATGTTAGTACGGTCTGTTGTGTTTGTTCGTGAGGTCTTATTGAGCCTCCCTAATTAGATGTCTTAATCAGCCTCCCCTGTTAATATGACTTATTTTTGCCTCAGGGTACTCATTTGGGTCGTGCGACGAAATCGCAGGAGGTCTTTACACTTTCGCGTATTAACCCATTGATCTCGCCTTATCATCTTTCGTATTATTGCCTCTGCAGGATATATTTATGCGCCAATACGACAGGTCTATACTCTTGTTTGAGTTATAATCCCATGATATTGACGTTTTTTGACACAATTCATCTCCCTAATGGAGGGTGCCGTCCTTATCTCCCCCCCTGATTGCCCCTTCAAGGAGACGTACCCCCACCGGGTTAGGGTGGGCTCCTCCCATCCAATGATGTAACAACCAGTTGTTTTCGCAGACTCGTTCGAGTCTGCTCCCTAAGTGGGGTTTCTTGAGGACCGAGTGTATCATAGCCAGGACTTTCCAAGAGCGGCGAGGTACGTTCCAGACGCCCCGGCACCCTTGGCTCAACCGTGTACCGCGGTGCGCTGATCGAGTTTCTACACTCCATGATAGAGAACTTAGTACCTTAGCCTTTCGACTACGAAGTCTCTACCGGATGGGCTTTTATTTCGCCCCCACCTTCCATGACTCAGATCCCCGGGATGGTATGGCTTTCGCTTGAGCTATGCATTACTGTGTTCTCTCCAATCATGACGTGTGTTAGGGCTTATTTATTTTGCCTCTTGCATGATGAGTGCCAAATATTGCATATTTCTACATCTTTTTATTGGCATTTAACTCATCTTTTGTGCTCAGAAATCAGATATTATCCCAAATTCCGTATTTTCTGTTTTCAAGAATAAATACTTGTACTAATTAATTTTGTGTTTTTAGGTAGTAAATAAAGCTCGGAGAAATTAAGGAGCCAAAGGAGCAGAAAATTGGAGACGAGCGTCTATGGAGGCGAAAAGCCACGGCCAGCGTGCGGCATCGGTTGCAACCCAACAAGTAGCAACCCATTTACAAGACATGGGCTTGAGCAATCCAAGACCCGGACCATAACCAGGATCCAAGCTCGTCGCATCGATCCGTGAGATCGACCCTTCCGCATCCAACGGTCGCATCAGCCCACGCATCGGTTTCCGCCGTATCCAACGCTCGCATCGGCCGTGCATCGACTCTCGTTGCTCCGCTTCACACCGAAGCCACCTACACCTTCACCCATCGACCAAACACGCCCCATCTTCATTTCCATTTTCCTTCCCCCGACAAAAACCAGAGAAACCCCATACCTCTTCTTTCTTCCCCGACGGTTGCGGAACCACCATCACCATCTCCTTCTCCCGACAACCACAACAATAAACGGCGCCATGTACCACCTTTCTCCGCCGCTCTAGCTTAAGCTACCTCTTACATAGCTTCTCCCAACCCTAGAAGCTAGGTGAGAGATAGTTGGAGCTAGGGTTTCTACAACAACTCATTAATGGCTACCAGAGCCGAATTTGAAGAGGGAACAAGATTGGGTTCGCATTTATTGTAAGTTTCGAGTGTTAGAGAAGATGGGGAGGTATAAATTGAATTGTTCTTCATGTGAGAGAGGGAGTCAATTTTTAGGGTTTTTTGATTTGTAATTTATTTTCAATTGTTTTTAGTATTTGCATAATGTTTTAATTCACTCGCTAGGTATAGAGGATACCCTTAATCTTATGTTGAGTTGATTCTTGTTCAAACCCTTGTTCTTGTTGTGCTTCAATGTTATAGAAAAATTGAATTAGCTAATTGAGTTAATTGACTTTTGTGATTAGATGTCAGTAAGAAGACATCTAATACTAGGGGTGAGTTAGTAAGAGTGGCTAATGCATAATCCCTTGTATCCTTCCCCGGAAAGAATCAAGAGCATAAGTTGAATAGGTATTGCCTTAGCATAGGATTAGGTGGTGGAATCAACAGCCCTAGTGTTCTCTAACCTTTTTACAATCTGTTTTTGCAACTTAGAAATACAGTAACAACTCCTTGTCGTATCGACACCCAATCAACTATCACTGTGTCACTTCTCCTAGAAATCAGTTTAGTGAAGCTTGAGATCAACCTTACACACCCCATCTCCCTGAGGATCGACTTTGTACTTTCCGCCTCCAATAGGCACTGTGCACTTGCGCTATACTGTAGGCAAACACTTTTCCGGCCCTACCAAGTTTTTGGCGCCGCTGCCGGGGATTTGGTAGTAGTGTAGTTGTTTGTTGCTTCTTTGTGCTGATTTTTAGTTTAGACCTGTATATATTAGCTTGCATTCTTATATTTTCAGTTATTGTTATTATAACGTAGCTGAAACGCTTTATATTTCTGCATCTTTGCATCTTTATCTCTCTGTTTAGCAGCATCATTGTCATATATATTAAGTCATCTGTAGTTGTAGCTTAGTTTAAGTTTCACCTTTGATTCTCAGTTTCAATACATGATCTGCATTTAGATAGCTGTAATTTCAAACATGTCATTTGCATAATCTAGTGTTGCTGGGTTAACTGTTAGTTTAAGCTTTCATTCCCTGTAATATATTCATCCTTTCATTTTTGCACCTCATTTCAGTGAAGTATTCAAGTAATCTCATTGTCTGTAAGCGCATTGTTTCACATTAACTGTGTTGTTCTATTACATCTTGTTAGATATTGCATTCAGTAATCATATAGTGTCTTATTCATATCTTGTTAGTAATTTTGTTAGTTTACTTTTGCTTTTCTTTTTACTTTTGGTGTTATACTGTAACTTAGTCGTTAAACTATCTGTTATATATCCTGCATCATTAGTATAATTTAGTATACCTATTTTCATCTCAAGCTTTCCATCTGAGCATGTTTGAATTTATTTGTAATTTCTTCCGAGTTAGGTTAGTTACTTCCGGTATAATAGCATTCTCGTATCTTAGTGTAATCCATCATTATATATTTTGCATTTGGTCATCTTAGTTGCATCTTAGCTAACTTAGAGTTATCATAACATTTGCATCTGTAGGTCAAACATCTGTAGAAGTTAAGAAAATCATTAAATTAGATTTCATTCCCCTGTAATATATCCAAGCATTCTGCATTGTCTTCTATTCATCTTCCATTTGAAGCTTGTTCACACTTTCTGCTCCATTCTCTCCTGTGCAAAATTTTCAATTGAAGATGACTTAGTTTCTCGGTTGATACATCTCGCATAGTTTGCGGTTCTGTCTTCTTTGGTAGTGGTAAAAATTCACTACTTTAGTATTTCTTTGCATGATTTGCACACTTCTATGTACTGAAGTTCTCCTCTGAGTAGCCAGGTACTTGAAATCTCTGCTGTGCAAACCCAAGGAGGAGAAGAAAAAGGCGCAGGACAATTGTGGAAGTGCCTAAACCCGATTTTTATCGGCGGTATCATCTTCTAACCCTGCTGAGTTTAATTTGTGTGTGTGTGATACTCCATGTCTGCATGCTAAACAAGTGCTACTGATTTGCCTCACTGACCTGTGCATTCCTACTTTGCGAACCAGCACATCACCTTGAATCTGTGTGCACGATTTCTGTTGCTAGTTTTTGAATTCCCATAGGCATAATCCTAAGGAAAATGAGCTATAACCTCACTGTGACTGAACAAGCCATCTTTGTATATGCATCTGTGAACCATGCTTGCATGATAAATTAGCTACCCTGCTGAGCAATCATCCCTGAGTCGATTGTAGCTCTCACAAGCATTACCCTGATTGCCTGTTAAACCAGCTGCCTTGCTGAATATTGCTCCATATATGAAATGTTTGCTTGCCACTGTGACACTTGAGAAAATTTTGTAAAACTGAAATGTGTGCTTTTGTGTAACCTGTGCATTGGAAATTGGCTGAACTAGCCATCTTTTTTCACCGTGAAATCTTAGCTTTAATAAAGACTCGTGCCTAACTCCACCCCTATAGTTGTTGAGTTTGAGCTGCAACTTGATAGCCAAGTTAGTCTGCTAGCCCAAGTTGACATCAATCGAGTGAGTTGACACCATCAGCCCCTGTACTACAAAGCATACCTATTCTCGTCAAATAAAGTCATTTGCCACATCCGTATGAATAATACAGTCTTGAATGCTAGGTCATCCGTGTGACCCTGTTGAGCGCAGAGTCGAAGATTTGAGATGTAATCTGCCCTGCAATTTTTCTGCATAAATCTGTGAAGATTAGACATCAACTGACCCTGTTGACTCTGTCACCTGTAAAAATTGAGATCAACCAACACAGTTGACACTATATCTCATATCAAGTGTGCTGTGAGAGTGTGGAATCTTTGCATCTGAATAGTTTGTTGATCTGTTGCCTGACTAAACATTGCTCATTCCCCTGTGATAGTGCTGAATTCAAACCCTGCAACTCTTGGATCCATGCTCATTCCCCTGTGATATTATAGACATATATATTGATTGTTGCTCTGCCTTGGCTAACTTCCATGAGTGCTTGGCTCTGAAATAGTTGATGTGATCACAACACCCCTGATAATATCTGCACATCTGTGCATGATATCTGAAAATTGAGGTCAACTGAACTAGTTGACACCCTGTGGTATATTAAGTCTGTTGTGAAAGTGCTAAAATTGTTCATCTGCTATTGCATCTGTTGCATCTGTGAACCAGTATCTGTAATTTATGTGCAAAGTCATAGTCCTGTGACATTTGAGTATACATTGGTTGACTGAATCTGTTGATTAGTGATAGGTGTCTAAAACACCTAATTTACTATCTTGTAGTTACGCTTTCTTTGCTATTTTTCTTGTGAATTATGTACTTTACGTGTGTTTTTGAGTTATCAGGGGCAATGGAGTCATTATGAGCAAAAGAAGGATCAACCATCTATCCGGAGCATAAAGGACACAAAGATTGATTCACAAACGGGTGAGAATTGGAGTCGGCTAAGAATATGCGTAGCAAGGAAGTGAATAGGCAGTCGGTTCTGTGGAACTGACAAGCCAAATAATCTGTTGGTGGCCCATATCCAAAAGTGGGTGCCTTAAGCAATTTTCATCACTACAAACCTTAACATCGTGTGAAATGATTCTCTTTTGTTTTCAAGCTTCACCTGAGATGTAGAAGAAAGCAGACATTGCTGTTGGTTTTGAGAGATCGACGAGATGTTGATTGAGTTCTTGGTGAAGAAATTGAGAAGAAAATGGATTCAATTTCTTTGTGAAGAGGAATATCTTTGGTGTTGTTTCCGTTCAGTTGGGATCGCTATTGGGTCAAGAAACTGAGATGAACTGAGAAGAAGAAATTGAGTTTGTGTGTATTAGACTTCATCTAGGTCGAGTTGAGGTTCAGAACAACTCGGTTCAGAACCAAGACCAGGCAAAAAGGGGATCGAGATTTACATGAAATTGAAGATGGGTTTGAATCTAATCTTAAAACCGGTGAAATTATCTTTGGTGGTGTTTATAATGACTAAGCAAACAGGAAGATTAGGTTTTCAAGTCGCAAATCGAGATGAATCGAAATGGAGAATGGGTTTTGTAGGAAGCATCTCGTGATGGTCATGGAAGCTAGGGTTTCGTGAATCTGAAGATGAATGAAGGAGATGATATTGAGTCTGTTGTGGCTGCTGAGAAATGGTAGCTAGGGTTGGCTGTGAAGAAGTTGGCAAAGTGAAAAAGTTGAGAAAGCAGCAGAGAATTGCGAGTTGTTGCTAAGAGCTTGTGCAAAGACTGGAAGCCACAGAATGGCTGTGACTGAGACTGAGATTGAGATGATGCAGGCAGAGAATAGCACTGATCTTGTGCTTGCCAAGGATGCTGGTGAGCTAATGAAAGGAAATTGCATTTGTAGGGGTTGTGAATTGCGGTTTTGGTGGCTGAATGGTGGTGCCTGGGCCGAGAAGAATGAGATTGGCTCAAGAATGAGAGAAGCAATGCAATCGTTTGTTAGGTGGTACCATGAAAGGGAGTTACGAGCTGGTGCTGGCTGGGGAGTTTTGCAATGATGGGTTGAAGTCCAAGCTGCTGTTGTTGCTATGGATTTACAGGGAGAGCAGATGTTGCAGGAGGTAATGATGGAAGTGCAGTGTTGCAGTGAAATGAGTATGAGATGGAGTTGAAGCTTAAATGGCAGATGATGTTGCAGGTTGTCAAGGGAATTAACGGGTTATACTTGCGATCAAGTTATCCTAGGACTTTTAATAAATACGAGATTAAAATACCAATTCTAATCATTGATGAAAATACATGTTTGTGAATGATAATATCTCGTGACCAATATCTTCGCCTTATTGATTATTCCAACTATTTGCTTTGCTTTATTTTATTTTTACTTAGTATTTCGTTTAAACAACAAACATCCCCCTTGGTTACTTTAGAAACCGAAAATTGCATAACAACAATTGCCTCTCTTGTGGATACGAACTCTTCCTTACCTTGTGCTTCATTTAAATTTAGTGAGTAAGAAAGTGAAATTATTTTTGACGGATTGACAACCGATCAAATTTTGGCGCCGTTGCCGGGGAGGCATACGGCTTGTTATTAAGTTTTTAGTTTCTTTTTACAATTTCGCTTTTATCTTTGCTTTTCGGTTCTTGTCTTGTTTCTCACTTGTTTTGGAGAATTGTTTTTCAGGTACCTAATCCCGGCTTCTAAAGATTGGAATTATCCAAGGTGCGGGATATCTACTCAAGAGGCACAATACTCCAACCAAGTCAAGACACAACGGAAAATCCGAGTTAGAGGTGGAAGGCGATACTCAAGAAGAAGTAGAAAAAGAGGTTCCAATCGTAGAGGAACCACACGTGGAAGAAGAAGAAGCAATGGGTGATGCAAATCGTTCACTCAAGGACTTAGCTTCTCATAGGCTTGATATACAACATGGGTGTATTCAAACGAACTCTACTTTTGAGATAAAGCAAGGGGTTGCTTAGAGAATTACCAAAGTTCCATGGCATGGTGAATGAAGATCCAAACAAACATCTTATGGACTTCCACACCATTGTCACGGCTATGCTTCCAGCGGATGTTGAGGCGGATGGTGCAATGTTGAAAGTTTTCCGTTTCTCTTTGATGGATAGTGCTAAGGATTGGTTGTTCTATTTACCTTAGGAAGTGTCACTACATGGAATGGGCTGAAGAAACTCTTTTTGGAGAGATATTTTCCCGCATCAAAGGCTACTCAAATTCGGAAAGAAATTTGTGGGATGAAGCAAAATGTGGGAGAATCCTTATATGACTTGTTGGGAACGATACAAGAGATTGGTGGCAAGCTGCCCTCACCACCAATTCGGTGATGCTATGATCATCCAATATTTCTATGAAGGACTCCAATCAAGTGATAGGAATCTCCTCGACGCTGCGGGTGGTGGTGCACTAGTGAACAAGACGGTGGCACAAGCTAGAGAATTGATTGAAAACATGGCAGCGAACTCACAACAATTTCTGAGTCGTGGTTCGGATGTGCTTCTAAGACGAGTGAATGAAGTGAGCGAGGTTGAGGAACTTCGTCAACAAATGGGTAACATGTTCGCAATGATGCAACAAGTTGCAGCCGCGGTTATACCAAGTTCTCCTCAATGTTATGAAGATGAGCAAGCTAATGCGATCTTTCCAAATCAACAAAGACGGTATGATCCCTACTCTAACACTTACAATCCGGGATGGAGAGATCACCCCAATTTTAGCTATGCCAACAAGCAAGGAGCGGTTCAACAACCTACCTTCAACTCTTCAAGTGGATTTCAACCTCAACAACAACAATTCCAGTAGAGACAACAATTTCAAAGCAACCACAAGCACAACAATCAAAGCAAAATCAAGGTTTCGATATTGACTCAAAGCTTCAAACCATGATGCAAGGCATTTATACCATGTTCAAAGAGAGTCAACAAGAAACTAAGAGTGCTATCAAGGAGTTGCAGACACAAATGGGCTCCATGGCTATTGAGTTGAACCAATTGAAGGCACAAAATAGTGGGAAACTCCCTTCTCAACCTATTAACCCAAAAGAGGGTGTCAATGCTATTACATTGAGAAGTGGTACACAACTTGTGCAACCCGAAATTACTGATTCGGGCAAGGTGGACACACCAAAGGAACCTGTTTTGGAGGAGAATAATGAGGATTCTCCCCAAACTTCTGAGGTACCTATTCCTAACTCTAAAACTCCGGTTTCTACTTATGCTCCTCCTTTACCTTTTCCTCGCAGATTTGCAAGTTCTAAGAAGGCGGAACTAGAAAAGGAGATTTTAGACGTTCTAAAAAAGATCCATGTGAACATACCACTCATTGATGCTATCAAGCAAGTTCCAAAGTATGCAAAGGTGTTGAAGGACTTGTGTACCAACAAACAAAGGCTCAAAGGTAATGAAGTGCTTAGTGTGGGGGAGAATGCCTCGGCAATCTTACAACACAAACTCCCTCTTAAGTGCAAGGATCCGGGTAGTTTTGACATTCCCGTCACAATTGGTAACACTACATTTAACAAAGCTATGTTAGATTTAGGTGCATCCGTTAATGTTATGCCTGCGTCAATGTATAATTCACTTGATCTTGGTCCTCTTAAAAAGGCTGAAATTGTATTGCAATTAGCCGATCGCTCTAATGTCTACCCAATGGGTATTGTTGAGGATGTTCTTGTGCAGGTTAATCAACTTGTATTTCCAGCGGACTTTTGTGTGTTAGAGATGGATGAAGGTTCACCGGACTCGTCTCTTCCATTGCTACTTGGGCGTCCCTTCATGAAAACGGCGAAAACCATAATTGATGTGGATAAGGGAACGTTAACCATGGAGTTTGATGGAGAAACAATACGTTTCAACATTTTCGAGACGATGAGATATCCTAGTGATGTCCACTCTTGTTTCTCCATTGATGTTATGGATACATTGGCACAAAAAATGTTTGGATTAAACGGTGATGATGCTTTGGAAACCGTGTTAACTACATCCATGGATAATGGTGTAGAGTGTGGTAATGAAGTCAAGGAAGCCCTTGGTGATCTTAATTCACTACAAGGATGCCCGGAAACTCATAATATCTCTTTTATTTCTTTACCACGCAGTGATGAAAAGCTTGTACCCTCAATTGTTAAATCTCCAAAGTTAGAATTGAAACCTCTTCCCGACCACCTAAAGTACTTGTACTTTGGGTGATAATGAAGAGTTACCTGTGATTGTTTCTAATGAGCTTAATGATTTACAGGAGCAAAAACTTCTAAGGGTGCTAAGGAAGTACAAGACGGCCATAGGATGGACAATTGCCGATATCAAGGGTATAGCCCTCGCCGTTTGTATGCACAAAATTCGTTTGGAGGATGATGCAAAGCCTACTAGGGAAGCGCAACGTCGTTTGAATCCTCCCATGATGGAAGTTGTGAAAAAGGAGATACTCAAGCTTTTGAAAGTGGGTTTTATCTACCCCATATCCGATAGCAAGTGGATAAGCCCGGTACAAGTAGTACCGAAGAAATCAGGTGTGACAGTGGTGGAGAATGATAAGAACGAACTTGTCCCAACTCGTGTGCAAACCGGTTGGAGGGTTTGTATTGATTACAGGAAATTGAATGCCACTACTAGAAAAGATCACTTTCCTTTACCTTTATTGATCAAATGCTTGAACGTTTATTTGGACACTCTTACTATTGCTTTCTTGATGGCTATTCGTGTTATAATCGGATTGTGATAGCACCTAGGAGGACCAAGAGAAAACCACTTTCACTTGTCCTTTCGGTACTTTGCTTATAGAAGGATGCCTTTTGGCTTGTGCAATGCTCCAGCTACTTTTCAAAGGTGTATGGTAAGTATCTTTTCGGAATATGTTGAAAACATAATCGAAGTGTTCATGGATGACTTTAGTGTCTTTGGTGATTCATTTGACCTTTGCTTGAACAATTTGTCTCTAATCCTTGAACGATGTGTTGAAACAAATCTTGTGCTAAATTGGGAGAAGTGCCATTTCATGGTAACTCATGGCATAGTTTTAGGCCATATAATATCTTCTAAAGGCTTGGAAGTTGATAAATCTAAAATAAACCTTATTCGTGCTCTAACCCCTCCCACTACGGTGAGGGAGATACACTCTTTTCTAGGTCATGCAGGTTTCTATAGAAGATTCATCAAGGACTTTTCCAAGATAGCATCACCACTTTGTAACTTATTGCGAAAAGATGTGGTTTTTAACTTTGATGAAAAATGTATGGTGGCATTCAATCGTTTGAAAGAACTTTTGATTTCAGCCCCTATCATTAAACCACCGGATTGGAGTAAGCCTTTTTAGCTCATGTGTGATGCAAGTGACTATGCAGTTGGTGCGGTGCTTGGGCAACGTGTGGGGAAGCTTCCTCATGCTATTTATTATGCTTCTAGATCGTTAAATGAGGCCCAACAAAACTACACAACCACTGAAAAAGAGTTATTAGCTATTGTTTTTGCTTTGGAAAAGTTTCGCTCTTATCTAATTGGTACAAAAGTTGTTGTCTTTTCTGATCATGTAGCGCTTAAGTACTTGCTTACAAAGAAAGAGGCGAAACCGAGGCTCATACGGTGGATTTTACTCTTGCAAGAGTTTGATATTAAAATCAAAGACAAGAAAGGAATTGAGAACATCGTTGTGGATCACTTGAGCCGACTTGCTGTGGACAAGGAGACTATCCCGTTGCGTGAAAGTTTCCCGGATGAGCAACTATTCTCAATTGCTTTTGGAGAACCATGGTATGCCGATATTGTTAATTACTTAGTTTCTAAACAAATCCCAAAGAACTTGTCTCGTCTTGAGAGGACAAACTTAAGAGGTTAGGGAACCAATACATATGGGATGATCCATACTTATGGAAACATGGTAGTGACCAAGTAATACGAAGGTGCGTTCTAGAATCGAATTTAATTCTATCTTGTCTTTTTGTCACTCTTATGCTTGCGAGAGGACATTTTGGGAGTAAGAGAACCGCTCACAAGGTACTTGAAAGTGGTTTTTATTGGCCAACTTTGTTTAAGGATGCGCATATATTTTGTATAACTTGTGATAGGTGTCAAAGAACCGGCAATCTAGGTGCCCGAAATCAAATGCCACAAACTTTTATTCAATTTATTGAAGTTTTTGATGTATGGGGTATTGATTTTATGGGGCCTTTGTCAACTCCCATGGGAATTTTTATATCTTACTTGCGGTTGATTATGTCTCGAAATGGGTGGAAGCTAAAGCCACCCCAACTAATGATTCTAAAGTGGTTTTGATTTTGTGCAAGCTCACATTTTTGCAAGGTTTGGAATTCCAAGAGCCATAATTAGCGATGGGGGTTCTCACTTCAAAAACGAGGATTTTACAAAGCTTGTTGACGAAGTACAATGTGTCGCACAAGATTGCAACACCTTATCATCCCCAAACCAATGGACAAGACGAGGTGTCTTACGGGAGGTGAAATCCATTCTAGAAAAGACGGTGAACCCAACAAGGAAGGATTGGAGCATGCGACTTAATGATGCTTTGTGGGCGTATAGAACCGCATATAAAACACCTATTGGGATGTCTCCTTTTAGGCTTGTGTATGGTAAACCTTGTCACTTACCCGTGGAAATTGAGCATAAGGCGTTTTGGGCTATTAAAAAATGCAACATGGAGATGGATGGGGCTGGAAAGCAAAGGAAGTTACAACTCCAAGAGCTAGAGGAGCTTCGCAATGATGCATTTGAAAGTTCACGCATTTATAAGGAAAAGACGAAAGCATTTCATGATAACATGATTTCTAGGAAACAATTTTGCATTGGGCAGAAAGTGCTTTTGTTTAATTCTCGCTTGCATTTATTTCCGGGTAAATTAAGGTCACGATGGATCGGACCTTTTATTGTTACTAATGTGTTTTCTCATGGTGCAGTGGAAATTCGTAGCATAGCTACAGGGAAAGAACTTAAGGTTAATGGGCACCGGTTGAAACCATATTATGAGAATTTCACTTCCGAAGTGGTGGAAGGAGTTAACTTTGTGGATGTACTCCCTCTGGAGGAGTCGTAGAAAGCAAGGAGATAGTCGGGCTGACGACTTTAAACCAAGCGCTAATTGGGAGGCAACCCAAAGGATGAGTATTTCTTGTCTTGTATTTATTTCTTTTCTTGTTTTTAGTTTTTCTTGTCTTGTTTTTAATTTTTTCTGATTTCTTGTTCGAATTTCCCACCTTGACTTGCTTTGGACGATTCAATTACATTGAGGACAATGTAAAGTTTAAGTGTGGGGGAGTGGTTAAGCATTTGCGTTGTAAATTTTTGAAAATTTTCAACTTTTTCAACTTTTGTGAAAACTAGTGAATAAGAAAACTCCAACTTGTAGTTAGTTTAGAGTCACATAGTATACATATCGCTAAGATTATATCGAGAATCTCATACTAGTGACTGAACTTAGAGATGACAGAGAACATGATCGGGTTTCTTAATTGTATGAGAGTTAAAGTTGGATTTAACCATGCCGGTGGCAAATAAGGTGCAAGATCAAATTCGGTATTAGAGTAGTGGTCCCCTATAGTGGAGACTACCCAAGTTACATAATGTGAGGCACCAACCTTCAATTCTTTGAACCTGTCTAAATTTGTGCCTTTTGAGTGTGTGTCACCGTACGTAAATTCCGGGCAGAATGGTGAGCTGTCCAACTTCCCACCATAGAAGCACTATTTTGATCTCTTGAGTGCTATTTTTATCAACCATGTTGGTGACATCGAATTGCTAACTTACATACCACTTGTGATCTTGTTCGCAGTTAGCACCATCCACCTTATCTCTCTCTACACCAACGGGTCCATAGAAACACCATCATCATCAACAAGAGGAGCATCACAAATTTGAAGGAAAGTTGAAGACGTTCAAGGTTTATAAGCAACAATACAGAAATGGGAAGATTACAGATTTGAGTAAAGCAACAAGACAAGGGGCAGAATTTTTATAAGTTGAAGATTATTGTACAAGAGCGAAAATTATCAAGGATGAGAATTTGAGAAGTCTATGATATCAAGACATATAAGTTGTGAAGAATCAAGCGGTAAAGTACTTACACCATGGCACTGTACTTACATTTTTTATTTTATTTGTATTTTACTTTCTCTTGTCTCAAAAAAAAAAAAGAGACAAGAGAAAATGTTTAGGTTTGTTAATAGTTTTTATTATTTTGTTTTGTATTTGTTTTATGTCTTAAAAAAAAAAAAAAAAAATATTGGGTTTGTATGTTCGTTTTTAGTTTTGTATTCTTTTAATAAAGCCAATGGAAAGAAGGAATATCTATAATGAAGTTTCAAGCGACAAGGAATTTGAGGGAAAGAATCATATTGTCAAGATTCTACGAAGTTCAAGAGTTGAAGACCGAAGACGAAAATGAAGACACCGATAGAAGATCGAAGACGTTTCTATGGATCTCGTGAGAGTGGTGCTAACGCACGCCGAACGGATACAAGGTAAGTAAGCATATTCCCACCTTCGTTAAATGGTTGATTTCCTTTCGAAGAGATCGTCAGAAAAATGAGTTTTCAAAATATTAAAAGATGTGGGTTTTCAAAATATTTCGGAGGGTTTTGCCTTCCTACCATTCAACGTGTCGCAGGATTCTCTCTTCATTCCTACTTGGACACATGTGTGACCCATAAAAAGTTGTTTATTATTGAGCGCAATATCATAAAACCCTTTCTTGTGAGAGGCGTAGTCGAGACTTTTGATCACTCCGAACCCGAATTTATGTCGAGAAGGGATGGTTATCTCTCTCTCGAACTTTTAAGAATGAGATTTTGTTCATTTATGTGTCTAACTTCTTATGACTAGTGTGCGGGAATCTCTATGTCTTCTTAGCGCGTTGGATACTATCATTACGGAGAACTAGTAAGTTGGAAATAGGTTTTGTGGGTATATCTCTAGTAAACCCTCACGAGACTATAACTCGTCCACTAGGGACACCTAGGGGTTTAAAGGCTTGTTATTTATGCTAAAAGTAACCGTAGCCTCGACGACACGGAGTTGTATGTATTCCTTAGAATGAGTTTTGTTTTGTTTGATTTGCTCGAGGACTAGCAAAGTCTAAGTGTGGGGGAATATGATAGGTGTCTAAAACACCTAATTTACTATCTTGTAGTTACGCTTTCTTTGCTATTTTTCTTGTGAATTATGTACTTTACGTGTGTTTTTGAGTTATCAGGGGCAATGGAGTCATTATGAGCAAAAGAAGGATCAACCATCTATCCGGAGCATAAAGGACACAAAGATTGATTCACAAACGGGTGAGAATTGGAGTCGGCTAAGAATATGCGCAGCAAGGAAGTGAATAGGCAGTCGGTTCTGTGGAACTGACAAGCCAAATAATCTGTTGGTGGCCCATATCCAAAAGTGGGTGCTTTAAGAAATTTTCATCACTACAAACCTTAACATCGTGTGAAATGATTCTCTTTTGTTTTCAAGCTTCACCCGAGATGTAGAAGAAAGCAGACACTGCTGTTGGTTTTGAGAGATCAGATCGAGATGTTGACGAGTTCCTGGTGAAGAAATTGAGAAGAAAATGGATTCAATTTGCTGTGAAGAGGAATATGCTGGTGTTGTTTCCGTTCAGTTGGGATCGTTGTTGGGTCAAGAAACTGAGATGAACTGAGAAGAAGAAATTGAGTTTCTGTGTATTAGACTTCATCTAGGTCGAGTTGAGATTCAGAACAACTCGGTTCCTGCATCAAGACCGGTGCAAAAAGGGGATCTGAGATTTACATGAAATTGAAGATGGGTTTGAATCTAATCTTAAAACCAGTGAAATTGTCTTTGGTGGTGGTTATAATGACTAAGCAAACAGGGGAAGATTAGGTTTCCTGAAGCTGCAAATCAGAGATGAATCTGAAATGGAGAATGGGTTTTGTAGGAAGCATCTGTGATGGTCATGGAAGCTAGGGTTTCGTGAATCTGAAAATGAATGAAGGAGATGATATTGAGTCTGTTGTGGCTGCTGAGAAATGGTAGCTAGTGTTGGTAGTGACAGGTTGAGAAAGCAGCAGAGCATTGCAGAGTTGTTGCTAAGAGCTTGTGCAGCACTGGAAGCCACAGAATGGCTGTGACTGAGACTGAGATTGAGATGATGCAGCCAGAGAATAAGCAGACGATCTTGTGCTTGCCAAGGATGCACTGAGCTAATGAAAGGAAATTGCAGGTTTGTAGGGGTTGTGAATTGCGCTTTTGGTGGCTTGAATGGTGGTGCCCGGCTGAGAAGAATGAGATTGGCTCAAGAATGAGAGAAGCAATGCACTGAGCTTTTAGGTGGTACCATGAAAAGGAGTTACAGAGCTGGTGCTGGCCTGGGAGTTTGCAATGATGGGTTGAAGTCCAAGCTGCTGTTGTTGCTATGGATTTACAGGGAGAGCAGATGTTGCAGGAGGTAATGATGGAAGTGCAGTGTTGCAGTGAAATGAGTATGAGATGGAGTTGAAGCTTAAATGGCAGATGATGTTGCAGGTTGTCAAGGGAATTAACGGGTTATACTTGCGATCAAGTTATCCTAGGACTTTTAATAAATACGAGATTAAAATACCAATTCTAATCATTGATGAAAATACATGTTTGTGAATGATAATATCTCGTGACCAATATCTTCGCCTTATTGATTATTCCAACTATTTGCTTTGCTTTATTTTATTTTTACTTTAGTATTTCGCTTAAACAACAAACATCCCCCCTTGGTTACTTTAGAAACTGAAAATTGCATAACAACAATTGCCTCTCTGTGTATACGAACTCTTCCTTACCTTGTGCTTCATTTAAATTTAGTGAGTAAGAAAGTGAAATTATTTTTGACGGATTGACAACCGATCAATTAGCTGTGCTGCACTTGAATGACCATGAATCTCTGAATCTGCCTGTCTATTCTCTAAACTTCATCTGTGGCCTAGCTTGTGCACTTGTTGCTCATTTTTGGTGTTGTATAGTGTATGGCATGTATGTTAGGCTAATGTTGTTTTGTTTTGTGGCCAAATTGATTGCCTGGCATGATAGGATTTTGGGATGGCATTAGGGATGAAAAATCATCACATAGGTCAATTAGAGAGCTTGCTTATGGGCATGCTTCACAATATGAACCCCTCACAGACCATGATGTCAATGATTTTACGGAGTATTATGAACCTTCTCAGGGCCCTGAACTTGAATACACACACCCTAATCATTATGCGCACATGTATCATCAACCGCCATGGGAGGTTGAACAATGCTGTCCTCCAATGAACCCTTGTATGCAGTCGATAATGGAGAATATCAAACTCATAGAGCAAAACAATGCTAGGTTTGAATTACAAGCGTTGCATGATCATCCATATAGCAACATCTCTGAATTCCCCTTCTCTAGTGAACCTCATGTACAACCATGTATTGAATATCCATATGAGACAAGGATACCCACTAGTGAAGACTCTCCTTCCATTGAACAACTTACTATGATTCTTAAAATGAACCTGATTCATTTACAAAATGAAGAATGGAAGGAATTTCATGATAGGATGTTTGTTGTCCCTAATAAAGTAAATTTTGAAAATAGTGTTTCTATTCCTACTCATGCAACTGACACTGAATATGAACCTAATCAAGAGGTAAATGAGTGCTCTAGAAATGCTACAATTTTGAATAGGGAAATGCATTTTTGTTATGATGATGATGATGATGAATATGATATGTTAGAAGAGCATGTGTATGCTGAAAATATGGTGGAACCTTTGGGTTCAGAGACATTAAGCTTCTCTACTGTGAACCTTATGAATGATGCTTCTTCTAATATTCAATCCATACATACATGTGATGCTGAATTGGGGTTTGAACAATTGTTCTGTGAAAGTGAGCATGCTATTCAACTTGCATCTGACCTAGGGATTGCCGAATTGTCTGTTGATACATATGATTCAATGCATGTAGATATAATTGATGTGTCTAATTCTCGGCCTAGGTCACAGTGTGAAGTTTCTTGTGATCTCCCTATGCATGAAACTGAAGTTGTAGATGATGATTATGGACTGAGGCTTGTCGAAATGTTTTGTGAACATGAGCATGTTACAGAGACTTGCGGATGACTTGGGGGATATTGATGTAAGTGATAATGGCACTCTTGATCTCACACATGTGAACAACTTAGACATGCCCAAGTGCCTGCTTATGTCACAATCCTGAGGGTCTTGCACCTAAACCAACTATTCTCGAGAGTTCCTAATCTAGGCCGGAGCTTTGTGCTTCCCAAGTCCTCTTGGACTATTTTGCATCAAAGTATAACACCTTTAAGGAGCCACGGTTGGAATGTGTATATCTTCCTATTCGTAACAAAACTCATTTTGAATTAGACCTTGTGCATGATGTACCTTTAAAAATGCAAGATTTTGTGCTCAAAAACACATCTGTTGACAAGTTTAGGTTTGGGGGAAAATCGTTCACATATGCAATCTTACTTGCACTCTCATGTTATGTTTGTGTAAGGCTGTTGATGTTTATGCATATCTTCTCTTGGGTTGATCCTCAACTCTTTAGATTGTTGATGTATGGTGAATTTTTCTTGTATATAATCCAGTAGGTCTTGTTAAATCTTCTATCTTGAATCGGTTGAGCCTTCTTTTGTATATATTGTGCTAATCCGATATGATCTCCGCTGAGAATGTTGGATTCTAGCCTTGACTAATGAAGATCTAACCTTGCTCTGCCAACATACCGGTAATCTCTTCCATTTTCCCTTATCAGCATAGTTCTCATCATCTGTTGACACATTGAGGACAATGTTTGATTTAGGTTTGGGGGTGCATTTGCATTTGCATATAGAGTTTTTAGTTTTTAGTATTTAAATTCTCAAAAAAAAAAAAAAAAAAAAAAAAAAAAAATCAAAACTCTTTGTAAATACTTGTATAAAAACCTCCAACTTTTAGAGATCTTAGAGTCACTAGCATGCTTCTAGCTATGTTTACATAGAGAGTCTGACCGAAATAACTGAATTTGGAAGTACTGGAGAACACAATCGGGTTTCTTAGTTGATTAGAGTGTTAAAGTTGGATTTAACCATGCCGGAGGGCGAATTAGGTGTTGTATAGATATTCGGTAGTAGAATTGTGATCACCCATAGTGGAGACTACCCATTTTTACATCAAGCGAGGCACCGACCTTCAATTTTTGTGACTTTCTAAAAAATATGTTAGAGTGTGTGTCACCGTACGTCAATTAGGGTAGGAATGGTGAGCTACCCAACTTCGCACCACTTTCAAAGACTATTTTTGATCTCTTGAGTGCTAATTTTGTCAATCATGAGGGTGACGTTTAAAGATGAAAACTCCTTCTTGTAGTTCGATTTGCGAGTTAGCATCACTCTCTCCCTCTCAACAACATCAACAGATCCATAGAAACACATCATCGTCAAGCAAGCGAGCAACATCGTAATATTTGAAGAAAAGTTGAATAGTCCAAGGTTTACATGCAACAATTCAAAGAAAAGAAGATAAGATGAGAATTAGTGAAGTTTATGAAATCAAGACAATACAAGTTGTGGAAAATTGAGTTTTATTGTTTTATTGTTATTTTCATCTCATGTAATATATATATATATATATATATATGTCAAGTTTTTGTGAAATTCAGAAGTTCATCATCAACAGTTGAAGACCGAAGATTGAAGACGTTTCTATGGATGCTGAGAGAGTAGTGGTAATTGCCGATCGGGTGAGAAGGTAAGTGAGTACTCCCATCCTTGCTAATGGTTGATTTCCTTTCTTAGAGATCATCGAAAAAAGATTCTTTTTGTCCACAACTCGTGGAGTCTCCGTAAATTATTTCGGAAGGTTATCCTTCTCACCTTCAACGTGTGCGGGATTTCTCTCTTTATTCCGCCGCACACATGAGAGACTAAAAAAGCGGTCTTTTTGAGTGCAATTATCATAAAACCCTATTGGTGAGGCGAAGTCGAGGCTTGTGATCACTCTCGAACCCGAATTCTTTCATATGGTATGGTTACTTCTCGCTCAACTCTTAAGGATGAGAATGCGTTCTTTGGTAGTTCTAACTTCGTGTTACTAGCATGCGAAACTCTATGTCCTCATAGCTCCTTGGATGCTTGAGACTCTTTTACGTTACGAAGTTGGAGAAGGTTTTGTGGGTACACCTCTGGTAAACCCTCATGAGACTACAACTCGTCCACTAGGGACACCTAGGGGTTTAAAGGCTTAGTGCATACGCTAAATGCATTCGAGAGACCAATGACGGTGGTATAGTTAGGATTTCTTAATTTCGTTTCACTTGAGGACAAGTAAAATTCGGGTTTGGGGGTATTTGATGAGTACCAAATATTGCATATTTCTACATCTTTTATTGGCATTTAACTCATCTTTTGTGCTCGAGAAATCGATATTATCCCAAATTCTCGTATTTTCTCTCGTTTTCAAGAATAAATACTTGTACTAATTAATTTTGTGTTTTTAGGTAGTAAATAAAGCTCGGAGAAATTAAGGAGCCAAAGGAGCGAGAAAATTGGAGACGAGCGTCTATGGAGCAAAGCCACGGCCGCGTGCGCATCGGTTGCAACCCAACAAGTAGCAACCCATTTACAAGACATGGGCTTGAGCAATCCAAGACCCGGCCCATAACCCGGATCCAAGCCTGTCGCATTTGAGCCGTGAGATCCGACCCTTCCGCATCCAACGGTCGCATCAGCCCACGCACCGACTCTCGCTGCTCCCGCTTCACACCGAAGCCACCTACACCTTCACCCATCGACCAAACACGCCCCATCTTCATTTCCATTTTCCTTCCCCCGAAAAAACCAGAGAAACCCCCATACCTCTTCTTCTTCCCCCGACAGTTGCAGAACCACCATCACCATCTCCTTCTCCCAACAACCAAAGCAACAGCAGCCGCCACAGCCACCTTCTCCGCCACTCTAGCTCAAGCTACCTCTTACATAGATTCTCCCAACCCTAGAAGCTAGGTGAGAGATAGTTGGAGCTAGGGTTTCTCCAACAACTCATTAATGGCTACCAGAGCCGAATTTGAAGAGGTAACAAGATTGGGTTCGCATTTATTGTAAGTTTCGAGTGTTAGAGATGATGGGGAGGTATAAATTGAATTGGTCTTCATGTGAGAGAGGGAGTCAATTTTTAGGTTTTTTGATTTGTAATTTATTTTCAATTGTTTTTAGTATTTGCATAATGTTTTAATTCACTCGCTAGGGTATAGAGGATACCATTAATCTTATGTTGAGTTGATTCTTGTTCAAACCCTTGTTCTTGTTGTGCTTCAATGTTATAGGAAAATTGAATTAGCTAATTGAGTTAATTGACCTGTGATTAGATGTACTGTAAGAAGACATCTAATACTAGGGGTGAGTTAGTAAGAGTGGCTAATGCATAATCCCTTGTATCCTTCCCCTGGAAAGAATCAAGAGCACAAGTTGAATAGGTATTGCCTTAGCATAGGATTAGGTGGTGGAATCAACACCCTAGTGTTCTCTAACCTTTTTACAACTGTTTTTTGCAACTTAGAAATACAGTAACAACTCCTTGTCGTATCGACACCCAATCAACTATCACTGTGTCACTTCTCCTAGAAATCAGTTTAGTGAAGCTTGAGATCAACCTTACACACCCCATCTCCCTGAGGATCGACATGTACTTGCCCTGCCTCCAATAGGCACTGTGCACTTGCAGTTACACTGTAGGCAAACACTTTTTTCCAGCCTACCATTGCACAAGTGCGAACTAGGGTGCACGCCACAATTGGTTACCCAGCCTCCCTATTTAGAGGTTTTAATTTTTATTGCCCCCTATTGAGGTCTTACTTTGAGGTCTTGTTTTTTCCTCGCTCTCTTTTTGTATATTAAAAATACGCATTGTGGAAGAAATAAAATTTTTCTTTTAATAATTGTTGCTCATACACATCTGATTTTTATTTTTCTTCTTTATTCGTACACATATAAATATCCTACTAGTACTTAATAATGTACTCGATGCTTTACCCCTTTTGTCCCTTCACTCAATTCGCATGTGTGTAATATCTTAACCATAATACTGCTTCAGATACTTCTTGTTGTAAAGTCTACTCTCCATTTTCTCCATATTTCTTCCATCTCTTTCCATTAGCTGGTACATCCCATCACCAACATATTTCTTTACCACATATGGTCCAGCCCATATTATTTTTCCTTTCTTCATTCTTCCTTGTTTTTGGTAAGGTGGTACTTCGCTCATGACTAACTCTCCTGGTTGAAAGTTTTCCCTTTTAGAATGCTTCGCATATTTAAGCCCTTTTGTTCCTTCAACTCCCTTTTGAGTTAGATCACTGCTACTCCCTTCTTCCTGTGAGCATTTTCCACTCTTATCATCTTTTCCTTCTTTTGTTATGAAATGAACCATCAATCTTTCGCACCTCTTGCTCTCTTCTACATATTTTTTCCAGACGTTTCTTCTTTTTATCGCACGCGCTTCGCTTTTCTCCACATCGATTTCATTACATGTCTTTGCTTCGTTTGCGTCTCCTCTGATGATTCCAATACCTTGGGGTAATGGGAACTTAATGTACTGATGATATGTTGATGTTACACCCAGGATGATATGTAACCACGGCCTTCCAATCAATGCATTGTATGGAGATTCGACATCTACAACACAAAATGTTATTTCTGTAGAGATTGTCTTGAGAGGGATTCGCATAGTGATCTCTCCTTTTGGCTTGTTGGAAGTTCCATTGAAATCGTATATTTTGTAGGTTGACGGAATCAAATCTTCATCCTTTCCCCCATTGTCCTATATGTATGATAGAATAGAATATCCACCGAACTCCCCGAGTCAATTAGTATCCTATTTATCGCCCATGTGACGTCCTCCTCATCTTCTCCTTTGTCCAATTTTTCTTTTAGTATTATCTCCAGCTTGACCACTAATGGACTCTCATGAAGTTCGCCTCCTCCTGGTACTTCATCTGCGATAAATGTTATTGGCTGCGTCTGCCATTCCTTGAGATTTGGTATCTTTGCTAAATTCAGTATTTCTTTTCCTTCACCATCTCTTGAATATACTCGACTCAACACATTGTCGTGGAAGTCTACTATGCTTTTGAGCGAGTTTATTATTGAATTGCATTGTAGATTTTTGGCATTATTTTTGGCATTCGCTCCTACTTCTATTAAAAAGGTGTTTTTGCCTTTATCTACTCCTGACAATTGCCCTCATGTTGTTGGTTGCGCTGGTGGTGGTGGAGGTAGTGGCGTAGCTAGGAAGTGATTAAGCTTTCCTTGTCGAATCAGTCTTAATATTATTCTTTGAATATTCTTGCAGTTATTTGTTATGTGGCCGTGGAAACGATGATAAGCACAAAACTCTTTACTTCTTCTTCCCGATGGTGGTTCTTGTTCAAGATTAGGTGGTGGTGTTATCTCCTCCATTGATATAACAGCTTCCCAAACTTTTTCCACTGTTATGTTAAGGGGTGGCATCCTGACCTCTTCAGGGACTCTGTAGTTCGCACCCTGATTGTAATACCTCTTATTCCCTCCATATCCGTCTCCGTGATAATCATATCTTGCCACTTTGTTGTTCCCTCTATGGTTGTTGTATTGCATCTCTCTGTATTCTTGCTCGTACATTTCTTGGTCTCTGCTACTCATAGCAACCTGCCTTTGTTGACCTTCTACGATTAATTTTTCTTTGCTTCCATGCGAAGTACTCGCAATGGCATTTGCCATTCTTGGTAATAGACTTGCATTCCATGTATTTTCTCTCGATACTGCGATCGGGTAAGACTCCATATCTCTCTGCTTTTCTTCGAGCGCGATATACTCCTCTTGGTACTCGCGTAGCTCAGCCATTGTTATTCTGTCTTTCATTCTAAAGATCTGTGTAAATAACAAGTCAGTTGGTAACAACGCATTAATGAAGGCCAAGATGAGATTTCTTTCATCCACTCATCCTGCCATTTCACTACTCATTGTCCTCCATCTGTTGGTTATATCTCGCAGGCTCTCGTTCGTTCTCCTTCGCAGACAGAATGCTTTTTCAATTCCTGGTCTTAGCATACTACTGCTGATGTATTGCCCCAAGAACAGATTCCGTAAGTGCTCGAATGATGTTATTGTTCCCACTGGCAACCCATCGAACTACTTCAAGGCTTCTCCTGCGAGACTGGCTGGAAAAAATGTGCATAAGACTGCCTCATTATCCTCATATTGTAACAAAGCTAAGCTATATGTTTTTATATGTTGAATCGTGCATGTTGATCCATCAAAGATGCTAGGAAACGTGGGTAGTGCACATTTTCTTGGTATTGTTACCGATTGTATTCTCCGTGCGAAGGGTGTCCTTGCTGCTTCTTCTATTGCATCATCTAGCTGTCTTCTTCCTCCATCTTTCCCTTTAGTTACTAACTCTCTTAACTCCGCTATTTCTCTTAAAATTTCAGCGTTTGGGAATATGTCTGCTTCTTGTTATTTCCTTGATCTTCTCAGCCGGGCTTGCCCCATTCTGTTTTCATGTCTGCTTTGTCGTATGGCTTATTCTAGTTGTTGTCGCTCTTCATCGTCTCTTCTTTCTCTTCGTCTTTCTCTTTCATTTCTCGCATGCTCTTGTGCTGCTCTATCTCTCTCATTCTGTTGTCTCAGCATCTCTCTCCCATTAAGTATCATCCTTGCTTGTTCTTCATCATTCTCTCGCTGCTCGTCATCCTGCGTGCTGTTGTATTCTGCGATTCGCTCCAGTATATCATCTCTACGACGTCCTCGCCTGGGTTCATCTTCACCCACTTGAATATATCTATCATCTATGCGATCTCCTTCGCGTTCCTCCTGCGGGTTTTCGTCCACCTGAAAAAGTGTTATCCATAAGTTGTCCTTGTGTATTACCCCCGCGCTCAGATCTATTCCTCCTAGTGGTACTCCTGCTTGTCCTTGATCTCGAACTCGCACGTGTTGTTCTGGATCTTGACTATGACCTTTGCTCTTGTAATCTCTGATTTTCCTCTCTTAGTTCATCATTTTGTCGTGTAAAATTCGCGCGTAGTTCTGCTTCTCTTCTTCTTTCCTCTTCCACTCGCTGCCTTAATTCTCCGATGGTCATGTTGTCTTCAATTTCTCCTACAACTCCTTCTTCATGTGTCCTTTCTTCATTTTCCTCGGCTGTATCTGAATCTGTAGTATGGACACTTACTGCATCGTAATTTCTTTGATCGTCCTCCCTTGTTCCTGCTGGATCTGAGATCTGATCGGCTGAGACCTGTTGTTTCTCTTTCCCATTCTTGATGTCTCTGGCGATTTCACCTCTTCTTCTACCCGCAATTCTTCGACTCCTCCTAACTGGTGTTTCGTTTTCTCCTGCAGATACTTGCCTCACCATTTTGTATTCTTGAAGTAACACTTGTGCAAGCTTATGAAAACTAAAACTAAAACTCGTTCAAACTAAAACTTCTTTTCTTAATGAAAACTGTATTTTGAAAAAGGGAATTTCAATGTTGAAATTTCAAGAAAACAATTGAAATCTTTTACGAAACAAGAACAATAATAAATTTTTCAAAAACAAGATCAACTTAAAATTTTCACAAACAGTTATAATCCCCTTCCCAAACTGTATTCTAGCGCCAAAATGTAGTAGTAGAATATCCTACTACTACACCCCTTGAACAATCTATATACTCCTCCGTCCCACTATTAGATGACCTATTTGGTTTAAGTTCTTGTCCCACTATTAGTTGACCTATCTCATTAAACAAGAGGATATTTCTAAAATTATCCTTTTGGTTGATTATCGTTATTATAAGAAATATGTATAATTTGATATTCATGTTTATATTCGTTACGTAGGCGTTTTAAAATGATTTTCAAGGATACAAAGTTTACAAAAATCTATGATATAGTTTGAGAGATAAATAATTTCTAAATTTACAAGTTATTATCCATAAGGGTATAGTTGTAAAAAAAAAACATAAAAACAGTCATTTCATTCATTGCCTTAAAAATTGTGCAAACTTCAACTAGGTCATCTAATAGTGGGACGGAGGGAGTAGTAAATTATGAAATCATTGTGAAGAACACTTAAAAGAGATTTTTATTACCTATAGAAATCAATACAAAGAAGATGAAACCCTAACTTGGGAAGTAAATAACTTTTTCTTTCCTAAAGTTTTATCTCAACTCTCCTAAAGATCTCTCCCCTCACCACAGGGGTGACTGGTCATATATATAGGGATTTTACATAGTGGAGGACAGCTAATTAAGCCCCTATTTTCGGATCTACCGTGCGATGTCTTCGGGCGTTTACATTGTGTTTTCTCGCGCGTGCTATTAGTCTTCGCACAACTCTCACACTTTACTGATGACTTTGTGACGTCACTTATTCCGTCATTTGAGATATGCTACGTGCGAATCCTCTTCGATCCTTAGTAATTCAGCCGCTTCGCGTGGTTTATCGGTTGTGCGATATTTAATCCCTACAAAAATATTAGGCGGAACCGGTGTCATTATGGCACGACCAGTTTTCAGAAATGGACGGGAGTAGATAAACACACAATGTTACCACTTGTACTAAACATCTCTATTTGCGTCACAGGTTTGGTTGGTTTTACTAGAGACTGCTTGACGAGATCCAATTATTATTGGAGAGGATGTTAGCATTTTGTATATGTTTAGTGCGTATTGGAAAACAACCGACTGTTTCTGCATTTTATTTTGTTTAGAGTCTGATGGGGATGGTTGGTAGAACATCATCTCTCACTCCTCACTGGACACGAAACGAATCTTAAGCCTCTTGAAGTCTTGATACACCTCTTGCGTATTGAATCGATGTTGCTGTTGAGCATTGTAGCACAGTGGTAAAAGTTATTGTATTATGACACCAATAATAACCGGGCTTTAAAGTTTGTAAAAAATATACATAATTGCACTAATTTTGCACCCGCAAAACGGATCTGGTTACACTTATTCACGAATGTGACAGCCGTGAGCGGCGTGATGCTCGTGGATCCACAAAGTACGTCATCAAAACCATGTCCATCTTATGAACGGTCAGAAGATAAAAAAAAACTAAGAAAAACCCGCCAAAAGTACTGATAGCTGGTAGATAAGATGACAGTTGCCTCCATGCGCTCTACTTAAACAGCTGCCACGTTAACTGACCCCAGACAGAGCGACACGTGTTTGTTGACTATTTGTTTCTTGACTCTTTGACTCACAATGTTGCACACCTTTGACTTTCTCTTTCTATCATTTTTAACGGAAAAAGTACAAAACGTTAAAAACTTCGGTTTCTCAAAGTTCAAACCGTCACACTTTTAACCAGAGCTTTTCGAAAAAGTTCTTTCTTCTCCTCATCTGCCAGTCAGTCACAACTATCAAAATAGCTTCATCGGTCACCATCGGTTACAGTATTATGCTTTAGAATTTCGATTCTAGAGATTGAAACACCAATTATTGATTCATTTGTGAATTTGGAAAATGTCTTTTGAGTAAAAATTTCAGAAAAAGCAGAGACTTTCTTTGGTTTTCTCATGTTTGTGCAAATTCTTAGCATCCTCTTAGCAGGTATGGACTATGATTACTAACGGAGTACTTTTTTATGGTTTTGATTTTTGGTTTCTGGGTCTATTACATGCCCTTCAATTTTGTTGGTTTTGTTGGAGTAATATTTGATCATTTGATTTTTGTAAGTTGATTTGTTCTTGGGTATTAGGGCAATTGATAAGCTTAAAGTTTGATATGCTATAAAAAAAAATATGAAAATGATAGAAATTTATGTTATTCATTGTTTGATTTTCTTTATATTGTAGAACTGGAACAATCGAGACCTAGATTAAGAGGAAGAAGAAGAAATTAGGGTATCTTTGTACTGTATGTGGAGCTATTAAACTCTGGGAAAGATTTATTTGGGTTAGAGATGGCTTCAGCTAGTAATGAAAAAGGCATAGAGGAAGAGGGAGAGGAAATAGAATTAGAGTCAGGGTCGACCTCTAAAGGCAAGACTAAAAGTCCTCTTCGCATTTCTACATCTCAAAAGAGGTTGCTGGCTCAGGAAAAAAGTCGTAAAGTATTTCCTAGTATGGGATTTCAGAAACTTAGTTCAGCTTTGTCAGGTTTAGGTTCCCCATCAGCTAAATTCCAGTGTTTCGCTGAGGGGCGAGATGATGTTTCACGGTCAGTTCCTTCATCTCCAAACCAAGGTATCCGAGAACGTTTCACAGTCCCGTTTGTTCGAAAGATAAATTGGCACTCTCTAAAGAAAGTGTTTGTCGAATGGATCAAAGATCCGTTGAACATGGCGCTTCTTGTATGGATTGTTGTTGTTGCTGTATCAGGTGCCATCCTGTTCATGGTCATGACAGGTATGTTAAACCATGTCATAACTAAAAAATATCAGAGAGACACATGGTTTGAAGTTAATAATCAAATTCTCAATGCTCTTTTTACTCTTATGTGCTTGTACCAACATCCCAAACGAATGTATCACCTCATACTCTTGCTTAGATGGTCACCTAAGGATATTGCTACCCTGAGAAAGGTTTACTGCAAAGATGGAGCTCGTAAGCCTCATGAGTGGGGACACATGATGGTAGTTGTTGCTCTACTTCACATAAACTGTTTTGCTCAGTATGCATTATGTGGTTTAAACTTAGGTTACAAGAGAGCTGAACGACCACCAATAGGAGTCGCCGTCTGCATCTCAGTTGCAATTGGAGCACCAGCAGTTGCCGGTGTGTACACCATTCTCAGTCCTTTAGGAAAGGAGTATGATGACTCTGACACGGATCAGGAAGCTCAAAGTCAAATTGTTGTTAGTGTTCATAGTACACCAAGTCCTTTACGAGCGAGTCGATTTGCGAAAAAGTATTTATTTGCATCAAAAGATGATGCAAGGGTCATTGAAAGCTCGCCCAGATGGAGTGGCGGGTTACTTGATTTGTGGGATGATATATCTCTGGCTTATCTCTCATTTTTCTGCAGTTTCTGTGTTTTCGGATGGAATATGGAAAGACTTGGATTTGGGAACATGTATGTTCACATTGCTACTTTTCTTCTCTTCTGCCTCGCTCCATTTTGGATATTTAACCTTGCTGCGATCAATATTGATAACGAAACTGTTAGAGGTGCATTGGGTGTGACGGGCATCATTCTTTGTATATTTGGTTTACTCTATGGAGGTTTTTGGAGGATTCAAATGAGAAAAAGGTATAACTTGCCAGCTAGTTATTTCTGCTGTGGTAACCCTGAAGTGACTGACTGTTTACAATGGCTTTGCTGCTGTTCATGTTCTCTTGCTCAGGAGGTGAGAACTGTGGATTTCTATGAAATTGTGGAAGATAAATATTACGGTAGACCAGTGGGCGAGAATGATATGCCTATGTTGTCTCCTTTGCCGAGAGAAGATGGATCAGTTCAGTTTAGGTCATTCCCAAGTTCTCCTCCACTCTATGGAATTCCAAGTACTTCTAAGAATCACATACCAAATGCTTCGAGTCCTCAGAATCCTTTTATGAAAGGGTACCATAATCCAGATACATCATCTTCTGTGGTGAAGGAAGAGTCCTCTTCTGGAGCATACAATGGTACAACTATGGTAGCACCACCTGTTCACTCATCAATAAAGAGAGAAGATATCTAATTAATTTTCAGCACTTGGTTTCTGCATCCAAGGACCATGGCTAGAGTTCTTTGTTATGTAAGTATATTTCTCTGATTTTTCCTATGGCATTTCAGATGCAGATTTTTTCCCGTTCTTATGGTTGTAAGATTCTTTACCAAACAGTTAGTCCTTTATACACAGAATATTTGTTTCCCTTATCATGCCTCAAGATGGCGAAGGTAGTATCAACACCCATTCCCTCAGTTCTAGCTAGGCAAAAAAATGATGTTATAGAAAGACTGCATCCGCGTAAACGTATATATAAAGTTGTACAGAAATTTATTCCTATTTACATTGTGAATTTTAGTTTATGATCTATTCAGTTAATTCTTAGATTTATTCATAGAATTTTGTTAATGATGTCTGTTCACAGTTTTTGTGATGAAAGCATGCTGCAGCGCTGATGAGGATGCAACTTTGAAAGTTGAACTTAACACCATGTTCCAATTTTAGCAATATTAGTAACGGATACAAGACATTTTAGTGGAGACTGAAGGGAGAACTGGCTTGAAGGTTCTGGAGATTGATTTTTTTTTTTATAATTAAAAAATAGATAGCAATTGATCTTCGAGATCTTATAGAGATAACCCTTGTAGGTGAGTAGTTAGAATGAATAACAAAGGTTTGTATATACTGCCAAACAAGGATCAAAGGTAGGATGATCTCTGGAGTAGATTATACGATGTAAAACTGCCATTGCCTCTTTTTGTTTCGATAAATTTAAAGCATCAAGATTGAGATGCTTGAAATGAACGCCTAATCCTTGAGCTGTTGCGAGTGAGTCGTTTCCAAAGATGGTGTTATTAGCCTATTTGTTATGGTGGCTTTTTGAATTACAGGTCTATTTGTTATGTACAGAAATTTCTGCTTATTGGATTACAGGTCTATCCTGATTCCTGTGTGAATAATAAGTACATGCTTGTGGTGATTTTTAGGGTCATGGGTCTATGCATATTTGTCGCAGGAATCTACATTTCTGTCCACTTGCAAGTATGAAATAGATATGGCCATACTTGTGTTAAACATACCGAGCATCTGAATGTGATCTCTCATATGAAATATATGATTCAGAAATTATATTTTCTGCTGAGATGCTTTGAGAACTAGTTATGTAGTTAGTCTGCTACGTACTGCTGTATGGGACTCAAAAACATCCATGCCACCCCATAAAACTGACAAACCAGGGCTGTTTGTTTTGTTCTGAAAACATGAGTGAAGGACCAGCATGGGTGGAAAACACATGAGTGTAGGGCATTACTGGTGAGCATTGTATCCAAAAGATTCTTTTGACCCAATGAATCAATAAATGTGCAAATGAACCCAATTATTTATTCGAATCGTCGGTTGAGTAGGTTGTGTGGGTGAACAATGTACAGCATGTATGTCCTGTACCCGACTAACCGAGGAAGCTAGCAAGTTCTTAATTGATTTAATAACAGCAGCTATAAGCGAGTTGTTTGTTCTGAAAATGATCTCCAATATAATGGTATTCTGCGAAAACACGAAAGCAGTGTGCTGTGAATCCCAAATTTATTACACTAAACAACGGGAGACAAATGGAGTCCAAAGATATTTTTGTTACGGAATCAGAATGGAATGTGTGGATATTCCACTCTCCATGCTTATGAACATGACATGTGCGGATAACTGGATATGAGTGCCATGCCGACTTTCTCGGCAATGTCAACACGTGGAATTTGCAGAATCAGCAAGGCGTAGGTGGCAGTTGACTAGGATACCACTTTGAAACATCAGCACGGACAAAATTTGAGGTAACAGTCCTTCTCTACGGACCGAAAAAACCAAACCAGGTAAAAACCGCCTCTCACATTTTTTATTTTTTTGTGGGTTCTAGTGGGACCAACCCTTCGGGAGACGTGCGGGGATGAATTTGTGTGTGATGGTTTTCACCTGATTTTTTCATCTCGGGACTTTTCGTTGAGGTAATGATATTTCCAATTTGCCGTACTGCTGCTAATAAACTCAGCGGATCCCACAGACACAGTGAAGGGATTCAATTGGAAGCAGTCCCAAATCTTCGGATAATGCCTGACCTGACGTATTAACAAGAAAACCACCAACATTCCTGTTTTTGATACTTGTGTTAACGATAATCATATTAAATCTCTTATATTAACACGCGAATTGTCTCTTGCAGTTTGTATGAAACACGTTAAGTTCTCTAATTAAGAATGAGTTAGGAAGTTCGTCGTATTAAGTAACTTTAAAATGTTAGATAAGGGAATGGGGTTATTGAAGTTTAGATGAATGTGATGCGACTCATATGATCTAGAATCAGATGCTCGTCCCCGCCTCAGCTTTTTCCATTGTCGTATACAACACTACATGGTATTCTCATTTCAAATATTACTTTCTATAATAACTACTTAATCACCTTTCATAATAAAAATCAAAAGTAGTTACCCACCTTTCTTTTTCAATCTTGGTAAAGGGGCGGCATGAAATGGTAGAGGGGCGGCACCAAAAAGGTCATTACAAGTAATTTTCAAGTGTCCCTTATCAAATAGAATCTGGAAATGACTAATTAGCCCTTATTGTTGATAATCAAGATTAGTAATGATAATCAAGATTAGTGTTGATAATCAAGATTAGTAATGATAATTAATTTTCACTTATCATATGATTCATAACTCTAAAATAGGTTATTAAAAAAAAAATTAGAGAAGAAAAAGAAACTTTTGTGATATTTGTGAAGGTCAATCTCAACCAATTGAAAAAATTAACCAACAAAGTGAAGAACCCAAAGATTGAAAATGACTAGGTATACTTCTAAAGTACGTAACAAATCAAATTTTTTAAAATTTCGAGAAGAACATACGGTTGGAATTGAGCTCGTTACAACCGTAACTATATATTACGGTTCGTAATGTATCAATTACTAATCAGATCGGTTCAATTTTGGGAAAACCCAAAATTTCTAAGAACATACGGTTGAATGGAGCTCGTTACCAACCGTAACTACATGTTGGGAAAACCCGAGAAAAAAACCGAGCACGGTTGGTATAATTTGTTCCCTTACGAACCGTAGGGAACTTACGGTTCGTAACTTGGGTAAACAATACCAACCGTAGAAGAATCAAAAAGTGGCCCTTCAAACTAACAAGTAGGTGGACATTTAGTTTCAACCAAACTTTAGGCATACCATTTCTCTTCTTGACACCGTTGCCTGTATCTTGATATCGTGTCATGAGACTAGGAATACCATTTTCAAATGAGTCTGTGTATGGAGCTAAGTTCACTACGGTTGGTAACTAATGATTATAAACCAACCGTAACTAACCTACGGTTGGTAACTAATGAATCGAAACCAACCGTAACTAACCTACGGTTGGTAAGTCATCTTAACTTTTGAACCGTACATAACTATTTGATAAGTTGTTAACATTCAGGATGATTTACGGTTGGTTAGTTTAATTGAGTTTCAAACCGTAACTCAATTACGGTTGATAAATATGATGCAAATGAAAACCGTAACTGAACATATTCTCAAAACTAAGAACTTACGGTTGGTATTTGAGTTATTACCAACCGTAACTAGCATAAACCAGTAAATTTCAATTTCAATTTTCATTCAAAACCCTAATTTTTAATACAAAATTAACTTAAATCCAACACGATAAACTAAACCCTAACTGGGTTTTTCCAAACATTTTTCAAATCCCCGATTAATCGAAGACGATGACATTTTCGGTTTTAATGGAGGTTAGTGTTGATGGAGGAGAAGAGAAGATGAAGAAAAAGATGAAAAAAAAACTGATTTGATTTTGGTTAATTAAAAAAAATTGATTTAATTTTGGTTAATTTAAGGTGAATGGGTAATCTAGTCAATCTACACGCCTATAGGACACCCCCTAACCAATAAGAGGGACATTGCTATCACACTTGCCGCCCCTCTACCAATTCATGCCGCCCCTTTACCAAGATTGTTCTTTTTTCTTTCGACTCAAGAGGAAAATTATTACCGACCTTTGTTTTCTCTCAATGTTAGGATGGTCTCTTCTTGTGTCTATATTATGCTGCCACAGACAGCTGAAAAACCTGTGAGGATGAGACTTCGGGCTTGAATTTTCTAATTGGTCGGATAATCTTAAACAAAACGTATAGTTGTCTTAACATTCGAACGTGTTTGTATGTTCAGTTCGATTAGGCATAGTCCTATGGGCTAGATATCTAGCTGCTAGATTGGCCATCCACGTCAGCTTGGGCAACCTACTAACCCCTATGGCATGACGAATCTAGCAGCGAAACGCTGAACAGTACACCGTCTAACGCCGAATAGTACAGTGTCCAGATGAACGCCGAACCGAACGGCGTTTGACTTGGTCAGCTAGGTTGACAACACTGAACTGATCAGCGTCCAACGCCGCTCTATTCAGCGTCCAAAAAAAAAAGATATCTCCACGGAAGATCGACCTTCTTCCCCATTTTCACTTCTCACTCATCTTTCCCCCATTTCTCCCGAAAATGCATGTCCAACTTCACGAGTTCTAGAATTTTTTTTGCAAATTCCTTCCGTGGGTTTATTCTACTTCGTATTTGTGATCGATTGAAGGTGGTTTGGTACGATTCCATCCACGAAATCATTCCAAGTAAGAAATTTAAGTTTTAAGTTTAAAGTTTTATGATTTTTGATTTTTGGTGCGATTTCATTCAAATTGATGATTGATATTTCGTATTTAGATGATGTAGATGATATGTGTATGGTTTATTTTTATTATTTGTGATGAATTTTTCTTTTTGGGGATTTAATTTGATTATTTGTGATGAACAAAAAATAAATTTTGATTTTTGTGATGAAAATGATAATTCGTATGATGTTTGTAGGTAAATTTGCATGATAATTTGATCATTTGTATGATGAAAATGAATGATAAAGAATTATTTTTGATTAGTTTGTGATGAAAATTTGATAATTTAGTTTGTATGATTAAAATGAATGATAATGATGAATTAGTTTGTATGGATGAAAATGAATGATAATGATATTTTTTCCATTTTTGTTATTGATTGTAGTACAAGTATGGATGAAATGCTAGATGGGTTGGATATAGTTTCATCATGGAAATGTGATGGACATGTATGTCACGATGTTATATACATACTAAATTCGACTAAATTCTCTAATTTATATATATACTTGTAGGAAGATTGCTTTAGGTTTATGGAACAATCATGTTCATACCAGCTTGGATCTCGTCAAGCCGCATGGGACGAGTCGTACAAATTGGTTACAACTTCATGTTCCTCATCTGGCAGATCTACATCTTCTTCCGTACCATCTATCCATGCTCCAAACAATCCAAATGAAGCTTTTACATCATAAACCTCACATTAGGTGGTTCATATGAATGGGCTACGGGTCAAGGATTTTACACTCCTAGGGTCGAAGATGGAGCTACTACATCACAACAAGGAAATGCACAATATCAACAAGGAGGAAATGAATTTACCGATGCGTTGTTGGGGGGAAGCGAGCCTAACATTGTTTATGATACCCAGTTCGGCGTTAAGACGCCGAACCAAACGGCGCTTTGGAATCTCAGCCATCAGATCAAGATGACCGTTCCATTTTCAACGACTCAGATTAAATAGCCGTTTAAAACCACAACAACTATTTTTTCAAGCTTCCCTATAAATAGAGAACTACTTCTCCTTCATCCCTCACACCAAAACCAATTGATTATCTTCTTCATTGGTTTTCTTCCTCTTCTTCACATAGTTTTGTTCATACAAAATTATGGCACACTTTAGTACAATAGAAGAAGAGGCACTAATTTATGGTTGGGTCATAGCAAGCAACGATCCAATTCATGGAAAAGATAAAAAAAGGTGCAATATTTTGGAGTAAGATTATTGAAGAGTACAATAAAAGAAAAGGTCCCAATGGTGTCGAAAGAGAAAAAAAAGAATTGCGAACAAAGTGCAACACAATAAGAACCGAAGTGAGGAAATATATTTCATTTGTTAGGCCCTACTTCCGAAACAAACCTACGGGGATGACCGAGGCGGATTATGTAAGTACCTTAATTTTTCTTAATGTTTTCTTTCTTCCATTTTGTTCTCTTTCTTTCTTTATCTAAATCTTTCCTTTTATTTTTTCCCCAGTATCATCGTGGAAAACAGAATTATGAAGCATCGACTGGAAAACTTTGGAGGTACGAATCGGTTTTCCAGATCCTGAAGACTTATCAACCCGATTACAACCCGGCGGTGAATAATGATGATGGAGTCGGCACTTCCACTCAACCTAGTCAACAAACTCAAGCTACTCAAGAAAATGAAGATGATAATATGGATGAAGATTTGCAAAATATGGCAAGGTTTGGTAGCACTTCATCTACTCATAATTCTGAAACCTCGGACATATCAAAGAGAAGACGCTATTTCGAACAAACCGATGATGTTAGAAGTGAAGGTAGAGATCAAGCAAAGAAAAAGGCTCGTGAGGCTAAAGCATCGCAAAAATAAGATGAAAAAATGGATAAACTCATCGAACTTCTTGAAAACACACAAGCACAAAGAGAGGCCAAATATGAAAAAGAGGAAGAGTATCTAAGGAAGAACATGGAAAGCTCTTCAATCTTGGCACAAACGCAACAAAGAGAATCGGAAATGAAGATCCTACGACAACCCTTGGATGAATTACAAGAATGTGAGAGACCCATCTACAAAATATGGAAGAAGATTTTAGCCCGTTATGGTTTGGACCTTATCCCCTAAACTAAAGTGATATGAGATTTTAAGTTACTTAGAAGTAGGATTTCAATTTCAATGTAGTTTTTTATGTTTTAAGTTATTTAGAAGTAGGATTTCAATTTCAATGTACTTTTTAGTTTCTTCAAAAAACATTGTAACTTTGTTATGCATTGTAATGGAAGATTACAAATTCTCAAACGGCTACATTTACTTTGATAAATTTCCAAATTTTGAAACAAAATACGATTGAAATAAATTGCCAAACATGTAGAAATGGAATTCTGGAAAAAATAGCCGTTTGTAAAAAAAAAAAGGGTCAAGCGCTGGATGGAGCAGCGGTAGAGTTGAACGCCGAATGGAACAACGTCCAGCCTAGCGCCTAACCATTCGGCGTTATTCTCTGGAATATTCGCATAACGCCTAACCATTCAGTGTTTGTGTCATTTTTTGAGCGCCGCACTATTCAGCGTTTCAATCTCACTGATAGTGGGACTGCGAGCAAATGCTAGGAGAGAGAAGTAGCCAGATTGAGTGTTAACTTTTTCCCACATTTTTTTCATGATTTGCAACACTTTTTGGGCAATCTAGCAGTCCAATCTAGTCCATAGGACTAAGCCTTAGTTAATTACAGATTCAAATATCTTAGCAATTGAATATATATTGCCACCATGTCATTAAATCTTAAAAAATGGTATGTGCTTCATTTTGCAGCCTGCGTTGTTAGTTTTTAGGATTTTTATTACAGATTTATACAGGTTCTGGATGGATAAGAATTAGTAAGTTATGCTTCATTAAAAAAAAAAAAAAAACGAGTGATTAGGTCCTATTTCCATGAGCATAACCCTTTGGTGGGACAACTGTATACCAATTTTTTATCTTTTGTTTTGTATGCCAAATTGAGTTGCTTTTTCAAAAGGAAAAGCTAAAATAAGCTTAATTAATTAAGGTAGTGCTTATGACACTTTATAACTAATCAACTTTTAGAAAATTGAAACTAGTTTTGTACCTTAATGAGTTTGTTGGTATGTTGTGAACTGACCAGTGACTATATACAATGGGGAAAAAGAGATTGTCCACTACATTTTGTCTAAGTTTGAGAATGACTCATCTTTTAATCAAATTGTATGCCCATGCAAGTCTATTTGATTTTGAATCATGTAGTAATTGATTAACGTTTTTAGAGCATAAAACAAGTAATTGATATGTGTGTGGTCATATACTTTTATTTTTTTGCAACAGTTTTCTATTTACTGGTCAGTCCACATCAATATTTTTATATGTAATTGTACCAGGACCGTTAATACTAGCCTCAGTGTAACCTCGGATCAAATCGTGGCTCATTTTTAATGTTCATAAGAAATCATAGCACAAATCCTTCTAACATCCCTGATGGAGAACATAAGCGTAAAACATAAAAATTATCAATGGAAAGACGAATAAATCAGGCTTTCGTTGAAAAATAATTGTGTTAAACTACAACAGACTTATGTCTTGTTTGTAGAAAAAGAAATTAATTCTAGGCTAAGTGCGTACAAGGTTTAGAAAACCCTCGTTTTTCTGCAGCAAGTGTTGTTGCTCCTTAATGTTTTACTTTACAATCTTGGTAAAGGGGCGGTAGGAATCGGTAGAGGGGCGGCAACCTAATAAGACAAAAAAGGTCATTAGAAGTAAATTCAAGTGCCCCTTATTAAAAAAAAAATGGAAATGACCAATTAACCCTTATTATTAATAATCAAGATTAGTGTTTGATAATCAAAATTAGTGTTTGATAATCAATTTTCACTTATAATAACTCTAAAATTAGATTTTTAGAGTTATAAAATAAAATAAAATATTATGTGATATTTGTGAAACCCTAGATTTTGATTCACTCAACCAAAATGAGTGATTCAAGTGGCAAATTAAAGGTGAGTGATCAAAATTAGTTCCCATTAGCTTTTGTTGATCAAAATTATCTAAAGTATGTAAAAAGATCAAATTTTTAAAATTTTTCAAGAACATACGGTTGGAAATAAGTTAGTTACCAACCGTAATCGGTTCAATTTGGGGAAAAACCCAATCGTAATACCGATTCTGTTGTTGCTAGAAAATCTTGGATACGAACCGTAACTAATTACGGTTCATAAAAAGGAATCGAAACCAACCGTAACTAAACTACGGTTGGTAAGTCATCTATAGTTTCAACCGTACATCACTACTTCAAAAATTCTTAACATTCGTGATGATATACGGTTGGTAACTTTCATTAAGTTACCAACCGCACCTGGGTTCGGTTGGTAACTAAGGTTTCGTACCAACCGTACCTAAACCCGATTCTCAATTTTTAAGGTCCGGTTCAGTATTTGGGTTGTTAGCAACCGTATGTACTTCAACCAATACAAAGTACGGTTGGTAATTGAGTTATTACCAACCGTAACTCGCATAAACCCGTAAATTTCAATTTCAATTTTCATACAAAACCCTAATTTTTGATACAAAATTAACTTAAATTCAACACGATAAACTAAACCCTAACTGGGTTTTTCCAAACATTTTTCAAATCGCCGATTAATCAAAGACGATGAAATTTTCGGTTTTAATGGAGGTTAGGATTGATGGAGGAGAAGAGAAGATGAAGAAGAAGATGAAAAAAAAAAACTGATTTGATTTTTTTTTGATTCATTAGGTTAAAAAAAATTGATTTGATTTTGGTTAATTAAGGTGAAAGGGTAATCTAGTCAATCTACATCCCTATAGGACACCCCCTAACCAATAAGAGGGACATTACTATCACACTTGCCGCCCCTCTACCAATTCATGCCGCCCCTTTACCAAGCTTGTTACTTTAGTCTCCAAATTTATTGATTTGAGAACCATGTGTGGAAATAGGATGCAATAAAGAACTAGGAAATACCAATATGTCATATAAATAATATATTAGAGCTAGTTTGGTCCAGTTGACCCAGTCAACTGTTTGTTTGGTTCTTTTTTAAAATATATATTATTGTTTGGTCCTGTAAATTATGGTTTGGTCCGGGAATGACGTCATGGATGATGTAATTGTCATCTTGTAGTGGCAGAAATACCCTATTGGGACCATTACATCATCCATGACGTCACCCTAGGCATATATACTCAATTATCAAGAGAGATGAAATCATTTTCAGATTTACTTTCTCTCTCATCTTTCTTTTCTTCTCCAGATCTACTATTTTCCCTCTTTTTTTTCTTTTCTTTTCTGCTGCATAGAAAAGATGAAGATTTTCTAGGGTTTTAATTTGCAGAGATGATGCGAAACAAGAAACGATGTAAACGAGTTTTTCTTGAAGATTTCTAGGTTTTTAATCTACTGCTACTGTTGAAGTTCATCTTCGTCGCTGCTGCTGCTGCTGAAGATGTAAACGAGCTTTCTTGAAGATTTTTGATCTGCTGACGCATCTGTTTAAGATGTTGAAGACGACGATGAACCCAATTTGTTTGATGAAGACGACCACGAACTCATGTTGCTGCTGCTGTTGCTGCTCGTGTTGAAGATGAAGATGAAGAGAAAACGACGATGATGGAAGATGATGTTGCTGCTGGTGTTTGAAGATGATGGAAGATGATGTTGCTACTAGTGTTTTGAAGACGACGATGTTGCTGCTGCTGTTGAAGACGTCAAAGAAGATGAAGATGATGATGACGATGATGCTCATTTTACAAATGAACTCTGTTTTTTTTTTTTTCATAATAGTGGAATTTGCGTTATGTGTTCATTTGAAAGAATGAATTGTGTTTTTATTTAGGTTTTTATCAGGAGTTCATTTCTGGAATGAACTCTGGTTTATATGTTTTTATCATGAGTTCATTTCTGGAATGAACTCTGGTTTATATAGGTTTTTATCGGGAGTTCATTTTTGGAATGAACTCTGGTTTATATGTTTTTATCAGGAGTTCATTTCTGGAATGAACTCTAGTTTATAGGTTTTTATCATGAGTTCATTTCTGGAATGAACTCTGGTTTCATATAGGTTTTTATCAAGAGTTCATTTTGACGAATGAACTCCTGATAAAAGGTGATTTTTGAAAAATTAAGTAGAAATTAACAGGAGTTCCTTTTGACGAATGAACTGCTAAAAAAAATAAGTAGAAATTAACACGGAAGGGTACTTTGGTCCATTTAATTTTTTGAAATAATTATGGACCTAATGGAAAAGGTGATTTCTAAAAGGACTAAACAGACATGAGACCACCTAAAAAAGGACCAAACGATATTTTTCCCAATAAACAATCTTTTTTTGACAGATTTACATCTCAGTAGAAATATTTGGTACGATGAGTCCTATTAATAGTGAAGATAAATTGGTGTAGACCGGAAACGGAAAAGATTACTTCATTGTCAAGTATGCTTAACAGACTCTTTGTAATCTCAAGTTCCATGGGGATGTTGATAGGCAGGTGACTTCTAATAATATTAGGTAACAAATTTCGTCTTTGGACCTAATTCCAAAAATTAAACTATTTTTGTGGAAATGCGCTAGAGATATACTAGTGTTAAAGCACTACTGGCTGAGTCTACCAAGCGTTGGTATGCGAAGTTTGGTTGTCAGGTTTAGTTCCAAACTCGGACTCTTGAATTGGTTACTAAAGTCAACTTCGTTAGATTGGCCTTCGGATAACAAAAATATTGATACTACCTCTAGTTATTTATTGAAGAGCTGAAGACGCATTGAAGATAAACGAAGAGATCATCCTTCAGAGTTATATTAGTAGTGACTTGGTTTCCAAATAAGCCTTGGCCATAACAAGATAAATAGTGGAATGCGTATTCGTACAAACTCATCCCTGTTATCACACATATATTTTGATTGTTGGTTGTTCAACTAATGTTGAGTAAGATTGATTTAGTTTTGGACGAAAGAGATTATGCGTTAAATTTTTCTCCTAGGATCAAGAAGCATTAGAAGTATCGATGGTGCGAAACTAGATTGCTATTTAGTTTTTGTTGATTATTCATTGTTATTAAATTAACCTGTATAGTTATCTTCTGGATAAGTTCTTGTTTATTTGATGGTCCTTCTCTTTTAAAATAAAATCACTCAAGACTTTGAAGATTGGCAATTCATTAGTGAAATCAAGTGCAGTTTGTTGCTGCTAATTGAACATTAAGATTATGACGATTGATGACTTCGAGTTCTTTTTTGTTTCTAATCTTGGCGTGATTATATGCTTGACTTGATTGTTTGGGACAAACAAGTTGTTTATCTTTGATAAACGTAAAGCTTGTGGAAATCGACAAGTTGTTTGCTTGAAACTTATATGTGAATCATGATTGATTATTTCGATAATCATTATCTTGGTTAATCTTGAACGAGGAGTTTTGAACTATTATAAGAAACCCCAGGGTTTCATCCTCTCAGTTGCAAAATAGTTCTCCTGAGATCGCGTCTCTGGATTTGGCAGTTGTTCCTTCGCCTTCTTCCCTTTCTGCTGGTAATGGTGGTTTCTGCCATTGTCCCTTCAAGGGTTTTGATATCTACAGCAATGGCATCAATGGCAAGGGGTATTTTAAGGGCTCGCTACTAAAGCATATGCAGGACAAACTTCTCTTCAATGAGGACAAAAAGGCTATGTTCAGAGATTTAATATCTTCGAATTCAAGGGCTTACCAGGCCTGGGATGTAGTTCTTCGTCGTCTTTGTATGTGGCTTTGCGGCAAATGCATGCATTTGCATGCTTGGAAGCTACCGTGCAAAGGTAAGAGAGGCGATGTACATGGAGATGTTATTTCTGGCCTTGCAAATGGAGCATCTACTGAACTTATCCATGGTTTGCGCAAACCTGATGCTGACTGTGTTGCGCCTGAAGCTGTTTTTGTCATGCATGCTGCTGTTGATGTTGAGTTTGGAGTCTATGCAATGTGTGAGTTTGTAGCTGGCGAGGGTGATTTTTCTTTGGACTTGTTTAATTCGGCTTTCCAGAGACAAGTCTTGTCTGTCTCTTACATTCCTCACCAATGTAAACTTGCTTTCTCGAGAACCCTCAAGTTTTGTCTAGACGCAGTTCTGTCCAAACCTGATAATATTGCAGCCTGGATACGACTTCTTCTTCTCCCCATTGCGACTTTGCAGGTCTACAGGCCCAAGAGTTCCGCAGAAGAAAAGTCAGGCATGAGGAGAAAGTTACAAGTCAAGGCCATCAACCAAGCTCTTGAGGAATGGAAGGATTATTCTGGTTGTTCAGTATTGATCCGTAGACTGATTCAACAACCTGCCTCATTGACGCGTAAACAACCTCCAAAGAAGAAGCAAGACAGTGCCAACCTGAACGCGTGTAGAAAGAAGATAAGCTGTGGGAATTTTTCGGGTGCTATTCGGGTGTTATCTTCCAGTGGTGTTGCCCCTCGCAACGAGTCCACTTACGCTGAATTGTTAATGAAACACCCAGAAGCCCCACCCCCTTTTATTCCCTAGGACTCAGTGGGTGTTGATTCAATCATGGTTGATTCCAAGGCCGTTCTTGGTGCCATCAAGAGTTTCCCCAAATGAACTTCTTGCGGTCGGGATGGTTTGCGCGCGCAACATTTAATGGATGCATTGAGTGGTGCGACTTCAGCAGTAGCGGACGAGTTAGTGGCTTCAATTACTGGGGTTGTCAATTTATGGTTGGCAGGAAAATGTCCCAGCGGTTTAGGTGAGTTCATAGCTAGTGCACCCTTGACACCGTTATTGAAGCCGGGTGGAGGTCTTAGACCCATAGCTGTTGGTACCATTTGGCGTAGAGTCTCTAAGATAGGTGTTTTCTCTGTTGGTAAGGCCATGACTTCTTATTTGGGAGATCATCAATTCGGGGTGGGTGTGCCTGTTGGTGGTGAGAGTATTTTACACGCTGTAAATAGCTTGCTGGAATTGAAAGGCCAGTCCGCCAATATGTCAATGTTGCTTGTTGTCTTTTCAAACGCTTTCAATATGGTCAGTCGGTCTCACCTCATTAAGGAAGTTCGGCTCCATTTTCCAGGTATTTCGCGTTGGGTGAAATTTTGTTATAGTAGGCCTGCTATACTTTATTATGATCAATATATTTTGTCCTCGGCACTTGGTGTTCAGCAAGGGGACCCACTCGGTCCATTATTGTTCGCTTTGACTCTCCATCCTCTAGTGAAAACAATTTCCTCACAATGAAAACTTGATTTGCATGCCTGGTACCTTGATGATGGGACTATTATTGGGGACACTCTTGAGGTGGCTAAAGCTCTGAGTATTATTGAATCTGAGGGCCCAAATAGAGGTTTACATCTTAATATTAAGAAGACAGAGGTCTTTTGGCCGACTGCTGATTCTAGAAATTTTGATGAAGATGTTTTTCCTCGAGATATTGGCAGACCAACTAAGGGTGTTAAACTCTTGGGGGACAAGTGAGTCTAGATTTGAATTTTATTAGTGATATGGCGTTGGTTAGAGTTCACAAGACTATCCAGTTAATGTCTGCCATCAAAAACCTCAAAGACCCTCAGAGAGAGATGTTATTGCTTCGTAATTGCACCGGTGTGTCCATGTTTTACTTTGCTATGCGTACCACCAACCCAACAACTTTACAACATGCAACTGAGCTGTTTGATGATAATTTATTCTAGTATTTGAGACTTTTGGTCACCGGTGACGGGTCAGGTTTCGGGCCCTTGCAACAACGACTAGCTAATCTACCCATCAAGGAAGGTGGTCTTGGCATTTACACTATGGCAGATACCCGGCACTATTGTTATCTTGCTTCTCAGAGTCAAACAGTTTCGGTTCAAAAGGTGATTCTTGGGAACTTATTTTCTTCAGACAAAGGTTCTCGCTTTATCGAGAACTTATTTCTTGAGATCAAGCACTTTAACTTCATCCAGGTATGTGGTTTACCTTCTAACTATTGCATTGATGATACAACCTCCCCTTCTATGAACTCCCTGGCAGTCACTTATTTCTACGCAGTTAAGAAGCAAATCCCAAACCAATTCACTATGTTTGCAAGAGATTCCATTTTGTGGCAGTGCAATCGTGTTAAGCATGCCTAAGATTACCTTTTGGTCGTACCAATTAGCGGTTTGAATCAATGCCTTGGACCAAGACAGTTTGTTACCGCCTTGGTATCCCCATGTTTACTGAAGGTGGCCTATGTTCAAGTTGTAATAGACCCATGGATATCTTTGGGGATCATGCTCTTCACTGTGCCAAGGATGTGGGGCTCAAGTTTCGGCATAACCTGGTACGTGACGTAATCGTTGACATCTGCTACAAAACTGGCGTGCCTGCTCGTAAAGAAGCCGCCCTTGGGTTTTTGTCTGATGATAATAAAGATCTGCGCCCTACTGACATCCTTGTTCTCAATTGGGAGAATGGACATGATGTTTGTATGGATGTTACAGGGGTCTCACCTTTCACATGTGAAGGTGTTCGGTCTTTTGTCCCCGGCCAAGCCATTTCCAATGCTGTATTGCGAAAACGTAACAAATACTTAGATCAATGTGTTTCACATGGTTATGGTTTGGGTGTCCTAGCCTTTACCACGTTGGGATAACTAGGTGAGGATACTTTGTGTTTTTTTAAGAGATTAAAGAACTGTCTAGTCAGTAACGATGTCAGTAGCGGTGTAGGTAAATTTTTTTTTTATAGATTAGGGGTTGCTATTCAAAAAGGTGTTGGTGCTCAGCTTGTTGCTAGGTTACCAACCAAATTTTTGTATGATTCTACCGACATTTAGTCGTGTTTAAGCATTAAGAAATAGTTTTTTTTTCTTGTTATCTTAAATCTAAAGAGAAAATATTTGATTCTGAATTAATCATCTAATATCTTAGGTATTTGTGATTCGATTTGATTGGTTAGCAAATATTTTAATTTCTTGTTATTTGTAAAATGCTATGAAGAAATTGGGTTGCGGAAGTCTTTAAAGAGATGAAACAACACTTAGCAGTGGATTCTGTTAGGTGATTTGCGTGTGTTGGCCAGATTTTTCGTAGGCGCATGAATACTGAGGAAAGTGAATTGCTAGGGGTAGTTTAATCGCTTAAACTATACGAAGTTGTGGGTAATCAATTTGTGTAGAGACTTAATTCTAAGAGTATTCAAAACTGTACTAGGTTCCTAAGTTTTTCTTCCAGATAATTTTCCTCGTTAACAAAATCTCGTGTGTTTGTGTTTTACTTTACTTTTGCGTTATAACTGTTTTATAATTAAAGTAATTAGACTTGTACATTAGTAACATCTTGGATAGATCTTGTCTCCTGTTCTGTAATCGTAATCTAGACTATATCCAAGATCGTCTTATTAAAGTAATATTGAGTCGTTGGTATTGATAAGATTATACAAGGTGTGTCTGATATAGGTTATTACAAAATAATTGGTGGTGTACTATGTACCCTTGTCTTTTCAACTAGCATATGAGGAAAGAAACGGTAGACGTCTGTATCACAGAATTAATTTTTTCACTGATGCAGATATTAGATAAACACAGCTCAACATGTCATTCTCATTTTGCCAGGGTCATATAGTTTAGAGTTTCTGGTTATGGTTATAATTATGCAAATTGGGCTTCGGATTAATCAAGGAAATAATGATGATTAATATATGAAAAAGATTGAATATTATTACTTGTTTTCAGTAGAAGGAAATATGCACTTGTGTTTCAACACAAATATTGTTGAGCGTGAAGCTACTGCAAAATCTATCATTAATTTGTAACATTCTTCTATAGCCGTTGTAGAGAATAATAGCACGAGGAATAATGATGTCGATTCGTTCCAAAACGATTCCTTCTAACATGAAACTTTATTAAATTAATTACGATATTACTTACTGTGATATTACTAAATCAGACAGCTTTGGTACAAACTTATGTAATCATGCAGGTGAGCATATTGTATCAAAATGCACATCGATGGAGCTTTGGGAGATGAGCATTTGGAGAGTATCAGGATTTTAGAAGCTCTCGAATTGGCTTACTCCCTTGGTCCCAAAAAGGTTATCTTATAAATCAGGGACACACCTAGCAAGGGACTAACTTAAGCTATAGCACGTCCCTAATTCTAGTCTAACATTATTTTTGTAAGGATTTTTAAAAAAAAAAGTTGGTTTAGCCCAAGTATTCCGGCTCCTTAGCGATTTTTTTAAAAAAAGTTGGTTTAACCAAGACCACGAACCGAACCGAAACCATTATATTTTTTACCGAACTGAACCGAAATTGTATTCTAATGGTACATGTTCAGTTGTTAGTTTTAGATAACTGATACATTAGGTTTTGGTTTTGGTTCTGGTTTTTGTCCAAAACCGAACCAAAAATCATCGGTTAAACCGATTACATTTGGCCGTAGTTACAGCCGCGGATTTAAGAATTAAACCCTAATAGTTATACTTACTTTCTCTTCTTAATTTTCTCTTCTAATTATACCGCGGTCTCACATCACTGCAGTGAAGTGAACACTCTCTCGATTTTTTCCTCGCCGCCAATACCAGTTCACCACCACCAACGCCATTCGAACTCCAACCTAAAACTATCAGTCCACCACCTTCTTCTTCTTCTATCAAGTTTTAATATCAACCATCACCTACACCAACAGCCGACTTTAGAATCAACCAAGGTCATGCGAGTATCTACTACTGCGGATTGTAGCAGCAGCTCATATATCTAGTGATTTTGTTATTTTTCTTTTTTCATAAATGAAATTTCTTGCATGATGATTGTCTTCATTGAGATCGGTTTGACTTTTTTTTTTTTTTTTTGGAGAAAAAACAAGAGATATGAAGTTGATTAGAGCAGTAAGGATTTTTACCAAATTTGGTGGTTAATTAATTTGTACTATGTATGAACTCCCCTTTCATCCCTGGATTTTGGGGTGATTTAAATTTCTGTATTTCATCAAGTGATTGAATGGAATGAATTCTCTATTTGTTTGTTTGATTAATCAACAGTGAATGGGTGTGTTCTTGAATAGTTAATTTTGATGTTGCATTGAATATTTTGTGGGTGGTAATTAGGATTTGATTGTTAGAATTTATGTTGGTTTAGCAACAAATCTTGTTTTGGCTTAAGGTAATCCTATTTAGCTTATGATAATCATGTTTTTGGTTAATCTGGATTAGTGCTAAGATGGATTATAGTCAACCGCTTAGGTGTCCTGTGACTCACCTAGTGATGTATCAACTTACTAATGATGGACAAGTTGGTTGTGACTCAGCCCTCTTCTAGCCTCTTGTACATATCTATTTTCAGTAATTATTTCATCTAAGAAATGAGAGGAAATAGAAGTAGAAGCTAAGTCACTTTCATGTTTCTGTTTGGATATGCTTTTATTTCTTTTCTTCTAAACTTATATGTGTTGTGTGTTAAACTATTTAACTGTGCTTATGTTGTACTTGTTATTGATACATAATTCAGAAATGAAGAGATTTAATTATGTTGTATTGATTATAGTTATCATCTGATTAACTAAAGGTGTAAGATTTATGTACTGAATAGTTGTTTAAGATGTTGCTGAGAATATTAAGACTAGGGTTATGGTTTGTTTTAGCATACGGGTATTCTATAATCATGTTTAAGCATAAAGTTAGGTGATTATGGAACTGAAATTCCAACATTGATAACTTTGGGTTACGAATTGAAAAATGGGTTTTGAAGATACACTAGGGCATGATTGCACGAATCATCAAAAATGTCAAGTATTGAGCAACTCAACGGAGAACAACATCAGAAAAGATGCCGCTAAAAAGCAAGGAATTTAAATCTGAAGATAAAAAAAAGTGATGGAAATGGAGAACTTGGAGAGATTTTTTTTTAAAGAAATAAATAAAAGATTATAGTTAAAAGTTTCGGTTAACCAAAACCGACTGGTTTTGTACCGAACCGACAAGGCTTGTAACCGAACCGAACCATATTATCTAATGGTTTTCATCGGTTTCCAAAACTTAAAAACCGAGTGCTTCGGTTTCGTTTTTTTTTTTTTTTGGCAAACAACCATACCAAACCGAACCATGTGCATCCCTAATTGCCAGACAATTCACCTACTTGAGGTCTTTAATGCAGAACTTTAAAAAAAAATCTAATTAATCTGATTCGAATATTTTTTTCTAAAATAATTAAATTTACTCAAAAAGATAATATCAGACCCTTATGCAAAACGACAGTGCTACAATGATCGTGGAATACACCGGGAGAAATCCCGTGGCACTAATAGGGGTGGGTCCCACGTCAACAAATCATTTCCGTATGCAAAATACAGATATCCTCGCTTAAAAAAAACGGAGCTACTATTCCCCACTCCATTCACAGCACTACTTACCACTCGACCACATCTAGACCTTAGATTTGGGGAGTGAGAAACCCTTTTGATGAGCGGGTGGGTCATGGCTGAATAATCTTGACCAGTACTGTGTGAACATGTGAATCTGAGTGGTAAGTAGTGTAGTGAATGGAGTGGGGAATAGCATTTCCGTAAAAAATAAAAGGGAAAAATATCGTTTGGTCCTTTTTTAGGTGGGTCCATGTCTGTTTAGTCCTTTGGTCAAACGCATATTACTGTTTGGTCCATAATTATTAAAAAATATTAAACTGACAAAAATACCCTTCCGTGTTAATTAGAAAGAGATAACTAATGGGGTACGCATTTTCTCTCTCCTCGGCGATTTTTTCACTTGCTACAAGAATTAAAAATTGACTTTTACTGTAGCAAATGTTTGGAACTCGATTTTTTTTGCAATTTTCATGTTTTTGATCGCTTAGGATTTCGATTTTTTTACTGTAGGAATGAAGTCCATACAAAAACATAAAAAAACAGACTTCATTCCAGGAATGAAGTCCATATAAAAACCTTAAAAACAGACTTCATTTCAGGAATGAAGTCCATATAAAAACCTCAAAAAACAGACTTCATTCCAGGAATGAAGTCCATACAAAAACATAAAAATGACTTCATTCCGTGAATGAAGTCCATACAAAAACATAAAAACCTCAAAAAATGACTTCATTCCAGGAATGAAGTCCATACAAAAACATAAAAAATGACTTCATTCCGTGAATGAAGTCCATATAAAACCTGAAAAATGACTTCATTCCGTGAATGAAGTCCATATAAAAACTCAAAAAATGCACTTCATTCCGTGAATGAAGTCCATATAAAAACTCAAAAAATGACTTCATTCCAGGAATGAAGTCCATATAAAAACTCAAAAAATGACTTCATTCCGTGAATGAAGTCCATACAAAACCTCAAAAAACAGACTTCATTCCAGAATGAAGTCTATATAAAAACATCATCATCTTCATCTTCTTCAAGGTCTTCAACACCAAGCAAAGAACATCGCTGTCTTCATCAACAACATCATCTTCCATCGTCTTCATCAAAACAGACGGGTTCATCTTCATCGCCGTCGTCTTCATCAAACAGATCGGGTTCATCTTCATCTTTGGCGCCGTCGCCTTCATCAAACAGCCATCATCGCCTTCAAAACGACAAATCTTCATCGCTTACGATGAGCGCATCAAAAATCTTGAAAAAATTCACATCTTCAACATTAACACCAAGAAGAACGATGATGAAAAAACTAGAAAAATCGTTTACATCTTCAACAAAAGAGCACCAAAGAAGAAAAACGATGAAGAAAACCCTAGAAAATCGTTTACATCATTAATTTTTAGTTTCAATCTTCATCTCCGTTTCTTGTTTCACAAAAGAAAAAAAGAGAGAGAAAGTAGATCCGAAAAGAAAAGAAGATGAGAGAGAAAGTGAATCGGAACGATTTATTCGCTCCTACTTTTTGACTATATATATGGTCCTTATCCAAAAGGGTATTTCGCCACTACAGGTGACATTTACATCATCCATGACATCGCAGTAGGACCAAATGATAATTTTTGCGACCAAATGATAATTTATATTACCAACAGACCAAATGACAATCGATCGCATTAAATGGACTAGACTGATACATATATTTTATTTTTAGGACTATATGGTATTTCCTACAAAATAAAATAGATATCCTAAATCAAATAAAATAAAATAAAATAGATATCCCAAATCAACAAATCAATTCCTGACGGAACTTAAAGAAACAGAAAGCAGATCCTTTTTACCAAAGTTACAATATACCGTGTCCGTGAGAATAAACAAGGGTTATCTAGGAAAAGGAAACAGTATATTGTTGTCAAACAACCAAAATCTGTTTTTGATAACAGTACCAATCTTGACCGAGCGCATAGTCAAATTAAGGTAGCTTGACCAGTTCGTTACTTACAAACCCTACCACACCTTTTTAACCTTATCTCTCTCCCTCCCCTCTATATAAAGCCACACCATATCTTCACATCAAACCTGCTTGCTCTATTCATCTCCCTCACTCAATCTCCATTCTCTCACTTTCTCTTCTTTCTATTCATCCTCAATCTCTCCTTCCACTTGTGTGGTCTGACAGAACTGGCTAACTCCCAAGAATCTAGTCTGGAGTCAGAAACAGATTTTAACATAAGGGTCGTTCGCGCCCTATATGAAGCCCTGAGTATTCGAGACGTTGAAACTGTTCAGCGATTGCTTGATTCAGACATTGAATGGTGGTTTCATGGCCCGCCTTCTCATCAGTATATGATGCGATTGTTAACTGGTGTTGATCAAAACGTTTCATTCCAATTCGTTCCTCTTTCGATTGCTTCTCTTGGTTCCACAGTTCTAGTTGAAGGTTGTGATCAGAATCGTCAAATCTTCTGGGTTCATGCTTGGACGGTTTCTGATCATGGGATAATTACTCAGGTCAGGGAGTATTTCAACACATCCCTTACCGTGACTCGTTTCGGTAACTCAAATCAATCTACACCGTCCACTTCACCATCATCATCACCGTCCACTTCTCGATCATCATCACCTTCATCGTCGTTTCACTGTTTGCCTCTTTGGCAGAGTACGCTTTCCAATAGTGCTGGAAAGTCCATGCCTGGTTTCGTTCTGGCCATTTAAGTTTCAGGGTGTTTTTAGTATTTTCAGAATAAATAGAGTAGATCTGTTGCAGGTGCAGCCTTAGTTTTCTATGTGCTGTAGTACCAGATTATTACTCGTTTGTGGGTGTGTTTAGTAATTTGTTGCTTTCCCTTTTGTTTGGTGTGTGCGTGTGATTTGGGTGGAAAGATGACAGGCCGTTTGTTGTCCGTTCCTCCTTTTGGTATTTCTATGTTATGGTGTTTCAGTTCTATAATAAAAACTTGTCTACTAGTTTGTTTTAAACGTTTTTTTTTGTTCTCTGATTTATGTTTTAGCTAAAGTTATGGACGCCGTTCAAATCTAAGATCCGGATCCATCAAATATCCGATTATTCAGATATTCAGTCTGGCTGCCGGATTTTCCGGTACTAATTTCGGACTTGTCAACTGCAATTGCCAACCCGCCAACCCAACTTGAATTTGGGGCTGATTTGGTTGGTGTTACGTGATGATCCAAAAACCTACTAGCCATGAAAAGAACGTTTGGCATGGAAAAATGTAACTCACGTTTGTCCATAAATTATTTACAGTTGTAGAAAGATCTCTTGCGAATGAGTGGTTGCAAATCATGTTTATTGGCAAAATGTACCAGCCTGATGGCCCTGATCTGCATTTCAACCACAATTTTTAAATCGGCTTGCAGAGAACCTACAAACTTTAAGAAGTACCACAACCAGCTGGAATGTGTAGTTCACTTGTCATTTTTGGTTGTGTATTTGCTTGGAAACACAGTGATTGGAGTTTGGATTTACTGTGGTTTCTCTTTCGGCTATTGGCTTCACCGTGGAAGACAAATTGCCTAGAGCCTCACAACAAATCTTGTCAGGTGCAATGCCTAAATCACTCGGGTCCTACAGATTTTGGAGTATTATTTTAGGTGGGTGGCATGGCATTATTTTTTTTTTGTTGGTTTCAAAAATGCCAGAAGACATGGTGAGTCTATGTACAAGGACAACATTTTTCTTAAACAAGGCATCAGCTGATTGTCCCATTTCCGAAAACACGCTTTAATAAAGTAAATAATTAGCCACTAACTTTGTACATAGTAGTTGTTCACACGAATGATTTGCGACAGGAAATTTTTTTTTGCTCGAATGATTTGCGACAGGAAAATAAAAAGCCAGCTATTTATGAATCTTTGAGACGATTATTTAGGTAAAAGAGGACACGGGAATCTATATCATTTTTCTGATTTTTGTTTGAACTGTGGCATACCTAAGTGAATCTCACTCACTGGTCCGCCTTGATTGTGGTGTGTGGGTGTGGCCTTGTAGGTCTCTCCACATAGCTAGGATGTTCAATAATAGCTCGTGAAGAATGGGATTAAGAACAAGCTTGGTAAAGGGGCGGCATGAAATGGTAGAGGGGCGGCAAGTGTGATAGCAATGTCCCTCTTATTGGTTAGGGGGTGTCCTATAGGGGGTGTAGATTGACTAGATTACCCTTTTCACCTTAAATTAACCAAAATCAAATCAATTTTTTTTAAACCTAATGAATCAGAAAAAATCAAATCAGTTTTTTTTTCATCTTCTTCTTCATCTTCTTTTCTCCTCCATCAACCCTAACCTTCATTAAAACCGAAAATTTCATCGTCTTCGATTAATCTCGGCGATTTGAAAATGTTTGAAAACCTGATTAGGGTTTAGTTTATCGTGTTGATTTAAGTTAATTTTGTATCGAAAATTAGGTTTTGTATGAAAATTGAAATTGAAATTTCGGGTTTATGTGAGTTACGGTTGGTAATAACTCAATTACGAACCGTAATCGGAGATTTGAAGAACATACGGTTGGTAATAGTTCAATTACCAACCGTATGTTCTTATATCTCGAGAATTTTCTTGATTACGGTTGGTTTCGAAAGCATTTAATTACCAACCAGAATCGAAAGTTACTTGGTATCGAGCATTTAGTTACCAACCGTAATCGGTTTTACGATTGATCTTCCCCAAATTTAACCGATTACGGTTGGTATTCGATAACTTACGAATCAGTAACTAAGATTTACTATTGGTAACAAGCAAAATTGCAACCGTAAGTTCTTCCGAAAATTCAAAAGTTTTGATTTTGTTATGTAATTTAGATAATTTTGAAATGAGAAAAAGCTAATTGGAACTAATTTAGAAGTATATCGGGTCACTAGAATCACTCATTTTGGTTGAGTGAATCAAAATCTAGGGTTTCACAAATATCACATAAGTTTTCTTTTTCTTCTCCTCTATTTTTTTTTTATAACTCTTAAAATCTGATTTTAGAGTTATAATAAGTGAAAATTAATTATCAACACTAATCTTGATTATCATTACTAATCTTGATTATTAACAATAAGGGCTAATTAGTCATTTCCAGATTTTCATTGATAAGGGGCACTTGAATTTCCTTGTAATGACCTTTTTTGTCTTATTAGATTGCCGCCCCTCTACCATTTCATGCCGCCCCTTTACCAAGCTTGATTAAGAAGAAGAGAACTGTATTAAGAATATCAGCGGCTACCCACCGTCCAAAAACACATGTTAGATAGTGAGGATGATCCGAGTCATTGGCAGTTAGACCCACCTGATTAGTGTATAATAATGAACCAATAATACCGGACACGGTTGCAAATGCGCAAGTAGTGTATTAAAGCTGTCCCAGCCCTGTGGAAATTTTTGTCAAAACAGCATCTCGACCGTGAGTTTTGCTAGATATGAAAAATGTGAACACGGAAATCACGTAGGCGTCCATGTGTTCACAAACAATCTCAGCGTGAATTGAATATACGTATTAAAGTGTGAGTATAGCATAAAATATATAGGTAGATGTTGATTCATTGATTCCAAACCCCGCGGGTTTGTCATGATCTCGTCAACATCCAAAATGGTAGATCTAAGAAGTAAACACATAAATAAAGATATATGAATGCTAAACGTAAAGGAGACAATGATTTACGTGGTTCGGCACTAAGGCCTACATCCACGGGTCTGGAGATATTCATTATGAGGTAAATGGTTACAAGAATAGTCGCAAGACTTTTGGTGTTCACCAAACCCGCAGGTTGATGCTCATACTTACTTCTCACTGATTTCTCTCATATTCTCTAGTTCTCTCCCAATGTCCTCCTCCCCTGTTTGGAAGGGACATATATATAGCTAAGTTAAGTGGGTCCACTGGAAAAGAGTTGTTGAAGTCTTATCTTCTTGTGCTCTGTGCATAGTCCGCGGACTTCCTTATCATTCCGCGCCTTCTATAATTCCTATGTTCATTACGCTGACCAACCCCCGCTCTCTTCGTTGGTCATCTGACACGTGCCCTCTGAGCAGCACTAAATGCGAGTGGTTGGGGCGTGTAGTAGCAGGATTTCCCACACTACACCCCTTACTCGATTTTGCTTAATTAATCCATTGAAAGATGTAAGATCAAGAATATTTATTGATTGAATTCATGAAATGTTTACATAAGAAAATAGAATTACACTTAGAAATCAAAGCATGCTTAAACTTTCTCTCTCCTAATGACTTGCCCAACCATTCCAAAAAGATCTCTCTTTACAGACTCATTTAGCCCTTTATATAGGGTAATACATAGTGGATGACAGCTAAGCTACCCTTTATTTTCGGGAATGTCTCGCGAAGTGTCGCAGATGCACAAACATTCACTCTCGCGACACTTCTTAACCCTCGCCAGTCTCACGTCTTCTTTATGTTTTGCCTGTCGTTATTCATTGGGCTCGTTTGTTTTAGCTCTGCGACTCCTTCGCGATGTCTTGTCGTTTATTAATCTCGCGAACCTTGTTTGTTGCGATATTACGACCCTACATCTTGCCTCTTTTTCCTTGAATATTGCTTGACAAGCGATCTTTAAGGAAAAATCTATTGTGGTAGCGATCTTTGATTTTTGTTGATGAAGGAACGAGCAAAAGAATACTTTCCTTGAAAAGTACGTACTTGCCTCTATTCTTTTGCAAAGTTCCGAAGCTTCTTTGAGATATATACGAAGTATCGTCTCCTATCTCTCCTCATATTTCTCTTTTACACGGGTTTTGATTATTAATGTCTTTTCTTGACACGTCTCTTTCAACCGCTTATTCTTGACCATTCATGTCTCTTCGCATTAAATGACCTCGTTCTTCTCGAGGATCTTTTTCCCTATATATAGTTTTCTTTTCCCCTCCTTTTCACTCTTTAGTTTCTCTCTGCAACTTTTCTTTGACTCTCTCCTTCCGCAATTTGCGCTCCCGCTACTGCAAATATTTTCTTCGTCCTTTCTAGCGCTGATCCTAACCTTTAACATCCCATCCATTCCCATACTGATAATGGCTTCCATTAGTCGTGCATACAAAGCTTCTTTTGATGAAGTTCAACAGAAGTTGCTCGAAAAGGGTTTTACTCTATCAACCATTCCCGGTCAAGAACCTTCATCTATCCTTTCGCAAAGTTGTTTTCGATCATCAATGTGATGATCAAAAGATTATAGTCTCGCTAGGTCACTTCTCGCGGGACTTCCCATTCCCTTGTACAATCCCGAGATGCCTTTATTTTATGAAATCTTGGCCCATGAAAAATTCTCTCGGGCCGTTTATCAATTGAGTGGCGATTGCATTCGCCTAATGCTTGAGTTCGCGAATCGTGGTGCCGGCAAAGGATCTTTATACCCTACTACCGTTAGGCACCCGATTTCGCAGACTTGGAAATAGTCGCGAGAAGTACACCGTAGAGAGCTTTTTTGAAAACTATTCAAATGATAAAGATGATTAATGCGAAATCTCGCCGGGGCGTTTCGCTTTCGAAAAAAAGAAGGATAATGTCCCCGAGGATAAATTGCTCATGCAGGATATTGATTGGCACCCGGCAATAATACTACTCCTCGCCACTCCAAAGATGAGAAGTGGTGGGTTGTACCCTTGATTTTAAATGGCCCTTATATCGCGGGCTCGACGTTCTTCCTGCGAATCTCGCAGGTATCATCCTTGGGAATTCAATTGGCCTCGATAAGGCAAATGAGGTATGTTTCCCATTTTAAATCTTGCCTTTGCAACTTTCTTTTTTATATATGTTGAGTTTTTAAAATTTCTCGATCGCCAAATTGAGAAGAAAGTACAAGGATAATCCGTTGGAGAGTACTCTGACCATACTTCGATCGCTTACGGGTGAAGTAAGAAACATTTCCTTTGTCATTTGAAACAATATTGTTGCCTCTGTTTCTTATTTTTAACCGTATGCGAAGGTTGAGCCGAAGAAGTCAGAGCCGCCAAGATCAAAAGTAAGGGCAAAACCGCTGTTCGCAAGAATAAATCTTCCGCTCCATTAACTAAGAAGCGAAAGATTCAATCTTCTTCTCGCCTTAACTCAAGCTAGAATCTTCTGATGAAGATGACCATGATTCGAATCTCTCTCTCGCTAAAGAGACTCCATTGGCCGGTTCTCCTATGGATCGGTTATCTAGCATCTTCTCAGACTCTTTCCAAGGAATGGGAGATGCTCCCCTAGCTTCCCTTTGCGGGACTCTCGCGAATGTGTGCAATGCTACTTTACTAGAAGGCAATGATTCTTTCAATGGGGCTTCTAGAATCGTGTCTCCTGACTTCTTGAATGCACTTGGATCTTTGGTACGCATGCAGTCATATTTCCCTTTTAAATTTTTAAATATATGTATATTAATGATTTTTCTATCTTCTTTTATAGGTTGGAAGAACTTCTTTTGTAGTTGCCTCAGATCTCGAGAGAAGACGCAACAATCTTGAAAAGAAGAATTTGCAATTGAGCAAGAAGATTCAAGAATTAGAGATCAAGTCGCGTCATCTTGCGATAAAGACGAGAGAATTCAAAAGTTAAATACCGAACTTGACTCTCAAAGGGATAGGGTGTCCACTCTTCGTAACGCTAATCAAAGAACTTTATGGTATAAGATTTTTCCTTCTTTTATTATTTCTATCTTATTGGTCGCATGTTGCTACCTAACTTATTACCTTCGCAGATGTATATAATCTCTCCGATGAGGCTATTCTTCTCCATACATTTCCTGAACCTATGGATAATGACCTTCTTCTCGCTCACCTTAATCAATCTCTAAGTAGTTCCTCAAATAAAACTAACCTCCTTTCATTAAAGGATCTTCAATCCAAATATCATCTCTTAGAAATCGAACACAGATCTAGTTTGAATTTAACCAATCGCTTTAAACGAATGTACCTTGATTCCGAGAAGAAAATCAAGATTTTAAGGAAGAAAATTAGTAATCTCATAGATGAGAACGATCGCATTACTAACAGAGGTGCACAAGCGTTAGCAGAATTCCACAAATCTCTTCTCGGTGTGCAAGTTGAACGAGATGAACTCCTTCATCAGAATACCATGCTTAAGCAGCGAGAAGAGCAAGTTCGTTCTCTTCTTGTTATTAATAGTGATGATGAATTCGCCTGGCTGCGAAAGTTTAGATAATGCCAGGAATAACCTAGGTGTTGATGTTAGTCTTCACGCCGAGCATACTTCCTTGATTAAAGATATGATATCTGATAGAGAAGGTTACTTATTATACCTTACTGCTTCTTACTTCTGTAGTATTGCTTGTAAATTATTAACTTGTTGTTACTTATTTGCAGAATCTGAGAAGAGCTTCAAGTTAGAATTAGAGAGCTTGAATCTGAAAAAGAACAACTCGCCAGGAATTTTCCCGCGAGAATTGAAGAACTCAAACCGAAAAGAACATTTCGCCAAGAGTCTCTCCTTCGTAATAACAAGTATTCCAAGTTGAAGAAACAATTTGAAACGACAACAGGTGGCGAATTTTAATAATGATGCAGATTCGTTATCGCAATGGAGCCATGGAGTATGTTTGTAAAGACCACAATATCCCTCTACATTCATATCCCTGGCTCCTCGAAAAGGTTCCTGAGAATCTTCCTGTCTCAGATGTTTCTGATAGTGAAGCTGGCGAAGAAGAAAATTCTGGCGATGAAAATAATAGAACTGAAGAATCAGATGAAGGAGAAGAATCACCAAAGAGATAACTCTTTCACTGCCTGTAATATCTCAGATATTTCTGTATCTTTATTATAGTGTACTTCTTGGATTTTTCCCCCCTGAATTCAATCTTCACTCCCCCTTTTTGGTAGTTCTTCCTTGTAATATAATTGGCTAACATTATTGATGTATAACTCTTTCATCAGAAGATGAATAACAATATTCTATCTTTTCCATTCCCATACTTGCTCTCGTTATTTATCTTCGATGGAAGATTTTAGTTGTCATCATGTATGTGGTTGAATAATAATTTTATTGTTATTGAAATGTATTGTTGCGACGAGGTCGCAGTGTATCTTCATAAATCAAGAATTCTACTTGCCTTGCCTTATCTTCATAAATGTATTTTATCTCTTCTCATTGCGACAAGGTCGCAAGCCGCTTTACACTTTCATGCAATGGCCCATTGACCTTGCCTTATCATTTTTGTGTGGTCTTCCAAGTCAGACCTCCCTAATTAGAGGTCTTCCCCGCCACCTTTCATCGCGACAAAATCGCAGGACGTCTTTACACTTGCATGTAAAGACCCATTGATCTTGTCTTATCATTTTCCAAGTATTTTTGCCTCTGCAGGATGTTTTAGTTGCGACAATATGACAGCCTAGATATCCTTGCGAACATAAAGCCCCATGACATTGCAGGCCGTGCGACGAAATCGCAGACGTCCGTACACTTTCTCGTGTAAAGACCCATTGATCTCGCCTTACCGTCGCGTTAGTATTATTGCCTCTCGCAGATAATTGCACAAATATGACAAGCCTAAATTCTCTTGCGAAAACATAGCCTCATGACATTTGCGTCTATTTTGATACTCCCCTAATGGAGAGCATTGCCCTTATCATCTCCCCTGTTGCCCCTTCAAGGAGGCGAAACATCGGCCATACAAGACTAGCTCCTCCCATCCTGGGTCTTAACAACAACAAGCTTGTTTTCGCAGCCTCTTATCCCTTATACCTATATGGTTTATGGTTACGAGATCGCACCCTAAGTGGAGTTTTCTTCGGGCGAGTGCAACATATGCCAAGACTTGCCAAGAATGGCCAGTGGTAGGTTCATCCATCCCGGCACTCGCTCAACCGTGTACCTCGGCGCCTTGAGCATACATCGACTCCTTGGAAGAGACCTCGGTCTCCCAACCAGGGTATAACCTTATATAGTTGGGAATCCAAGGTATCTCTCCCGGATAGGCTTTCATGGGCCCCAAATTTTCATGACTCAGGCTTCAGGAGCGGTGTAACCTTTCCCCTGAGCCATGTCAAGAGATACCCCCTTATATGACGCACTTTAGGTCTTACATTTGCCTCTTACGAAATGTTATTCGCGAACTAGGTGTACGCCATAAAGGTTCGTCCCATTCTTTTACTCATTCATATTTGTTAAATCATTCAATCATTCATGTTTCATTATTTGTCGATACTTGTTTACGAAGTATTCGCACAATTCGAATTTTCATTTTTCTTTCTTAACCGAGTTCCCATATACTCTTGGTCTGCGAGATTCTCGCACATCATTACTTCAATTGCTACTTTTTCTCCTGTTTTTCGTTGATTATTCACTTCTTATGCCTTTTGTTCCTCATATCTTTTGCTTCATTATTACCATAATATTCGCCTGTCTCCGTGCACTCACCTCGCGAGGTATGTTCAGATCCTTACTTCTATGGCATCCACCATCAATTTTTCCTTTCTCTCGCTCATCTCTCACATGTTGTTTCCAACCTTTTCTTTTGGCATTTCTTTCTTCGCAGTTTTTCTACATCTACTTCATGACATTGTTGCGACTCCTTCCAATCTCCCCGTATAATACCAATGCCATTTGGATGTGGAAATTTTATACATTGATGATATGTTGAAACGACTCCCAAGATTTCATGAAGCCATGGCCTCCCAATCAGCGCATTGTATGGAGATTCCACGTCAACCACAGTAATAAAATATCGTTGATAATCCTTGTAGAGGTATTCTCATGCGAACCTCTCCCTTTGGTTTGTTTCTTGAGTGCCATTAAAGCCATATATCTTGTATGTAGAGGGGATCAAATCCTCATCTTTTCCTCCCATCGTCTTGTAAGTATGGTAGAAGAGAATATTCACCGAACTTAGGTGTCGATTAAGATTCGGTTGATCGCCCAAACAAGCTTCGCCTCATCATCTTCTCCATCAACTCGGTTTCAGAGTTAATCTCTAGTTTCACAACCAACGGGCTATCATGTGTTTCTCTTCCTTTTGGCACTTCATCTGCAGAGAAAGAAATGGTCTTCACCGCCACTTTTCTAATCTGCGTCATTCTCGCTGTGCTCATTATTTCTTTATCATTAGCATCTCTCGCAAAGACTCTACCGAGCACGTTGTCATGAAAATCTTCGATTGTGCGATAGAATGCACGATAGAGTTGCAATTCAAATTTTTAGCTTTTGTTCCAACTTCTATAACAAATGTTTCCTTTCCTTTTGCCGACACTCGTTTCTATGCATCTCTGGGTGGTGGTGGTAAAGTCTCGCCTGTTTCTTCTCCCTTTAGAAAGTGATTTAGCTTCCCCTGATCAATCATCCTGAGAATAATTCTCTTTATGTTTCTACAATCGTTTGTTTGATGCCCATGGAAGCGATGGTAAGAACAAAACTCATGACTTCTATCGCCTGGCGGTGGTTCCATTCCCACATTCCAAGGTGCTGGTACATTTTCCATCACAAGTATAGCTTCCCAGATCTTTTCCACACTAGCATTCAGTGGAGGCATCTTAATCTCTTCCCATACTATCCTGCGCGACTTCTCTCACCTCCATGGTTATATTGCCTTCGTCCACCGTAAGTTTCTTGCACATGATCTAGCCTCTGAATCTTATTATTGCTGTTACGGTTGTAATAGTTCCTTTCTCGTTCAAATTCCTCTTGATCGTGGCTTCCCATGGCTACTATCTTCCATTGTCCCTCATCGCCTTTTCCTTGCTTGCTGTCCTTGCGAAGTACTCGCCATCGTATTTATGAATTGAGGCAACAAACTTGCGTTCGCAGCATTCGAGCTTGTGTTCGCGATCGGATAAGAATTCATTTCATTCCGTCTTTCTTCTAAGGCAATGTATTCTTCCCAGTAATCTCGCAGATTCGCCATCGTGATTGTATTTTTGATTCTAAAATTTGAATGTACAACAAGTTAGTCGCAAAGAGAGCATTCACAAATGAGAGGATGAGATATCTTTCCTCAACCCGCCCCGCCATTTCGCTACACATGGTTCTCCATCTTATTGTCAATCGCCTTAAGCTCTCGCCAACCCTTTGTTTCAACCCGAATACGTCTTCAATACCTCCGGTCGCAAGAGTCGTTACTTATGTATGCTCCTGTGAATGTGGCTTGTAAATGGTTAAATGATGTGATTGTGTTCTTGGCAGACCTTCAAACCATTTTAGTGCTTCTCCTATTAGGCTTGATGCGAAATATTTGCATAGTATAGCATCATGATTCTCCCACCGTAACATACATCTCATATAAGCCTTGATATGTTGTACCGCATGTGTTGTTCCATCAAAGATGTTGGTTAACGCAGTAGATTGCACTTAGGAGGTATTCCTCCCATCTGTATTTCTAGCGTGAAGGGATTCTTCGCGGCGTCTGCGATGGCTTCGTCTAACTGTCTCCTTCCTCCTTCCTTCTACTATTCAAGAATCCTCTCATTTCAAAGCCGCTTCTCTTAAGATTTGTTCATTTGCCTCGAGTTTGATTCTACCGGGTCTTTTTAACTCGCTTTCTCTCCTTCTTCGCTCGTGCCTATTTTGTCCTTCTTGCTCGTTATTTTCTCCTCTTCTTTCCTCGCGACGCTCTTCTTCGTTTCTTTCATCAATTCGCACACCGTTATATCGATTGTTCTCTCTTCTTGGTGTCTCTCACTCTCTCATCCGCACCCTCTCATATTCTTCATTAATATTTCTATTGGTACGATTTTGTTCCCTTCTTCTTTCGCGGTTGTCATGGTTATTCTCACGGATTGCCTCTTCCATCTCTTGATTTTCCATTTCTTCTCTTATCCTTTCTCTCTCGCGAGCTAGCCGCGCTTGTTCAATGTAGTGTCTCTCAATGTCATCCTCAATCTCTCTGTTCCTTCTCGTTCTTCTCTCCCATGCAAGATTATTCTCCTTCAAGCACACTGGGTCATTCGGTTCTTGGAGTTGCATGTTTCCTTGATTTTCCCTATTCCGCTCATTTTGAAGATTTTGGGTGAGGAATATAACGATCTTCTATTTCCCCTCTTCTCTCGCCATGCTCGTACTCGGATTTTGTGTTTCTTCCTCGGTACTTTCGTTGGTAAAACTCTCCTTCTTTCTTCCCTATTCGATCTTGAACTTGATCTCACGCTACTTCTAGATCTCCTATTTTGCAACCTCATATTTTCCATCCTCAATTCATGATTCTGTCTTGTCAGGTTTTGCTTCCTCTCCGCCTCTAGCCGTCTCTCTTCGTGTATTGTTTGTCTCAATCTTTCTAATGCCGCAATTTCTTCGTTTTCTCCATTCATTCCTTGCTCTCCTTGTCCATTGTTCACCACCGCTGCTCCTCTTCTCTCTCATCTTCGTAATCGACCTCCAAGTATGTACACTTACTCTATCATAATCCATACCGCGCGTTTACCTGTGGAGATCGGTGGTTGGTTTTGATCTTCTCCATCGTTTCTCATATTCATCCTTGACGATTCTCCTGTTTCATTCCTCCTTTCTCCAAAGAAGTCTCCCACTTCTTCTTACAATCGTTGGTTGTCCTTGTACATTTCTTCTTCTAGCCATCTTTCTTTTCCAATGAATTCTTGAGTATCTTCTCCAAATCTTTTCTCCGTTAATCCAAATTCCTCTATTCTTTTGCGAAGTTCCGAAGCTTTGAGAAGTATATATGAAGTATCGTTTCTTGAATTATGCGAAGTATGAAGTATCCTTGAAGAAGTATATAAAGTACTTAATCCTCGAAATATATAAGAAGGATGAAGTATCCTTTGAGAAGTATAAGAAGTACTTAATCCTCTAAATATAAGAAGTATTGCGAATCCATTATGCGAAACTCCCGCTCCATGTTCTTTGCCTCATGCTATGTCAGAATGCAAATAAAAATTTAGATTAGTATTCCACATTTCTTTTATCAAAGATATTTATTTAATTTCAAGTTCAAATCATTTTTCTTTGTTTTGATTTCCTTTGTATAACTCATTTCATTTCATCCGATAAAACATCCTTCATGGAAATGATCCTAATAGGTACCCCCTTATATGACGCACTTTAGGTACATTGCCTCTTGCGAAATCCTAGAGTAAATTCGCGAACTAGGTGTACGCCATAAAGGTTTGCCCGCTACTACTCTCCATGTTGGATATCATTCTCATTTGAAACAAAGCGAGTATTTAAGGGAAATATATAAATTGATCTTTGCGAGATATTTTTCTCGGTTTCTCTTGTAATTGTGAAATCTTTGTAGTTCTGAAATCTTTGTAATTCTGCGATTATCTCGCTTTTTGTAAATCAAATCAAAAATCTTTTATTTTTTGTAAGTAAAATGTTTAAGGAAAGTGGTACTTAGCTTTTGTGGTTTGTTGTTGTTGATCTCGCGCAAAGAAAAAGAAATGTGAGAAGTGAGACTTGAACCCTTGACTCGCCTCTTGCATATTCTCGCACCATACCTGTTTTTAACCCTCTCTCGCGAAATTCATTCGCGAGATAATCATCAACTTTATTCTTTGCGAGATAAGCAAAGTTGTGTGCGAAATTTCGCATAACAAAAATAAGTGTGCGAGAGCAAGAATTGATCTGCGACCTTCCGCCGCATTCATGCCTCCCGACCAACCGTGCTAGCCCCGCTCTCGCGAAGTGTTTCGCGAAATAATCACTTACTTTCTTCTTGCGAGATACTGCTGCGAAAAATCCATGTGAAAAATACACGTTCGTTGAGACTTGAACTCGCGACCATGAACTCATTAACTTCGCAGTGACCAATCGTGCCGCCTCTTGTAGATAACGAAACAACCTTGCGAGATTATACATTTTTTTCCCCTTTTTGCGAAGCCAAATAATTCTTTGCGAGGAGGGAGGTTCGAACCCGCGACCTCCGGGGTTTATACTCTTCGCCAGAGACCAATTGTGCTAGCCGTTTGTGAAAGAAACACACAATACTATAACTTTATTCACTTCTTCGCTCTCGGAAGTTTAAAAATATGTAAAAGGTGGGATTCGAACTCGCAACCCCAAGCTTGTTCTCTTCGCAAACGACCATCCGGGCTACTTGTTGCTTGCGAAGGAAACACACAATGCTATAGCTTTATTCCATTTTTTCCCCTCTTGAAAGTTCAAAAATATTTGAAAAATATGACTGTGGCGAGATTTGATCTTGCGACATCAAGCCTCTTCGCTCCAACTCAAACCATCTCGTGCGAGCTTCATTTTTGTGATAAAATTCACGCTGTTTTGTTCTTATCCTTTTCTTCATTCTTCCTTTATTTCCTTCAACAATTTTCCTCTTTTCTTTTCTCCTGAATATGAAATCTTCCATTAAAAAATTAGCTTTCTTCCTTGAATTTCATCACAACAACCTATTTTTTTTTCTCTTCCTCTCTTCATGTCTTTGAATTGTTGACGGTGTTTTCTCCCTGAAAGTGTGATTTCTTCCATAAAACTTCCATTTTTGAACCCAAATTTTGTAGATCTAAATAATAAGTATGAACAAGAACTACTTTTCATGGAAATTTCTCTTAAAGTTTATAGATCCAATTGAATTCATCACCAACAAGAGTCGTTTTTTCTAAACTTTCTTGAACCAACAAGATTAGGTCCCTGTTTTTAGCGCATATGTAGTAGCAGGATTTCCCACACTACACCCCTTACTCGATTTTGCTTAATTAATCCATTGAAAGATGTAAGATCAAGAATATTTATTGATTGAATTCATGAAATGTTTACATAAGAAAATAGAATTACACTTAGAAATCAAAGCATGCTTAAACTTTCTCTCTCCTAATGACTTGCCCAACCATTCCAAAAAGATCTCTCTTTACAGACTCATTTAGCCCTTTATATAGGGTAATACATAGTGGATGACAAACTAAGCTACCCTTTATTTTGGGAATGTCTCGCGAAGTGTCGCAGATGCACAAACATTCACTCGCGACACTTCTTAACCTCGCTGTGTCTCACGCCTTCTTTATGTTTTGCCTGTCGTTATTCATTGCGGGGCCGTTTGTTTTAGCTCCTGCGACTCCTTCGCGATGCTGTCGTTTATTAATCTCGCAAACCTTGTTTGTTGCGATATTACGACCCTACAGGGCGGTCCAGTCTGCGCCAGGCGGTGTCAGTCTTCCCTTGTCACGTCTGTGTCAGTTGGACTTTCCCCAGCCGTTGATTATACCTCACCTCGTGATGAGGTAAAGTGTAGCAGAGTAGCTCTTTGGTGTTACGTGGGGATACCTTCCTTTGATGCTCCTTCATCTTCGACCGTTGAACTTAACAGATGGCACGCCGTCTAGATCCTATGGATGCCCCTACGTGTCATCCACTTTTATGACGTGGTCTCCACGTGGGCTTTGCTAGTACACGTGGTGAGGGAGATAAATAAGTGTACTTACAATTTGCCCCTCTTCTTGTGACTGGGCGCCAGCTTTTTGTTGGAAGAAGAATCGTGTGATACGTTTTTATCTCTCTCTTCATAACTTCTCCTAAAAATGAGTTATCTGCATTTATTGTGCACGTTTCCCATATCCGTCCATAAATGCCCCTTGGGTAACGGACGGTTTCTTTTGGTCCTATAAAAAAGAAGAGAATGAAGGAATGTGAATTAAATTCACATTCTCTGTTTATTCTCTGCCCCAATCTCTCCTTCGTCTTCTTAACTTCTTCTGCCGCCATTACTGCTGCCGCTGCTGCTGTTGCTGCTGCTTTACTTACTGAAGTTCAGGTAGGATTTTTTACTTTGTTTACTCGCCATTTCTACCCTTGTTGCGTTCTTGATTTTCTGGTGATGTATCATGATGGGTTTCAATCTTATGCATATCATGGAATTTGAAAGTTGACGCCGCTGAGCCGTGTGTTTTACCGGCCACGTTTTGATTCTCTTTTTCTTCTTTTGAGTTTGAGTAATAGCTTGAGAGCTTAAATGGTTATAGATGAAATCTAGGTTTTCTTCACATTTGTCATTGTTCTTGAGATTTTCTTGTTTTTCGATCTTCCTTGACTCTGATTTGCACTTCTATTTGTGTTTGTGTCCGCAGATATGTCCGATCGTCCGCGGGTCCCTTATCAAACTCCTCCGTCAAGTCCTCATAGATCTCCTCGGATAGATTCCAATATTAGGGGCGGAACTTCGCCTTCTCTTACTCAGGGTGATCCTCTGGATAGACGAACGTCCTCGTCCTCTGGTCAGAGGCATTCGCTCAAAAGAGGTGATCCGCCGCAGGGGTCTAGATACGCCGTGACTCGTCCTAGAGATGGGTCTCCTAAGAAACAGCAGAATCCGCGCACTGAACTTCTAGATGTGCAGCCTCTCCGCACCATGCCTCCACCGCGGACTAATCTTCCTTCGCCTCCACTTGTGCCTAGTTCGTGCAAGTCAACTAAGAATCGCCCCCTCCGAAGAGGAAGGCTACGGAGATAGAATCTTCGGGAGATGTAGTTCCTCCTAAGAAGAAGGTAGCGGGTTCGCGCGGAAGATGCTACTGGGAGACGCTTACGAGGATGACTCTTTGTTACTTTTCGTCCTTTACCTTTGGGTAACAAGAAGTTCACTTTCGTACACATCGATCTTGAAGCCTTCAAATTGAAGAACGGTCTTCAGCACTTCCAAGTTCGCTTTTATGCCCCTGATAAAGATATAACCTATGAGATGCTTACCAATTATCAGTATGATGCCTTTCATTTATTGACGACCGTGGGTGCTTTCGAGGCTGGTTTGATGTTGCCTTTGTATAAAGCTGGTGATGATTTCTACTACCGGTCTTGTCTAGCCGCGATACCGCTAAGAAGAGTCATAATCGTGGGGTGCAGGTTGACAGAAATTATCTTCGCCATCTCCGAGAATGCTATCTTCGTAGCAAAGGGCAAACGATGATGACCTCGATATACCCCCAAATTATAAGAGGAGAAAGGGTGGTATACTCCTGAAAATTTCAACAAGTCCTTTGGAGATTATGTTAACAGGAAGACACGTAAGCCGTGGTCTGTGAGTCTGCGGAATATTGCTCCTGTTAAGGGGGAAATTCGCCTTTTGAGCGAGGTAAGCGATTCCAAGATGGCGAGGATTCCTGGTGCTGAAGGTCTTCCTATTCCCGCCGATGAGAGAATTAAGCGTGATCATGACTATGAGTGGTCTTCCACTGTTCTTGAAGTTGTTGGTCCGTGGGTCATGGTTGGGTCCTGTGACCCCATGGTTGGCAGCCCACTGTTGATGCTTCTTATCGCGAAGCCTCTCCTTCTCGTTATGCCCACATCGCCTCTTGGCAGATGAGTTTTGAAGGTATGGATTTTGCTTACAATCGTGATGTTGATGACGCGGAAGACGAAGATATCTCCGATGCTAACCTTCCTCCGCAGAGTACTAATATTGCTAAGGTGTGTTGTTTGTTTTCTACGTATATATGCCCCTTCGTTTTCTTAAGTAATGTTGATTATGCCAAGGAAAGGAGATACAAATAGCTCTTTTATCATTATGTCTCTTTATCATTATGTCTCGCAGGTGCTTAGAAAGAAAAAGATCAATCCCAAGCAATCGTCAAATTCTCCCACCGAAGATTCTACGCACTTCGAGGATGTGAACAGTCCAGTGAATGGTGACGAGGATGTTTCCGATAAGGAAGAGCGGATTGAGACTTCTACGCCCTTTCAAGAAGGAAATAGTGTTGCTGGTGGGGGCGTCGGTGGAGGTGATGGTGATCAGGCCACTGGTGTTGGTGTTGGTGATCGGTCCACTGGTGGTGGTAGTGGTGATCAGGCCACTGGTGTTGGTGGTGATGTCGTGTCTGGGGGGGATGCTAAGTCAAGTGGGGCCGCGTGTATTGAGGTTGGTGAAGATCTGGTCGCAGAGGACAGTGGCATTGGCCTGCAGCGGGCCGTTGTAGACAAGGGCAAGGGAGTTGCTCTTGGTAGTAGTGATAAGGATGGGGATGCTTACCGTGAGTTCTCCTTTGGTAAGGTTTTATCCGGGGAACAATCTTTTGACATGGCCGCAGCTATGGGGCTTGTCTCGGTTTCAACTGCTCAGTTGGTGATGACCGGGATGTTCTTAAAGGTAGTCATGGGAGGTGGGTCGCACGCGGATCCGATGCCGAGGTTTTGCGGTTCATCCGAGGGTTTTGTTGGCACTTCCTCCGCCGCTAGCGGGGCTTTGGTGCAAGGTAATACCGGTGCTTCACTTGGTGGGAAGCCCTCGATTCTTCCTGATGATTTCTCGCGGTCCTTGATCGCGGATGGCGATGATGCTATTTTGGCTTGGCTTAAAAAGAAGGACTTGCTTGTCGTGTCGCATCCCGCCTTCGTGATTGAAGGGGAAAAGAGTTCGGACTCTTTTACTCGCAGCATATGGAGCTAACCTCCGAGGAGGTGGTAGATGAAGGGTGGGACAAGAATCTTGTGGCCAACGGGATTGATCTCGTGGTGAATCCTCCCCATCGTTGTTTGGTATGATGGCTCACGATGGGTACCAAAGACAGCTTATCCCCAAAGAACGGTTATTGGAGGTTTGTCCGCTTCTTTCTAACCCCGATTTTACTTAGGTGTGTTATGTGAACTAATTTCCTTTTTGATCGATAGATGATGAGGAGTGAGTATTGTAACCATAATCTTTACCGCTCTTCAAGGCTAAGTCTCTCAAGCTAGAAGTTTAAACTTCGCCATCGTGAAGAGGTGCTTTCGAGTGTGAAGCCGCGGCCTCTGCTAAAGATGAGGAAATAGCAGAGCTGAAGGGTCTGCTTAAGCGCAAGGAACAGCAGGACGTGGAAGAGGCAAAGTTGCGTTCTGAGTTAGCTTCGGTCAAGGGCAGGTTAGAGGTGGCTGAGAAGAATTCTTCATCTATTTCGTGTCTCGCGTCTCCTCTTCTTTGATTATTAGATGTTCGTTATATGTTCCGAGTTATCTTCTTCTTCCCTCCTCCCGCCGTACTATCTTCAAGTGGGTGGAATCCCCGAGTTGATGTGGCTTCTGGGGTGAGAGAATTCGTCAAAAGGTCGTATTGCCGAGTTAGTTGAAAAACTCAAGAGTGAATCGGGCGAAATGGAATGCTCGCGCGGATGTCCATAATGCTATGGCCGAAGGATGGCGTAAGAAAAAGTTTTACTTGGTAGATCTCGCAAAACCAAAACAACCATGACCGTCATTTATTCAACGGGGCTCTTTTATGGACGCGGGATAATCTTGAGAAAGCCCGCGCCGATTTCCACTCTAGAAGTTAAGCTTAATGTCATGGAAGAAGAATCGCGGCAAGCGCGTTCTTCTCATCCCTCGATGTGCGGGCTTATATGCAACGTCTTGCTAAGGAAAGAGATGACGCTAGGCGAATCGGCGCTCTTAGTAGTGCCTTATCCGCGTCTCGAGCCGATGTGGCCCGTCGGGTTGAGTATGAGAAAACTTAGAGGTGACTATGTACCGTCTTAACAAGGGGTTGGAGTCGAAGAATGATGAGGTTAACCGATATCATCATTAGAACTCAATGCTTCGAGATGACCTAAGCGCGAGTCAAAGATGCTCATAATCTTCTCGCGGGTAGATTATGATAGGTTATCAAATGAATATGATTATGCCGCGAAGCACGGGACTCGCGATTAACTATTGTGAAGGTATACGTCTTTGTCATCGAGTGTGCTTTGTGTTGTATTTGTTATAACTCACTGTCCTCTTCTAATATCCGCAGAGCTCCAAGGACAGCTTCAAGCTGCGGATGGCAAGTTTGCCGAAGCTCAGGCTAAGGTAGTTCAATTGGAGGGCCAAGTCAATTACCATCGTGGTCTGGCCTTGTCTCGGGAGGAAGCGCCAAGCAAGCCGATCAAAAGGTGGGCCATCTTTCCACTTCCCTAAATCAGGCTGAGATGAAGAGTGTAGCTATAGGCTTCGTGGCTCGTAAGCAGTTGGCAGAAGAGATTAACAGGACTCTTGGTGAGATTGAGTTGGATCTCAAGAAGAACCATGGACTAACCAAGAATTATACTGCCGTCCCGTGCTCCGCGCTCCCTTCAGGTTCCTCTGGCCCTTCCTCTGGTGGTAGTGTTCCTTCGTTGTTGAAGGATAAACCCGCGGATAATGCTCCTTCTCAGTAGATCATAGCTAGTATGCTAGGGATTGATCTCAGTTGCTTAGCCTTCTTGGCGTTTTTGCTGTTTTTCTTGCTAGGCTTGTAATCAACTGCTGTGTACTAGATCAAACTTTAGCGTTTAAATCTGAATTTGTTGAATTCGCACCTATTGGCTTTATAAATCAAGTTAATATAATGAGTAATTCTGTAGTGTGTGTAATCCAAGGATGTTGATCTTTGGAATTTGAGAAAGTGTATTGTTCGTGCAATTCCGTAGGTTGATATCCTCGGAATTGTCTTGTGACTGTCACCCCGTCCACCAATTCCTTGGCCGGAGGATTTCTCGAACGGTGGGGGTCGGCCGACGTTCAAGGATATATTCCATTGAGTTCGCGGCTTATAATATTGCTCGGATATCTCGTTCGTGGAAGTCACCCCCGGTCATACACTTATAGACACTTATGGGGAGTTCCGAGAGATTGCTTGTGTATGCTTTGAAAGTGGATATTCCCGGTATATTGCAAAGTGGGTATGATCCACGCGAAAGGGACATTCCTCTTATTAAAGTATAATACAAGTTCTTAATAATAGTAACTGCACAATGATTTACGTGGTTCAGCCCTAAGGCCTACGTCCACGGGGTAACGATAGTGTCGATATTTTATTAAGATGTGGCATGGTTTTCAATGTACATTCATATTTCGTTCTTTTGTTGATCTCCTATGTACGAGATGGGTATGTGAGTGGTATATACGTGTGTCCCATATGGTATTGGTTGTGGGTATTGAATAAATTGAAATGCGTGTGGGTAATGAGTAGAATATGACACTTGAAGATGAAAGCTTGGATTGATTGAAAAGTTAAGGCGCGTTACTCCTTTATCAGAGATAGAAACATGTGGACTTGTAAGTCAATTTTCTTCTTCTGAAATGCATACGCAGGTGATAGATTACGGGTAGTATGGCTTTAGATATTTGGCATTCCACGGATACATGAGGATTTCCCCTTTCAAATTACGCAGATAGTAAGAGCCATTTCTCGCGATGTCGTGTATTACGTAGGGTCCTCCCCACGTTGGTGCTAATTTTACCCACTTCTTTTCTCATTTGGTATTGGGGAATGGTCCTTAACACATACCGCCCTTCTACAAAATTCCTAAGTTTCACTTTTTTGTTATATTCTCTGGACAGCCTGCGTTGGTAGTTTTCCATTCTTTGCTTTCACGCTTCTCTCCTTTCTTCGAGGTCGTCAAGCTTTTCCAACATCATGTCCGTGGTGAGGTTCTTTTCCCATGCTTCGTCTTTGTTGTTGGTAGTAGAATTTCCGTAGGGATTACCGCTCGCTCCATACGTGAGTAAAACGGAGACTCTCCCTGTAGCCGATCTTCGAGTTGTTCCGTATGCCCATAGAACGTTATGTAACCGTTCACACCACCGCCCCTTGTACTCGTCTAGTTGTTTTTTAAGGATAAGTGCCAAAGTTTTGTTTGTGGCTTCTGCTTGTCCATTGCTTTGTGGGTATATGGGGGTGGATTTTTTTTTTCGAATTTTGAGGGTGTCGAACAGCAAGTCGATATTCTTTCCTTGCATTTGCCACCGTTGTCGGAAACTATCTCTGTGGGATGGCAAACCGCAAATGATATTTTGAAAAATAAAAGTAAAGACGCGAATCCCGAATTCTTGCCGGTGCCTTGGCTTCTACCCACTTGCTGAAGTAATCCGTTGCCACTATTAGGAATCTTCTTTTCCCGGTCCCTGATACAAGCGGGCCCACTATGTTGATACCCCATTTTACAAAGGGCCACGGAATTCCCACAGAGTTCAACTTTATGGCTGAGGCGTGGATTCGTCTGCCAAATCTTTGACATTCCTCGTACCTTTGCGCCATTCTGGACGCGTCTCGGATCATGGTTGGCCGCAGTAGCCTCGCGTCTTTGCCTTATCCGCAAGGGACCTCATTCCGCCGTGATTCCCGCGTCTCCTCTATGGATGTCTTTCAAGATGCCATGTCCCTCGGACGGGACAGCAGTGACGAAGTGGCCCGAGGAATGATTTTCTCGTATAAGGTTCCGTCTCTTAGCTCGTACATCCCCAAGCTCTGGATTGTACTTTCCTAGCCTGTTTGGTGTCCCGGGGAGTTTCCCTTCCTCAAGGAAAGAATGGATTTCGATTCTCCAATCTTCTTCCGATTGTAATCGTCGTCCTCATCTGCTTGTCGCATGATGTCATCGTTCTGGAAGTCGTCGAATATGTGCTCTCCGATATCATCGTCAGAGATATCTTCCTCCCTAGATTTGCGTTGGTTAGCCGCGCACATCTCTTGGGGCTTGATGGATGGTTCGTACACTCTTGTTATCTTGATTGCTTTGACATCCTCGTTCTTGAGCATGGCTGATATATATGCCAAGGCATCCGCGTGCTCGAGCTCCTTCCTACGCAGATGTCGAACTTGATTTTTGGTATTTGGGAAATCAACGTTTGCACCGAGCCATGTATGCCATTAGTGTCTCGTCGTACACATTGTATTCGTAGCCTATCTCGCCGTATGATTAGTTGTGAGTCACTTGTCAACCGCACTTCTTGTATCCCCATTTCAATTATTAAGCGGAGAGCATGGACCACTCCTTCGTATTCTACGATGTAATTTATATGGCCTTCAAATTCCAATCGAATGCATGCACGATCCTATCCCCCGGGTGTGGTGATGACGATGCCTATCCCCGCCCTCTCTATTTTTGGAGCCGTCAACAAAGACCTCCCATTGTCGTGGGTTTACCGGTTCAAGAATATTATTTGGCTCCTTTTGCTTTTCTATTTCTGGGGCGCCCGCGGCCCTCCATCCTTGTATGCGCACCTCTTCTTCGTTGTCCAAAGGTAGGTCTGCTAGGAAGTCTGCTAACACTTGCGATTTCTAAGAGTGTTGAAGCTCATAGTGGATGTTGAATTGGTCGAGGTACGTGCTCCATTTTGCTATGCGTCCTACCTTTCCTGCCCCTTTGAGGATGGCTTCTAAGGGTGCTCGACATGGGATACATATGTCATGCGTTAAGAAGTACGTCCTCGGCCTTTTAAGGTAGACCATACGATGGCTAAAATCGCTTGTTCGATTCTTGTGTAGTTTCTTTCCGCTGAATTCGTGGTCTTTCCGACATAGTAGATTGGCTGCTCCTCCTTTGTGTGGGTCCCGACCAAGATCTGCGCTTACCGCATCGTTTGTTGCCGCAATGTACAATGCCAAGACTTCGTCGTGGTCCGGTTTCGAAGGATAGGGATCTCCGCTAGGTCTTGTTTGATGCCTAGGAAGGCTTCTTCGCATTCTGCAGTCCACTCAAATTTCGTCCCCTTCTTTAGTATGTTGAAAAAGAGTTTGCATTTATCCGAGGATCTCGAGATGAACCTCCCTAGCAGCTCTAGGGATCCATTGAGCTTTTGTACTTCTTTTAGGTTCTTTGGAGATGGAATGTCTACTATGGCTCGGATTTTGCGGGATCTACTTCAATGCCCCTTTTGTCACCAGTACACAAGGAATTTTCCGGATGTTACTCCGAAGGTAAACTTCTCCAAGTTTACCTTCATATTGTGTTCTCTCATAGCTTCAAGATGTCCCTCGTGTCTTGGTGATGGTTCTTCCTCAATCGCTTTTTACGAGCATATCATCAACGTAGACCTCCAAGGTCCTGACAATCCATGGCTTGAAAATAGCATCGACCATCCTTTGGTATGTTGCTCCTGCGTTCCGGAGTCCGAAAGGCATCCTCACGTAGCAATAGAGGCCGTGGGGTGTGTAAAATACCGTATGTTGCTGATCTTCTTCTGCTAAAAATAGTTGATTGTACCCGGAGTATCCGTCCATGAATGATAGCTCTTCTTATCCTTCTACTGCGTCGACTAGTTGATCAATGCTGGGTAGTGGGTAACTGTCCTTGGGGCACGCTTTGTTCAAGTTGGTGAAGTCGATGCATATTCTGACCCCACCACTGTTCTTTGGTACTATTACCATGTTAGAGATCCAAGTAGGATATTTGACTTCTTTTATGAAACCAGCCTCCAACTGACTTTCGCAGCTCAGTTTCTCTTGCTTTGTGATACTCCGTAGCCACCTTTCGTATCTTTTATCTTACCGGGGTGTGTCGGGTTTAATGCGCATCTCATGTTGTCTTGTCTTCGGGTTTATTAGGGCATGTCGAGATAGTTTCCACGCGAAGATGTCCGCGTATTCCTTTAATAGTTTCACCAGCGAGGCTTCACGTTCTTCGTCCATTAGAGTTCCTATCTTGATCTTTTTGGATTCTCCTCCGTCCCTATGTTAACTTCCTTCACCGCCTCCAAGGATGTGAATGTGGGTTTTGGTTCCCCAAGGTGAGGAACTTTCTTTAATTGATATTTGGTAGGCTCGGATTATTTGTTTGCGAGAGCATCCTGGTTAGCAGTTGATGTTGATGCTTCCGTGTTCCCTACGGAGTTCCCCTTGGACAAGCTTTTCCCTGAGATTCCTTCCAAGTATTCATCGATGGCTTTGTATTTGGATGTTGCCTTGTTCCGAGCCCTACGGGTTCTTCTTTTCTCATCTTCTTCATTGTTGAGTTGTATTTTCATTGCCTGGCATTCCTTTGCGGAAGCTTGATCACCCTTGATCTCCATTACTCCTAGGGGAGTAGGAAACCTAAGGTATTGATGGTAGGTGGCTGCGACTCCCTTAAGCTTGTGGACCCATCTTCGTCCAATAATGGCATTGTAGGGTGAAGGCGCGTCCACCACACGAAGCGAGTGTCAACTTTCATGGGACCTGCGTCCACCTGCAAAACAATATCCCCGAGAGGCTTCGTAGCCGTACCATTGAACCCATAGATGGTATAGTGCGAGGTCAAGAGTTGCTCGTCATTAAGCTCCATACGTTTGAAGGTATCGTAAAACAGGACATTTACGGAGCTCCCTCCATCGATGAGGATTTTCTTTATGTTGCATCCTGTGATTGGCAAGGTGAGGATTAAAGGATCATTGTGATCTTCCATGTCATCCTCAATGTCCTCGACCTCGAAGGTTAGAGGTGCGTCCATCCATTCTTCGTGATCTTCCACTTCTTTCCCGTCTAAATTGTAAAGCTCACAATAGTCTTCAAATTGCTTCCTCAATCTTTTCCCTATTTGTGCAGTTAGGGTTGGTTCTTTGATTTCCGAGCAGAATATAGTATTCACCCAGCGATTACCCTCTGGCAATTGGACCTGTTTGTTGCGTTTGGCTCTGTCTTCCGTGACCTTCTCTACATATTTTTGAGATCCCTGCATCTATCGCCTTTTGTATCACTATCTTGAGATTTTTGCACTTCTCTGTTGGGTGCCCGTAGAAGCAGTGGAAATCACAGTACTCTTTGGATTCCTCTGAGGCCGGTGGTTGCTTCCCCTTAGACCAAGGCCAGTCTAAGTTTTCGCGGTCCTTGATCTCCTTTAAGATGCGTGAGTAGCGGGTGTTGAGCTTCGTGTAGACTCGGTCTTCAAATTTTCTACCACTCCTTTTGTGATCGTCTTTCCGATCTTTTTGGTGTCCGCTGGATCTGTTTGCTTGTTCCGCGGAGTTGGTCCGTGGAGGTCGTTGAGCCTCGTGCTCTTGGGTTCTCTCGTTGAATTTCTTCCAACCTCGCATGTTTTTCAATGATTATCCTCAAATCTCCCTCGTGGTTGGGGTGGTACCGTGGATTTCGACAAACAATGGGCTCATCCTGTCAAGTCCCCATTTGTAACAGATTAATACTCACCACGGGGTCCACATGTCCTATGGCTTGACATATCTTGTGCCACCTATCCGTGTATTCTCGAATGGACTCCTTATATTTGATTGCAAGCGAGAAGAGCTTGTCCATCCCTGTGTTCAAAACCTTGTTATCCATGTAGGTGGCCAAGAACCTTTCGGTGAGTGATCATACGAATCAATGCATCCCGGCTTGAGGTTATCAAACCAAGATAACGCGGATCCTTTCAGGCTTGAAGGGAAGTATCTGCATAGTATAGCTTCGTCATGGTCCCACCTGGCCATTACCCTGTTGTAATATCGTAGGTGGGCACGCGGATACTCCACATGTCCATTACACTCAAAGGATGGGACCGGACACTTCTGCGGAATGGTAGCCGTAGCCAACTGCCGCGCTAGTGGGGTAGTGTTGGCCTCCTTCATAACCTGTTCTAGTCTTCCACCTCCTTGCCTGGTCTTGATTTGATTGATCTCTGCTAGCATCTCTCGCACGAAGACTCTCCATTGCCAAACAGTGCTCATCCTGAATGGAAGACCGCGTCTTCCTTGTAGGTTGTGACATCGTGGCCTCCTCTTCATCATAGTAGTCTGAAGTTTCCGGATGGTAGTCTGGGTCAGACCTTCTATTGTTCCGCGCACCTCTTTGGGGTATTCCTCTTTGATTGACTATCGCAGGGATGTTTTCGAGGATCATCCTACGGTCTCTATTCTGTACCGCAGAGTTAGCCTCGTCCTGCTGATTCTCTAGCTTCGCGCTTTGGAGGATCTTCTCTTTTAATTGCTGGTTCTCTTGGGATAGTAAGGCCACCGCGTCCGCGTATGTCTGCTGATTCCTTTTTAGCTCTTCTAGTTGCGCCAATATTTGAGCAGACTGTTTTGATCCTTGATTTGGCGTTCCTATATGTAACTGAGCTTGTCCCTCGGGGGCCGCGGTATTGATTTCCTCCACTAGCCGTATATCCGGCTCGATCATTCCGTAGGATCCTGCTTGCAGTTGTGCGTTTTGTTCATTGGTCGGCGGCATCCCGTAAGGGAGGTTCTGGATTACTGATTCTCGCCATCGCTTCTCGAGGCTCGGTGGGCCCGGGTTGTAGAGTTTGTCACTTTGGAGGCCACCACTTGAGAATCTCCTGCGTTAGGTGTAGCAGCTCTTGCCGCCGCGGCCTTCTTTGCTTCCATTGCAATGATGCCCGCATCTAAAAGTAATGTGTTTTCCGCTCCATTCTGCGTCTTGTCCCCGGCTATGAGTCCTTCGCCCTTCTTTTTGCTCCTTGTTACTACTGGCGTAGTCCTAGGCGCCTCTTTTGAAGGTACCTTTGTCTTCCCTGTATCTTTGTTCTTTTCCATTGTAATATTCTGCAGAGAGAGCATGGAGGTAAACCGAGACAAAAAATCCACGGGTTAGCTGTTAGTTCAAACTCAATTTCATAAGCTCGATTTCTAGTGGCAAAGAGTGTATTCAAGCTATTGGTTTAGCGAATAATATGAAAAACATAGACGGATGTGCGGAATTAATTGGGATAAGGTCCATGGGTTGTTGTTTGCAAAAAACCCAGATCTATTGGTGGAAATTATGTGTGAAATACTAGTTAAAACATAGATCCGCTGGTTAGAAGTTACACAACGCCCAAATCTGTTGGTAGAAAATACAATGGACATAAATATGTGCGAAAAATAGCCCAAAACACAGATCTGCTAGTTAAGGGTTGTAAAAGACCCAGATCTGCTGGTAGAAAGTACAAAGAATACAGATATGTGCGAAAAATGAGTTTAAACACAGATCTGTCTATGTTCTAAGTAAAATTTTTGAGGTAGAGGCTATAAAGTCACAGGAAAAGATAAATCTGTTTCTAGCGCCATATTGTGAACACGGAAATCACGTAGGCGTCCATGTGTTCACAAACAATCTCAGCGTGAATTGAATATACGCATTAAAGTGTGAGTATAGCATAAAATACATAGGTAGATGTTGATTCATTGATTCCAAACCCCGCGGGTTTGTCATGATCTCATCAACATCCAAAATGGTAGATCTAAGAAGTAAACACATAAATAAAGATATATGAATGCTAAACGTAAAGGAGACAATGATTTACGTGGTTCAGCACTAAGGCCTACATCCACGGGTCTGGAGATATTCATTATGAGGTAAATGGTTACAAGAATAGTCGCAAGACTTTTGGTGTTCACCAAACCCGCAGGTTGATGCTCATACTTACTTCTCACTGATTTCTCTCCTATTCTCTAGTTCTCTCCCAATGTCCTCCTCCCCTGTTTGGAAGGGACATATATATAGCTAAGTTAAGTGGGTCCACTGGAAAAGAGCTGTTGAAGTCTTATCTTCTTGTGCTCTGTGCATAGTCCGCGGACTTCCTTATCATTCTGCGCCTTCTATAATTCCTATGTTCATTACGCGCGACCAACACCCGCTCTCTTCGTTGGTCATCTGACACGTGCCCTCTGAGCAGCACTAAATGCGAGTGGTTGGGGCGGTCCAGTCTGCGCCTGGCGGTGTCAGTCTTCCCTTGTCACGTCTGTGTCAATTGGACTTTCCCCAGCCGTTGATTATACCTCACCTCGTGATGAGGTAAAGTGTAGCAGAGTAGCTCTTTGGTGTTACGTGGGGATACCTTCCTTTGATGTTCCTTCATCTTCGACCGTTGAACTTAACAGATGGCACGCCGTCTAGATCCTATGGATGCCCCTACGTGTCATCCACTTTTATGACGTGGTCTCCACGTGGGCTTTGCTAGTACACCGTGTACACGTGGTGAGGGAGATAAATAAGTGTACTTACAAAAAAAAGCCGAGTTTGTTCTATAATCTAAATTCCCCTTCACCATTATGCTCATCCGTTTGGATAAGAATGTTTCCTCAAGTGGATGCACAGAGGGAATAACAAATGGGACTTGTATAACTGATGATACGATACAAGGAAAAAGGAGACTAACTATTTTAATCTAAATTCAATGGATAAAATTCGGATTCCAGCATTCAATGAGGTGATCACTATCACTAGTTGTTTGTTTTCAGTTTTCTATATCCATATATGCGGTTTTTTGGTTTAGACGTATGAGTTCACGTAAACAAAAAACAAAAGGATACACAAGATGAAATGATTGACCGTTACATCGATCGTGTTATCTAAAACTTGAATAGGAACTTTCCGATGGCAATATCAGATGGTTAAAGTTTGCTTGTGCATCAACATCAATTTCTCTTCAATGTCGTTGTAGATGTTGTCCATCAGTCTAATGCAATTTAATGCAAGATTTTAGTTGTTTGTTTTTTATGTGTCAAACAAAAGAAAAGCTAATATTTTTTCGATCTTAATTAGTTGCAATTTTGGGGGTTTCTTGGTGGTTGTTTAGCATGATTAGCTTGTGTGTTGTTGGTCAATTGGTTCGATGATCTTAATTAGTTGCAAAGAAATCAATTGTTCTGATGATCAGAAGAAATCAGGGCTGTCAATCTCAGATTTGATCTTCATCCAAGCTGCTGCAACATCTCCATCTCCGGTAACCCAAATCGGAACGGCTAATCCTTACCCTGTCGGTTTAGTTTTTGTTTTAGATTTATTAGTGATAGATTTAAGGTTGTACCTCCTGTTACCATTTGTATTGTTTTTATCTTTCTGTATTTGATTAGAGTTGGCTGCAGTGTTTGAGGGGTTTTAACAAATCCATCATCTCTTAGATTTTGATTTGTTTCTGGACTGGTTTACTTTATTCTTTTATGGGTGTTTTTTATTTCTTAGTAATATGTATTATCAGTGTTAGATTAAGGGGTTTATGTCTACAGTCGAATCATTGTTATCTTGATTATTTGATACCTCCTTTAGACGTAGAACTTTGGATTGTTTATGTTCTGTTGTATGTTTGTTGCGTTGCTGAGGTTGAGAAGATATGGATCAAGTTTATCATTCTACCAGCAGGAACAAGGATACCAACAACCCAAGTTATGGAAATCAAGACAAGAATAACTCATTCTTCAAGATTATCATCAAGTTCTTCATTCTCTACGGTTGTTACCACATCTCCAATGCCGAGACAGCCTATTTCTCTCCGATTCAGATTACCGTTGTTACTCAAGACACTTTGGATACTTTTGTTACTTTAGACACTATGGTTGCGATTTGGCTACAGTTACTGCTACTCGGGTCACTGCTACCTGATTGCATTAGGCAATCTAAATCTAAAAAACTCCAGTTCATGTTATATACATGTTCTGAGGAACAGTGGGTTGGATTTGATCCAGTCATTGCCTTGTGCATTGATACACACTGGTTTTGTTTTCAAAATCAGATTGGCCCTTGTTGTTTGGTCCTCTCCTTTGCGAGAGAGAAGGTCTTCTGAAACTGTTTTTAAATATGATATGATAGATTTTACTGGCAAGAATTGGTGGAGATATTACAATATGTATGAGTTTTCTGTAATCTTGAAGATTTCATGTAAGGTTTTTGACTCCCTTAATCGGCTTTATCAATGCAAGTTCTGAGGTTCGCCTCTTTTATGGAAAAAAAAAAAGGCTACTTGTCAATAGACTCCAAAGGTTTATTTAGACTAAGCCCTATGGGAGGTGAGCCGGAGTATGGACAAGTAAGACAACTGGCTACTTGTCAATAGACTCCAAAGGTTTATTTAGACTAGATTAGGCAACAAGCGATGTAGATTACACAAAAAGTGTTGCCTATTCTTTAACACTACTTCTCTTTCCAGATATATCTCGCATTCCAACTAGTAGCGAGATAGTTTCGTTGAATGTTTCAGCGCAAAGAAATTTAACTTTTCGATGTTTGGTTCAGCGCAGATTAATTTTTTTTTTTTTGATCCGATGGTTGATATGGTTGCGATGTTCCATTCAACACGGCCACGGGGAATGGTTCAACGCATCTAGATGCTAGATTAGAATTACCATAAGACTTAGGAGATCATTCGAGCTTCCAATCTAGATGCTAGATTAGAAGACCTTAGAATTTCCATAAGACTTAGGAGATAATTCTAGCTTCCAATCTAGATGCTAGATTAAAAGACCATAGGACTTAGCCTAAGTCTGAACTTATAGTCTTCTCATTTCTGCTATTTCAGACTCCACGAATGACAACAATTACAAATAGTAGTGATGATTAAGCATGTCAACAATTGATCTTCCTCTGTTGCCATATTACCATTAGCCATTAGGTCCATTACAATTTGCAAACTAAAATTATAACCACGAATAACATGTGTACCGGCAAATTCTAGCTAATTATGTTTGGTAATTCCGAACTATTATGAAATGACACATACCACAACCAGTGTTTCTCTGCGGTTTAAATTTTAAAGACCTCGAAGTAATAGCGGGTTGTACTGAACAAGAATCCTAAAACTTCTTCAGTTCTGATTCTAAATTCATAGGCCCATTGCAGTACACAAAGCCAACCAAAGAGCAAACCTACCAATAGACATTTCATTTTCATACAAGATTACAACTTTACAATAGGTGAGTAAAATCAGAGCCATTAGCTTCAACGGCGACTGTCTCTATTCTGAGCTACATAATTGCACAGTAATTCAATGTCTTTTAATGTTATTGAGATAAAATTTTACTGTCAACTGACTAGGACGAGCAAACCAGAGTGTACTCAACAATGAATCTCCATACAGATATCGCTCATGGGCCGGTGTAATCTATTAACCCAAATGCATACAACAATACAATTAAAGGTATAGCCAAGGGAGTGCATGTCAGTAGCATTTCTCATCTCATGGGTAGTGTAGATGAAGCTTGGCGTCAATACGTGATTTTCTTATTACTATATCTGTGTGTCATACAGTATAGCTCAAGATTTCGTTAGCCCTCTGGCCCCTTTGCCGTTCTTTAAGAATTGCAATACATAAATTCTATCGGTTCACCGGTGTACCGTATATGGCTTGACTACTCTAGACTTATCTTATGGCAATATGGCCAAAAAAGATATGACTAGTAAAGATATTCCCTAAAATTGAGTGAGGTTTAACATTATAACACATTTATATCTTTTAGGGAATATCTTTAACATTGTTGTCTATTTGCCAGAAATTTTGGGATTCATTGTTGTCAGATACAGAGACATACCCCACAATTCTGCTCCTCCGGTGAACAAAAACGAAATAAACTACTAAAATATGTATCACAGTATTCAACCGAAAATCTGAAATTAGATTAACCAAAAAAAAAGTATATATATATAATGAAAATGAACAGACTAACATTATTCAATTAGATAATATGTCAATGGAATGTGTCATTAAAAGGATTATAGATGTCGTCAATGGCATTAGAGTTGTGAAATGGATCATATATATATATATATGTATAGATCTTTTCGAGTACTATGACTAGCTGTTTGCACGCCTTTTTCGCTTCTTAACCAACTGCATTGTTTTTGTACCTTCTTCTCTTAGTTCTTTCAATGAAACTAATGTGTTCTTGTGAGGGATTACTTGACAAAAGCGTACTGTAAAATCAACCCGCCTTATTGCAGTAGAAGCTTTTGGGTCATAAATATGGACATACCAAGGACAGTAAGATGTACAACCTAAGACACCACCAATCTTTGTAACTGCTAACGATGTACTGTCCGAGGTGGCAACAATAAACTCTTTACTCCAATCCAATGTGGTTTTCTCTTTCATGTCATAGTTGGGTTTTTTTTTTTATATATAACCATATATCAGAACACCTATGGTTGACGACTGAATCGAAATACATAACAACATAATATAAAAACCCATCAAAAACTCCTAAGTTATGATAACTGTACCTGTCTACTGGTAGTGAAAGAGATTCACGAAACTTTTCATCAGCCAAGTCAAAGACCAGAATCATCTTCCTATGTCTATCCTTCCAATGAAGAGCTTCATTCACAAAGATTCCAGGTTCGTAACAACCATGGTCAAATGCAAGATTGAATTTTCCAATGGTCCTCCAGTCATTGCCGCTGCTGAGAGTGTACACCATGACATATACAAAATGGCGTTCTTCGTAACACACTAGAATAACTTTGTACTCATCGGTTGAAGGAAGGTAACCAAATCCGGTCCACCTATACTTATTATAATCATACTTTCTCACAGGTTCGGGAAGAATTACATACTCTTTTGTAATGGGATTGCAAATACAAAATCTCTCTTTAGGACCCTTAAGACATAACAAACCATTAAACGAACCAACCAAATTGTGGCACTTAAATGGAGGTTTTAGAATGATTTCTCGGATTCTACTAAGGGGTGTCTCATGACTCTCAATATATTCGAAATAATAAAGTTGGATCGGCAAACCCGATAAAACCCAACTTATCGGGATCAACATAATGAATGTGGCGATTTATGTGCATCTTTGAGAACGAGGGGTGTTGAATAAGATTTCTCCATGCTTTCGATACTGACTTGCAATCCATAATTTATTCAGCAGGTACATGAGTGACAATCTTCGTTATAATCTCTGTCGGAAAAATATTAAAACTATCCATGAAAACCTCTTTGTTGCTGAGAAAGGATAACGTCAGAACTCTTTTTGTAGGCACGACGAAAAAACCAATTTAAACAAAACTAGATAGTAACCCGTGCTCCATGCCGGGAATATAGTCCAGTTCACAGAGGTACGGCTCAGAATTTGTTGATACTCTGAGCCCCAATGCTGAGTTATCTATGTATGATATTTTAGATTTCTTATTTCCCGAGTTATGTGGCATTTACTGCATCGGTTTACATTATAAAGTTGAGCAGTTCAAGACATCGCATTCACCGAGCAACTAGTAAACCCGGTAGATGTTTCGCTATGGAAGATTCAAAGCCAAAAGCTATCTCGCCTTATGTAGTGATGTTCCACGCACAACTCTCTAATGTCTGCATTAAAGTCTAGGATTATATTTGTCATTTGTATTTCTGCGAAAGAATTTCATTCATGTGGGGGATTGTAGGAAATATGGTCTTGATTTGGCCACTCAAGACTATTTCCAAGAGTGAATGAAAATTGGGTTAACCAAACACAGGGGTTTAGTTGATGAAACAAGATGATGGCTAATAGTCAAATTAAGCAACAGACGTGACCTTACGGAACATGTTGGATTTGTAACTAACAAATAGACAGTTGCAACCTTAATGTGATTGGGCATCATCCAAGGGTCGGGATCGTTGAATCCTAACCGCCGTTATGTTTAGTTTTATATAAAACCCAGTTTTCTTCTCCCATTTCATATAGAAAAAAGAGAAACCATTTTTGTTGTATTCACATAGAAAAAACAAAAACTTCTACACTCTGCAAAAATTTGAACTTTGTCAAATTTCATAGTTTTTCATTTTAAGAGTCCGTTAAGAGAGTTGTGCTACAAAACTTCACGTTCGATGTTCGGTGTAATCGAAGTGCTGCGAAATACATCGAGGTATTGTTGAATGTTGGAGACACATGCCATTAAAATGTAACAACATTCTATACAGGGCATCGAGTGTCTTAAGCAAAGAGATTACTCGCCTCAATACACCCATTCGTTTGGTTACCGATTCCATTGTCAAGGTGCACACTTTCCACCTCTTCTATCTAATTTTGTTTTGGTCTTTGGGTACGGTTTGATTGTGATTTTGGTTTTAGTTTTGCCAACCGTGTGATCGTATATCTTTATTGCGACTTTGTACCTTCCTTTGAATGTGTATTAAAACTTAGAAGAGATCAGGAATATCTTTTGTCACTAACAAAGTAGTATTGTTGATTTGCCTATGATCTGTTTGTGTATGTGTTAGGGTGAACATTTGTTACAGTAGGAACATCTTCTAGTGCTTTGTTTTACATGGTAAAGTAGACAGATTAACCAAGATTAGTATAACAAGTCCAACATCATCAATGACATTTCTTCGAATCTGCAGCGAATGTGATTTTCTCTATCATGTTACTGTGAGTACTCACTACTCAGTATTCATCTGTTCAGTTTGCTCATCTCTTTTTTTTTTTTTTTTTTTTACAATTGTTTTTGGTACCTTAATTAGTTTTCCCCCACATGCGATCGGGGATTGTAACTTCATTTCACAAATTTAGGGAACATTTATGTACTCTCAAGACGAAACCAACGAAGCTCCCTATGGGTAATTTGTCCACCGGCCACAAAGCCTTTGGTGAAGCTGGTCAACCCTTAAATTCAGTAGCTGCAAAATAAGACCTTGTTATATTTTGTGATGTAAAGAAGACTAAAAAAACAAAGCTGGGACGGGAATGTCAATAACAAACTAATCTTAGCGGTGTACGCATCATCCCGATGAAATTTCCTTGTAGTTATCACAAAGCTTATTTAAATTTCAGCTCATCTTAGCATAAGACTTTCTACCTGTATAAGGGTATAACTACCAAAACATCGAAGTCAAGTAATCAGATCCATTTGACTCTGGAGCTCGCACCTTTTGGGAATGGAAAATCATTATGACCAACAATGTTTGGGTAGTCTGCAGACGTTAAGAGCCTTATTTTGTAGGTAGTCTAGCATAGAAAAATGCTAGGGATCAACCACATGACCTCTATTCTAAACTGTACTTTAACACTAACCCTTATCGACCAATTTACCTATGGTTTATTATTAAAAAATGCTCCACTACAGATAGCTTCTTCTTGTCAACTAGGAAAGGCGATTAGTCATGCGACGTTGACTAAGTCAATCCAAAAATTCTCGTCTTCACTGTCATCAATCTTGTTTATCTTATACAAAATCAACCAATTTTTCATGTTCCACCGCTAGATTTGATACATTTACATACTTTTATGTTATATTTTTGAGTAAGTTTTGATTACAATCGTTTTAATTAGGGATATGACCTAGGTTTAGGTATTTCTCTTCTATCTCTGATTTCCAAATCCTGTTAATCTTGTCTTGATGTTTAACTTATATTCTTAGATTTGCTATTCAGTTAATTATTTTCATTTTAAGTCTTAATTGTTGCTTTGAAGGGTTTCTCTCCGTTTGTTTTTTATTTTAGGTAATGAGAAGAAGAAGGCGCGGAAGTAGGGTTTCAGTATATCATCATGAGATTAATGAAGAAAGAAGGCTTCAGTGAGGGGTTGGTTCTTAATGAAGATAGACTTGACATTCAAAGGGTATGAACTGATTCCTTTAAAGGTTTAATTTACTGGTATGCATCGAGAATGGAGAACAATTTGGGATATTTTTTATTGAATGATTTTAAACTATTATATGAAGGAGATTAATCTATTATGGAGATCCTACTTATTCTGTAGGGATTTTATTTAGCATGTCTGATGCTATTACTGGTATAAGGAACTTTTTGAAAATTGAATTTCAAAGTGTTGCTTTTTAGGTCTATTCTGTAAGAAGAGGTTAAGATGTTTAAGTGTAGGGTGATTTAACTACTACTTAAGAATGATGATTTAAGTTAATCTCTCCTTCAATGCCTCTTTTAATACATCAAAAGTTGTGTATATATTTTTAATTTCAATTATAGAAGTGTTTTAATCCACATTGAGTGTGACTAATGAAGTATAAATATAGTTATTATCTGCTGAAGACGGCTATCTCAGAATTCTTAGTACATGTGGCATTAAAGAGTAAGTCATGTTCTCCATTGCTATGATTCACTAGAGAACTGATAGAGTAGGACTTTATGAAATGTTGCTTCTAGTTTAATAATTGATACTTCTCAGAATCGGTGTTGTCAAGGTCTCTAATGCAAGCATGCTAGTTACTTAACTTCAATCCTCATTCTACTTTTGTGTTGTGAAGATACATCAGAAAGAATCCTACATTTGGCATTTAGTTACTCCCTCTGTCCATTTTTATCTGTCCTAATTTCTACTTTGGTATGTCCATTTTTATCTGTCCGCTCTGTTTATAGACATACTTTTCTCTTAAACTATCAAATATACCCTTTCTTTTTTATAATTATAAAATCATTTTTAATATAAACTTAATTCAAAATCATAAATATCATCACCATATATAAGGAAAAAATCCATTCAATATTTTTATATATTAATTGCCATTCCTTTTTTAAATAAAAACATTTATGGGTAGTCACAAAATTCATAATACTTCTATTTATTCTTACATGGCAAAGAATCAAAAAAATTTATGACAAAATCTCAAATTCATGGTAGAGTATATCTAAAGAGGAAATAATCTACAATTTCAAAATTTTTCCCCTCTCAAATAAAAATTTCAAAGGCTCCAAAGTTTTAGTGCGGGAAACCAAAATCAAATTAAGGAAATAAAAAATTCTTAAATTTTGGAGTATAAGTTTGCTTTTATTTCTTTACAACATTTCCTAAAACAATAATACTATCCAAATTAGAATTTTTAACACTAATAATTTTAATTTTGGTAATAACGTAATATTAAATAGGCTAGTCAAGGGATAGTCATGACATTTTATAGGATCTCCTTAATATCTTGACAAAGTCAAAGCGGACTCTTAAAAATGGACGGAGGGAGTATTAAGGAACATAAGCTTTAATCAGATGATTCTCTGTGCAACAAGATTAATCAAAATGGTCTGAACAAATTCTGCAATTAAGTGTCAATTCTGATTGCATATTTTTTCTGCCATTAATTGTCACTTCTCAATATTGGTGTTGTCAAATAAAGGCCTATAAGCTTGCTACTCAATTACTCTACTAAATCTACTAAGTCTACTTAATTCTGAGTCTGTTGGTTTGAAGTAAAGTGTACTAAGTATAGATGAATAGAATTATCTCTCCAGATTCAATGTCCCGTCTTTTCATCTGCCGGCTTTAATGCTTTGGTCCTCCCTCATCTGGTATAAATATGAAGCATTGTTTGTTAAAGTTTTTCATCCAACACACTTTCTTTTCTATCAGTTTCATTTACTTGTACCTTCTATTGATCTGCTTCCTTAGAAAGAATTTAAGACAATCAATTGTAATGGGTCAGTTTAGTAAGTTGGCATGGCCTGCTGATCAAGTGAGAGTACTTGATTTAGATGAAGATGTTGAAGAGTTCCCATTTAGGTTTGCTGCACTCCTCTGTGATGACAGTAAGAACTACCATAAGACTTCTGTAAAGCACCAACTCAATAAGGCATGGGAAGTCAATTCTCCAGATTTCAAGTTAGCTAAGCCTTTTATTAGGGGAAATGTGATTCAAAATTTGTTTGTGGTGATGTTTAAGAGGAAGCAAGATAAGGAAATACCATATGCTGCAAGGCCTACTTTACTATTTGGTCAACTTTTTACAGTTCAACAGCTTAGTAATGTAGAATCCATCTTTGATTTGGTATGGGAAATCACTCTAATGCCTGTGCAGATCAACATTCACTCAGACCTAGTTAATAAAGGCTTGGTTAGAGAAGTTTTGGACCAGATAGGAAACTTTGTCACTGCTGACTCTCCTGCAGGTAGTCTATATGAGGCAAAACTCATGGTACCTATAAGAAGTCCTCTCACTAGGAAGGTTGTTTTTAACACAAATAAAAGAACATATATCATGTATGTTTTCTATCCAAAATTGCCATTTAGGGCATGTAAGAGATGCTTTGTGTTGTATCACAATGAAGCTCAGTGCAGGGAGATTCAGATGAGGATTCTTGTGAGGGCTCTTCCAGCTCCAACTAGGCATGCTTCACATGTTGTTGTTACCAAGATGCAATCAATCTCAGAAGTTGGGGAGAGCTCGAATTCAGATAGCCGTAAAGATGCTTCGTCTCCAGATGTTATTGGAACTCTTTATTGAACATTCGAAGCCCTCTCGCTTTCTCGGCAGTCTTGACCAATTGCTCCAATCGGGAATTCCGGTTCTTCTCTCTTTGCCCCTGTTGTTTCATCAGCAGCACCTAGGTTTGCTCCTCTCACTATTAGGGAACCATCAAGCAGTAGCACTCATAATGTTAATGGAAATATTGGTATGAACTTCATTGGTTTCGCACAATCTTATGAAAACATTACCTTTGGAACTGATGGACTGGTACATGATAGGAAGGGAAAAAGATCTCGAACTTCTTTCGAATCTTTTGCTCAGAGTAATAGCTTAGGGTCATCTTCTTTTACCATGATCCCCACTCCACATTGGCCTCCTGTCACTTCATTACCAGCTTTTAACCCTCCTGCTGAAATTTCTTTTAATTCAGGTGGTTCTTCTTTTTCAACTAATCTTGGTAATGTAGATGCAAATGTTTTTTGGTCCACCACAACTTCTGCTTTTGCTCAGACTATCTTCTCAGCACTGGGATATGTCTATAGTGCTGCTTCAGAGATGAATTGTAACTCTGAAATGATGATGCCCTCAAATTCTGAAATGGATTTCTCATCTCTTGCGGAACAAAAGGAGGAACCTTTGGAAGCTAGAATTCTCGAACCTATGCCTCTGTCAATGCTACCTTCGGATCCGGATATTACAGATGAGGAATTCGAGAAGGAAGTTGATCTCATGATGATGGACTCTGACCCTATGGAAGCAGAGCCTTTGGATGCTCATGACCTAGTAAGTACATTATCTTTAATCCGAATTTTCCCTTATTGTTTTACTCTTTCTCGCATCTTTTTAATTGGGTGGTTCATTGTTTCATTAAGAATTAGAGGTTTTTCTTTTAAGTACATCATGAAGTTTATTTCTTGGAATATGAATGGATGTTGCTCAGATAAAAAATGGTTGCATCTTATAAATATTTATAGAAAGCATAGACCTGCAGTAATCTGTCTTATTGAAACAATGGTAGATAGTGAAGATGTAAACAAATTTACTCATTTTTTGCCTTATGATTCTTGGTATGTTGTTCCTGCTGTGGGTAAATCGGGTGGTTTGGCATTAGGATACTTTAAAAATTCAAATATTGAAGTTTTAGGAAGTGCTCATAATATGATACATTTGGTATGTGACATCACTCATGTCATCAAAAATTGTCTTGTTACCTTCATATATGGTTCTTTAAGTACTTTAGGTATTAGAAATCAATGGAATTATTTGAAACAGTTTAACTGATTCGGGACAATGGACCATGGCTTTTACTTGGTGATTTCAATTTTATTCTGAATACCTCTGAGAAACAAGGTGGTAATCCAGAGAATTCTTTGGCTTCTGATTTTGTTAGAAATGCTCTATCTCTGTTAAATATGCATGATGTTTTCTCTTTAGGTAATCCATATACTTGGTGTAGAAGATTCAAGAATCCTTCTGAGTTAATCTTTGAAAAGCTTGATAGGGATTTTATAAATGATAAATGGGTATCGCTTCTTCCTCAGACTAGGGTGACAAATTTGGGTAGATTATTCTCAGACCATTGCCCTATACTTCTGCAATGTTTTCATCAAGTAACCAGTCTAGCTATTCCTTTTATATACTTCAAGTCTTTGCTAGGTCTAGTCTGATTTTAAAGAAGTTCTTTTACGTTCTTGGGGAAAGGATTGTAAAGGTTCATCTAGCTATGTTATTACTGGAAAGCTTAAAAACCTTAAGCATGATCTTAGTAGATGGAATATTAATACTTTTGGGCATATTAAAACAACCATTGGCAAGTTAAATACTGAAATAGAAAAACTCCGGAATATGACTTATAATCCCTCGATTGGTAGTTATATTCTCAATTACTCTAAGCAATTAGATTTTGGTATGATATAGAGAACTCTTTTTATAAACAGAAATCGAAGATAGAATACTTCACTCAATATGACAAGAATACTAATTTCTTTCATAATTCAGTTAAGTTGAGAAACATGTACAACACGATACACACTTTAAAAGATAATTAAGGAAATTGGTTGGAAAATAGGGATCAAGTTATGTCACTCCTTATGGATCACTTTAAACGGATTTTTTCTTCTTCGATGCCATGTACTTCTGATAATGATGTGCTTAGGGATATTAAGCCGATTATTACAGATGATATTAGTATTGGTTTTTTCGCGATCCCTACTGTTGAAGAGATTTTTTCAACAGTGAAAAGTATGGTCCTTGGAAATCCCCGGGACCAGATGGTTTTCCTGGGGGTTTCTTCATAGATAATTGGGAGTATGTTTCAACTGAAGTAATTAATCATGTTCAAGGTTTTTTCCGCAACAAATTTCTTCTTAAACAGCTTAATCATTCATTCATTGCGCTGATTCCTAAGGTAACTAACCCCTCGACACCTAATGATTTTCGTCCCATAAGCTTGTCCAATACTGTTTACAAAATTATATCAAAGATTTTAACAAATCGTTTAAAACCCATATTAGACTCTTTAATATCTCCATACCAGTCTTCATTTATAGCTAACTGTCAAATACATGATAATATTATTATTAGCCACGAAATATTGCATTCTTTTAAGACTAAAAGGAAAAAAAATAATAAGGATGGGTTTATGGCCATTAAGCTAGACTTATCGAAAGCTTTCGATCGTCTTGAATGGACTTTCATAATTTCAGTTTTTAAGAAATTAGGTTTTTCAGAGGATTGGTGTCAGCTGCTACACCAATGCATTAGTACTATCTCTTACTCTATACTAGTGAATGGTTCTCCTGGAGAAATGTTCTTTCCTACTAGGGGAATTAGGCAGGGAGATTGTTTATCTCCTTATATTTTTATCATCTGCATGGAAGTTTGTCGCAACTTTTGATTAAAGGTGAAAATGAAAATGTAATTCAGGGTTTTAAATTGAGAAAAAATAGTCCTCCTATTTCCCATTTATTTTTTGCAGATGACTGCATGCTTTTTTCAAAATCTTCTCTCACCTATGCTAAAAACTTAATGAAAATCATTAACAATTTTGCTAAAGCTTCAGGTCAAGCTATTAACCTTGAAAAATCTGTTTTTTTCACCAGTAAAAAAATGCATCATAAACACATTAAGATGATTTCTAAAACTTTAGGTATTAAATTCCTTAGTAGTACTGAAAAATACCTAGGTACGCCTTTGTTTGTTGATAGGGATAAAACTAAAACATTCCAATTTTTTATTGAAAAGTTTTACAGTAGACTTGGTAATTCGAAGAAAACTAATCTTAATGGAGCAGGTAGAACAGTTGTAACTAAGCATGTTTTAGCTAGTCTGTCTGTTCATATGTCATGCTTCCCTTTTCCTAAAAAAATTAATTCAAAAATTGACTTTATTCAAAGAAATTTTTGGTGGTCTAAGAAAAATTCAAGAAAAGGAGCTTATTTTCTCTCCTGGAGGGACATTGGGAAATCCAAATTAAATGGTGGTCTTGGCATTAGGAACTCTTTTGCTACCAACAAAGTTCTTATTGCGAAACTAGGGTGGAGAATCTGTAAAAACTCTACTCAACTAATTTCAATCTTTCTTAAGGACAAGTACTTCCCAAACCAGAATTTACTTGAAATAGATAAATCTGCAGAAACCTCTTCTTGGATCTGGAAGGGTATTGTAAACAGTTTGGTTTTTCTTAAGGAAAATATAGTATATAAGATTAATGATGGTAAGTCATCAAGGATTTGGAATCACAATTGGTTGCTTTGTTGTTCTTCTCCACCTACCCCTTGTAGTTCTAATTTTAGTAATTATAATCTGGTTAGTGACCTATTTAATACTCATGATAACAGTTGGAATATTGGTCTTCTTTACTCCCTATTTTCTCAAGATGATGCAGTTAGGATCATGTCTCTTAGGATAGATGTTAACAAAAAGGATGAAATTATGTGGGCTCATACAAATAATGGTCAGTATACAGTAAAATTTGCTTATAATGTGTATATGAATGAACCTGTCAATTCTGAAGATGCTTCAGTCTGGAAAAGGGTGTGGTCTTTAGATTGTTTACCAAAAATAAAGTTTTTCATATGGAAGATTTTTGCATATATATTACCTGTCAATTCTCTTCTCAAGTTTTACAATCCTGCTATTGATGATTGTTGTCCTTTGTGTACTAATGAAGTTGAAACTGTGATGCATCTGTTTGTTCATTGTCCGATTGCTTCTCATATATGGTTTCTCTCATTACAACATCTAATTAGTGGTGATTATGATTGGATTGATGATATTTACAATTCCTAGCTTGACAACAATTTGGGCAGTTCCCCTTATGCTGTGAATTGGCCAAGTGTTGGTGCAGTGGTTCTCTGGTCAATCTGGAAGCTTAGATGTGATGTTATTTTTAGAAAGATTAAAATTAATCTGGGCAGTGTTATTATGGATATTAGAAGATCCCTTAATACTTATATTGCAGTTCCCTCTAAGCATAAGGATGCATCTTTGATGAAAGTGAATATCCCTAAGCAGGGCATAGATCACATTATATTCATTGGTGGTTCTTTTAAAGACTTTAACATGGGTATTGGTATCATTATGTTTGATATTTTTTGATTTTGGGTAGTTCCACAAGGTGTTGTTCTTCTTTGAGACAATGACGCTAATTTTGGATTGCTTCTGGGTGAGAGAGTTGAATCTTTCCAATGTCCTCTTTGTTAGCGGTTGTCTTCAGTTGGTTCATATGGTGAATGAAGGAAAGGGAGAAATTGACTGGAGGAGTTTGCAGTTTTTATAAGATTGTCGGAGTTCCTTTTCTTGTTGTGTGAATTCTAGGCTAGTTTATGTTAAGCGTGTTAGAAATAAAATAGCTGATCGACTTGCACGTCGAGCTTAAAAATTAAGCTTAAATAACATATGGAATCATTCTCTTCTTTTCCTACAAACTTTTATAGGAGAAGTTCCATTGACTGATATTTGTAACAGCTTGTTTTCGTAATGTTATTGTGTGTTTTCTCTCAGCAAAAAAAACACCTATGGTTTATTATAATAACTAGTTGTACGCCCGTGCTCTGCACGGGATAAGATTCATCATTCCAAGAGTTAAAGTGCACTGACGAAAGAAAGTGGAAAATGTATGAACTTTGGCTTTGTAACTTTTTTCAAGGACTTGCATTCTAGTCATGTTTCATTTCCCGGTGGCTTAAAATGGTTTGCAACCTCAAGTTTTGGGGTACTGGTGTAGATCACCTAAGGAAATTAAATTTCACGAAGTAACAAATGTTGAATGCACCTGATTCAAAAGCTCAAAGTGCGAGCAGTTCGACTGCCTGGCTTGTTTTTCTGCATCAGAAATATCCAAATGTTTATCATTCAAAAGATGAAGAGTTTACAGCTTATGGGGATATTTCTCTTATCAGTTTACTTTACCAAGTTATTTTGCTTTTGAAGCAGCTCAAATATAGAGCGTAGGTAATCATCGCAGCAACATACATCCAAGGGACGCTTTTATTAACTGGGATAGATGTTGTACAAATAATCCCAGGAGAAGAACATGAAATAAATAATAGTATGGGTAGCTATGTAAGTAAGTGGAAACTGAAAGCGACATATCCATAATAACAAAAAATGGTTTTTTTATTTAGTCGTTCCAGCTTCCAAAACAATCAAACTTATGGGAAGGTCTTAGCTAAAGAACTCAACTGAATCAAAATACTGGGTGAGTTTGTAAAATTACTCTAAAGAGCGTCGTGTAAGAAAAAGTAAAAGAATCATGCAAAAGAAAACTACCCCGTGAAATATCGTGCCTAGCCTGAATTTCTATACGAAAATATGGAAGAAAAAAAAAACTACATATGGATCAAAGTAGTATGTGAATCCACCGCAAGGATATTTTATTAACATGTTATCAAGGTATATACGTACTAATTCTCATTCCACGAACCAGCTAGCTAGCTAGAGAAAGAAAAAAAAAACAGGGAGAAGAGAGGGGGGAAAAGGAGGCGTTGAATGGGAAAAAATACCAACGCCTCCGTTGTATGTGAATCACTAATTTTAATTTTGGTGGTTTAGGGTTTGGAAAGAAGGTCTAGGGTCCAAAAATACCAAAAATTGGTGGTGGGGAAAATCCCGAGGTTTCTATTGGTCAATATATTTTTGGTGGACCCAGAAGCTCTAAGAAGAGAGCTTGATTCAGCTTTTAACCACGATAAAGGAAAATCACCTGAAATCATATTATTAATTTTACCTGCGAAATATGGAGCCAATTTATAAGGAATGAACTGTATTTGGAGATAAAATCAGACTTGAGCAAAAAGCTTTACTTACCTAGCAACAAATCATTTTGACAATGAAATTTAGAAAAAATTCGAAGACTTCGAATTGTGGTTAGACATAAATAGTATTATTCACCAGAAGAAAGTGAGCAAACCAAAGGGGAAAACCTTCTATTGAAACATTATAGTAGACATAAAAGCAACAATTTTAACAATGTGTTCATTGTTGATACCCCATAAGTTAATACAAATACTTTCATTCAGTATCAAAATACAATAATAGCTACCAAATTGAACCTAATTCAAATGAATAAATTCTCAAAGAAAAGGCATTCGAAGTCATAGACATCCATATTAATTTTTCAGATCACTGGCTTATGACACCACTGAGGTAAGTTGTTTCCATCATGCACCATTTACAAATTCCATAATACTAAATGATGGGCAACATTCTTATGGTTCAGAAACATTGCCTTAAAACTGCTGACAACTCAAACCATTATTAAAACTTCATACCTTAGGGATTCTTACTTGATGCAGGCGGCTGGTTGGAATTAACACTGCTTCTCTAAGTTCTTGTACAAAAGTCCAAGGATTAATACTTGTACACCGCACCCAAATGCTCCTTAGACAATCATATACAGGACGTCCTAAGTTACAAAAGTTCAGCAAGAATATCTAAAATAATTTGATAAGCAAACTTGAGCTTCCTCTTATGGTATGTTAATGAATTGGGTGCATAACATTTAACAAACCCAGTTTATAAGTTCCAATCGACCAAATTCTTTTGTTGATGTATAGTGTACTTATATCCTATAACTCTTTCCCCAAGCCACAAAAAATAGGCAACCAAGATAAAACACAGGAACATAATAAGAATGAATGGTGTGAAATATCATAAAATAGATGCAATAAGTAATAGAGATGCTATAAAAGGAACCAACCATATACCTTCGATTTAGCCTCAAACCCTTTCTATGGATCATCTTTAGAACCACTTCTAACACTTTATGTTCTCTACCAATAAGTAATAGAGATGCTAAAAAAAAAAACAGTGCACAAAAAAAATCGCAACTATATGAAATCAAAATTGCAAGAGATTAACTACCTGGAATTATGAAGTGCAAATAATCAGTAATGCCTTTCTGTTGAAGCAGTTTCACAAACACTTAAAGTGCAAAATTGAAAACCAATCTTAAATATTCTGAAAGAAACATGGAAAGAAGTTCTCATCCGAAAAGTTAAGAAAGGTTTTTGGGTGAATATCTTCCACAGACAAATAGTGGAGATAGAGATATTATTTATACTGAAAAGTTGTTACAAAGATAAGATATTCAAAGACGACATAATAGCTAACAAAAGAAAACGAGTTACACGCCTTCATAACTGTACTGTTAGCTAGTCTTGTGGAGAGTCGACTTAGCTTCCTAGTCTTGTGGATCACTTGTAACCGTATGCTTAACACCTCCCCTCAAGTTGTACGTGAGCTATCGAATGTGCAACTTGGAACGTAATAGATGAAACCGTGGTGCAGATAGACCCTTGGTAAATATATCAGCCAACTGATCCTTTGAGCTTATGAAACGAACTTGCAGCTGCTTCCTTGCAACTCTCTCTCGCACAAAATGGTAGTCGATTTCTATATGCTTAGTACGAGCATGGAAAACTGGATTAGCTGTAATGTATGTTGCCCCTAGGTTGTCACACCATAGCATGGGTGTCGATATGTTGATGCCAAGTTCCTGAAGCAAGGACTGAATCCAGATAATCTCAGATGTTGCAATCGCCACACCTCAATACTCAGCCTCCGTACTCGACTTAGAGACTGTCTTCTGCTTCCTAGCACTCCATGAAATCAGATTCACACCAAAATAAATACAATAGCCACTCGTCGAACGACGATCATCCAGACTACCAGCCCAATCAGCATCAGAATACACATGGAGTGAGAAATCACGAGAGGTACCGAGATGAAGACCATAGTCCACTGTTGTTTTTAGATACCTGATAATCCTCTTGACAAGCTCCTAATGTTCAATAAAAGGGTCATGCATATATTGGCATACCTTGTTGATAGCAATAGAGATATCAGGTCTAGTGAGATGTAAGTATTGTAACGCACCTACAACACTGCGATATAGTGAAGGATCCTTGAATCTTTCAGTACCATCTTTTCGAATTTTCTAATTTGCAGCAAGGGGAGTGGATACAGGTTTCACACCATCCATTTTAGTACGCTTCAAAAGATCAGTTACATACTTTCGCTGAGTGAGAACAAGTCTATTGTCATGCGTGATAACCTCAACACCCAAGAAGAAGGATAAATCTCCCATATCCTTTAGTGCAAACTTCGAACCAAGAGACTCTATGATTTGTTGAATCATTGCACATTAGAACCCGTGACAATTATGTCATCAACATATATCAGGACATACGTGATAGAGTCTTGAGTTTTTAAGATAAACAAAGAGCTATCAGATATAGAACCTGTGAAGCCAAGCTTAACCAGGTAATTACTTAACCTCAAAAACCAAGCACGCGGAGCCTGTTTGAGGCCATACAATGATTTATAAAGCTTACAGACATGGTCTGAATAGTTAGGATCAACATATTCAGCAGGTTGCTTCATGTACACCTCCTCCTCCAAGTTTCCATGCAAGAATGCATTTTCAACGTCTAATTGCTTCAATGGCCAATTGTTCATGACAGCAATAGATAACACAAGACGAATAGTACACAGTTTTATCACAGGGCTAAATGTCTCACCAAAATCAACTCCTTCTCGCTGATTGAAGCCTTTGGAAACCAAGCGTGCTTTGAATTGATTTATGCTGCCATCTGGATTTTGTTTGACACGGAAGACCCATTTCGACCCTACGACATTCATTCCTTCCTCATAAGACACCAAAGAGTATGTACCATTTCGAATTAGTGCATTAATTTGGACATCCATAGCTTTTCTCCATTTGGGATTTTTGCAGGCCATAGAGTAGCAGGTTGGTTCCATGAAATCTGACTCCAAGAGTGGATGCTTTGTGGCAGTTAAACACAACTTCTGAATGGGTTTTATAATACCAGATTTTGCACGAGTCCTCATAGGATGAGAGCCACGATTCTTTGGTTGAATCGGTTGCTCAAGTAGAATGACTTCTTTGATCTTTCTTTGTAGTGTTAGATGATGCAGATGCATTGACTAAATCAGGTTCTTGTGCATCTAACATTGGTGCAGAAGAGACACTGAGATCTGGAGAATCCGGAGCATACGACACAGTTGGTGATGGTACATTATCTCTTTGACTCTGTCCTGGAGAACCTAATCGAGCAGCTTCCTGATGTACTTGTGATTTACAGTATAGAAAAGGAGGTGAAAGTAAAACACTAGTACTTGATGGTACATTACCTGGACAAGACAATTGAGCCTGTTGCTGCCGAGAAGACTGAAATGGGAATGACTTTTCTTCAAACCGTACATGGCGCGATATATATATCCTGTTGGATTCTTGGTGCAAACACATATAACCCTTGTGTGCACTACTGTATCCTATGAAAACACATGGTAGAGATCTAGGTTCAAGCTTATTTTCATTATATGGCCTAAGGCAGGGATAAGCTAGACAGCCAAAAACGCGTAAGAAAAAGTAATCTGGAGATTTCTGAAAAAGAAGCTCAAGTGGAGTTTTTGATTTTGTGTTGGATTTAGGAAGCATGTTAATCAAATAACAGGCTGTTGTAAAAGCATCAGCCCAAAAGGAGCGTGGCATGTTAGCATGAAACAAAAGAGCTAAACCAGACTCGGTTACATGACGAATTCTACGTTCTGCCAGGCCATTTTGAGGTGATGTGTGTGGACATGAGAATCTATGTTATATACCTGTTTCATTGAGATAAGATGTGAACTTCTTATATTCTAAGGCATTATCTGACTGAAATACTTTGATTTTATGATTCGTTAGATTCTCAACCTGTTTGTAAAATAGAATGAAAGTTTTTAGAGCATCTGACCTTTGAACAAGAGGAAATATCCAAGTATAATGTGAAAATACATCCATTAGCAAAAGGTAATAACGAAAACCAGATCTTGATAAATGTGCTGAGACCCAAATATCAGAGATACAACCAAGCTCAAAGGCTTGTCATAAACAGTAGTACTAGGAGAGAGAGACAACTTCTTGCTCTTACTGATGTGGCAAGAGTGACAATAATCAAAGTCTTTATTTGCAATAGGAAGGGAAAATTGACAACAGATTCTAGAGACTGTACGCAACATGGGATGTCCTTATCGTTGGTGCCAAAGTGGTAAACTAGAAGCAACATGTGCCTGTGGCTTTATTGGATGATCTAGCACATCAAATCCATCAAAAACGTACAATCCATTTATTTCAAGTCCTCTCAGCAGTGGCAGCCCCGTGTGCTTGTCCTTCACAACAAAAAAAGATGTGTGAAATTCAAAGAATACTGCATTGTCTTTACAGAATTGAGATACTGACAGCAAATTACATTTAATCTCTGGTACATGATAAACATTATTTAAGCAAAAATATTTGGATTTTTTTTTAAAAGAACTATTACCAATGTGAGCAATATTCAAGGCATTACCATTACCCACTTGCACTTGTTCAGTGCCATCATATTCATGAGGAATAGTTAAATTTCTCATGTCTGCTGTCAAATGATGTGTAGCTCATGTGTCGGTCACCCACTGATTGCCTTGATATTCTCCAGGTAAGGCAATATAAGCCGCTGAGGCTTTTCGATTGTTATTGTTTGGTTTATCATAACGAAACCAACATCTGTCACCTTTGTGGCCTTTCTTTTTGCAGATATGACATGGTTCATCAAATTGACTGATCCTTTCAGGCTGATCGCGATGATTTGATTGGTTGTTATTGGATTGATAAGACCCTCTATTCTGGTTGTTGAATCTCCGTGGATCACCTTTGCCTGATGAAGTCGAGGTGGATACTGCTACATTAGCAATGGGTGACTGCAACAATGATAGTTGGTGCTCGAGCCGCAAATCAAAGGTGAGTAGATGAGAATAGAAAGTGTTTATGTCTATCCCCTCCACCGTACTTAATGAAGTTACAATTGGATCATAACTCTGGTTCAACCCATTGCTGATTGCTTGCTTCTTTTCATATGCAGGTACCGTGTATCCTGATTCTTCCAACTGAGCAAATAAACCTTTAGCATCAGTCAAATATTGTTAGAGTTTGATTACCTTTGGACAAGCTGTGAAGTTGTTTCTTTAGGCTCATCTGATGAGCAAATGTTTTTGGTGCATACTCCGACTCCAATTTATCCTAGATTTCTTTTGCTGTGTCAAGACGTGCAACCGTACTTAAGACTTCAGGTGTTAGAGTTGAATTCAACCATCCAACTATCAGGGCGTCATGTTGCTCATACGTAGTAAAAGCAGGATTTATTGCTTCACTTTCTGGTAAGGTTCTTGCTGGTTTTTGTTTGCTTCCATTATGAAACCTGTGAGATCATGACCCTTTAGGATAGGTTTAATTGAGCCTTCCAGACTAAATGATTCGTCTCAGTGTGTTTAAGGGTAACAAGATGGTGGATTTGTACTTGGCGGAGACTGTTTGTAGTGTCTGCCATTTTTGATAATTAGGGTTTTTTTGTGTTTTTTTTTTTGTTGTTGAGGGTTTTGTGATGTATTTGCGGAAGGTGGCTTGGATCAAGGATGATACCAAGTTAAGAAAGGTTTTTGGGTGAATATCTTCCACAGATAACTAGTGGAGATAGAGATCTAATTTATACTGAAAGTTGTTACAAAGATAAGATATTCAAAGATGACATAATAGCTAACAAAAGAGAACGAGTTACACGCCTTCATAACTGTACTGTTAGCTAGTCTTGTGGAGGACTGACTTAGCTTCCTAGTCTTGTGGATCAATTGCAACCATATGCTTAACACGAAACATTGGTAACATAATACAAACAGATAATTCAATTATCATCTTGTTAGACTTAGTTTGGATTTTGATTACGGTAAACACAAAAGCACAAAACCAATTTAAAAAACACCCAGGCTTACCTCAAAAAACAGTGGACAAAATTCATAATCATCACATGTAGAATCCAAAATTGTTTAACCTGAATCTGTGAGAGATTAACCAAAATTAAAAATGATTATGAATTTACAGAAAATAATAGAAACCAAAATCTGTGATGCGAGTGCTGCCCAACCTGTTTACGATAATTGCTTGATTGATTCTTCGAGGAGAACAACAACATACTCCAAAACAGGGTTATGAAAAATAAAGATAGCAGTTCTGAAAATTCGAAGTTGATGTATTTTTGTTGGATATCGTCAGTTACATATAGAAAGAGAGGTTAAGGAAAAGTGTGTTAAGTGGGAGTTATGGATGAGTTGTGAGAAAGTATTTACCCGTATTATGTGGGGCTTGAATTAATGAGAGAGTTCCATTTTGTGTTAGTCTCACCAAAATTGTCCACATCAGCATTTTGTGGGGTCAGAATAAATAAGAATTCTGTATTGAGTTTCAATTATCATTCTCTATATAAAAATAGAGTTTTTTCGAGCGACGTGGTTAATCGGAGCTTCTGGTTGATTCTGGCCCCACCATAATTTATTTTTTGGTAATTTTATAAAATTTTGGAAAAAATAATCTAAGAAAATATCTTTTACCCTAAAATATTAGAAAAACAAAAAAAATCTTATAAGTTACCAGATATATATTCAAATGAAAATATTACAAAATCAAAATTAAATTCCATCAATAAAACACACAAACAAATAATTAAAATGAAATAATGTTTATGCTATTCATCGCGATTGAACTATTAAGATTATATGCACATCATGATATGAATCTAAGAATTAAATCGTCCATTAATAAAATTGTCCAACGTCCAATTACACTTCTTAAAATTAAACCAGCCCTCATTACAGTTTCAAGTTATTAATAATTAAACTAATTTTAATTGCAATTAAGATTAAGATAAAAATAAAAAAAGTTATTCATCAGATTTAAATGATTAGTACCTGTTGATGATCAATTTGTACTTCATCTTCCTCCGGAAAACTGACAAATCCTATCAAATGATCAAAATACAAAATCATTAAAAGAAAAAAAAATCAATTCTAAGAAGAAAAAAAAATGGAAATCGTGATGAGAACCAAAATAAAAAAGAACGCGCAATTGGGGGATATAAAAATTAATTGGGGGATATGAATTACTTCCCCCAACCCATGGTGTGTGCTGAGGGGTGACTTTTGGGGATGAAAATATTAAAACACCCTTCCCTCAAAATAAAAATCAAAAAACTTAAAATAAAAAAACAAAATCATATTCCCCATTTCCATCTCCACTTCTTATTAATCTTTTTAGGGTTAAAACTTTGAAACCCAAATGTTCCCATTCTCTTTCAAATTCTAAATTTTCCCCATTTCCTTTCAAATTCTCTTCTCCTTCTCTGCCGGAAGTGATGAAGAACATGTCGGAAATGATAAAGAACATGCCGGAAATGATGAAGACCACGCCGGAAATGATGAAGACCATGCCGGAAGTGATGAAGAACATGTCGGAAATGATGAAGGTCGCGTCGGAAGTGATGAAGACCATGCCGGAACTAAATTCCGGCATGCTCGATATAAATCTATCAATGCCGGTAGTCAAGTGATAAAAAAAATCAATTTTCTGAATACTTTTCATCATGTGCCGGCATAGAAATTTAGGATGAAGACCACACCGGAAGTGAGTTCCGGCATGGTTATTTAGGATGAAGACCACGCTGGAAGTGAGTTCCGGCATGGTTATTTAGGATGAAGACCACGCCGGAAGTGATGAAGAACATGTCGGAAATGATGAAGACCATGCTTAGGAAGTGTTGAAATTCAATGTGGAACTAAATGCCGGCATGCTCGATATAAATCAATCAATGCCGGTAGTTAAGTGAAAAAAAAATCAATTTTCTAGATACTTTTCATCATGTTCCGGATAGAAATTTAAGCAAAAACCATGCCGGAAGTAGTTCCGGCATGCTCGAAAAAAGAGATAACTGTGTTTAGGAAGTAGATCGATTAAAACTGAAAAAAATAGGTTTTGAAGATCAAAACCTGAAAATTTTTGTGAAAATTTATGAAAAAGTAGACTGATTAAACCCCCACGCCCCTCGGGGGTGGTACGCCCCACCGAGGGGGATATAAAAATTAATTGGGGGATATGAATTACTTCCCCCAACCCATGGTGTGTGCTGAGGGGTGACTTTTGGGGATGAAAATATTAAAACACCCTTCCCTCAAAATAAAAATCAAAAAACTTAAAATAAAAAAACAAAATCATATTCCCCATTTCCATCTCCACTTCTTATTAATCTTTTTAGGGTTAAAACTTTGAAACCCAAATGTTCCCCATTCTCTTTCAAATTCTAATTTTCCCCATTTCCTTTCAAATTCTCTTCTCCTTCTCTCAGGAAGTGATGAAGAACATGTCGGAAATGATAAAGAACATGCCGGAAATGATGAAGACCACGCCGGAAATGATGAAGACCATGCCGGAAGTGATGAAGAACATGTCGGAAATGATGAAGGTCGCGTCGGAAGTGATGAAGACCATGCCGGAACTAAATTCCGGCATGCTCGATATAAATCTATCAATGCCGGTAGTCAAGTGATAAAAAAAATCAATTTTCTGAATACTTTTCATCATGTGCCGGCATAGAAATTTAGGATGAAGACCACACCGGAAGTGAGTTCCGGCATGGTTATTTAGGATGAAGACCACGCCGGAAGTGAGTTCCGGCATGGTTATTTAGGATGAAGACCACGCCGGAAGTGATGAAGAACATGTCGGAAATGATGAAGACCATGCCGGAAGTGTTGAAATTCAATGCCGGAACTAAATGCCGGCATGCTCGATATAAATCAATAAATGCCGGTAGTTAAGTGAAAAAAAAATCAATTTTCTAGATACTTTTCATCATGTTCCGGCATAGAAATTTAAGCAAAAACCATGCCGGAAGTAGTTCCGGCATGCTCGAAAATCAGATAACTGTGCCGGAAGTAGACTGATTAAAACCTGAAAAAATAGGTTTTGAAGATCAAAACCTGAAAATTTTTGTGAAAATTTATGAAAAAGTAGACTGATTAAACCCCCACGCCCCTCGGGGGTGGTACGCCCCACGAAACCCCCCCCCCCCCGATAGTGGCAAACAATTTATGAAAATTTCCAGCAAATGCCGGCATGGTTTTTTGGTTGAATACCATGCCGGCACCAAGCTTTTTCAGCTGCAACAATGGTGGATTCAAAGAAAAAAAATCAAATTTTCAACCTCTTAGCAGCAATCTCTCATCACAATCATCTTCCATTTCCCTCCTTCTACTCTCAACTAACCCACACAAATTCAAATAAAAAAAAATACACACTAATTTATCCCCCAAATACTTAACATTTTACTAATTATAATTAATCAATAATCCTGATTAGTGGGGGCTAGATTAGGAATTAAAAAAATAATTGCATAGGGGGTCACCCAGAATGGCTATTGGGACACCGTTTTTGTCCTGTAGCGATATCCCCCGATTAATTCCCATATCCCCCAATTGCGCGTTCATAAAAAAATTCAATTTTGTTTCAGTTTTTCATAGTAAGATTATTCATTACATTACAATAAAAATAAAAAGTAAATAAATAAATTCTATTCTTAGACGTGGAATAATTGCTCAATATTTTTTGGCCAAAAATGTTCCCACAAATAAATGAAATTAATAAAAATCGGGTAAATAAAAAACTTTCCGTGAATAGTAAAACTTTAATTTGTACCAGAAATAAAATAATTTCCGAAATGAATCAATAGATAAACCCAAATTATATATTTTGATATATGTTTTGGTAATTAATTTCAAACATTTAATACGCGAACAAAGATTAAGGAATAAAACATCTTTACAATTTTTTCTTAGTGAATATAAGACATAAATTCCAAAATTAGTAATCTCTTCCTGTATAAAAACGCTTGAGCAAAAGCCAAGCCTCATTCTTTTGGTGTGTCTTTTTTTTTTTTTTTTTTTGTTATTGGATGTTTACAATTGACTATTAGCCTGATATGTGGTTGTCATTTATTTTGCAGGATATGATGGTGTGTGCAGACGACTGGCGATGCTTCTCCCCTTTGAAAAATGGTCGGGTGATTTTTATTTTCTTGCTTCTAATTGTTTATTCAAGTAATATAATTATGAGTTTATTCAGTGACAAAAAACTACATTAGTTTCTTTGTTCCATAATCTTTTCTTTTGTTTTTGTATGGTTGATTGATGAATGTAAGAGATTCGTGTATCTTTTATCGGTCGTTATCACCATTGAATCGGGTAAGTGATATAGTTTATCTTTTTTTTTATTTGAGAATTTTCAAATAAGATGCGATATAATAGTGGTTATTAACTTTTTAAGCCCTGATTTTTTTCGATTAGGATGGTAGAAGCTTCGATTGTTGCAGAGATAGTAGAAGTAGAAGAGAATTCATCTCAGCAAGTGTAAAATGTGACCATTCCCCTGCTGTGACAGTAAGAAAACTGTTGCTTCTACCATGTATGTTATAAAATTGAGTAGTATTTTTTCTAAAACGCCTAAATATGATTGTTGGCTTTTGTGAAAGATGCGATATAATTTTTAGGTTTGTTTTATGATTGTGTTTATTTGATATTAACCCCAGCAAGTAGGACCCATGATACAGTGCGGGTATTTTCAAACTATAAAGTCTTAACAGACCGAGCAAATGAATTTCTTTCAGTCTGGTTTGAACGGGAACGAAATGGATTACAACATGTATAGTACTAACATGTAGATCGAAATCGAATGGTGTTTCTCTTTTGCAAAGAAACTGTCAAATAATCAAAAAATACAAATCGTTAGCACAAAAACGTCGATTATTTGAAACAAAATAGTATGAATGGAACAAGCTAACAGAAAAACGAATAAGCTCTATTTTTTTTTCAAGCAACAACAGTACATTAGATGGATTTTCATAGTCTTTCCATAGAACAATAAATAAGAAAATAAACTATTCCCAAACCCTTAGAATATGTTGCATATTTTCTATAGAAAACTGTTGCGGCAACTATCATGACTATTCAAATATGGCGTAGCCATAGAAAATTATAAAAATTACATACCTTTATATTTTTGGGTGTTCAATTTGTATTCTTTCCCAAACAACGTTCTTCTTTTATGGAATGTCTGTGCTAAGTTGCACTCTTTATAAATAACTCGAGCAAAGCCAAGACTTCATTTTTTTTTACGTTGCTTTTTCTTCTGCTAGGGTTTTGCATTTTCTTCTCCGTATTTTGTTGTCTATTTTTTTTTAATTGATGTTGTCTGTTTTGCAGTTGTTGTTGTTGATGGTACCTCTCCTTGGTGTTGTTTGTGTTGCGGTTGTTGATGGCACCCCTCCTTGATATATGGGTGAAGTTAATATATGGTTTTTAACCCTTAAATCCACTTTTACTTGTGGTGTAGGAACTGTTAAATCAAAATACAAGGGCGCTGTGTATGGTTAACCTTTTGTTTTGTAGAATTTTTTACCCTCTCATTCTACTTTCTTTTTTCTATATTGTTTTGTTTGTTTTATTTCCTTTTAAGTTTATCCGTCTTTGAGGTTTCGTTTTTGGAGTGTGATCTGCGTAATTGGAAGCTATAGGAATTTTTTTCATAGCGTAACTTGGAATTATGATAAATACATTCTGAAAAATCCAGGGTGGTGATATTTGTTATCTCACTCAAGAAATGACCCAGGCAAATGCTACAACTTAAGCTTGAACGTCCGTGTATTATGTTTATATTTGTTATGAGATCGACTATATTAATGTGCTTTTTTTGTTTTATGATGCAAAGAGTTAGATGATTGATTGTTTATGTTGTTCCACCTGCAAGCATATTTGCTAGATCAGTTTTCTTTTCCTTTCTTTTTATGAGAGGATGAAAGATTAGGTTAATGTATGCAAATATCGGCCTACATCGAACCAAGTTAGAAGTTGTACGTGTAACCAAATTGTACACTTTGGTATGTAGCTTGGATTTTCTAATTAATATGAACACTTTGATAGTTTTGTGTTTACTACGTTTCCTTAACTCTATAGGATGAAGATGAACTTATTACAAGACTATGTGGAGTCAAAATTCATAATAATGTAGATCAACCGATTATCACAGGGCTATGTAGAACCAAAATAATACTCCATGTCCCAGTTTTGTATTTTCTAAAATGGAAAAATGGTGATATATTGTGAATTTACTTAGAAAGGCTTCTTCTAGGATAAATTATATTGGCAACAAAAAAACACTTTCCTGATGGCACAAAATCATTCGGAAAGAAATTGTATTTATCGGAAAAAAATACCTGACAAAGAAAAGGACTTCAGAGGTAGACAGGCATAAAAAATTGTTGTTCGGTTCATGGACCTTGCGGAATTAACAAAACAGACCAAAAATATATGAGAGACAACAATTGTTCAACACATTATCCAAAGGAGTTCAAAATCCACACTGTGTGGATGTGAATGGTTATTCAGTTTATCAGAGGCAAGAATAACGTGAATTATAGTTATACGGATACGGTAGGTAGATGATTTATCTAACCAGTGGGTCATTCCTCATAATAAGATGGACTTGATTACTCCATTGGATGCGCACACGTATGTTGATGTTTGCAATGGGAGAGGATTTTTGTTTAAGTAGATTTTCAAGTACATAGACAAGTCTCCATCAAAAAGCTTATAATCAGATGGAAACAAAAAACAAGATCTTGAAAGATCCGGGGACGGGGGAAAGGATGTCAATGAAGTACTGCAGAAAAATCCTGTTTGAGAATCTGGGACTTCGATATCCAGTATATGATCTGATCTAAGCGTAAAAATGACTTCCTACCATTTAGAAGGTGAGCAAAAGCAAAAAAGTGTTTTTCAAGGATATGGATGATTCCAAAAAGATCTTCGCATGGAAAGAAATATGATGGCATGAAGAATTTGTTAAATTTATTTCTCATTCGAATCTTGGTCTATGCATATTTACAAGAAGGATAAGGTTTTGCGTAAAGCAGCAGTTTTTGCAGGATGGTAAATAATACACATCTTATATCTTATTAATACAGATATTGGTTGGAATCCAACGTTATGATTGATTTGATTGGATCAAATACATATTTGGTTGGACAATAAAGGTGAGTTATGTCTACCCGTATCATAAAGTATAATAATTCTGTTTAAGGGTTGTATTTAACTTTAATAGAGGTTGTAATAATCACTGCCTTTTTTTAGATATGATTTTGTAAAAAATTTCCTTCCCTTAGTTGTTCAAATGAGCTTAATTAGTTATGTTATACATTTTTTTCTTGAGGACTAAAGTTGAAGTCCACCATGTAATACTAACATGTTTTAATATTTTTCGTTCATATCAAGTATACATTTTAAATTTTGGGTAAAGATTTTGAAAGATTATGTGCTGCTGGGTACTCATGTTTCTGTTATAGAGTAACAGTACTGCCCACACAGAAAAATTTAAATACATCGATTATTTTCTCAACCATAGACCATACCTATTACCTGATTTGCATCAGCGGTGAATCACTTCACTAACTTTCTGTTGGGACAATATTTGTAGAAGGGTTGGTCAATATTTGTGGATGTAGTAATAATGGTGTTCCAGCATAAATAAAATATTTCATGGCGTGTTTATGAGAAAACATTGCTAAAACCAGCATAAATATGTGTGTGTTGTGTACGATAAGCAAGGAAATATCTTGCCAAAACCAGGATCATCCAGTAAAAAAATGAGAAAACATTACTATAGTGTGAGCGACTGACGAGAAAATAAGTGGGGAAAATATTAGCCCTTCCAATGTGTAATAATCGTGTAGGTTGATTGATTGAGACAAGTGCCTATATCTGTCTCCGGCTTGCCGCTTAGCCAGTACAACTTTAAACGATGATAAAGTTTGCCAACTTGGTTTTTCCTTAAAACATTTTTCATTTTTTTATGTTGTATACATATTATATATCCAACATCTATATTAAGGGTGGCGATCGAATGGAAATAAGAATGCCGAGATGAGAAACTTATTAAATGTAGATGATAAAAAAGATGATATATTTTTATACTATGTTTGTCTAATTTATATACGAAAATGATTTGTGTATCAGAGATTCGAATTTGGTCCCATGTGAGATTTATGCAGATATATTTGGCCTGAATTTTTATGATTTTTTGTCCAATGTTTAACGTGATGAATGCTTTAGTATTTTTGGATATTTTCGTGAACTCACAAGTTTAAATACACTATGTATATTTGGGCCGACCGAGCGAAGCGAGGGAGGACCTTATATGGCCACTTTTTTGTCAAATCTAAGTGATCAATTACCACAAAAAGATTGAGAATGGTCCATGCTGAAAAACCAAGAATGCCCCTCCATGTTTCCATTACTCACTAAAACTAGCGTAAATACAACACAAAATGAAGGGTAATCACGTAAATTTTGTGGGCAGAAAAAAGGACACGGAGGTTGGAAATGTTTTAATTGTTGAGAGACAGTTTAGTAAAACCAGAAGTAAAGTGACCTAAAGGTTGCAGGATCAAGTCCCGACCACCTCCTTCTTCTTTTTTTCCTTTTTTTTTTCTTCCCCTTCTTCGTTCTTCGTTCTTCTTTCTTTTTCAGCCATGAAAACGAGAGAGGAGATCGAGACAGAGAAGATTAATGGAAGATGATTGAAGATAGAAATGATTGAAGATAGAAATTGAGAAGGATTTGAAGTAGAAGATGTGAATGCTGCCATCGATTAACAACAGGAAGAATGGAATTGCTCGCTGCTGTTTGAAGTGAAGAGTTAGGGTTTTGTTTATGAAGAATTAGGGTTCGTAGGAGTTGAACTAATATGGTTGAATCTGGAGGAGATGGGTTGAGAACCAATCGAGATATTAATTAAAAAGAGGATTTAGGGTTGTATTTTAAGGTTTCCGAGAATCAATGATGGTGATGAAGAATTTATTAGGTGTTGGTTGAATTGAAATGGGAAATTGTTGATGGTCTTTAGATGGGTAGCTGAATCGAATCAAAGTGAAGGAGCAATTGATATCAGTTGCTTGTGTGGAACTCATTTGAGGTAATGGTTTTTCTTGGTTAACTAAGTAAAGTTATATATATTCAGTTCTGAGTTTACATGAATTGTTAATGGAGTTGTAATTGAGTTTGTGATTGAATTCAAGGGATTGGTACAGATTGGAGATGCAACAGGAATTGAGTTTTGAGTTTTGGGATTGATAATGATTTGGCTTTGCATAAACAGTTGAGAGTAAGGGCTTGATAGTGTTGGTCAGCTGCAATGAAATGGCAATGAGTTGCAGGTGGGTGTTTACAAGATATGAATACGTTGTTATTGCAACAATGGAAATGATTGAGACTAAGATAGTGATACAGAGACTGTAATGGAGATGCAAGCTGAGATGATATTGAGACATGAGCCGGTTCTGCAGGTGTTGGTTTTGCTTGTGAGATGATGGGACTGTACTGGGTTGCAGCTGAAGTTAATTGTGCTGGTAAGAACTCAGTTTGAAGCGCAATTTGAAGGTATTCCATGCACATACTCAATGTTCTTCTTCTTCATTTGTTTCTTAGTTTATCATAGACATTTCTTACAATCTTTGATCATATATGCTGTGTGCGAATTTTTATTAGATGGGTTGTCTTTCTTTTTAATGATTTCATTCATTTTTTTTTTTTTTTTGAGTTTATAGATTCTTGCACTATTTCAGTTTATAACCAGCATGGATAAAGAAAATCCTAATGAGAAAGGAAATCCTCCAAATATGATCAATCCTCAGGAGGTAATGCTTAATTTTCTTTGAATTAGTCTTTCATGTTTTTTATTGGGTATTCGCGACTGATTCCCTGTTGAAACCATATGTTTAGACATAACTTAGATTCCCTGTTGAAACCATAGGTTTAGACATAGCTTAGATTCGTTTGTGACAGGTTTAGTAGTGTGAGAGTACTTTCAACTTAGATGGTTGTTGTTAGTTGTTAGTTGTTACCCTTGCTAGTAACCTGGACTTGTGTTCCAATGTAGGAAAAATACCACTCTTAACATGCATATGGTTTTGAAAATTATCTTGGAATCTGTCCTAAAATGAAGCACGCCTTGTACTTTCTACTTGTAGTGTGTTGTGTTATCAGGTAACCCGAATCGAGGCTTAATTGACATGGAAGATTTTGCGGAGCATAAGTAATATTTGTGAGCTGCCAGCAATATCCAGTGCTTGTAAAACAAGGGACGTATACTTGCTGAAATTTATTTAAGGAATCAAAGATGCGGGTCAAGATCAATCACATTTTCTCTAGGTAGATTTTTGTATTACATAGATCTAATGCTTACTGACCAGTTAAAGTATTTCATTGAATTTTTTTACTTGCGAAACTAGATCAATCCTTACTTGGGAACGTCTTCTCAATTTTGCTATTAAACACAATTTAATTAGAAAATTATCTGTGTACTATTTTGACATTGTTTAAATAGTTAAACACAGTAATGGTCATACGTCTATTTGGACACTCAACATTCGGATGCATATCCAAAGTTATTTTCTGTAGTTCTCATTTCATGATGACCTGAATTGCAAAAGTAGTATGTGGTAGTTACATTTCCTTTCTGGGAAATTGTTTACTGATATTTGGATATGCTTATTTTTTGATATAGGTATCTGGCGCAAAAAGCTGTAGGAAACACCATCGGCTCAATCACATTTTCAAAGAAGAATTTTACTAATGATGCGCTGGTAAGAGTATTGCCTTTTATCATTGTCGCGTGCATGTCCTAATTTTTCTTTTCGACTTGTCATAATTTGTTGAGCTTCTATTCGTCGAAATATCACTGCTTTTCAAAGAGTTCTATTTTGGCATCTGGACATCCTTCACTTGCTTCAAATGTGTAGGAGCACCAGCTTAAGTGTGGGGTATCAAGTAATGTGGACCAGCATGACATTTCTATAGTTGGAGGAGGCATGGTTGGAATTGCTCTTGCTTGTGCTATGTGTAAGTTCCATTACTGACGAACATTAAGTTAACTTCTGTTTGGAATCCTTAATATGTCAGACTTATGCAACAATTTCGCCACCTTGGCCGCAATGGTCACTGATTGAAACTAAAGTTGTTGTTTTTTTTTGTTTTGATCAAAGACTAAAGTTTTTTCAGCAGAGATCAGAGTGAAAGGGAGATGTGACTGCGGATTAGCTAACTTTGTTTTTCTCTCACTTTTATGTGATGTATGAGAGAGCAAATCAGTCTTGTTCTGATCTTTTATCATGTAAGCCTGTAAGGTTCTATTCCTTGGGGGAATTCAAAAAATTCAATGCAGAGATTATAAGAACTAATCTAAGTTATTGTTACTCTCTTGCTCCCTGTGTAACTTGTTTTTGGTTTGATTGGCTAAACCAAATAAGGTGAAAGTGTAGGATATTACATGAACCTACAAGAAAATTCCCATATGAGAATTTTTTTTACATTATCAAGTTAATACAATTTTGTTTTACAAATTAGAATTATGATAAAATTTGTCTGAACATCTCTTTTACAGTTTTTTTTTTTCCTTTACAAATCTGAATCCGTGAAATCACGTAGTGAAGTCGTTTCGTTAAGTTCTTCGGTCGGCCCTCACACCGTGGCAACGGTTGTACTAGTGTATATACACTGACATGTTCACTAGCCGCATAATTTAAGCTGCACGAAATTAATTTAGTAGATGATCGCGCTGCAAATGACGGGTACGCGTGAAGTCACCCAATGCATGAATTTACGGGTTCATGTTATATTTTCCCGAATATATATCCATACATACAATCATTCAAGAAATGTATAATTCACTTTATATTGCACGCGTTCATCCTATAATTTTATAATTTTATGTGACCTTTAGACTCTCTATGTACATATTGTTTCGAGGCATACATACACAAAATGTACGTACATAAACTGACTCAATTTATAAATAAATACTTTATTTTAATCCAAAATATTTTATTGCGTTGAAGCGAAACACATATTTTTTTAATGGATTGGAATTTACAAGCACACATACAATGATTGTATAAACTATTCGACATGAACCCAATACATTTATGAGTTTAAAATACATAAGATATTATAATTCACGAATTTAGAAGAGAAGGCATAGATCGTGAGTAGGGCAAGGAGACACGACCCTGTAAATACACTCGCTTTATATATAATTTATTATTATTTTATATGTTTAATAATTCATAATTTCCATGTAAAAGTATTTTTAGGTTTGTGTGGCAAAGACATGGAAAACCAAGAAAGTCATTAAGTGATCGAAGAAATTAAATCACTGATCGATGTTGATCTTACCTTAATAAGGTACCAACAAACTCTCATGACATACTCAAACACTTCTCCTGATGATCTATTTGGAAATATTTAATAAATACGGAAATTGAAGAAGGTTTGGAGCAGCATAACATTTAGCAATTTATAAAGCTCTAATAATTGTCGTAGTATTTGTTGATTTTTGACTACAAAATCCATGACACTTTAATTGCTTTTTCTTTTATTGGATTAATTTTTTATGAGTTTGTTAAAACCTATTATTAATTTTAAAGGTGATTGGATTATCGAATGTTTTATGAGAAATCAGTTTTAAAACATCTTATATTTCATAATCGAGAACCAGACCCGTGCATCGCACGGGTGAAAAACTAGTCTTATTAGATAGATAGATAGCCTCATTTGATTGGGGGCAAACATTTTAATTAGGGGCCATAACTTTTTATTTGCACCCCAATTTTTTGAGGGGCGTATTAATTCGATATTGAAAAGACTGTTTTACCCTTTACTAAACACAAATCTTAAAAATCAGTTAACCCTAATTAAAAGCCTTAATTAGCCCCCAATCTCATATACCCTAAATCAGTTTTTCATTTTTCTCTTCATCTTCCTCTCCCCACCTTTCTCTTCTCCACCACCACCACCATTAACGACTCACCACGATTTTTTTTTTCTGATACCGATTCATCGTTTAATCGTCGATGTTAGAAGAGAATCGACGATTAACTTCTTCTACAAACATGGTTCGTACAAAGTAGACCGCTCGAAAAGTACTTCAAATCCCCAATCTCGTCGACACCGTCAAAGGAAAGGTTATCGAGGGACGAACTCCCAAACCCAAAAAATCGAAACCCAAAGAAGATATGGGTCCAATTAGAAGGTATGTAAACTTAAACCCACCTTTTATTCGATTTTTTTGTTGTGTTTTGATTGTGAAATTGAGTCTGGTAACTGAAATTTAGCGGTTTCAGGTAAAGGGTCGTCACTATAGAAATGGATACCCCTAACGACTTTTCATTTGCATGCTTATTTTATGAAAAATCGTTAGTGTATTAGGTTGAAGATGACGACCCTATTTCTGCTCCTTCTACAATTTGTGCCCTAGAATAGTGTCATTAATGTTTTAGATTACAGATGACGACTCTTGTTTGCTGACCCTTTTTTATTTCTTAACGACTCTAGATGGAACTCGAACAACCCTCTGTTCCAAAAAATGATAGTGTCGTCATCTCAAGTCCCATAGAGTCGTCACTTAACTATATGCCCTAGAGTCGTCAACCCAAATAGTAGGATCGTTATTGACTTTGTGACGACCCTTTGTTATTTGGAAGTGTCGTCATCATATAACTTTGAGTCGTCACATGATATACAAGGGTTGTTTGTTTTGTAGATCATTTGAGTGACGACTCTTGATCTGATAACCATAAAATTGATGTCTTATTGGGTTTTTTGGTTATATTTGTTTTGAAACCAAATGCAGAACCAAAGACAAGGTTCCAATGACGATAACTCCTCCTTCCAAAGCTCCCCGCCACGATAAATACTTACTTGCCGGTCCATTACGCGGTAAAAAGATGAGTGAGGTATCATTTTCTATCACCGAACCAAGAAACAAAGGTAATGAGTTGTCGGATTCATCAGAATCAGACTCTACTGTTATTTCCGCTAGCACTAGTGGTGAAGAAGAAGAAATCCAAGAAGAGGAGATACAAGAAGATCCTCCCGTACGAGGCGAAGAGGAAGAAGAGAGTGATAATGATGATGAAGATAATGTTAGTGGTGATGATTCTGATGATGGTAATGGTGGTGATGATGAGCAGGAAGGGGATGAATGTAATAATGGTGGTCATGAGGAGGAAGAGGATGAAGGGGATGATGCTGCTGGTAAGGATGATGAAGAGGATGATGGTAAACAAGATGTCGAACATGAAGAACAGAATGCAAAGCTGAAGCCAGTAAAGAGGGTTAAGAAGGATGGAACTGATATTGCACCCAGCGCGAGACACGTTCCCGCTACTCATTTGATGTTGGAGCCTCTTCGAAGTGGTAAACCTAGAGGAGAACCTAGAGATGGGGGCAAAGTTCTATTTGGATATTCTAGATCGTGGGCTCATACCATCTATGAGACAATCGTAAGAATCCCAACTTTGCTTGCTATTTGATTAATTGGTTGATATTAACTTTCTAATATGTTTTTTAATATTTATTTGTTTATTTTTTGTAGGATCATAAGAATGCCGCACGTCTTTTCAGGCACCAATCTTCTTTTAAGAAAATGGAGTTGTGGCCGCTAAAAGGTGAATGTGCAAGAGTTAGAGAATATGTTGAAAACTCCGGTTTGTACAATGCTGTTGTGAACTCTGTGATTGCGTATGACAAGGTTGCAGTATCTAGTTTCTGTGAAAGGTATTACGCTGAAGTCGACACATTCCAACTTCCTTTTAGCGAGATGGCATTGACTCCTGATGATGCAGAATAGATATTAGGGGTGCAGGTTGAAGGTAAATCAACCGGTGATAATTTCAAGAGAAGGCCTAGTTGGGATGAAATTTATACATGGACCAAGAACTTGTTTGGCTGGGATAAAGAGAAGATTGATGGGCTTTTCGTGCCGGGAACTAAGTACCCGAAGAAAGAGTTCAAACTTGTGGAGATTAGGCAGATATTTCTTTGGTACAGAAGAGAAGGAAAAAAAAGGAGGTCTCTCGATATGGAATGTCGTTATGCGGCGGCTGCGTATTTGTTGTACGTCCTTGCGTCGGTTGTATTTCCCGACAAAGAAAGGTAACAGTGGTCAGCGCCAACCTTCTTGACTTTTGGACCCCTTAGAAGATGTGAACAAGTACTCTTGGGGACTGCCATAGTTGCACATCCGAATGGTCACTTTCCTGGGGATCTCGCGAACGAACTTCTCAAATTAATGGGAATTTGGCTCTAATCCAGGTATTTGGATTGATGAAAGTTGCCTTCTTTTAGTATGTTTTTTTCCTTCGATATATTTTTATGTTTATTTGATTGTTTAAAAAATTTGAACTTTGGTTGTTACTGGTGTGGATTTATGATCATTTCCCGTCACTGTTCAAAGACAATGAAGATGTGAAACTCAACCCAAAATGGAGCCCAGGTAGTCCAACTGGAACCCGTTGGTTGTACTCCGGTTCTCAGGATAGGGAACAAACTGATGCGTTGATAGAAATGCGTAAAAACTTGACAACATCACGGCGTAAGAGGTAATCTTTACTCCGTACAAGGATGATAGAGTTGGCGCAATGGAAGATGTCGTGTATTACCATGGCCCTTTGTTTCACCCTAACGGTTTTTCAATGTACAATCCGATGAGAATCATGCGTCAACTTGGGTTAATTCAAGATTCACCCGATGAAGACTATGTACCTCCATTCAAGCACAAGTTGAACAAATGTGAGGCTGACAAGGATCACATAAAAGTGGTTTATGAACCTGCAACTGATGTCAAACATTGGAATAATAGACAGTCTAGCCTCGTAGACATCACATATTGGGTGCATGTGCATGAAGGTTACGAGGCAACAACAGATTACTATCAATGGTACGAAGGCTTCTCCCATGGTAGGGTAATACGGATAGATCAGACTACGGGTAGGAGGACCAACAAAGCATCCGCCTCCGCTTCTCAAGCTGACGGTAGAGATGATACTACCATTCTTAAAATAGTGGTGAGTATTTATTTGTTTAATTTTGTTATTCATTTACATACAAATATACGTCAGTTAATGTGAATTGTTTCTTGAATGCATATAGAGGGAACGAATGAAGCTTTTTGTCAAGGCTTTTTGTTGCTCGGCTGACAAAGGGTAAGTGTTTGATCCTGCTAAGAAACGTCGGTACACTGATTATTGCACGCACATTGAAAATCCCAATGCAAAGAAGATGTTTGCTGAGCTGGCTAAGGAAGGTAAGAGAACCCGGAAAACACGTAGCCAACTAGCACAACAACGTGGTGAACAGGGGCAAAGTAGCCAACATCATGATGAACAAGGTACTAGAGAAGATGGTGGTTCCCCAGGGGGCAGTGATACTCAGGGTCCTCCTCCTAAGAAAAGCCGTAAAGTTTGCCGGTCAGGGAGGTAAAGAGGAGGTCGAGGTCGAGATGGTGGTCTTGAGTGAGGAGATGTTACTGTCTACTTGAACTTATGTTCATTTTACTTTATGACTTGAACTTATGTGTTTTTTGAAACTACTTATGTGTTTGGTTTGGATTGTTTGTTCAAACTACTTGGTTTTAAGAAGGATGTTTACAAGTATGTTTGTTAGAATAATGTAGGACTCTAATGCAGACAAGATTATACATTGTGACAGAGTGAGGGTCGTCACCTTTGTTTTATAGCAGAATAACGACCCTATTTCTGATACATAAAGTCGTTAAGTGTTTCAAATAGAATTCTAACGACCCAGAGAGAAATTAACACAGTGTTGACATATCTTTTTGTCGATAGAGTCGTTATTGGTTATATTGAAACCAATGACGACTCTAGGTTAGCAAAACATCCAGGAGCTGAACCATAATTTCTATGGCTAGAGTCGTTATTTATTATATGGAAACCAATGACGACTCTAGGTTAGCAAAACATCCAGGAGATGAACCACATTTTCTATGTCTAGAGTCGTTATTTATTATATGGAAACCAATGACGACTCTAGGTTAGCAAAAACATCCAGGAGATGAACCATATTTTCTATGGCTAAAGTCGTTAGCTTGATCATATAGCGATGAACGACTTTATATGTGTATTAAATCCAGAGAATACCACTTTTAGGTATATAGAGTCGTTGCCTTTATATGGGAAATAATGACGACTCTTAGTTAAAATAACATCCAGGAGATAGTCCAACATGGGTTTATAATTGAGTCAATAACATAGCAGAATAACGACTCTTTGATTCTAGTTAACATTCCATTAGGAAAATAACATTCCATCAATCTCGAATTACATAAGAGTTAATATGGGTATTCTTGAATTTGACACATCAAATGTTCGTCAATGAACCTTCTCGCTCGACGATACAACGTTGTATATTCTTTGTGGTGAATGAACTTAGTTTCCCATTACGTATTGTCCAAAACCCATTGAAACGTTCCAGCTGAAATTAAAAACGAGGAATGTTATATGTTAGTAACTTTGAAGCATGAGAAAAGTACAAATATTAACGAATTACTCACTTTTTCCTTAAGAGGAGCTCATGGATGATGGTCGTACACCATATTTCTAACTTTTACATACTCTCTCATTGCACTTTTAATGTAGTTGAATCGAAATACCAAGTCTCTTCATTTGCGGTTATTAGGATCCGCGGTACGCCCGTAGAATAACTCCTTAACTCTCTTCCAAAACATTGAATGGATTTCATTTGGACGTTCACGAAAGGTATTAGCAAACGATTTAACGAGACACAAATCTTCATACGGTTCCCATTCAGCCATTGCAATTGAAAGATTACGTAGTTTGGTGGAAAAAAGAATGGTTTTGGGCTATTTTCTCAAGAGGATGGGGTGGTATTATATAGAAGAAAATCCCAACGGTCATTTTTTTTTAAATTCACAACATGGGTCGTTAGCTATGTGATTAAACAAGTTGACGACTCAAGAGCAAAGTTGTTGCAAAATTAATTATATGACGACTTAAGGTATAGTCGTCCATTGAATTAATAAACGAGAGATAACGACTGTTTATTAAAATAAATTGAATCTCGATTGAAAGGAAACTTTGAATAGTAGCATATTAAATATGAATTAGAAGGTGGAAATTCCTTTGAACACATTACATGTTATTCTTGTTTCTGGTGCGAGATTCAACTAGCATTGCGGCTTCGATGTGATAAAAAGGCTCTTCTCTCCATTTGGTATATGCGGCCTGGGTAGCACGCCTATCCCCTTTGTGCCTCGCGAGAAACTTGTTGTACTTGGTGCACCATTTCATAACAAGAATCGTCCTATGACTAATGTGGGACGGAAAGTAAGGATATCGTAGTTTCTTGTTGTTATTAACGAAAGGACCCGAACTAACTTGGCTCCAAAATATACTATCATGTTGATGTTCTTCGTGGAGATCCCTGACGATGTAATAATTTTTAACCCATTCGGTATCTTCCTCGACTTGCTTGAATCTTTCACGGAGTTGGGATTGTTCTTCATCTTGTTTTTGGCCTCGCGCAACTCTTCTTCTTCCTTCGCAGGATATGGCGTAAAAGTGTATGGTTTTTTAGTAGATCGCATGCTTTTTTTGCGTATCTCTTCTACCATTGCCAATATTGATTTGGTTGGTCGCTTGCATCTTCTAAGTATGTTATCAATTGAATTGGTAGTTGATGAAGGATTTTCCATTTAAAAACTAAAATTCGTGAGTTGGTTTTCAATTGAATTTGCTCCTGGATGTGTTCCTCTATATATACAATAATTACCAACGTCTATTTTTTTCGGGAAAAAGTGTATACAAAAAAAGTCGTTGGAGTTTTTTAAGAGAGTCGTCCATGTATACACTATAATGATGACGACTCTCAGTCGTATGACTAGAGTCATTACTTTGTATGTATATAGGGATCACGACTCTAAGTATATAAACATCCAGGAGACCATCAAATTTTTAAGGTTAGAGTCGTTAATGGGTATGTATATATGGATGACGACTCTTAGTTGGAAAAACATCCAGGAGAAGAACAATATTAGGACCATAAGAGTCGTTAGGGTGTATGTTAATATAGATGACGACTCTTAGTTTGAAAAAACCTCCTGGAGATCATTTATAGTCGTTAAGGTGTATGATAATTCAGATGACGACTCTTAGGCGTATAAACATCCAGGAGACTATCAAATTTTTACAGTTAGGGTCGTTAAGGTGTATGTATATATGGCTGACGACTCTGTAACATAATTCAAATTACCTATGAGGGTCGTTGGTGGTTTAATCCAACTAGGATAACGACTGTAGATAAACAAGAGTATGCCCCAAGATAAAACGCATTGTATTCATTAAGCATTCTTCAAAATACAAATATCTGGGTACAAGATACAACCATTATCAAAAAGTATGCTTCAAAATGCAATGCATAGTTGAGAATAAACATCTTCTCTCACGATTCATTTCCCAAGTCTAAGTAAACCGGGGTTGGGTCCATAGCATTCCAAATGTTCATTCCATACTCCTACTGGTTTGTTCACTCCTTGTTGTTCTCTCCCCAATCACCATACACCCGTGGTAGAGGACATTCTTCGGAAATCTTCAAGCCTATGTAATGGTTATCATTGACATGTGCCATTACAATTCTTCTTTTCTTTATCGCCGCCTCGCACCTAGTTTTTGAGGGTACGTACATATAAGAGGCTCCGGGGAAGCCTTTGCTGAATAAAATTACAACACAAGTGAATGTGTCTGCCAAAAGTTGGCCACCAAAAGGCATTTGCATCCAAAACTTATAACCGGCCTTCTTCTACCCCTTCCTCCATTTCACGTTTGAAACCAACTCCCTAAACTTCAATTCCCTCTCTTTTTGATCTCCTTCCATGAGCATTTTCAAATATAGTTGTTTGTCTTGAACTAGTTTTTCTGCCATTTTTTTTCTTGCATATTCGATTTGGGTGAGCTTAAGTTCGTCGGCCTCGTCGAAATGCCCTAATTGTTCCGTTGCAACATGGTAGCCACAATTTCCATCTCCGTCAACGTCGTCGGTGGATAAAAGGTGATCCAAGATGACGTGAGGAAGTTGATCGGTATACTCTTTATACAAAGTGTAAGCAACACGATGTGGTCTTCCTTGGGAATCTCTAGGGGTGCGTGGATTACCTTTTATTCCTCTTATCGTCACCATTCCGCTCGTTTGGCTTTGCTGGTTACCGACCACATGGTCTACAACATCCATGTCTTCCTTTGGCGGACCCCTTTCCTTGGGTACGAAAGAGTTCTCATACTCCGTATATTCCGCATGTACATACTCATGACGTGACAAGTCACTTTTGCAACTCTTTGACGCTTTCACGGTTTCTCTAAACGACTTTTTAGTTGTCGGTCTACCCGGTGGTTTTTGTTTGATTGGCTCTTCTTCTACTCCCAAGCTCTTACGGGCAGCCTACCACAAATTAGAAACCAGTATCTGTCTTCCTGCACAATTTATTTTTCGATATTTCTCATTGATATACTTGCCAATCTCAAGGTCTCCAAATTGTTCATCAGCGGCTCCTGTGGGATTTGGGGTGAACCCAAGTTGCTTCCAAAAAGGATCGATATCTTCAATGGGAATGATCACCTTGTACCCACCGAGCTTATGTTTACACGGGAGGCCAAGCCACGTCTCAATTGTACAATTACATTTAATCACTTTTCCATCGGAAGCTTTCGCTCGAAATTTGTTAAGTTCAGTCATCATATGCTTTATTGCCCACCATGATACTTGGTGCGAAACCCCACGTAGCAATTCTTTGTCTTCCATGTATTGCTTCAAAAACGGTCCTTACTATACTCCATCTGAGTCACTATCTTGCTAAGATCATCCTCGGCGTGCTCGTGAATAGCTTCCTGTACCGTAACTACCCCACCAGTGTTCTCTTGAAGAATTTTTTTCAAACGTCCATGGGACTGCTCTGCAATACTCGTGGACTCATTTTGGTAGTGCTTGTACTTATTGGTCCATGCATAAACAAACTTTTCCTTCCAAGGATTCAACCATGTATCTAGGAAATAGTCGACAACCTTCTTATAATCCGTACTCCAATCATCAATAAACTTTTGAAGATTTGCATAGTACTTTACTTCGGTCTTCGAATGAGCCAAATGGTCCCAATCTTTGCGTAAATCCTCCCATAGATCACCATCTTCAAAGATATTTTTCCTTTTCTTTCATTTTCTCTTCGGCTATCTCTTTTTTTGAAAGTTTACTTAGACGCTCGTCTTCCTCCTTGGAACGTTGATTACCCTTTGCAGGGTTGATCTTTTGGATATTATTCTTGCAATTAGAAAAAATATTCATTTGGATGTGCCACGTACAAAGAAAATGTTGAGCAAGTGGAAAAACTTGACGAACGACACCCATTACTGCAAAATCCATATCCGTAATATAACCTGCGGTGTCTCTTCTCCACGGTAAATCAACCGAACTTGTTCCAAAACCCAAACATAGTCCTCTATTTCTTTATTTTCCATAAAGCACCATGCCATGGTGAATGATTGCTTATCCGAAGTATGACTAACCACGTTCAACAACGGCATGTTATACTTGTTGGTCTTATAGGTGCAATCTATGAACAAGACCTGGTAAAAACACTGAGCCAAATCCACCATCCGGGATGGGCAAGAAAAATATGAGTCACTTTGTCGCCTTAGGACCCACCCTTGTTTGCATGGCGTAGTTAAGTTTTTACGCCAACCACTCGATTGTTGCATAATTAATCTACCATCCCATTCAGTTCTCTTGATCGTTGCTTTGGCAGCGTAGATTGTAGAAATAATAGACAAGTTTGTCTTATCTTCCGCCCTTATTGCATTTAGGATCTGAAGGTGCCTACATCGCTTCATCTGCCGGACCTTTTCCATTTGATGTGGTTTCAATCTGGCATATGTTGGGTGGCCTAAAAGAGTACTAGGTGGAGGATGGTTGTGACGACCATCCGGAATACTATACAACCTCCATAGATTAGTTTCATGATGCCTTTTGAAAAAATCGAAGGGGCATTGTATCTTCTTCGACGAAGTTTTGTAGACCCTCGTCGTCTTCTTCTCATACTTGTAGTTCTTCCCTTTGTGACTTTCTTCCTTATCTCCCGCTCTCTCGCATACCATCTCCATTTGCTTATAATCCACGTGTTTGCTTTGAACAACTACGCACATCTTCTCTTTTGCCTTGGAAATAATCCATTCTTTGACCTCAGCCTTTGTTTTCCACGTCTACATTAAAACCAATGACACGTTCATGATCGAACACTAATTAAACAATTTTCATAAAGATATACATCGATTCAAATATTAAAAACGTACCAAATCGGTCATATAGTGTTGGGAGGTATCCGGATCGATAATGGAGACGGGGTCAGGTTGAGAGCTCGCCCGTACAACCAACTACAGAGAAAAGAAAAAATATCATTCAGCAGTCGTCAATTTATAAGATGTTAAAATGACGACCCTAACAGTCGTCATACTTATTTACAGGTTGACGACACCAACAGTCGTCAACATTATTTTTGCAGAAGAACGACCCATTCCTCGATACATGACGACACTCTTTATACAGGGACGACTCTACATTCCCAAATGTAAACCATCGCTTGATTTTCACCTTGGGTCATTCTTCGTATATATATATATATAGCTTGACGACTCTTTACGAAGTTATTGCAGACTTTGAAAATCAACGGTAACTTTGACTAGTAGGAGCAGTTATTGCAGAAGTAACCGTTTTTTATTAAAAAAAAAAAAAAACTAGCCGCTGGGTACATTTTTGCTATAAATAGAGACCTATCTCTACCAAACTTATTCACCCATCACTTTCAATCTTCCTAATTCAGTCACCCATCACTTTCAAACAATAAAAAATGGCTCCAACTCCGTTCAATAATCTAGAAGATGTTGCTATTGTCATAGCACACACCACTCTCACAAAGCACTCCGTTGAGGAAGCGCAATGGGTGACCAGTAACGAAGACCCAACAAGAGGGCCTTACCTTGGGCATGATCAAAACACCAATGCTTGGTGGAAAAGGGTGTTTAAGGTTTTTAAAGCACTAAGCGGAAATCGTTATAGGAGGACGCTCCCGCAGATAAGGGAAAGGTACGCATATTTATACAATGATTGTGTATTGCTAAGAAACGAATTGAAAGCACGTAAGGACGTTATGCCAAACGAAGACCGCATGAGTAGAATAAGTTTGTGAATCAATATGTCGTTCATCAAAAATTATTAATTTGGTTATGATTATTCAACAACACTAACTTATTAAAATAATTGTTTTTCCAGTGTTCTTTGGGTCGGAGCAAATACGAATTAAAGTACGGCCATGAGTTTTTGCACGAAGACTGCTACACTCTCTTGGAGGAAGTTGAATGGCAATTCGCCCAATATAATTAAACTCGTATAGATTTTCTAGCGCAATGTATTGAACAATTTTATGTGTTTTCCTTCTATTTTATTTCAACTACATGTATGTTTTTCCGGATTCAATAAAACGCATGACTTCAAATATTGGTGCAATAACTATAGTTCAAAAAGGGTCGTCATGATTCGTAAAAACACGAGTGACGACTCTAAATATTGTTTGATATTGTTGGCATGAGTCGTCATTTTTGGAGAAAAACATATTAACGACTCTAAAGGTCACTTAGCACAGAGAGTCTTTGACGTTAGAGTCGTCATTCAGTAAACAAAACACATAGACGACTCTTTTGATCATCAAGAGTGTTAATATATATAATAACGATCCTTAAAGCAGTTAATGTGAATTTTGAATTCACAAAATGTGGTTGAGTCGGGCAGCGGTTAAAAATTCAAAAAAGTGACTGTTGGGTCATTAATCTCTATAAATAGAGACCCATATCTCACCCCTTCTTCACTCAAACCATAATTCTCAACCTTCACATTCATTCTCATTCATTTATTATCCAAGAGGAAAAAGAAGAGGAAACACCATAACTAGTACTTACACTTCGGAAGAGAATTGCGCTATTGTGAGAGCTTGGAAAACAGTCACAAACCACTTTGAAGATCTAGGAAAAGACATTGATCAAACATCGGATGCTTGGTGGAACCGTGTATTCATCGTTTTTGTGGCGTTAGACGGAAATTGCAACTCAAGGTCTTTGAAACTCGTCAAGGAACGGTTCGAGGAGATATTTTTCGAGTGTGAAGTTTTCAAAAGATAAATCAAGGCTGCAAGGGAAGCCATGCCCAATATGTTGGGTGCTATAAGAGTAAGTATTTAAACAAGAGGTAAAACTTATCCAAAGCTTTCAACAATACTAACTGAGTATGTTTGCGTTTTCAGTTGAGGAAGGCGTATGGCTATTACGAGGAGCTTCGTGGGAAAAAGTTTGAATTCGACGATTGCTACTTTATCTTGGAAGGCACCATGTATAATTACGCCATTTATGATTAAGTGCACCGTTATTATCTATTGTATTTCATTTCCTTCAATGTATCGCTATGAAAGATGTATGCCTTTTACAATTCAATGAAATGATTCTATGAAATCAAAAGTTATGATAATCCAGCTCAAGGGTCGTTAGTATTTTAAATAAAACACCGAACGACTCTACATAAAATTTGAAATGGCGGGATAGGGTCGAAACTTCTACGAATACATATATGACGACTCTAAGTGTTTTATTTACTGAGAGTTATGGGTTTAGAGTCGTTTTTCAGTAAACAAAAAAATTAACGACCCTTTTTGACCTAGCATAAAGAGTCGTCAGTGTTTAGCACACCAACCTAACGATTTTTCATAACCGGAAAAGTTGCAGGGTTTAAGTCGTCATTGGTAGTTCCAATTCACTGACGACTTTGAAGAGTCGTTAATGAATCCAAACCCCGACTATAACGACTCTCACACTGACTAGTTCCATAGTGACCATCAATCGACCCCTTGGAGCACCATTCAGACAATTTCAAGAGTATATGAGGTTTATATGATTGTTTTGAGGTGCGGGTTCTTCATTTTGAGTATTGGTTCCTTCATTTTGAGCAATAGGATCTTCATTTCCACCATTATTCATGGCTTCCTCCATTAACATCTCTTCATCAAACATCCAATCCATAGGATTAGTTGATACAATCTTACCATCAACACAATCATGGTTATTGTTTGAACCTTCACCAACCTCATTCCCTCCACTTGAATCACTCATTTCTAAAAACCCTAGTTTTTCCTCTCAAAACTCCTCTTCTTCTTCTCAAAACAAAAAAACCCAAAACTAAAATTTCCACAAATTTTAATCCCAAAACCTGATTTTTATCTAAACAAAATTATCACACTAATCAACTTAATTAAATCTTAATACTAATCACTAAGGGGCATTTTAGCCATTTGGAAAATATTTTTATAAGGGGTGACCCAAATTAGGATTGGGTGACCCTTTTTGTCCTCTAGTGCTTGGCCCCCAATTAAAATGTTTGGCCCCCAATCAAACTAGGATAGATAGATAGATAGATAGATAGATTAGATTAGATAGATTAGATATAAATTTCTACTTTTTTACTTAGGCCTATTCCTATGGGTATGACAAAAAAATGTTGTTTGGCATGCCATGTGGCATGGCAAATGAGTTTCACTACTATGGTAGACATGTCAAACTTGATTAAAAACATATATTTAATTGTGTTGGGTGGGACCCTAATGAATAAAAAATATATTTGTGTTTGTGTGGTGGGGTATTTATAAAAGTTTTAGTATTATAATATAAATCAGTGGGACCCTTTAAACATAAAAATATATTATAAAAGTGAAAAAGTAGGAGAGAAGGAGAGATTATATATATATAAAATTACTTGGAGATAAAGTCTTTATCGCTGGAGATAAAGAGAATATCGCCAGCAATAAAGACTCTATCGCTCGATGAAAACTCTGTCGGATATGCCTATATGCCAGAAATAAAATATTGGCATATGAATTTGGCAGTTTGGCATACCCATAATGGGTGCATATATGTCAAATATCATGTTTTGACATATGCATAGGAAGAGGCCTTTGGGCAAAAGAAAAATCCTTTATTTCCCAAAATAAAAATTACAGTATGATTTTTTTTTTTCCCCTTCATGCCCACCGGAGGTGTAGGGTCTGTATAGTTGAGTAAAATGTTAACGGCTACCAGATAAAATCCTTTCTTCTTTTTGCTATCTTCAGCTCTCAAATCTTCTTAACATAAATCCTAAATGAAACACCCTGAAACCACCTGATTTTATCCTAAAGTGTGCCTGTTATCGTCTTTTTTGAGGTTCGTTTTCTTGTTTCTGTAAAGCTAATTTATCTTTTCTTAATTGATGTTTGCGGTAATAAATAGGGTTTAGGTTAAACGATCTAAGTAATCGGAATACTTACTGTTGAGTGATTTATCCAATGTAGAGAAAATGTGGGTCTCATTTAAGTTTTTGAATTTTGGGCGATTTCACTGAACTACTATTACTAAGCAAAAATGGTAAATTCTTATAAAATTTTTTTGCCCAAATTCAAGTAAAAAGTGCAGCAAAATATAGAACAATGCTAATCGAAAAACACCATAGCTTTGCAAATAATAAAGCAATGAAAAGGAAAACTATACTAGTATGATGATAGGCCACGCTTTGTGTTTGTAGATTTATTTGGTGTTATGCTAGTTACTTTCACTTGCATTTGCGACATTTTGCTTGCTCTTGTAAGATTACAGTGAATTGTTTTTGTGTTTGCATCTTTTATTTAGATCATGCAGCAATTCAATACATGTGTTCTGATTTGTGACTGAAGTATATCCTGAGTTTTGCTTTTGGTTAATGTGTTTAGCGCTATGATTTTTTCAAAAAATTTTTTTATGCATTTCTAGGTTTTTTTTTTTTTGCCTCACAGTGAGTATTGACATTATGTTTCGTTTGCGTTTGATGTTTCAGTGAGATTTTTACATTTTGTTGTTGTCAGGTTTATCTCTTTTGATTATGTTAAGTCTTTGGTCGTCTTGGAATGGATGAAGAGATTATACTGCATAAGATCGAAAAGAAGAAGCACAAGAGAAGCAAGGAGAAAGAGGCTTCGAGCTCTCCAGAAGTACCTACAAAGAAGAAGAAGAAGAAAAAGAAAAGGACCAAATTGGATGCAAATATTGAGGGTACGAATGTGAGTTGTGAACACGGAAATCAGGTAAGCATCCACGTGTTCACAAACAATCTCAGCATGAATTGAATACACGCATTAAAGTGTAAATAAGTATAATATGCCTAGGTAGATGATGATTCACTGATTCCAAACCCCGCGGGTTTGTCATGATCTCCTCAACATCCAAAATGATAGATCTAAGACGTAAACACATAAATAAAGCTATATGAATGCTAAATGTAAATGAGACGATGGTTTACGTGGTTCAGCACTAAGGCCTACGTCCACGGATCCGGGGATATTCACTATAAAGTAAACGGTTACAAAAGTAATCACAAGATCTTTGGTATTCATCAACCTCATATGTTGATACTCATACTTACTTCTCACTATTCTCTCTCCTATTCCTTAGTTCTACTCTCGATTCCCTTTTCTGTGGAAGGGATGTACATATATATAGCTAAATCGAGTGGGTCCACTGACAAAGAGCTATTGAGATCTTATCTTCTTGTGCTCTGTGCATGGTCCGCGGACTTCCCCTGTCACCCGCGGCTTCTACAATACCCAAGTTCATTACGCTGACCAACCCTCGTTTTCTTCGTTGGTTGTCTGACACGTGCCCTCTGAGCAGCATTAAATGCGAGTGGTTGGGGCGGTCCAATCCGCGCCAGGCGGTGTCAGTCCTCCCTTGTCACGTCTGTGTCAGTTGGACTATCCCCAGCCGTTGATTACATCTCACCTCGTGATGGGGTAGAGTAACTCTTTGGTGTTGCGCGGGATTACCTACCTTGGATGCTCCCTCATCTTCGACCGTTGGTCTCGACTGGATGGCACGTCGTCTAGATATCATGGATGCCCCTACGTGTCATTCCTCTTTATGACATGGCCTCCACGTGGGTTTTGCTAGTACACGTGGTGATGGAGATAAATAAGTGTACTTACAATTTGCCCCTCTTCTTGTGACTGGGCGCTAGCCTTAGTTGGAAGAAGAATCGTGTGGTACGTTTTTATCTCTCTCCTCATAACTTCTCCTAAAAAGGTGCTACCTGCATTTATTGTGCACGTTTCCCCTATCCGGCCATAACTGCCCTTTGGGTAGTGGACGGTTTCTCTTGATCTTATAAAAAGAGAAGAATGAGAGAATGTGAATTAAATTCACATTCTCTGTTTATTCTCTGTTCCATTGTCTTCTTCATCTTCTTAACTTCCTCTGACACCATTATTGCTGCTGCCGTTGCTGCAGCTGCTGCTACTGTTGTCGCTGTCGCCTTCGTTGCCACCTTCGTTGCTGCTGCTGCTGCTTTACTCTTTGAGGTTCAGGTATGATTTTTTACTCCGTTTACTCGACATGCCTAACCCTGTTGAGTTTTTGATTTTCTGGTGATGCGTCAGTGATGAATTTAATCTTATGTATATCCTGGGTTTGAGAGTTGACGCCACTGAGCCGTGTATTTCATCGGCCATGCTTTGATTTTATTTTTCTTCTTTTGAGTTTGAATAATAGTTTGAGAGTTTAAGTAATTGTAGATGAAATCTAGGGTTTTCTTCACGTTTGCTGCTGTTCTTGAGATTTTCTTGCTTTTCGATCTTCCTTGCCTCTGATTTGCATTTTTATTTGTGTTTGTGCCCGCAGATATGTCCGATCGTCCGCGGGTTCCTTACCAAACTCCTCCGTCAAGTCCTCACAGATCTCCTCGGAGTGATTCCAATATTAGGGGTGGAGCTTCGCCTTCACTTACCCAGGGTAATCCTCGGGATGGACGTACATCCTCGTCCCCTGGTCAGAGGCCTTCGCTTAAAAGGGGTGATCCGCCGCAGGGGTCTAGATATGCCGTGAATCGCCCTAGAGGCGGGTCTCCTAATAAGCAGCAGAATCCGTGCACTGAACCTTTAGATGTGCAGCCTCTCCGCACCAAGCCTCCACCGCGGACTAATCCACCTGTGCCTAGTTCAAGTAAGTCAACTAAGACTCAGCCTTCGAAGAGAAAGGCTGCGGAGATAGAATCTTCGGGAGATGTAGTTCCTCCTAAGAAGAAGGCAGCGGGTTCTGCGGAAGATACTACGGGAGATGCTTTCGAGGATGACTCTGTTGTTACTTTTCGTCCTTTACCTTTGGGTAATAAGAAGTTTACTTTCAGACACATTGATCTTGAGGCCTTCAAATTGAAGCACGGTCTTCAGCACTTCCAAGTGCGTTTTTATGCCCCTGATAAAGATATAACTTATGAGATGGTTACCAATTACCAGTATGATGCCTTTCATTTGCTGACGACCGTGGGTGCTTTCGAGGCTGGTTTGATGTTGCCTTTGTATAAAGCCGTTGATGATTTCTACTACCGGGGTCTTGTCTAGCCGCGATACTGCCAAGAAAAGTCATAATCGTGGGGTGCAACAGTTGACAGGAAACTATCTTCGCCATCTCCGAGAATGCTATCTTCGTAGCAAGGGGCAAACGATGATGACCTGCTATGCCCCTAAATTAGAAAAGGAGAAAGGGTGGTATACTCCTGAGAATTTCAACAAATCCTTTGGAGATTACGTTAACAAGAATACTCGTAAGTCGTGGTCTGTGAGTCTGCGGAACATTGCTCTTGTTAAGGGGGAAGTTCGACTTTTGAGCGAGGTAAGTGATTCCAAGATGGCGAGGGTTCCTGGTGCTGAAGGTCTTCCTATTCCCGCTGATGAGAGAATTAAGCGTGATCATGACTATGAATGGTCGCCATTTGTTCTTGAAGTCGTTGGTCCGTGGGCCTATGGTTGGGTCCCCTGGACCCCATGGTTGGCACCCCATCGTTGATGGTCCTCATCGCGAAGCTTCTCCCGCTCGTTATGCCCATTACGCCCTTGGCGAGATGAGTTTTGTAGGTATGGATTTTGCTTATAATCGCGATGTTGATAACACGGAAGACGAAGATATCTCTGATGCTAACCTTCTTCCGCTGAATACTAATGTTGCTAAGGTGTGTTGTTTGTTTTCTACGTATATATGCCCCTTCGTTTTCTTAAATAATGTTGATTATGCCAAGGAAAGGAGATGTCAATGGCTCTTTTATCATTATGTGTCGTAGGTGCGTAGAAATAAGAAGATCAATCCCAAGCAATCGTCGAATTCTCCCACCGAGGGTTCTACACACTTCGATGATGTGAACAGTCCAGTGGATGGTGATGAGGATGTTTCCGATGGGGAAGAGCGAATTGAGACTTCTCCGCCCGTTCAAGAAGTAGATAGTATTGCCGGTGGGAGCGTTGGTGGAGGTGATGGTGATCAGGCCACTGGTGGTGGTGGTGGTGATCCGGCCACTGGTGGTGGTGGTGATGATCAGGCCACTGGTGGTGGTGGTGATGATCAGGCCACTGGTGGTGGTGGTGATGATCAGGCCACTGGTGGTGATGGTGATGATCAGGCCACTGGTGGTGGTGGTGATGATCAGCCGAGGGGGCTACTAAGTCAAGTGGGGTTGTTGTGGACAAGGGTAAGGGAATTGCTCTTGGTAGTGGTGACAAGGATGGGGATGCTTATTGCGAGTTTTCCTTTGGTAAGGTTTTATCCGGGAACAATCATTTGACATGGCCATGATTATGGGGCTTGTCTCAGACTTCAATCTGCTTCCAGCTGGTGATGACTGGAATGTTCTTAAGGATAGCTGCGGAGGTGACCCCACACGCGGATCTGATGCTGGGGTTTTGGCGGTGCATCCCGAGGGTTGTGTTGGCACCTCCTCCACTACTGGTGGGGCTTTGGTGCTAAGTGATACTGGTGCTTCGCTTGGTGGGAAGCCCTCAGACTCTTCCTCAGATGATTTCTCGCGGTCCTTGGTCGCGGACGGTGATGATCTTTGTTTTGGCGTGGCCGCACAAGAAAAACTTGCTTGTCGTGCCTCATCCTCGCCCCGTGATTGAAGGGGAAAAGAGTTCGGACTCTTTTACTCGCAGGCATATGGAGCTAACCCCGATGAGGTGGTAGATCGCGGGTGGGGCAAGAATCTTGTGGCCAGCGGGATTGATATCGTGGTGGATCCTCCCCCTACGGTTGCTGGCATGATGGCCATTCCGATGGGTACCAAGATCTGATTATCCCCAGCAGCGGTTATTGGAGGTTTGTCCTGCTCTTTCTACCCCCGATTTTGCTTAAACGTGTTGTGAACTAATTTCCCTTTTGATTGATAGATGATGAGGAGTGAGTATTGTAACCACCATCTTTACCGGCTCTTCAAGGCTAAGTCTCTCAAGCTAGAAGGGAAGCTCCGGCATTGTGAAGAGACGCTTACGAGCGTTGAAGCTGCGGTCTCTGCTAAAGATAAGGAAATAGCAGAGCTGAAGGGGTCGCTAAGCGTAAGGAGCAGCGGCAGGACGGAAGAGGCGAAGGCTGCGTTACGAGCCGGCCGGTTAAAGGCGAAGTTAGCGGTTCCGAGAAGAACTCTTCGTCTATTTCAGGTCTGCGTCTCCTCTTCTTTGATAGTTACATGTTCCTTATATGTTCTGAGTTATCTTCTTCTTCCCTCCTCCCATTGTCATTGTCTTGATGGGTGGAGTCCCCAGTTGTTGTGGCTTCGGAATGAGAGAACTCGTCAAAAAAAGGTCGTATTGCCGAGTTAGTTGAAAAACTTAAGAGTGAATCAGCGAAATGGAATGCCCGCGCGGACGTTCATAACGCTATGGCCGAAGAATGGCGTAAGAAAAAGCTTTGCTTGGTAGATCTGCAAAATCAAAACAACCATGACCGTCATTTATTCAAGGGGCACTTTTATGGACGCGGGATAATCTTGAGAAAGCCCGCGGTCAAATTTCCTCTTTAGAAATTAAGCTTAATGTTATGGAAGACGAGCTGCGGCAGGCGCGGTCTTCTCATCCCTCGGATGTGCGGGCTTATATGCAACGTCTTGCTAAGGAAAGAGACGACGCTAGGGCAGAATCCGGCGCTCTCAGTAGTGCCTTATCCGCGTCTCGAGTGATGTGGCCCGTCAAGGTTGAGTGTGAGAAAAACTTAGAGGTGACTATGTATCGTCTTAACAAGGGGTTGGAATCGAAGAATGATGAGGTTAATCGATATCGTCATTCGGACTCGATGCTTCGAGATGACCTAAGAGCGAGTCAGTATGCTCATAATCTTCTGCAGGTAGATTATGCTAGGTTATCAAATGAATATGATTATGCCGCAGAAGCAAGGGATTCCGCGGTTGAACATTGTGAAGGTATACGTTTTTGTCATCGAGTGTGCTTTGTATTGTATTTGTTATAACTGTTCTTTTTCTATTATCCGCAGAGCTCCAGGGACAGCTTCGAGCTGCGGATGACAAGTTTGCCGAAGCTCAGGCTAAGGTAGTTCAATTGGAGGGCCAAGTCAATTACCATCGGGGTCTGGCCTTGTCTCAGGAGGAAACGCTGAAGCATGCCAATCAAAAGGTGGACCTTCTTTCCACTTCCCTAAGTCAAGCCGAGATGAAGAGTGTAGCCATAGGCTTCGTGGCTCGTAAGCAGTTGGCCGAAGAGATTAATAGGACTCTCGGTGAGATTGAGTTGGATCTCAAGAAGAGTCATGGGCTAACCAAGAATTATACTCGGCGTCCCGTACCCGCGCTCCCTTCAGGTTCTTCTGGCCCTTCCTCTGGTGGTAGTGTTCCTTCATCGCTGAAGGATAAACCTGCGGATAATGCTCCTTCTCGGTAGACCATAACTAGTATGCTAGGGATTGATCTCAGTTGCTTATCCTTTTTGGCGTTTTTGTTATTTTCCTTGCTAGGCTTGTAATCAACTGCCGTGTACTAGATCAAACTTTAGTGTTTAAATCTGAATTTGAATTTTGTTGAATTTGCATCTATCGGCTTTACAAATTAAGTTAACATAATGAGTAATTCCGTAGTGTTTATAATCCAAGGATGTCAATCTTTGAATTTGAGAAAGTGTATAGTCTGTGCAATTCCGTATGTTGATATCCCCGGAATCGTCTTGTGACCTTGCACCCCGTCCGGCTAATTCCTTGGCGAGGATTTACGAACGGTGGGGTCCGCCGACGCTCAAGGATATATTCCATTGAGTTCGCGGCTTGTAATATTGCTCGGGTATCTCGTTCGTGGGAAGTCGCCCCCGGTCATACACTTATAGACGCTTACGGGGAGTTCCAAGATATTGCATGTGTGTGCTCCGATATATTGCGTGGGCGTGTGCTTTGTATGGGATATTGCTAGGTATATTGCGGTGGGTATGATCCACGCTTTGTGCGGGACATCCCTCTCACTAAAGTATAATGCCAATTCTTAATAATAGTAACTCGCACAAAGATTTACGTGGTTGACCCTAAGGCCTACGTCCACGGGGTAACGATAGTATCGATATTTTATTAAGATGTGGTATGGTTTTCAATGTACATTGTGTAAGTAGTATATACATGTGTCTCATATGGTATAGGTTGTGGGTTTTGAATAAATTGAAACGTGTGTGGGTAATGAATAGAATATGACACTTGAAAATGAAAGCTTGGATTGATTGAAAAGTTAAGGCACGTTTTATCAGAGATAGAAACATGTGGACTTGTAAGTCCGTTTTCTTCTTACGAAATGCATACGCAGTGGTAGGTTATGGGTAGTATGGCTTGAGATATTTGGCATTCCAAGGATGCATGAGGATTTCCCCTTTCAGATTACGCAGATAGTAAGAGCCATTTCTGCGATGTCGTGTGTATACGTAGGGTCCTCCCCACGTTGGTGCTAATTTTCCCCACTTCTTTTCTCATTTGGTATTGGGGAATGGTCCTCAACACATACTGCCCTTCTACAAAATTCCTAAGTTTCACTTTTTGTTATATTCTCTGGCTAGCCTGCGTTGGTAGTTTTCCATTCTTTGCGGTCCGCTTCTCTCCTTTCTTCGAGGTCGTCAAGCTTTTCCAACATCATGTCCGTGGTGAGGTTCTTTTCCCATGCTTTGTCTTTGTTGTTGGAAGTAGAATTTCCGTAGGGGATTATCGCTTCGATCCGTACGTGAGTAAAAACGGGGACTCTCCATGTAAATGATCTTCGAGTCGTCCTATATGCCCATAGAACGTTATGTAACTGTTCACACCACCGCCCCTTGTACTCGTCTAGTTGTTTTTTAAGGATAAGTGCCAAAGTTTTGTTTGTGGCTTCTGCTTGTCCATTGCTTTGTGGGTATATGGGGGTGGATTTGTTTTTTCGAATTTTGAGGGTGTCGAACAGCAAGTCGATATTCTTTCCTTGTAGCTGTTTACCGTTGTCGGAAACTATCTCTGCGGGGATGCCAAACCTGCAGATGATATTTTGAAAAATAAAAGTAAAGACGTCTGAATCCCGAATTCTTGCCAGTGCCTTTGCTTCTACCCACTTGCTGAAGTAATCCGTTGCCACTATTAGGAATCTTCTTTTCCCCTGTCCCTGATACGAGTGGGCCTACTATGTCGATACCCCATTTCCCAAAGGGCCACGGACTGTCCACGAGTTCAACTTTGTGGTCTGGGGCGTGGATTCGTTTGCCAAATCTTTGACATTCTTCGCACCTTTGCGCCATTCTAGCCGCGTCTCGGATCATGGTTGGCCGCAGAGTAGCCTGCGTCTTCGCCTTATCCGCAAGGGACCTCATTCCACCGTGATTCCCCGCGTCTCCTCTATGGATGTCTTTCAAGATGATATGTCCCCGATCGGGACGGGCGGCACGAAGTGGCCCGAGGAATGATTTTACGTATAAGGTCTCGTCTCTTAGCTCGTACATCCCTGCTCTTCCTCCGGATTGTACTTTCCTAGCCTGTTTGGTATCCTGGGGAGTTTCCCTCTTTTAGGAAAGAGTGGATTTCGATTCTCCAATCTGCTTCCTGACTGTAATCGTCGTCCTCATCAGCTTGTCGCGTGATGTCATCGTTCTGGAAGTCGTCGAATATGTGCTCTCCGACATCATCATCAGAGATATCTTCCTCCTTAGACTTGCGTTGGTTAGCCGCGCATGTTTCTTGGGGCTTGATGGATGGTTCGTACACTCTTGTTATCTTGATTGCTTTGACATCCTCATTTTTAAGCATGGATGATATATATGCCAGGGCATCTGCGTGTCTGAGCTCTTTCCTACGCAGATGTCGGAATTTGATTTTTGGTATTTGGGAAACCAACGTTTGCACCAGAGCCATGTATGCCATCAGTGTCTCGTCATACACATGGTATTCGTAACCTATCTGCCGTATGATTAGTTGTGAGTCACTTGTCAACCGTACTTCTTGTATCCCTAATTCAATTATCAAGCGGAGGGCATGGACCACTCCTTCGTACTCTACGATGTTATTTGTATGGCCTTCAAATTCCAATGCGAATGCGTGCACGATCCTATCCCCGTAGGTGTGGTGATGACGATGCATATCCCCGCGCCCTCTCTATTTTTGGAGCCGTCGACAAAGACCTCCCATTGTCGTGGGTTCATTGGTTCAAGAATTTTATTTGGCTCCTTTCGTTTTTCTATTTCGGGGGCACCCGCGGCCCTCCATCCTTGTATGCGCACCTCTTCTTCGTTGTCCAAAGGTAGGTCAGCTAGAAAGTCCGCTAACACTTGCGATTTCTGAGAGTGTTGAAGCTCATAGTGGATATTGAATTGGTCGAGGTATGTGCTCCATTTCGCTATGCGTCCTATCTTTCCTGCCCCTTTGAGGATGGCTTCTAAGGGTGCTCGGCATGGGATACGTATGTCATGCGTTAAGAAGTACGTCCTCGCCTTTAATGTAGACCATACGATGGCTAAGATGAGTTGTTCGATTCTTGTGTAGTTTCTTTCTGTGGAATTCATAGTCTTGTGACATAATAGATCGGCTGCTCCTCCTTTGTGTGGGTCCTGACAAGTACTGCGCTTATTGCATCGTCTGTTGCTGCAATGTATAGTGCCAAGACTTCGTCAGGGTCTGGTTTCTGAAGGATAGGGATCTCTGCTAGGTACTGTTTTACGCCTAGGAAAGCTTCTTCGCATTCTGCCGTCCACTCAAATTTCGTCCCCTTTTTTAGTATGTTGAAAAGAGTTTGCACCTATCCGAGGATCTTGAGATGAACCTTCCCAGGGCTGCTAGGGATCCATTGAGCTTTTGTACTTCTTTTAGGTTCTTTGGAGATGGCATGTCTACTATGGCTCGGATTTTTGCGGGATCTACTTCAATGCCCCTTTTTGTCACCAGATACCCAAGGAATTTTCCGGATGTTACTCCGAAGGTGCACTTTTCCGGATTTACCTTCATATTATGTTCTCTCATGGCTTCGAAGATATCCCTCAGGTCTTGGTGATGGTTCTTCTTCAATACGCTTTTTTACGAGCATATCATCAACGTAGACCTCCAAGGTCCCGCCAATCCATGGCTTAAAAATAGCATCGACCATCCTTTGGTATGTTGCTCCAGCGTCCGAGTCCGAAAGGCATCCTCACATAGCAATATAAGCCGTGGGGCGTGTAGAATGACGTATGTTGTTGATCTTCTTCTGCTAAAAATAGTTGATTGTACCAGAATATCCATCCATGAATGATAGCTCTTCGTATCCTTCTACTGCGTCGACTAGTTGATCAATGCTGGGTAGTGGATAACTTTCCTTGGGGCACGCTTTGTTCAAGTTGGTGAAGTCGATGCAGATTCTGACCCCACCATTCTTCTTTGGTACTATTATCATGTTAGAGATCCAAGTAGGATATTTGACTTCTTTTATGAAACCAGCCTCCAACAGCTCTCGCAGCTCCATTTCTACGGCTTTGTGATATTCCGTAGCCACCTTTCGTATCTTTTGTCTTCTAGGGGTGTGCCGGGTTTAATGCGCAGCTCATGTTGTACGAGTTTTCGGGTCTATTCCAGGCATGTCGGATAGCTTCCACGCGAAGATATCCGCGTATTCTTTTAGTAGTTTCACCAGCGAGGCTTCGCGTTCTTCGTCCATTAGAGTTCCTATCTTGATCTTCTTTGGATTCTCCCCCGTTCCTATGTTAACTTCCTTCACCGCCTCCAAGGTTGTGAATGTGGGTTTTGGTTCCCCAAGGTGAGGAACTTTCTTTAATTGCTATTTGGTAGGCTCAGCTTCTTTGTTTGCGAGAGCATCCTGGTTAGCAGTTGACGTTGATGCTTCGGTGTTTCCGATGGAGTTCCCCTTGGACAAGCTCTTCCCTGAGGTTCCGTCCAAGTATTCATTGATGGCTTTGTCTTTGGATGTTGCCTTGTTCCTGGCCCTGCGGGTTCTTCTTTTCTCATCTTCTTCATTATTGAGTTGTATTTGCATTGCCTGGCATTCCTTTGCGGAAACTTGATCACCCTTGATCTCCATTACCCCTAAGGGAGTAGGAAACCTAAGGTATTGATGGTAGGTGGATGCGACTCCCTTAAGTTTGTGGACCCATTTTCGTCCAATAATGGCATTGTAGGGTGAAGGCGTGTTCACCACACTGAAGCGGGCGTCAACTTTCATGGGACCTGCGTCTACCTGCAAAACAATATCCCCGAGAGGCTTCGTAGCCGTGCCATTGAACCCATAGATGGTATAATGCGAGGTCAAGAGTTGCTCGTCATTAAACTCCATGCGTTTGAAGGTATCGTAAAACATAACATTTACGGAGCTCCCTCCATCAATGAGTATTTTCTTTATGTTGCATCCTGCGATTGGCAAAGTGAGGGTCAAAGGATCGTTGTGATCTTCCATGTCATCCTCAATGTCCTCGGCCTCGAAGGTTAGAGGTGCGTTCATCCATTCTTCGTGTTCTTCCACTTCTTTTCCGTCTAAGTTGTAGAGCTCACAATAGTCTTCAAATTGTTTCCTCAATCTTTTCCCTATTTGTGCGGTTAGGGTTGGTTCTTTGTTTTCCGATCAGGATATAGTATTTAGTGTGCGGTTACCCTCCGGCAATTGGACCCGTTTCTTCGCGTTTGGTTACGTCCTCCGTTCCTTCTCTACGTAATTTTTGAGATCCCCCGTCTACCGGCTTTTGGATCATTATTTTGAGATTTTTGCACTTCTCTCGTTGGATGCCCGTAGAAGCAATGGAAATCACGGTACTCTTTGGACTCCGCCGAGGCGGAGGTTGCTTCCCCTTAGACCAGGGCGGTCGCCTAAGTTGTCGCGGTTCTTGATTTCCTTTAGGATGCGTGCGTAGCTGGTGTTGAGTTTCGTGTAGACTCGGTCTTCGAATTTTCTACCACTCCTTTTGTGGTCATCTTTCTGATCCTTTTCGTATCTGCTGGGTCTGTTTACTTGTTCCGCGGAGTTTGTCCGTGGAGGTCGTTGAGCCTGTGCTCTTGGGTTCTCTCTTTGAATTTCTTCCAACCTCGCGTGTTTTTCGATGATTATCCTCAAATCTCCTCTCGTGGTTGGGGTGGTGCCGTGGATTTCGACAAACAACGGGCTCATCTGTCAAGTCCCCATTTGTAACAGTTAATACTCACCACGGGGTCCACATGTCCTATGGCTTGACATATCTTGTGCCATCTATCCGTGTATTCTCGAATGGATTCCTTATATTTGATTGCAAGCGAGAAGAGCTTGTCCATCCCTGTGTTCACAACCTTGTTATACATGTAGGTGGCCAAGAATTTTTACGTGAGTTGATCATACGAATTGATGCATCCTGGCTTGAGGTTATCAAACCAAGATAGCGCGGATCCTTTCAGGCTTGAAGGAAAGTATCTGCAAAGTATAGCTTCGTCGTGGTCCCATCGGGCCATTACCCTGTTGTAATATCGTAGGTGGGCAGCGGGATCGGTGGATCCGTCGTAACACTCAAAGGATGGGACCGGACACTTCTGCGGTATGGTAGCCGTGGCCAGCTGCTGTGCGAGTGGGGTGGTGTTGGCCTCCTTCATAACCTGTTCTAGTCTTCCGCCTCCTTGCCTGGTTTTAATTTGATTGATCTCTGCTAACATCTCTGCGCGGAGACTCTCAATTGCCAAACAGTGTTCTTCTTGAATGGAAGGTCGTGTCTTCCTTGTAGGTTGTGACGTCGTGGCCTCCTCCTCATCATAGTAGTCTGAAGTGTCCGGGTGGTAGTCTGGGTCGGATCTTCTATTATTCCGCGCACCTCTTTGGGGTATTCCTCTTTGGTTGACTACTGCAGGTGTATTTTCGAGGATCATCCTCCGGTCTCTATTCTGTACCGCAGAGTTAGCCTCGTCCTGCTGATTCTCTAGCTCCGCGCTTTGGAGGATCTTCTCTCTTAATTGCTGGTTCTCTTGGGCTAGTAAGGCCACCGCGTCCGCGTATGTCCGCGATTCCGTTTTAGTTCTTCTAATTGCGCCAAAATCTGCGCAGACTGGTTTGATGCCTGATTTGTTCCTATCTGTACCTGAGCTTGTCCCTCGGGGGCCGCGGTGTTGATTTCCTCTGCTAGCTGTCTATCCGGCTCGATCATTTCGTAGGATCCTGCGTGCAGTTGTTCGTTTTGTTCATTAGTCTGCGGTATCCCGTAAGGAGGGTTCTGGATTACTGATTCTGCTACTGCTTCTCGAGGTTCCATAGGCCTGGTTGTAGCTGTCACTTTGGAGGCGACCACTTGAGAAGTTCCTTCGGTAGGTGTAGCGACTTTTGCCGCCGCGCCTTCTTTGCTTCCATTGCAATGATGCCCGCATCCGAAAGGAATGTGCTTTCCGCTCCATTCTGCGTCTTGTCCCATTTGTGAATCCCGCGCCCTTTTGTTTGCTCCTTGTTACTACCGGCGTAGTCCTAGGTGTCTCTTTTGAAGGTACCTTTGTCTTCCGGCATCTTTGTTCCTTTCCATTGTAATATTCTCACACAGAGAGCATGGAGGTAAACCGAGACAAAAGTCCACGGGTCAAATTGTTAGTTCAAACTTGATTTCATAAGCTCGATTTCTAGTGGCAATGAGTGTACTCAAGTCGTTAGTTTGGCGAACAATACGAAAAACATAGACGGATGCGGATTTAACTTAGGGATAAGGTCCATGGGTTGTTGTTTGCAAAAAGTCCAAATCTATTGGTGAAAATTATGTTTGAAATATCAGTTAAAACACAGATCTGTTGGTTTAAAGGGTACACAATGCCCAGATCTGTTGGTAGAAAATACAATAGACATAAATATGTGCGAAAAATAGCCCCAAAAATCAGATCTGCTAGTTAAAAATCGTAAAGGACCCAGATCTGCTGTTAGACAAAGACAAAGAATACGAGATACATGCGAAAAATGAGTTTAAACAGAGATCCGTCTACGTTCTAAGTAAAACTTTTGAGGTAGAGGCTATAAAGTCACGGGGAAAGATAAATCTTTTACCGGACAAGGTCCCCTGTTTCTAGCGCCATATTGTGAACACGGAAATCAGGTAAACATCCACGTGTTCACAAACAATCTCAGCATGAATTGAATACACGCATTAAAGTGTAAATAAGTATAATATGCCTAGGTAGATGATGATTCACTGATTCCAAACCCCGCGGGTTTGTCATGATCTCCTCAACATCCAAAATGATAGATCTAAGACGTAAACACATAAATAAAGCTATATGAATGCTAAATGTAAAGGAGACGATGGTTTACGTGGTTCAAAGACTAAGGCCTACGTCCACGGATCCAGGGGATATTCACTATAAAGTAAACGGTTACAAAAGTAATCACAAGATCTTTGGTATTCATCAACCTCATAGGTTGATACTCATACTTACTTCTCACTATTCTCTCTCCTATTCCTTAGTTCTACTCTCGATTCCCTTTTCTGTGGAAGGGATGTACATATATATAGCTAAATCGAGTGGGTCCACTGACAAAGAGCTGTTGAGATCTTATCTTCTTGTGCTTTGTGCATGGTCCGCGGACTTCCCTGTCACTCCGCGGCTTCTACAATACCCAAGTTCATTACGCCGACCAACCTCGTTTTCTTCGTTGGTTGTCCGACACGTGCCCTCTCGAGCGAGCATTAAATGCGAGTGGTTGGGGCGGTCCAATCCGCGCCCGAGTGGTGTCGATCCTCCTTGTCACGTCTGTGTCAGTTGGACTATCCCCAGCCGTTGATTACATCTCACCTCGTGATGGGGTAGAGTAACTCTTTGGTGTTGCGCGGGATTACCTACCTTGGATGCTCCCTCATCTTCGACCGTTGGTCTCGACAGATGGCACGTCGTCTAGATATCATGGATGCCCCTACGTGTCATTCCTCTTTATGACGTGGCCTCCACGTGGGTTTTGCTAGTACACGTGGGGATGGAGATAAATAAGTGTACTTACATGAGTATTTGGAGATGTTGAAACAGAAAACAATTTTGGAAGCACAAATGAGCATTTGAGGAACTTGGCCATGTAGAAGTCTTCCCTTCATCTGATGACAAAAATGGTTGGGAGGAAACCCCCGAAAATAAGTTGGTTCGAGGTAAGAGGTTCACGAAGAAAGAAGATCAAATAATCATAGATGCTGTTCACAAGTGTATCGAGGTATGCTTATGATATGATATATAAATAGAATTGTCTTTTACTAAAATTTGTATTTTGCTGGGTGGTGTGTGGTCTGGTCATAATTATTAGAGTAGAAATTCTTTGAAAGTTCCGTGTGCCTTGTTGTGGACCAGTGGTGATGCACGTCGGTCGAACACATATTTCCTGACCAGCACTCATTGTGACAAACACACAACAAAAAAGTGGAACATGTACCTCTCTTATTCATGCACTTTCACAACCACATATGATCATGAACATTAAACTACTGCAAAGGAAGTGCTTTTTGTCTTTAGCATAGCTTCATGCCTCGAAATGTCATGTTTATTTATCTGTATGACTATTTCAATTCATAATATTGTTTTAATTTGTGTTTCATCGAATGCGCTTGGTAGTCATGCTATCAGTGAAAATTTTAAGTATGTATTTTAAATGAACATGCTGTTCTATAAGACAAGTGACACATGTATGCATTGCTTGGTTAAATGGTTCATATGAGTTTTCTTCTCTATTTTTCATATTAATATCCAAGTTAACAACAAATGGCATGCTCTGAAGTATCATATATTTGGCGGAGGATTTATGGACCTTAGGAAATAAGAAACCTAGGAAACTTGAGTTTAAATAACTTAGGGTTTATGTATCACCTATTGTCAATACCTGTTACTGTGTTGTTTGAGATTTTCAATGAATCGTGGTACGTAGGATGCAACTTGGTTTAGAGGATTTGCTAGAAGTTATGCTCTCATTGGTAACACGTTCTAGAGGTTCGTGGTAGAGAAACACACCAGGGGCATGACTGAGGTCCCCAGAACATCATGTTTGGCATCTCTAATATCCAGCATCTAGACACCAGATTTCCATGTTCATTACTTCTAATCCTAATTTCCTATTGATGGTAGAGCACCACATTAACAGCCATAATCCATTGATGTTCTTAGGTACATGAATTGGGTGAGGACGGCTTGGATATGTTTCTGCAGTGTGGAAAACATTGAAATATAAGAGGATGTTGGAAGGAAATAGGTGAGTGTACTCTTTCCATATAGTATATGTAACACCATACACATATGGCATTTTCTTAATTATTCTCATATTGCATTCTTTTCTTCCATTATAATATGATAGGTTCAAATGGTGTGATGAGTCGATGGTTCCACTTTCTGAGCTTGGGATTTTGTGACAATAAAAAGCATGTTTGTATTCACTATGAGTTAATGATGCACTTTCTGTTGCCTGTTCCACAGAAATTATGTAATTTGAAGAGGTATTTGAAACTTTCAGGGGCTGCCTTACCGTATAGGCCCTGGGAAGCAGCATTCCATAGGACGTACTTTAAATGTAGCTCAAATAAGTCTAATCCAATTACTGGAGTTGCAGACTTGTTAGACTGGATGCTCAAATAAGTCTAATCCAATTACTGAAGATGTTGACTAGGATAATCCTCTTGAGCATAGGTAAGCAACTTTAAGTGAAGCTGGTGCATCAAGCACTTTATTGTGATACTTGGTTTCATGTTCAATTTATATGATTTCTTGAAACCATTTTTTATTTTTGTATACTGGTATTTTAATAAATGGCTTCATTTCACCTTTTGAATTGAAAGTAGATACCTTGTTTGAAAAATCCACTCCTCACATGAAAAAAACTAACCATTTATGAAGAACTTATTGTTTGTTGTGTTGGTTGCAGGTCTGGAGACATTACTCTGAAACGTTGGAGACAGATGGTAAATCACATTGGGACTCATGGACTGCAATCTTTCACAGCACAAGTAGAAGTACTCTTGACAGAGAAGCTCTTGACAGCAGACCCGTGGTTGATTTAAGTGTGGATGTGGGAGCTGCGGGCTCGACAGAGAGGTTGCCAAGAAGGGCAAAGCCCTGAACAAAAAGACCAAAACACTAAATTAGTGCTTCAAAATATTTTTATGATTCTCGTAGTTCCAAGTTCGGAAGTAGTTATGTACTTGGTGAGGCAATTAAATGTTCATAGTTGAAACAATTGTGGTCCAACACTGAAAAACTGTCGATGAACAAAATTTGCACTTCAGGCACCCTACTCCCCACACTTGCATATGTAGTCAGATACTAATATTGAAGAGGGGCATTGCCCTGGTTACCCAAAATCTATCATTGAGTTCAAATGGCTCAATGGCAGTCTATGCATCTATGAAAGCATTAACTATTTCAACTTTACCAACTACCATAGTGTTTTATATTCTACTCTATTGGTCAGCTGTGAATAAACCTTTTATGGACTGTGTGTCAGTCTGTACTAACTCTCTGCATTGCACTGCAGGTTGCAACATCCAGACTCCATCAATTCAAAACTACTCATATTCAGCAATAAACAGCACACCCCTTCTCAGTTATCAGTCACGCAAATTCCTAATATCAGAACAGGAAAGGAGTAGTCTCTTTCTGTCCCAGTCTCTCTTGCTTCCTAGTCAAATGTACAAGTTGATGTCACAACTAGGGGACCAGTTTAGTTTAGGATGGTCCCCAATACCAAGTAATGAGCAACTTATGACACTAGGCATCACCCCTCCTCACCATGCCAATACCTTAAATCTGTTCATAAAGGCTCTCCCTCAACCACCATCCAGCTCTCAAGGATTTGCAGAGTTCATCTCTACTTAGACAACTACAACAAGAGTGAATTTGTTCAAAAATGTTGCGTCTTCTGCGATCTGTTATGATGGTAATGATACTAATCATAACACCAGGGCTACTAGTGTCTGTTAATGAAGCTCATCTCTCTTATGGACACTATCAGACTTCATGTCCAAATGTTGAAGCCTTAGTCAAGGATACACTTGTACCCATTTTCTTGACTGATGCTACTGCTCCTGCATCTTTCTTGAGGCTCCTGTTTCATGACTGTCAAGTTCAGGTAACTCTTTCGTATGCCTCGTGTTATAAAACTATGTTGATATTGCTTGAGCTTGGTTCATATGCAAGGAAAACGTATTCTTTAATTTGTATGTATGTAGGGTTGTGATGCCTCGATACTACTCAACTCTGAACGCAGAAACATTGGTTCAGAGATGATTTCCTCAAAAAACTTCATGATAAGAAACCGCGAATCAATTGGGTTGATAAAATCGGTTGTGGAGTCAGAGTGTCCAGGGAAAGTCTCTTGTGCTGATATTATTGCTTTAGCTGCTAAAGAGTCCGTAGCCTTCACCGGAGGACCTCAAATACAAGTTCCTCTTGGAAGGAAAGACTCAACAAGTTCAAGTTATAAACAAGCTGATATATGGCTACCTTCACCACAAGTGAGTGTAGATGGAATGCTTCAAATCTTCAGATCTAAAGGAATGAATCTTCAGGAATCTGTCGCCATGTTGGGTAAAATCTTATTCATTACTCAAGTAGATGTAAGAGTTCATAATCTGTTTTAAAGGTTCTGCTATGTTTATGAGTTGAATCGTGTTTTTTTATTTCCAGGAGCACATACATTAGGAGTTGGACATTGTTTGAACATTGTGGACAGATTATACAATCCCAAACACATCAACAGCAACCCCGCCTCTGCTCATGATATGTTGGAAAAAGGTTATGAAGCTCTACTGAAGATGCAATGCCCAACTAGAGTTCCTCTAACAAACCTTACATTTGTGCCTAATGATATAACTCCTCTAACCTTTGATAATCAGTACTACAGAGATATCATTTATGGCAGAGGTTTATTTGGTATTGACTCGAGCATCTCAAAGGATCCAAGAACATCACCTGTTGTTAAGTCGTTCGCTAATGATCAGAACTACTTTTTCCAAGTCTTTGCTTCTGCATTTGTGAAGCTTTCATCGACAAATGTACTTACAGGAAATTTGGGTCAGATTAGGAGTGATTGCAGTAGATTAAATTGAACATCTGCATGACTGCGTCGACAAATGTACTTCTGCATTTGTTATCATGTTGTGGAACATCAAAATATGTGTAATGCAAGGAGTTGGAAGAAGACATAGATTGTCTGGTAAAAGTACAAATAGTCCTTTTTTAGATTTTCAGTTCAAATTTTAGCACACTCTTGTTTAATCATTAGTATTGGAAGTACCGTTGAATGCATTATTGACAATGTAGCACTGCTTATACGGCAGGTACGGCGTACTCCGGTGTAATTGATATGGCTGCTTAGGCGCGAAACAGAAACTAGACTGATCTGAAACTCAAAAATAGGCTATCAGTAGAGAATGTTAGCTAGTAGTTTTAGGGAATCAGCTAGTAAAATTTGAAAGACAACAAAATTGAAAAGAATCTGAATTTGATTATAAATTTCACCAGGAAAGGTCAATATAAACAGAAATTACAAGAGATTAACAAGCCTATGTTGTTGGCTCAGCTAAAAGATTTGGACAAGTAGAAGTAGATGCATCATCATCTTTAGAACTAGAACTTGTTGTGTCCTGCTGCTCGCCACTGGAGTTGCCACCATAATCCAGAGATTTTCTAAAGTTCTTCAAATAAACTGCCTTCATTTTCGTTCTGTAAGTTACTGAGAGACGACTTGTCACCTCCTTCATTTTTTTCTGCAGTTGAGTTAATATATCATGCAATACAGGAACTGCATTCTTCAGTAATGCATCCTCCACACCCTGCCAGGATTCACCATACAGGCGTTTGATGCACCCAAGCTGTAGCACTTTAAAGTGATCCTTGATACATATACTTTCCGCATTGATTGTGTTATCCACGATCTCTCGTAGCAATTCCTGGACACACTCAATTGTACCTTTTACCAACTCAAATTGCCTATCGCGTTCGCATCTGTCATCTTCGAATTTAAACAGGTTCTTCTCATAAACATTCTTCTTGAAATGACATGTATCACTACTATCACCTTCCGGAGTACTATCTGCAGACACCCAAGAATCATTCAATACTGCAACTCCAAGTTCTGTCCTTCCGCTAGTTAAAATTCTCTCAGTCGAAAGCTGATAACTTGGATTCACAATTTCACAGTTTGAGAGACGGCCAATCATGGGTTCATCAAGTTTCCTCCTTTTTGATTTTGAAGCCTCGAAACCTGTCTCCCTTTCATCCTTCTGGGCGTCTGAATGCACTTCATCCTTGTTCGCAGTACTCGGAAAGGCGGTACCACCATATTCCAGCAAATCACCGACCATATCTATCAATTCACCTTCTGAAATTATCTTTTTGCTGTAAAGATACAGACACTTCAAGTATTTCTTGTACTCGTCAGGATTTCTAAACTTCTCCTTCCTGATGACATTCCCAAAGAATTTGTAGTCTTCATGATAATCACCTTCACCTGCTTTAACCCTTTTTGTAGATTTCATTAATTTCCGATTCTGATCTGTACAATCATCGACTTCAATTGCATATCTTTCAGGCAAGAATATCAGGTTGAATCCCTGAATTAGGTTTGAATGGCCATGAAATACCTGTTTGATCCTTGCTGTTACAAACACCAAATTGGTGGAGTCGTAAGTCGGCAAGGACTTGAATTCTTTCATTACTTGAAGGAATTCATTAAACTTTGATGTTTTCTGCACTGATTTTATGTAAGCAAGACAATCTTCTGCCCTAGGTCTCTTCATCTTCTTCAACTCTGATTAATCAAAACTGAACTAAACCTTGATAATTGATCACAGACAGAACCCTTATTCGAGAGCGAGAAATAGAAATTGGAAGAAGCAAATAGATTACTGGTAAAGGGGTTGCAGTATCGATCAGTATATATTGAGTTTAGGGTTTTTTTGAATAGTTGGATTTAAAGATGAATTTCGATTAAGAAATGGGTTTCTAAATATAGGGTTAAACGAAGTTTCTCTTTGGCGCAATTTCTGGGGTGTATCAAATCAAATTTCTAAGTATGAGATAAAAACAGAGTGGGGCGAAACAGAGGCGCACTGGGAATAATTCAAAAGGCGCCACCGCCACAGAATATGTTCTCACAGGTCCGTTTGGACCTTGGATACACGTGGAGAGATTAGTTTTCGACTAAATAAGGTCGAACAGTCAGAAACTAGCCCTGGCAACACAATTTCAAAATAATTTCTATAAAAAAAAAAAAAAAAAAAAGAGAGAGTTATCCTTTTGTAAATTTCCTCATTTGTGATTTTTGGTTGTTTTTGGTATCTAAATATTTATCCTCGCATTTTAGGGGCGACCCCAAAAGAATTATAGGTCGTTTGGATAGTGATAAAGAAGTAGCTTTTCGACTTTTTTAAGTTAATAAGTCGAAAGCATGTTTGGATGTGTGATTTTGAAACAACTTCCATAAGCAAAAAAGCAACTTTTTTTTGCCTTGCACTTTTAGGGGCGACCCCGAAAGAATTAGGGGCGACTTTTTTATTCCCAACCCATATACACCGTTAAGGGATGTCCAAAAACGCGGAGAATACGTTAATGCCCTTACACAATCGGAAGCTATTTTGTTCCCGATTATAATAACGCAATCGGAAGCTTAGTAACGATATTATACTACCGATTATATCGATTTTGTGCCAAGCGCGTATCTTGCTTCTATAATAATCGGTAGGAAAAAAAACCTCACTAGACTACCGATTATAGTAGCTCCTAAATACCCAAAATTGGTGATTTCGCCAAGAAAGAAATTTGGGGCAACTGTATAATCGGAAGCCTTATTAACTACCGATTATTCTAGTTCCCAAATTCGAAAAAAATGACATTTCGCAAAAACAAAATTTGGGGCAACTGTATAATCGGTAGGTTATTAGCTACCGATTATATTCCAACTACGCAAAAAATGTAGGTGATATTGTTATGAATTTCAAAATATTTATGAAAATCGGAAGTTTTAATTGTTGATCTAACTACCGATTATACTCCAACGGCTAGTTCGTTCAAAATAAACTAGCCGTGCCTCGAAAACCAAACACAATCGGTTGATAATACATATTGATAAATCTCCGATTATACTACTCTAATGAAACTGAGAACTCTGTTGACAAAACATCCTATAATCGGAAGTATATAACAATAAATATTTACCGATTACGCATAATCGGGTGCTTTGTTCAAACATTTTCTACCGATTGTGTGTAATAATTGTACGTAATTTCAGTACAGTTTTGTAAAAGTACGCATCAACGGCCATATTTTCAACAATAAAAAGACGTTATATAAGGAGGGTAAACTCTTCTTATTTATGCACCAAACAACACATATATAGCATCGTGTATTCTACAAATAGATTTTCCATCGTCTACTCTTGCTCTTGTGAATTCATTCTATATCTCAACTTACAAGCATGGCAACGTTTGACGCAGCTGAAGATTTGGTCATTGTGAAAACATGGTATCGTGAAACAAGACGTGAATATATCATAGCAGGAAGGTTAACACCCGAAGTCTTTTGGGCGAGGATATATAGCCAATTTGTGCGAGAGTATGGAAATCCAAAGCAAAGATCACTCCAACAAGTTCATGATCGCTTACGACTTGTCCAAAAAGGGGTAAATGATTACATAAAGATACAAAAGAGGATGTTTAACACTAGCCACTTAAGCTTGTCGATCTAACAATTTAACGGACGAGCAAGAGTAGAACTAGACAGTTCAACATGGGTACTCTGATGGATATGTTCAAGGGCACCAAGGAAAAAGAAGAGAAAGGAACTTTAACGGACGAGCAAGTCAACCACGCGGCCACCGCATATCTCCTATGTGTATTGGGATGTGTCATTTTCCCCAATACCAGTGGAAATCGGGTCGACGCCAACCTTTTACAACTTCTGGATCCTCTCGATAAAGTGCATGAGTACTCTTGGGGCACGGCATGCCATGCGTGGTTGATGGAAGAGTTGAGAAAGGCGTCGAGGGTTGGAATTAGCCAAGTGGCGGGAACGTGAGTGCACTACGGGGTATTGTTTATTAACTCCACATACTTGGTTATTTTTTTTTTTTTATACTATTGAAGAATCAATTTCCTAATACTTGCAAAAATGACATTATAGACTTGGATCTACGTCCACTTCCCTATCTTGGGATTGGCCATTGAAAACCCGGCGTGGGAGAAAGGTGACCCTATAGGAAGAAAGTACGTCTTCGATGACAACCATTCTAGGACGAAGGAGCATCAGTTGATTCGTTTGGGGGAGATTTTGGACTCACTTAATGCCCAAGACGTATGCTTTGATTCATACAAGGAAGACCGAGCTACTTGACATATCGCGGGTCGGTCCAATTTGGCACTATATTTTGGACCGTTGTGGCACCCCACGGGATATGTGATGTACAATGCCTCAAGGGTGATGCGACAACACGGTTTTGTACAAGGTATACCAAAGGAGGAAATCCATGGCAATTTCACTTTGGTTCGGAGCAATGCGAGTCGATAAAGATTCTATCACGGTGGTTCACAAGGGTTCACCATCTGTCAATTCCATTGGGATAGAAGGGCGTATTACTTGATCAACCAAGGAAGGGCAGCCAACCAAGGTTTTGAAAATGCTCCCAACTACATGGATTGGTACCGCAATGTTTCTCATGTTCGTGTAATCCGTGATCTTAAAGCAAAGCCGACTTCGTACAAGAGTATCCTCAAAGAGAAGCCTGCGGGTTTTGATAGATTGGTACGTATTGTTTTGTTAATTTAGTTTAATATTATGGGTCAAAATAGAGTAATAACCGTTTGATGGTATGCTATGTTTTAAAACAGTGAACAGAGTTCAAGCGTTTGTCGAAATGGTGCACGATTGTATAAAGGCCGGAGAGCCTGTTTCAATTGAGAAGATAAAAAACCACAAACAGTTGATTGACAACGTTGACAATGAGGAGTATGCATCTCGGTTCGGGAAAAATTGCAAAAGAAACCTACAACCAAGGTGAACAAAAGAACTCGGGCTTCATCAAGCACTCAAGTTGATGAAACCCATGATGATCTTGGTCCAAGTCGTAGAGCTAATAAAAATCGCAAAGTCAAAGCAAATAGGAACAAGTAAACTCTCGGTGTTGTAAACTCTCGATGTTTTTCGTTAACTTTATGGATAACTTTGTTTATGTTGGTTATGTCGGATTATGTCGTTTTCAAAGATTGTGTCGGAATATTAGTTGTTTCGTTATGTTTATGGATTAAGAATAGTTATTTTACACATTTTATGCATTTAACGATGACTCGCAAGCGAATCACATGAAGAGACATGAAAGTGTTGAATTTTGGAACACAATCGGAAGATAGGTTTATATATTAACCTACCGATTCTGGGGATGTTCCAATTTTTAGTCAGAATCGGTAGGGTTATACGTTATTATCCTGCCGATTAAGGGATTGTGCAAAATATTTGGTCAGAATCGGAGGATTGCTAATATACTTTTCTCTCCGATTATCATGTGTAAAGAAAACCTGTCTTCTGTATCCAAACAACACCACAATCGGAAGGTAAATGTGCACCTTCACTTACGAATAACAATAATCGGTAGGTTTATTTGTAATGTTCCTTCCGATTGTTATAAGTAAAAAAAATTTGTTCTCTGTAACCAACAAACACCATACTCGGAAAGTAATTGAGCGCATTTATTACCGAATATTCGTAATCGGAGGTTTGTGGTTTCGTTAAATTCCGATTATTATACTAAAAAACAACTATGGTTTCTGTAACCAAACAACACCATAATCGGAGGATATGGTAATATATTGCACTCCGATTATGGCTGCATAAAAATCACGAACCACATGGTCATGCATGGCCCTGTACCCTCGGAACCAATGGAATTTGGCAAGGGTTCGATTTGGGGCTCCTTACAATCGGTAGGTTTTTAAGTTGTTAACTCTACCGATTATGGTAGATTTCAAAATTCATCACATGAATGATTTTAGAAAAAACTCATTTTGGGGCAACCCATAATCGGATGGGTTGGTAATATATTTAACTCCCGATTATGGCTGCATCCAAAACGCAAAACCAAGTGGTTAAAGTTTGGTGTGTGCACTCAAAACCTATGCAATATGGCAAAGGTTGGATCCGGGGCTCGTTATAATCGGTGGGTTATATAATTATATACCCTACCGATTATGGTAGATTTCAAAATTCATTACGTGAAGGATTTTAGAAAAAACTAAATTTGGGGCAACTTATAATCGGTAGTTTATGTAACCTATTAGGCTTCCGATTATGGCTACATCCACAGCTCAAGCAAAGTGGTTATGGTTGGCTCCGCACCTCTCAAAACCAATGGAATTTGGCCAAGGCTGAATATGAGGCTCCTTATAATCGGTAGTCTTACAAGTTGGATAAGCTACCGATTATAAAAGGGATTATTGGCCGAAGTATCTACACAACAATCGGTAGGTATATTTTAATTTAACCTACCGATTGCATGTTTACCTACCGATTATGGTGTTGGCTACCGATTATACAAAGGGCATATTGGCCATTTCGAAAAATCGAAGATAAGGGGTAGCTTAGATTTACGTTTGGGTGACCTTTTTTGTCTTTTAGTGTCGCCCCTAATTCTTTCGGGGTCGCCCCTAAAAGTGCAAGGTTTTTTTGGAGCCAAAAATTCTGGCTTCCAACTTTTCTCAGAAGTTGCTTCTCTAACTTCTCATAGGTAAATGTGTCCCATTTTATATTTTATTTCATTTCCTATGCATTTCCCTCTTTCATCTTCCTAGGAAAAAATATACAGAGTAATTTTGATGAAATTGAGAGGAGAAGATATACATAAGATAAAACACCATTGAAAGATTAGTAAATGGTGTAGAAAATAGATGAAACTTCTATACGTTCTTTGGATTTTTTTTCCTTGAGTTTTTTTCCCCAATCAGTTATTACAAAACTACTGAAATCTTACATACTGGAATGAAATGTTATTATGAGAGTTGATTTTGATTTCTCTAGTCTGGGTAATCAACAAATGATGAAGCTTTTGTGTTTCTATCAAACGTAATAGAATTTCTTAAATAAATCATCTTTAATCTTCAGTTGCTACCCTAAGAAGCACTATTTTTTCCGGTAAGTGCAATTCAGATTGTTGATTTGTCCGTGCGTTTGGGTGATATCATTAGGCAGATGCAAAATGATAATTTTTATCTACAAGACTACTACTGGTATGTACTTGTTGATTAAACACTAAAAACACGTGTCAGATTGATTAAACACTAATGCCATGAACAACCAAATCATTTTTAACACGATGCTTGTAGAATAGTTAGACTGCCTAGTGTTCATTCATCCCACTTGGTCATAGTATCTCTTCAGAATCCACGATAATAACCTTCTTCCACGTTCTAAGTTCCGGCTCCACCCTCTATTGCATAGACCGTGTCCATCCCCTGAATCACTTTATGGTGGGTTTGTTCGTGAATTATGGTGGGTTTGTTCGTAGAATTCACGATTTCCAGTAATTTGTAATCTCATGGGATTATGAATTTTAGGATTCATGTAAATCCCTTGTGTGTTTGGTAACCCAATTAAAATTCCTAGGATTCATAGAATTATCTTGTTCTAAAGTCAATATATCGTTTGGTTTCACCCTTGGAAACTTAAAATTGAATATATATGAGATTTAGAGTTAAAAAAAAAGTAGGCCCATAAATCCCTTGATAAGTTTTCCAGCAAATCTTAGGGGGAGGGGTCGGACTCCATATGGAGGACTTGCTGGAAAACTGATTCCCTTGGGAAACATGATTCCAGGATTTGGGCAAAACGTAATTCCACCAAATCCCCTTGACCCCTAAATCCCTCCTTCAAAATTCTACATCCAAACCCACCATTAGCGTATCATAATTTATTTATTTATTTATTTTTGCATAATTGACATTTTTCAATACTAACAAATATAACAACAATTTACCAAAAATAAGAATATAACAATAAAATGATATTTTGACTTATGACTTGAAAGTTTACCAAACTTACTTTTTTGCTTTTGAACTTATAAGTCAGCTAATTGCCAAACTAACTTTACAACTTTTTAACTTCTCAGAAGTAACTTCTAGAAGTTCAGAAGCAGAAGTTCTTCTACTTCTGGTATCCAAACGCGCTATTAGGGATGACACTAAAAGACAAAAAAGGTCACCCAAACGTAAATCTAAGCTACCCCTTATCTTTGATTTTTCGAAATGGCCAATACGCCCTTATATAATCGGGAGCCTACACCATAATCGGTAGGTTAAAGGTGAATCAGTAGGTTAAATTGAAACTATACCTACCGATTATTGTGTAGATACTTCGGCTAATAATCCCTTTTATAATCGGTAGCTTATCCAACTTGTAAGACTACCGATTATAAGGAGCCTTATATTCAACCTTGGCCAAATTCCATAGGTTTTGAGGGGTGCAGAGCCAACCATAACCACTTGGCTTGAGCTGTGGATGTAGCCATAATCGGAAGCCTAATAGGTTACATACATTGCCGATTATAAGTTGCCCCAAAATGAGTTTTTTCTAAAATCCTTCACGTAATGAATTTTGAAATCTACCATAATCGGTAGGGTATATAATTATATAACCCACCGATTATAACGAGCCCAAGATCCAACCTTTGTCAAGGAAGAAATTTGGGGCAACTTTATAATCGGAAGTCATAGATTATTCTAGTTCCCAAATTCGAAAAAAATGACATTTCTGCAAAAACAAAATTTGGGGCAACTGTATAATCGGTAGTCAAATGAAGTATTTTAACTTCCGATTATACAATTGCCCCAAATTTTGTTTTTGCAGAAATCTCAATTTTTTCGAATTTGAGAACTATATTAATCGGTAGTTAATAAGACTTCCGATTATACAATTGCCCCAAATTTTGTTTTTGCAGAAATGTCATTTTTTTCGAATTTGGGAACTAGAATAATCGGTAGTTAATATGACTTCCAATTATAAAGTTGCCCCAAATTTCTTCCTTGACGAAATCACCAATTTTGGGAATTTAGGAGCTACTATAATCGGTAGTCTAGTGAGGTTCTTGTTCCTTCCGATTGTTATAGAAGCAAGATACGCGTTTCGCACAAAATCAATATTAATCGGTAGTATAATATCGTTACTAAGCTTCTGATTTCTTTATAATAATCGGGCACAAAATAGCTTCCGATTATGTAATGGCATTAACGTATTCTCCGCGTTTTTGGACATCCCTTGACGGTGTATATGGGTTGGGAATAAAAAAGTCGCCCCTAATTCTTTTTGGGGTCGCCCCTAAAAATGCCAGGATATTTATAGGGTGTTTTTTTTTTTTTTTTTTTTTTTTTTTTGAAGCATGAAATTTATTAAACTACTAAAGGGCTATTACATGTGGGTATATTTATAGGGTGTTTGGATACAGTTTAAGGAGTTGTTTTTCGATTAATTAAGAGGAAAAAGCTAGATATTAGTTTAGGAATACAATTTTACAATGCGGTTTTGAAAAAAAAATTTGTAAAATTTTACAATTTTACCGACAATCGGAAATGCCATTCTCCTCCCTGATGAGGTGGCTTCTTATGTGGCAAGATGATTTGGATAAAAAAGTTAGACCTCTCTCTTACGTGTGATGAGTCTTTCTTCGACTTCCCTTTCTTTTCTTCTTCATCTCTGATGGTGAGTATCAAGGAGTATCATCATACTACGCATCATGATACATAGAGAATATAAAATTCTTCACTACATCAGATAATCTTACCTCCATTACCACTACAATATTACAATCACCTCCGCCATAATTGTATATGACCCATTTTACAGGCTTACAAGAAATACAGCTAACCCAAGTTTCACCATTAAAATCAAACTATTGATCAAGTTGCAGATGACCCATTGTTTAAAAAGAAATAACATCATGAACTAATGAGCCAAAATATGATCTTAAACATATTCCAGATCTTGATTTCCAAATTTCATCATTCAATGAATTTGCATCATACTTGTTGTACCGTTGCCTTGTTTAGTTAAATCTCAAATCCTGAAGGATACTCTATGATCATCTTACTATAATAAAGAAAAGACCCCTTTTTGGTGAAGCCTTCTTTTGGTGAAGCTTTTTCACATGACAATAATACCTCCATTAACTAAGTTAATATTTGTATATTTACAGGAATGTCATTGTTTTAAAAATAGATAAAAAAATTAAAACTTAAATATCTTTAAAAATACACATCGGATTTTTGCAAAATTGATATATTTGGAAAGCTCTTTAAATTATCTATGTAATGAGTACAAACAAAGATATTAAATTTTTATTTTAAGATTTTTTTCTCCATTATTATCAAATTTGGTGTTGTTAAAATAATCCAATTCAAGCATGTGCATCGCACATGTGGCCTTACTAGTATCAATGAAATAAACCTAGAAAAATTATGTTTTCCAACTGATTAATCTAGTATTTAGGTTTTTCAGATTTTTTTTTCTTCGAAGATGATGTAGAACTTTGAATGTCCCCTTTCCGAATAGCCGACAACTCAAAACCTTCATATTTAAAACAAGATCATGATTTCAATTAATTATTTTTTTGAAGTTCATCCCATGTTGTTTGGGGATTAACTAGCAATCACACTGAGGAAAAAAATAACATAAGCTTGGAGAAAAGAAAAAATAAAATCACGGAAGAGAAAGAAACTTTCCGTATGAGTTTTGCTCAAAATCTGCTTTTCGTGTGTGACGTGTTTTCTTGATTTTAACAATTTTGATGCCATATAGGAAGCCACCTCGTCAGGGAGGAGAATAGCACCATCGTTTATTCGTTTTACAATTTAAGGAGTATAATGCAATTTCATTTATTTTTCTGCTTTTAACTTCTGAATATGTCTTCTATTTGTGGTATCCAAACACATCTTAGTTTTTTTAGTTTAGTTGTCCCTCTTTTCTTTGAAAGCGTAGTTTTGCTATCTAGTTTAAGCTTTATTCAGCAAATATTCTAGTCAGTTTAATATTTCCTCCGCGCACTAATATATATTTTTGGAAAATTTACAAAACAGTCACACAATTTGCAATTAACACTCGATTTACAAAACAGTCATATTGTTACTGCTTCAAAAAAAAGAAAGTCATATTGTTACAAACTATTCACAAAGAAACCTATTATAGGGGTGTCACATTCCTATAGAGGGCTTCACCTAATTGGACAAAAACGGGTCACCCCTTAGTAATTTCAAAAACCCCTTATTTAATTATCTAATGATTAAATTAATAAATTTGTTATATATACTTGGTGAATTTTGGAGTAAGTTTTGGTGGGAAGAAAAAGTAAAGAGAAGAAACAAAAAGAAATTTTTTGGAGATTTCTTTTCAAAACCTAGATTTTGATTTACTCAACCAAAATGAGTGAATCCAATTGCCAATTCGAGGTGGGTGAATCTTTATATGATAGAGAAAACAGCTTTTACATACCTCTTGATGGAGACCCAAAGATAACTGATTTATTAGATGGTAGAGAGGTTTTAACACAAAGTAATGGTCAATCTCAACCAATTGAAGAAATAAATCGACAAAGTGAAGAATCAATGGCTGAAAATGAACATGTATACCTCTAAACTATCTCCCATGAGATCAATTTCACTCAAACTCAGCTAAAGTACGTAAAAAATGCATATTTGTAGCCTTGCAGACCAGATTGCGATTGGGTTATCCATTTGTAACCAACGGTAACCATCACTTACGGTTAGGTTTGGATGAACTCCAAACTATAACTAGTGTATAATGGGAAAACCCATACTACGGTTGGTTTTTTGGCATTCCGAACCCAACTGTAACATGTTATGTGCATGGAGGTATTTATTGAACTTTCTATGGTTGGGTTTTGACACGAACCAAATATTAAGTCCTTCTACGTTTAGTTCTGTTTGTGTACATTCCAAACCGTAAATAATCCTGCGTTTTGGAATTTGTTCCTACGGTTGGAAATTTAAATGTTACGGCTGGTAATCTGACATACGGTTGGGTTCGTGGTTTTAAAACCAGGTCGTAAGTGTAGTTTTTCTGTCTTCATTTGGACTAATGCTTTGGTTGATATATGGTGCTTCCACCTAACCCAATGCCTGCTCAACTTGATGCAAACGAAATTCAAACTGAAGATTCTTTCCATCACTATTTGAATAGTTTTTTTTTCTAACTTGGTTTATATGTATGTCATTCATTTGGACCATATAATTGCTATGTTTTTTTGACTTACTTTGAGTTCTTGGACCATGTAGACATGGAATCGAAAGAGGAGGCTGTAAGTACACTTATTTATCTCCCTCACCACGTGTACTAGCAAAACCCACGTGGAGGCCACGTCATAAAAGTAGATGACACAATAGGGGCATCCATAGGATCTAGACGGCGTGCCATCTGTCGAAGATCAACGGTCGAAGATGAAGGAGTATCAAAGGAAGATATCTCCCACATAACACCCAAGAACTACTCTGTTACACTTTACCTCATCACGAGGTGAGGCATAATCAACGTCTGGGGAAGGTCCAACTGACACAGACGTGACAAGGGAAGACTGACACTGCCTGGCGCAGACTGGACCGCCCCAACCACTCGCATTTAGTGCTGCTCAGGGGGCACGTGTCAGACAGCCAACGGAGAGAGCAGGGGCTGGTCAGCGTAATAAACATAGAAACACTAGAAGGCGCGGAATGACAAGGAAGTCCGCGGACTATGCACAGAACACAAGAAGATAAGACCTCAACAACTCTTTTCCAAGGGACCCACCTAAATTAGTTGTATATATATGTCCCTTCCAAACATGAAAAAGGAGGGGGACACGGGGAGAGAACTAGAGAATAGGAGAGAACTAGAGAATATGAGAGATCAGAGAGAAGTAAGTATGAACGAGAACTAGAGAATAGGAGAGAACTAGAGAATAGGAGAGATCAGAGAGAAGTAAGTATGAACACCAACCTATGGGTTCGATAAACACAAAGTCTTGCGACTATTCTTGTAACCATTTACTACATAATGAATACCCCCAGATCCGTGGATGTAGGCCTTAGTGCTGAACCACGTAAATCATTGTCTCCTTTACATTTAGCACTCATATATCTTCATTTATGTGTTCACTCTTTAGATCTATCATTTATAGATGTTGATGAGATCATGACAAACCCGTGGGGTTTGGAATCAATGAATCAACACCTATCTATGTATTTTATATTCATAACTTAATGCGTGTATTCAATTCATGCGAAGATTGTTTGTGAACATGGGGATGCTTACGTGATTTCCGTGTTCACAATATGGCGCTAGAAACAGATTCATCTTTTCCTGTGGCTTTATAGCCTCTACCTCAAAAATTTTACTTAGAACATAGACAGATCCGTGTTTAAACTCATTTTTCGCACATATCTGTATTCTTTGTACTTTCTACCAGCAGATCTGGGTCTTTTACAACCTTTAACTAGCAGATCTGTGTTTTGGGCTATTTTTCGCACATATTTATGTCCATTGTATTTTCTACCAACAAATCTGGGCGTTGTATAACTTCTAACCAACGGATCTATGTTTTAACTAATATTTCACACATAATTTCCACCAATAGATCTGGGTTTTTCTTTTTTTTTTTTTTTTTTTTTTTTTTAACTAAAACAATAACCCAATAGATCCGGGTTTTTTTTTTTTTTTTTTTTTTTTTATGCAAAACAACAATTATTCCAATTAATTCCGCACATCCGTCTGTGTTTTTCATATCATTCGCTAAACCAATAGCCTGAGTACAATCTTTGCCACTAGAAATCGAATTCATGAAATCAAGTTTGAACTAACAGCATACCCGTAGACTCTTTGTCTCGGTTTACCTCCATGCTCTGTCTACAGAATATTACAATGGAAAAGAACAAAGATACATGGAAGACAAAGGTACCTTCAAAAGAGGCGCCTAGGACTACGCCAGTAGTAACGAGGAGCAAACAGAAGGGCGCAGGACTCACATCCGGGGACAAGACGCAGAATGGAGCGGAAAGCACATTCCTTTCAGATGCGGGCATCATTGCAATGGAAGCAAAGAAGGCCGCGGCGGCAAAAGCTGCTACACCTAACGAAGGAAATTCTCAAGTGGTCGCCTCCAAAGTGACAGCTACAACCAGGCCTACTGAACCTCGAGAAGCAGTAGTAGAATCAGTAATCCAGAACCTTCCTTACGGGATGCCGCAGACTAATGAACAAAACACACAACTGCACGCAGGATCCTACGGAATGATCGAGCCGGGTATACGGCTAGTAGAGGAAATCAACACCGCGGTCCCCGAGGGACAAGCTCAAGTACAGATAGGAACAAATCAAGAATCAAACCAGTCTGCGCAGATATTGGCGCAATTAGAAGAGCTAAAAAGGAATCAGCAGACATACGCGGACGCGGTGGCCTTACTAGCCCAAGAGAACCAGCAATTAAGAGAGAAGATCCTCCAAAGCGCGGAGCTAGAGAATCAGCAGGACGAGGCTAACTCGGCGGTACAGAATAGAGACCGGAGGATGATCCTCGAAAACATACCTGCGGTAGTCAATCAAAGAGGAATACCCCAAAGAGGTGCGCGGAATAATAGAAGGTCTGACGCAGACTACCATCCGGACACTTCAGACTACTATGATGAAGAGGAGGCCACGACGTCACAACCTACAAGGAAGACGCGGTCTTCCATTCAGGAAGAGCACTGTTTGGCAATGGAGAGTCTTCGCGCAGAGATGCTAGCAGAGATCAATCAAATCAAGACCAGGCAAGGAGGTGGAAGACTAGAACAGGTTATGAAGGAGGCCAACACTACCCCACTAGCACAGCAGTTGGATACGGCTACCATACCGCAGAAGTGTCCGGTCCCATCCTTTGAGTGTTACGACGGATCCACGGATCCCGCTGCCCACCTACGATATTACAACAGGGTAATGGCCAGGTGGGACCATGACGAAGCTATACTTTGCAGATACTTTCCTTCAAGCCTGAAAGGATCCGCGTTATCTTGGTTTGATAACCTCAAGCCAGGATGCATTAATTCGTATGATCAGCTCACTGAAAAATTCTTGGCCACCTACATGTATAACAAGGTTGTGAACACAGGGATGGACAAGCTCTTCTCGCTTGCAATCAAATATAAGGAGTCCATTCGAGAATACACGGATAGATGGCACAAGATATGTCAAGCCATAGGACATGTGGACCCCGTGGTGAGTATTAACTGTTACAAATGGGGACTTGACAGGATGAGCCCATTGTTTGTCGAAATCCACGGCACCACCCCAACCACAGAGGGAGATTTGAGGATAATCATCGAAAAACACGCGAGGTTGGAAGAAATTCAAAGAGAGAACCCAAGAGCACAGGCTCAACGACCTCCACGGACAAACTCCGCGGAACAAGCTAACAGATCCAGCAGACACGAAAAGGATCAGAAAGATGACCACAAAAGGAGTGGTAGAAAATTTGAAGACCGAGTCTACACGAAACTCAATACCAGCTACGCACGCATCTTAAAGGAAATCAAGGACCGCGAAAACTTAGACTGGCCCTGGTCTAAGGGGAAGCAACCACCGGCCTCGGAGGAGTCCAAAGAGTACTGTGATTTCCACTGCTTCTACGGGCATCCAACAGAGAAGTGCAAAAATCTCAAGATAATGATACAAAAGCTGATAGATGCAGGGGATCTCAAAAATTACGTAGAGAAGGCTGGGGCGGAAGACAGAGCCAAACGCAGCAAACAGGTCCAATTTCCAGAGGGTAATCGCACACTGAATACTATATCCTGCTCGGAAATCAAAGAACCAACCCTAACTGCACAAATAGGGAAAAGATTGAGGAAGCGATTTGAAGACTATTGTGAACTTTACAATTTAGACGGAAAAGAAGTGGAAGAGCACGAAGAATGGATGGACGCACCTCTAACCTTCGAGGCCGAGGACATTGAGGATGACATGGAAGATCACAACGATCCTTTGATCCTCACTTTGCCAATCGCAGGATGCAACATAAAGAAAATCCTCATTGATGGAGGGAGCTCCGTAAATGTCCTGTTTTACGATACCTTCAAACGTATGGAGCTTAATGACGAGCAACTCTTGACCTCGCACTATACCATCTATGGGTTCAATGGTACGGCTACGAAGCCTCTGGGGATATTATTTTGCAGGTGGACGCAGGTCCCATGAAAGTTGACGCTCGCTTCAAAGTGTGGTGAACACGCCTTCACCCTACAATGCCATTATTGGACGAAAATGGGTCCACAAGCTTAAGGGAGTCGCATCCACCTACCATCAATACCTTAGGTTCCCTACTCCTTTAGGGGTAATGGAGATCAGGGGTGATCAAGTTTCCGCAAAGGAATGCCAGGCAATGCAAATACAACTCAACAATGAAGAAGATGAGAAAAGAAGAACCCGCAGGGCTCGGAACAAGGCAACATCCAAAGACAAAGCCATCGATGAATACTTGGAAGGAACCTCAGGGAAAATCTTGTCCAAGGGGAACTCCATAGGAAACACGGAAGCATCAACATCAACTGCTAACCAGGATGCTCTCGCGAACAAAGAATCCGAGCCTACCAAATAGCAATTAAAGAAAGTTCCTCACCTTGGGGAACCAAAACCCACATTCACATCCTTGGAAGCGGTGAAGGAAGTTAACATAGGAACGGAGGAGAATCCAAAGAAGATCAAGATAGGAACTCTAATGGACGAAGAACGCGAAGCCTCGCTGGGTGAAACTACTAAAAGAATACGCGGACATCTTCGCGTGGAAACTATCCGACATGCCGGGGAATAGACCCAAAATCGTACAACATGAGCTGCGCATTAAACCCGGCACACCCCGGTAAGACAAAAGATACGAAAGGTGGCTACGGAATATCACAAAGCCGTAGAAACGAGTGCGAAAATTTGTTGGAGGCTGGTTTCATAAAAGAAGTCAAATATCCTACTTGGATCTCTAACATGGTAATAGTACCAAAGAAGAGTGGTGGGGTCAGAATCTGCATCGACTTCACCAACTTGAACAAAGCGTGCCCCAAGGACAGTTATCCACTACCCAACATTGATCAACTAGTCGACGCAGTAGAAGGGTACGAAGAGCTATCATTCATGGACGGATACTCCGGGTACAATCAACTATTTTTAGCAGAAGAAGATCAGCAACATACGGCATTTTACACACCCCACGGCCTATATTGCTATGTGAGGATGCCTTTCGGACTCCGGAACGCGGGAGCAACATACCAAAGGATGGTCGATGCTATTTTTAAGCCATGGATTGGCAGGACCTTGGAGGTCTACGTTGATGATATGCTCGTAAAAAGCAGATTGAAGAAGAACCATCACCAAGACCTGAGGGACATTTTCGAAGCTATGAGAGAACACAATATGAAGGTAAATCCGGAAAAGTGCACCTTCGGAGTAACATCCGGAAAATTCCTTGGGTATCTGGTGACAAAAAGGGGCATTGAAGTAGACCCCGCAAAAATCCGAGCCATAGTAGACATGCCATCCCCAAAGAACCTAAAAGAAGTACAAAAACTCAATGGATCCCTAGCAGCTCTAGGAAGGTTCATCTCGAGATCCTCGGATAAATGCAAACTCTTTTTCAACATACTAAAGAAGGGGACGAAATTTGAGTGGACTGCAGAATGCGAAGAAGCCTTCCTAGGCATCAAACAATATCTAGCGGAGATCCCTATCCTTCAGAAACCAGACCCTGACGAAGTCTTGGCATTATACATCGCAGCAACAGACGATGCGGTAAGCGCCGTACTGGTCCGGACCCACACAAAGGAGGAGCAGCCAATCTACTATGTCAGCAAGACCCTGAATTCCGCGGAAAGAAACTACACAAGAATCGAACAACTGATTTTAGCCATCGTATGGTCTACCTTAAAGCTGAGGACGTACTTCTTAACACATGACATACGTATCCCATGTCGAGCACCCTTAGAAGCAATCCTCAAAGGGGCAGGAAAGGTAGGACGCATAGAAAAATGGAGCACGTACCTCGACCAATTCAACATCCACTATGAGCTTCAACACTCTCAGAAATCGCAAGTGTTAGCAGACTTCCTAGCAGACCTACCTCTGGACAACGAAGAAGAGGTGCGCATACAAGGATGGAGGGCCGCGGGCGCCCCAGAAATAGAAAAGCAAAAAGAACCAAATAATATTCTTGAACCGGTAAACCCACGACAATGGGAGGTCTTTGTCGACGGCTCCAAAAATAGAGAGGGCGCGGGGATAGGCATTGTCATCACCACACCCACTGGGGATAGGATCGTGCACGCATTCAGATTGGAATTTGAAGGCCATACAAATAACATCGTAGAATACGAAGGAGTGGTCCATGCTCTCCGCTTGATAATTGAAATGGGGATACAAGAAGTGCGGTTGACAAGTGACTCACAACTAATCATACGGCAGATAGGCTACGAATACAATGTGTATGACGCGACACTAATGGCATACATGGCTCTAGTGCAAACATTGGTTTCCCAGATACCAAAAATCAAGTTCCGACATCTGCGTAGGAAGGAGCTCAGGCACGCGGATGCCTTGGCATACATATCAGCCATGCTCAAGAACGAGGATGTCAAAGCAATCAAGATAACAAGGGTGTACGAACCATCCGTCAAACCCCAAGAGATGTGCGCGGCTAACCAACGCAAGCCTAGGGAGGAAGATATCTCTGACGATGATATCGGAGAGCACATAATCGACGACTTCCAGAACGATGACATCATGCGACAAGCAGATGAGGACGACGATTACAGTCAGGAAGAAGATTGGAGAATCGAAATCCATTCCTTCCTTGAGGAAGGGAAACTCCCCCAGGACACCAAACAGGCTAGGAAAGTACAATCCAAAGCAGGGATGTACGAGCTAAGAGACGGAACCTTATACGAGTAAAATCATTCCTCGGGCCACTTCGTCGCCGCTCGTCCGATCCGAGGGACATGCCATCTTGAAAGACATCCATAGAGGAGACGCGGGAAATCACAGCGGAATGAGGTCCCTTGCAGATAAGGCAAAGACACAGGGCTACTACTGGCCAACCATGATCCGAGACGCGGCCAGAATGGCGCAAAGGTGCGAGGAATGTCAAAGATTTGGCAGACGAATCCATGCCCCAGCCATAAAATTAAACTCGTGGATAGTCCGTGGCCCTTTGCAAAATGGGGTATCGACATAGTGGGCCCATTCGTATCAGGGACCGGAAAAAGAAGATTCCTAATAGTGGCAACGGATTACTTGACAAGTGGGTAGAAGCCAAGGCAATCGGCAAGAATTCGTGATTCGGACGTCTTTACTTTTATTTTTCAAAATATCATTTGCGGGTTTGGCATCCCCATGAGAGATAGTTTCCGACAACCAGAATTTGCAAGGAAAGAATATCGACTTGTTTGTTCGACACTTTCAAAATTCGAAAAAACAAATCCACCCCCATATACCCACAGAGCAATGGACAAGCAGAAGCCACGAACAAAACTTTGGCACTTATCCTTAAAAAACAACTAGACGAGTACAAGGGGCGGTGGTGTGAACAATTACATAACGTTCTGTGGGCATACAGAACAACTCGAAGATCAGCTACAGGAGAGTCTCCGTTTTTAGTCACGTATGGAGCAGAAGCAGTAATCCCCACGGAAATTCTACTACCAACAACAAAGATAGAAGCATGGGAGAAGAACCTCACCACGGACATGATGTTGGAAAAGCTTGACGATCTCGAAGAAAGGAGAGAAGCGGCACTGCAAAGAATGGAAAACTACCAGCGCAGGCTAGCCAGAGAATATAACAAAAAAGTGAAACTTAGGAATTTCGTAGAAGGGCAGTATGTGTTAAGGACCATTCCCCAATACCAGCGAGAAAAGAAGTGGGGAAAATTAGCACCAACTTGGGGAGGACCCTACGTAATACACGACATCGCGGGAAATGGCTCTTACTATCTGCGTAATTTGAAAGGGAAAATCCTCATGCATCCGTGGAATGCCAAATATCTAAGCCATACTACCCGTAATCTATCACCTACGTATGCATTTCAGAAGAAGAAAATTGACTTACAAGTCCACATGTTTCTATCTCTGATGAAGGAGTAACGCGCCTTAACTTTTCAATCAATCCAAGCTTTCGTCTTCAAGTGTCATATTCTATTCATTACCCACACGCATTTCAATTTATTCAAAACCCACAACCTATACCATATGAGACACATGTATATACTACTTACACACCCATCTGTACATAGGAAGATCAACCAAGGAACGTAGTATGAATGTACATTGAAAACCATGTCACATCTTAATAAAATATCGACACTATCATTACCCCGTGGATGTAGGCCTTAGGGCCGAACCACGTAAATCATTGTGCAGTTACAATCATTAAGAACTGGCATTATACTTTAATAAGAGGAATGTCCCGCACAAAGCGTGGATCATACCCACTGCAATACATCGGGGAATATCCTGCACAAAGCATACACATGCAATCTCTCGGAACTCCCCCGTAAGCGTCTATAAGTGTACGACTGGGGGTGACTTCCCACGTAACAGGATACCCGAGCAATATTACAAGCCGCGAATTCAATGGAGTATATCCTTGAACGTCGGCCAGACCCCCACCGTTCGAAATCCTCCGCCAAGGAATTAGCTGGACGGGGTACAAGGTCACAAGACAATTCCGGGGATATCAACCTACGGAATTGCACGAACAATACACTTTCTCAAATTCCGAGGTTCAACATCCTTAGATTACAAACACTATCGAATTAATCATTATATTAACTTGATTTGTAAAGCCAATAGATGCGAATTCAACAAAATTCAAAGTCAGATTTAAACGCTAAAGTTTGATCTAGTACACAACAGTTGATTACAAGCCTAGCAAGAAAAGTAGCAAAAACGCCAAAAAGGATAAGCAACTGAGATCAATCCCTAGCATACTAGCTATGATCTACTGAGAAGGAGCATTATCCGCGGGTTTGTCCTTCAGCGACGAAGGAACACTACCACCAGAGGAGGGGCCAGAAGAACCTGAAGGGAGCACGGGCACGGGACGCCGAGTATAATTTTTGTTTAGCCCATGGTTCTTCTTGAGATCCAACTCAATCTCACCAAGAGTCCTGTTAATCTCTTCTGCCAACTGCTTACGAGCCACGAAGCCTATGGCTACACTCTTCATCTCATCTTGATTTAGGGAAGTGGAAAGATGGTCCACCTTTTGATTGGCTTGTTTCAGCGTTTCCTCCTGAGACAAGGCCAGACCACGATGGTAATTGACTTGGCCCTCCAATTGAACTACCTTAGCCTGAGCTTCGGCAAACTTGCCATCCGCAGCTCGAAGCTGTCCTTGGAGCTCTGCGGATATTAGAAAAGGACAATTATAACAAATACAACACAAAGCACACTCGATGACAAAGACGTATACCTTCACAACGATAAACCGCATGAGTCCCGTGCTTCGCGGCATAATCATATTCATTTGATAACTTATCATAATCTACCTGCAGAAGATTATGAGCATGCTGACTCACGCTTAGGTCATCTCGAAGCATCGAGTTCGAATGATGATATCGATTAACCTCATCATTCTTCGATTCCAAGCCCTTGTTAAGACGATACATAGTCACCTCTAAGTTTTTCTCATACTCAACCTGACGGGCCACATCAGCTCGAGACGCGGATAAAGCATTACTAAGAGCGCTAGATTCCGCCCTAGCGTCATCTCTTTCCTTGGCAAGACGTTGCATATAAGCCCGCACATCTGAGGGATGAGAAGAGCGCGCTTGCCGCAGTTCTTCTTCCATGACATTGAACTTAACTTCTAGAGCGGAAATCTGACCACGGGCTTTCTCAAGATTATCCCGCGTCCATAAAAGAGCCCCGTTGAATAAATGACGGTCATGGTTATTTTGGTTTTGCAGATCTACCAAGTAAAACTTTTTCTTACGCCATTCTTCGGCCATAGCATTATGGACATCCGCGCGAGCATTCCATTTTGTCGACTCACTCTTGAGTTTTTCAACTAACTCAAAGAATACGACCTTTTGACGAATTCTCTCACCCCGAAGCCACATCAACTCGGGGATTCCACCCACTCGAAGATAGTACAAGCGGGAGGGGGAAGAAGAAGATAACTCAGAACATATAAGGAACATCTAATAATCAAAGAGAAGGAGACGGACTGAAATAGATGAAGAATTCTTCTCGGCCACCTCTAACCTCCGCCCTTGACCGAAGCTAGCTCGTAACGCAGCTTTGCCTCTTCCACGTCCTGCCGCTCCTTGCGCTAAGCGCAGACCCTTCAACTCTGCTATTTCCTTATCTTTAGCAGAAACCGCAGCTTCAACACTCGAAAGCACCTCTTCACGATGGCGGAGTTTCGCTTCAAGCTTGAGAGACTTAGCCTTGAAGAGCCGGTAAAGATTATGGTTGCAGTACTCACTCCTCATCATCTATCAATCAAAAAGGGAAGTTAGTTCACATAACACACCTAAGTAAAATCAGGGATAGAGAGAGCGGGGGCAAACCTCCAATAACCGCTCTTTGGGATAATCAGTCTGGGTACCCATCGGCAATAGCCATCATGCCCGCAACAGTAGAGGGAGGATTCACCACGAGGTCAATCCCGCTGGCCACAAGATTCTTGTCCCACTCTCCATATACCACCTCCTCAGAGGTTAGCTCCATATGCCTGCGAGTAAAAGAGTCCGAACTCTTTTCCCCTTCAATCACAGGGGCAGGATGCGACACGACAAGCAAATCTTTCTTTTTAAGCCAAGCCAAAATAGCATCATCGCCATCCGCGGTTAAAGACCGCGAGAAATCATCTGAGGAAGAATCTGAGGACTTCCCACCAAGTAAAGCACCAGTATTACCTTGCACCAAAGCCCCGCCAGCAGCGGAGGAAGCGCCAACAAAACCCTCTGGATGAACCACCAAAACCTCAGCATCAGATCCACGTACTAACCCACCTCCGCAGCTACCTTGAAGAACATCCCAGTCATCACCAGCGAAAAGCAAATTGAAATCCGAGACAAGCCCTATAGCTGCGGCCATGTCAAAAGATTGTCCCCCTGGATAAAACCTTACCAAATGAGAACTCACAATGAAGTATCCCCATCCTTATCACTACTACCAAGAGCAACTCCCTTGCCCTTGTCTACAACGGCCCGCCTGCAGCCAATGCCACTGTCCTCTGCGATCAGATTTTCACCAACCTCAATACCCGCCCCGCCCCACTTGACTTAACACCACCCCACCACCGGGGCCCGATCACCACTACCACCACCGGTGCCTTTGATCACCCACTACCACCACCCGGTGGGATCACCACTACCACCACCACTCACCACTACCACCACCGGTGGCTCCGACCACCATCACCTCTACCGACGCCCCCACCAACAACATTGTTTCCTTCTTGAAAGGGCGGAGAAGTCCCAATCCGCTCTTCCTTATCGGAAACATCCTCGTCACCATCCACCTGGACTGTTCACATCCTCGAAGTGCGTAGAATCTTCGGTGGGAGAATTTGACGATTGCTTGGGATTGATCTTTTCTTTCTAAGCACCTGCGAGACATAATGACAATGAAACATAATGATAAAGAGACAATGCTAAAAGAGCCATTTGTATCTCCTTTCCTTAGCAAAATCAACATTACTTAAGAAAACGAAGGGGCATATGTACGTAGAAAACAAACAACACACCTTAGCAATATTAGCACTCTGCGTAGGAGGGTTAGCATCGAAGATATCTTCATCTTCCGCATCATCAACATCACGATTGTAAGCAAAATCCATACCTCCAAAACTCATCTGCCAAGGGCAGTAATGGGCATAACGAGAAGGAGAGGCTTCGCGATAAGGACTGTCAACAGTAGGCTGCCAACCATGGGGTCCGGGGACCCAACCATAGGCCCAATGACCAACAACTTCAAGAACAAAGTGCGAGAACACTCATAGTCATGATCACGCTTAATTCTCTCATCGGCGGGAATAAGAAGACCTTCAACACTGGGAACCCTCGCCATTTTGGAATCACTTACCTCGCTCAAAAGGCGAATTTCCCCCTACCAGAACAATATTCCATGAGACTCACGAGACCACGGCTTACGTGTATTCCCGTTAACATAATCTCCAAAGGACTTGTTGAAATTTTCGGAGTATACCACCCTTTCTCCTCTTCTAATTTGGGGGTATAGCAGGTCATCATCGTTTGCCCTTTGCTACGAAGATAACATTCTCGGAGATGGCGAAGATAATTTCTGTCAACGCTGCACCCTACGGTTATGAATCTTCTTAGCAAAGATCGCGGCTAGACAAAAACCCGTAGTAGAAATCGTCACCGACCTTATACAAAGGCAACATCAAACCAGCCTCGAAAGCACCCACGGTCGTCAATAAATGAAAGGCATCGATCGATAATTGGTAACCATCTCATAGGTTATATCTTTATCGGGGGCATAAAAGCGCACTTGGAAGTGTCAAGACCATGCTTCAATTTGAAGGCTTCAAGATCGATGTGTCCGAAAGTGAACTTCTTGTTACCCAAAGGTAAAGGACGAAAGGTAACAGAAGAGTCATCCTCGTAAACGTTTCCCGTAACATCCTCCGCAGAACCCGCTACCTTCTTCTTAGGAGGAACTACATCTCCCGAAGGTCCTATCTCTGAAGCCTTCCTCTTCGGGCTGATTCTTAGTTGACTTGCCCGAATTAGGCACGAGATGGAGTCAAAGGAAGATTAGTCCACGGTGGAGGCATGGCGCGAAGAGGCTGCACATCTAGAAGTTCATCGCGCGGATTCTGCTGTCTCTTAGGAGACCCATCTCTAGGACGATTCACGGCGTACTTAGACCCCTGCGGCGGATCACCTTTTTTTGAGCGAAGGCCTCTGACCAGAGGATGAGGATGTTCGTCTATCCCGAGGATTACCCCGCGTAAGAGGAGCCGAAGTTCCGCCCCTAATGTTGGAATCCCTCCGAGGAGATCTATGAGGACTTGATGGAGGAGTTTTATAAGGAACCCGCGGACGATCGGACATATCTGCGGACACAAACGCAAATAGAAGTACAAATCAGAGTCAAGGAAGATCGAAAAATGAAAAAATCTCAAGAACAGCAGCGAACGTGAGGAAAACCCTAGATTTCATCTACAACCATTTAAGCTCTCAAGCTATCACTCAAACACAAAAGAAGAAAAAGAGAATCAAACGTGGCCGGTAAAACACACGGTCCAGCGGCGACAACTTTCGAATTCCATGATATCACTACACCAAATTTTGGGATTAGAAACAGAACTGAACCGTTACAAAAAGGGGTTGTAACGGCTCTTGCCTGTTGCAAAAGTGGGTGTTACATTTTTTTGTAACGGCTTTGTGGTCGTTACTAATTTTGTTTGTAACGGCTCTCGTATGTGCTTGTGAGTCAGTTACTAATATGCCACGTGGTAACGACTCAGGGACGTTACGAATTTTTTTGTAACAACGCAGTCGTAACGTTCTCAAGCCGTTACGAACTTTTTGTAATTTAAAAAATATCGCGGTCAACCTTTACTGGTCAAAATTGGTCAATATTGACCAATTTTGACCAGGTCAAGGCTGACTGGCAGTTCATTTTTTGCGGAAATAAGCCGGAATTTCTATTACCCTGCATCACCTTTCATGCCATCCATCATCCACATTCAACAATCAATTCATATCACATTCAACAATCAATTCACATCACATTCAACCAATTCATGTCAAAAAAGAACACAAATTCTTCTAAGTATAATTTTTTTTTTGTTAAGTACACAAATTCTTCTAAGGACCAATTTTTTTGTTAACTGTTCTAAATTTCTAAGGGAATACATAGAAAATACTAACTTCATACATAGAAACTTACAAAACTTTGCGGTGCTTTATTCTCCAGCCTTTCGATCAAAAAATGCATCATTCAAATAACCTGCGAACACAAAAAATATATACTTAGATGTTGGAACTAAGCAAAAACTAAAAGAGATGACACACCCAATAAACTGGAGCAGTTATGAAGTTATTCTTTGCAAGGAAAGGCACCGATAATTAACTAGTTAATCGCATTTTCGGTCATACTTTTTCTTAACACATTTACTGGCCTACAGAAAAGAAAAAGATTCGATTGAAGTATAGGCATAGTAACTAGTACAAGAAAAAGATTATTGTACTTGAACTGATTTAACTAGTTAATTATGGATAAGATTATTGTAGATGAATCGATTTAAAAGACTCGATAACGATATTCTCTATGCCAAAGATGCGAGCTTAGATCTTTTCTTCTTCCAATTTCACCCCAGACATAGCAATGCCAAAGTGCCGCTTAGCCTAATAAGAACATGAACAATTACTTTAAGATAAAACCGGTAGGTCAGATATCTTGAAAGAGCTATTATACAAGGTACATTTATGAGCTATTATAAAGGTACTTTGTATGAGTATACTAATTTGTGTTTCAAGGTCTAACTCAGAACTTGGCTTCTAAACATAAAAATCAGGGAACTTATCCATGAAAGGAAAATGACAACACTTAACATTTAGCAGGCAATGAAAATCTTACGTAATTGGTACCGCAATCATCTTTTAATATTTTTGTAAGCATTTCAACTGTAGATCCACATTTCGGTCACCACGCAAGGCGAGGAGGACAAAGAACATACCGAGCTACCGAATAAAGAGCTGTTTTGCAAGGCCACCAGACCGTGGAAGATGGCTTGGCACTTGAAAGAAGAGATTCTAGTAAAGCATCAAAGCTTGTGTTTGTTGAATGGACCAAGGCAAAAAAAACTTTGCGGGGTTTGCACAATGAAGGAAAGTGTTTCATGAAGTGATCAACAAATGCAGAATAAAGTAACATCATAAAGTTAAGGGAACTACCTGCAAGGCATGCCCCTGCAACAATGAACTCCTGATTAAAGTTGAATCAATTACACAAGAACCACCTCGAAACCCATCTTCGACTTCATGGCATACTTCATGATTGGTGTCGATTGACGTCTCCATTACTTCCTTAAAGCTCTCAATTAACCACCGCCAACAAAACCCATTGCAATCGACCAATGACGAGCTCGTTCTCATCTCGAATTTTAGCTCAAGGATTTCATCCACTACAATCACAGATTCAAGCAATCTCCATGGCAATAACAACTTAAGCATCTAAAAATCGGCACACACGGATGTTCAAGATAGAGAGGAATCACCACCGCAATTATCTTTTGCGACTATTACCGATCCGATTCTTCATCTCCATACGACCACCATTAACCACCTTCTCATTTCTCGTCGTATTCAAACTCGAAACCCTTGCAGATGAACACCAAAATCACCACAAATCATGACCCAAATTCCATATAAAATGGACGACAACAAAGAAAAAGACACCACCACCGCGATCGATCCATGCCTTTGTCGCTCTATTAAGATCTATAAAATCTCTAAATTAAACCCGACTTCATAATCTCTGTCTCAATCGAATACCCACAGAATAAAACAACTTCTCAATCTTCTACAATCGACCACCAGAACCCATTGCGCTTTGCCTTGTTCTTTGTCGGAAGAAGCCCTCAAATATGTTTATTCTTTGTTGCCGCTGCCGCCTCAACTTCTCAAAATCGAATCATTACAAGTATTAGAAAACATCATAGATCCATCACCATTGTTGTGGAGCATCACTGGAATTCCATCCCTTGAAGTTTCCGTCTCGTTGGCAGCGATAGCTTGAAGAAATGAGATATGTATTTCTGCCCTAAGTTGTTTCTACAGATAAGAACATCACCTTTGATAAAAATGGGAATTTCAAAAAAAAAATCTTGTTTTGATATGGAATAAGATGGGCGGGAATGATGCCACGTCCCACTTTCTATTCCTTGCCTAAGCCCTTTGGGTGGGATTGACACGCTTGAAAACACAAAGGCAATTCCCTTGGTTCCTTGCCTTGCTCAGAGCCGTGAATTGATGTAGCCCACAGTGGTTTAAATGGTGACAAACATGAGCGAAAATGAACAAGCATACCAACATGTGCCCCGTCTCTTTTGGTCCCTTGGGCTATTTTGTCACACCTGCAAAAACCATACTAACAACATTAAAAATAAAGAAAACTATTACTTCGACATTAAAAACCATACTTTCTTTGCAACTGGTTATTACATATGCGGAAGTTGTTTTTTTTTTTTCAATAAATCAACCAACCCAATAAATAAGAAAACTATTCTTTCCTTTTGGCTGAAATTAGGGATTTCTTTGCAGGTGCAGGTGCTAGGGTTTTCTTTGTAGGAGGTTCCTACAATGGAAAGCAACACAAGTGAGTCAAATTGGTTGAGCAAATTAGAAATTTAAGCACAATACAAGAGTACACAAGGACACGAAGAACATATCCTGTGAAAACAAGGAAAACTTTTTCTCGTTTTTTATGATTCTAAGCCTTTGAAAGCATGATATCTGTGCTGGGGCTTTCTTGACTCCTCACCCTCATCAGTCATACTTTCCTGTGAAAGCAAGGAAAAATAAACATTATTAACAAATTATCTTGACTTTTCTAGTGCAGTAGTACAAGACCCAAAAAAACGAGATATGTTGTTTTAACTACAGTGATTGCACTACGTGCTCCTCTTCTTAGACTTTCTTTATTTCCTTGGCAGCATTGTAGATACGCATAGGCGCACAGTTTATTAACCTGTTCAGTCCATTAAACAAAATCTAAATCAATAAATATACAGGTAAGGAACAGATGACTAGGGAAACACAAATTAGTACCTTGCAATCTCTGCGAAAATCATGCTCAGGTGAAAGATTAGGGAGTTGTTGACATGTATCATGTATAAATCAATATGTTACCATAAACCATACAGACTTCATTGGTATCTAATCTCTTTAAGCCTTTAAATTTACACATCAGAAAATATCTTCATTATCAATACCTTCAAAATTCTTCTTTAAACTTAACACATACAAGATTCAATAATAAAGAATCTAACACAATACAAATTACCCAATTTCGCTGTTACAACGAAATAATCAACAATGGTATTTCAACAAATACATTACCATTTCATTCACCTGAAAGTTACATCCATTTAGTGAAATCCCAACAAAATCCCCAATCAAATCCTCCAAATCAAATCCCTAATATCATTAACGGAGCAGCAGTTCGAGAAAGCTAGGGTTTTCAGTGGAGCAAGAAGGCAGATAGAGGATAAAGTTAGAAATTGAAAATCAAAACGAGTAACAATCGATTGAAAAATTGAAACCTTAAAATTTGATTAAACAAAACTGAAACCCCAAAATCGATAAACAACAATGAATCTTACAGACGATAAATACTTACACAGATCTGTGAAATCGAAACCCTATACTCGCTTAACAGATGATCGAAGATCAGTTCTTCAATGATAAAAAAATTAGATAAAACCCTAAAACTGATTATGATGAAACTGAAATCGAAACCTTAAACTGATGATGATGATGATTAACAGATGATTGAAGAACTGAAATCTTCAGTTGGAGAGTGAAGAGGAGAGGCGGGAGGAGAAAAGAGAGAGATTAACAGATGATTGATGAACGACTGAAACCCTAAAATCTGATTAATAAATTTAACCCAAAATCGATTAACAAACTTACACAAGAAATCATAACACAAATATAAGAAAAAAGATATTAAATCGAAACCCAACTGAGCACAGATGAAGATCTGTGAATCTTCAGTGAAGAAAAAAATAGGGAGAGAGGCATGAGCAGAAAAGAGAAAGAGAGAAGATGAGAAATAAGAAATGAAAATGAAATCTGTCGATTCACCAAGGCATGGGATGAAGAGAGGCACACATGGGAGGAAATATCCTCTAGTATTACTGATCTTGGGTAGAAACATAATAGCACGTGTGTGAATGGCACACGCACAAACCCCAAGTGTTACGACCCTAGTGTGACCAAGCGTGTGACTAGCACGCCTAAAAAAAAAAAAAGATTCGTAACGGCTGTCCCTCATTACGAATTTTTGGAAAATTCAGTAACTGGCTAGTGGCTGTTACAAAATTTTCGTAACGGCCATTTGTAACGGGAATTTTGTAACGGCTACAAAGCCGTTACGAATTGCTGTTACTAATCCGGGAATTTGGTGTAGTGTATTCATAAGACTAAATCCATCATGATTCATCACCAGAAAATCAAGAACTCAACAAGGGTATAAATGGCGAGTAAACTAATAAAAATCCTACCTGAATTTCAATAAGCAACAGCAGCAACGGCAAGAACAGTAATGGTGGCAGAAGAAGTTAAGAAGACGAAGAAGAAGGTGGAGCAGAGAATAAACAGAGAATGTGAATTTAATTCACATTCCTTCAACCTTCTCTTTTTTATAGGACCAAAAGAAACCGTCCACTACCCAAGGGGCAGTTATGGCCGGATATGGGAAACGTGCACAATAAATGCAAATAACTCCTTTTTAGGAGAAGTTATGAAGAGAGAGATAAAAACGTGCCACACGATTCTTCTCCCAACTAAGGCTGGCGCCCAGTCACAAGAAGAGGGGCAAATTGTAAGTACACTTATTTATCTCCCTCACCACGTGTACTAGCAAAACCCACGTGGAGGCCACGTCATAAAAGTAGATGACACAATAGGGGCATCCATAGGATCTAGACGGCGTGCCATCTGTCGAAGATCAACGGTCGAAGATGAAGGAGTATCAAAGGAAGATATCTCCCACATAACACCCAAGAACTACTCTGTTACACTTTACCTCATCACGAGGTGAGGCATAATCAACGTCTGGGGAAGGTCCAACCGACACGTACGTGACAAGGAAGACCGACACTTTGCTCGGCGCAGATGGACCGCCCAACCACTCGCATTTAGTGCTGCTTCGGGGGCACGTGTCGATGACCAACGGAGAGAGCAGGGGGCTGGTCAGCGTAATAAACATCGAAACACTAGAAGGCGCGGAATGACAAGGAAGTCCGCGGACTATGCACAGAACACAAGAAGATAAGACCTCAACAACTCTTTTCCAAGGGACCCACCTAAATTAGCTGTATATATATGTCCCTTCCAAACATGAAAAAGGAGGGGGACACGGGGAGAGAACTAGAGAATATGAGAGAACTAGAGAATAGGAGAGATCAGAGAGAAGTAAGTATGAACACCAACCTATGGGTTCGATAAACACAAAGTCTTGCGACTATTCTTGTAACCATTTACTACATAATGAATACCCCCAGATCCGTGGATGTAGGCCTTAGTGCTGAACCACGTAAATCATTGTCTCCTTTACATTTAGCACTCATATATCTTCATTTATGTGTTCACTCTTTAGATCTATCATTTATAGATGTTGATGAGATCATGACAAACCCGTGGGGTTTGGAATCAATGAATCAACACCTATCTATGTATTTTATATTCATAACTTAATGCGTGTATTCAATTCATTCGAAGATTGTTTGTGAACATGGGGGTGCTTACATGATTTCCGTGTTCACAGAGGCAAAGCAATGGACAAGAGAACGTGACAGGTTAATTATGAGTGTGATAATTTGTAATGGATCAACGAATGATCGCCACTTTCAAATGGTTTGCCAGTGTAGTGGAGAGCATAAAAGTCGTGTGAAAAAGGGTACCGAATATAAATGAAAGACGAAGAGGAAGTATACTACCTTCAATAAGAATACCAAGTGCCTTTTCAAGCTTCAATTTAAAGTCAACTCGCAAAAAAGGTGGTTTTGGGAGAAAGTTGTATGCGGTCATTGTTGAGGGGTGAATTTAGTTCTGGTCCTACCCATCCTAGCTACACCAAGTGACCTCACTTTTCTAGGAATAGTAAGAGAGAGAGTTGCCTTTCCATTGTACCTTATCTTCCTTTATATAGGCTTTCCCAAAAGCCCTTCCTTTTATGACATCATGACACATGTCCACACCCTCCTTAATTACTCCTAATGCATTCCTTAATATAACCTCCACTTTATTTGTTAATTCCTTCCTTATCCTTCTTCCCTAATGGGTATTTTCTCATTTGGGTTTGGGCTTGGATCCCAAGTCCCCGTGTATTATGTTAGGCTTACCTCCCTTCTTAGAGGGACCCCGGGCCCGGTAAGGGGCGTTATTTTTCATGTATCAACATTAGTCCCCTGACTATTGGGTTAATTATCAGATAACCCAATAGTCAAATCACTTTGCCTTAGTCACCACGTGTCGTCGGGGACTGGGTGGTCGCGGCATCATTTATGACGATATTTTTGTTATATAGGAGCATCGTGCTTTAAGTCCAGTTATCGGTTGCTCACTTTTATTTCTATTCTTCTCTTCCAGTCGGATATCCTGCTCCGATGTCTCACTCTCTTCACGGATATGTATTAACCTTAGCGTCGGTCCCTGTGCTGGTTTCGATGTTCAAAGAGCTGGAATTAGCGCGCTTATCACTAGTAAAGACTGATCTTGAGGCGCTTTGTGAGCATAGGCTGGCGCATAGGGACTCTATGCGCGCTCAGTTTGCGGAGCATTACGAAGCACGTCAAGCCGCTCAGGAGGTTGGAGGCGTGACGTCCGCAATCCAGCGTGCCTTAGACGACGCTGTTACAGCTCAATATGCCGCTAATTCGCTACTCATGGAGTCTTCGGTAATGAAGGTGACTATAGAGCATGCCATCAATGATTGTCGTTCGCGTATCTCCGGTCAAGCGGCCCCGCGTCTTCTCGGGTACACTCTATCTCTGGCGGCTGTTCTGCGCTCGTAAATCCGTCTTATCCTGAAGACGAACTCGCGCGCTTATTGGTGTTGAGAGGGGGGAGAGATGTATTGTGGACTCTTAGACGAATCCGTCAAGACGAGGCGCGTAGAGATCGCGACGAACACGAAGGCGCTCTTGCGTTTGCTCGGGGAGCGAGGGATAAGGGGAAGATCATGCAAGACATCCGTAGGCTGATAAGCGACGCCGATTGGGAGTTGCCTCAAGCCAATATCCAGTGTGATGAAGGGCGCCTCATGGCGGAACCTGTGGACATGGACATTGCCCGCTGTCGCGCATTGATAGCCGGCTAGGTTACGTGCTATTTTGAGGATTGTTTTCCTTGTTTGTTGCTTTTATTGTTCCTTTTATGCATCTGCTTTGGGGCTCTCCCTTTTTTGTGTATTTCTTTATTTTTTTTTGCTTGTTGACAAACTTTTCTTCCTAGTTGATTCCTTTCTTATCCCTCGTCTCATGGATGTTGCTACACTGGTCTCGGGCCTTAGTCCCCGAGTCCCTAGTGTTTATATCATGGTTGTCTCTTCTTTTCTTTTTGAGTACCCTAAACCTGTTTGAGGAGCATCGTTTTTCGCATATCATTAACGTGGGTTGACACGTATCATAGCATGCAAAAGGAGGCGTGAGTGGGTATTGCATCGTAAACCATGCCACCCCCATTTATATATGGTTCTCATTTCTTAGTTTTGGTCAGTAATTTTATTTTAACTTCACCGTCTTCTTTTTATTTTGATCAACAAATCGCCAGTATGGCTAACTCTCTTCACGAATATGTGTTGTCCTTGGCGCATGTTCCCGTGTTGGTCTCGGCAATGTTTAAGCATGATGAGTTGAAGCGATTGCTGCTCGTGAAGGATGAAATCGAAGCGCTTCAAGAGCAGAGAATGACGAATAAAAATATTGTGCGTGCCAAATTCAAGGAGCGGAACGAGGCATACCAAGCTGCCCAGAGGGATGATTTATCAGGTCGCGTGCCAATGGAGACCCAACGTGCGCTGGACGAGGCTGTCACCGCTCGTGATGCGGCTGAGCGATTATTCGCAGATTCCTCGATAATGATGACTACTATAGATCGCGTCATTTCTGACTGCCGTCTCTGGATTTCTGACCAGGCAGCCCCACCGCTTCTTGGGCACATTCTGAACTTAGCGTCCGCGTGTTTGCTTGTGCCTCATCCATACCTTGAGGATGAATTGGCGCGTTTGTTGGTTTTAAGGGAAGAAGTGGGCCTGCTATGGACGCTTAGGTTGATTCGTCTGGATAAAGCGCGTAAAGAATACGATGAGAATGAGGATACTCTTTCGCTTGCTCATGGAGCCGAAGCCAAGGGTAAGATTATTCGAGATATCCATAAGTTGGTGCATGAGTCTGATCAAGATCTTTGTTTAGCCACCGTGCAATGCGGTGACGGGCGTTTGATGGTGGAGGCTTTGGACGCGGATATTGCTCGTTGTCGGGATTTGATGGATGATTAGGTTGCATGTCCTTCTGTGAGGATTGTCTTTTTCTTTTGTTTTGATATCTTGTTTATGGCTCCCCTGTTGTTCTTCTTATACGACTGTTTTGAACAGAGTGTGAATAAAATTTTGCTTTAAGTTGGGGTATTATTCTTCTTCTCTTTTTTTTTTATTTGTCGCCAGCTAGGATGGATTAGAGGTAGCGCCTGTTTTCCCCCTCCCCCACCCTTTTTTAGGGGGTACATTGTGTTGGGTAAACGGTGTTAGACCCCGCCTTTCCCCCTTTCTTCTTTTTGAAAGAAGCGGTGAGGTGGGGGGCGTTTGTAGAACGCGCCTATTCACCCTTTCTTTTTTTATCAGATCAAAGCGGTAGGGTGGGTGGGTGTTTGCGCTTACTCCCCCCCCCATTTTTTTTCCAGAAGAAAGCGGTAGGGCGGGCGGGCGTTTGTAAATGCGCCTATTCCCCCTTTCTTTTTTATCAGAAGGAAGCGGTGGGATGGGTGGGCAATTTTAAAATGCGCCTACTCCCCCCTTTCATTTTTATCAGAAGGAATCGGTAGGGTGGGAGGGCATTTGTAAAATACGCCTATTCTCCCTTGTTTTTTTATCAGAAGGAAGCGGTGGGGTAGGAGGGCGTTTGCAAAACGCGCCTACTCCCCCTTTCTTTTTTATCAGAAGGAAGCAGAGGGGTGGGTGGGCGTTTGCGCTTACTCCCCCGCCCCCCCTCAGAAGGAAGCGGTAGGGTGGGCGGGCGTTTATAAAATGCGCATACTCCACCTTTCTTTTTTATCAGAAGGAAGCGGTAGGGTGGGCAGGCGTTTGTAAAATGCGCCTATTCCCCCTTTCTTTTTTTATCAGAAGGAAGCGGTGAGATAGGCGGGCGATTGTAAAACGCGCCTACTCCCCCATTTTGTAAGCTTATCAACCGATTAGCCGCCTTTGGCATAACCATGGCCTTTTGTAAATTTGTTAGTCGGTCGGGCGCCTTTGACGTTCCCGTAATCTTTTGTAAATTCGTTAGCCGATTGGGCGCCTTTGGTATTCCCATGGCCTTTTGTAGATTTGTCAGCCGACCGGGCACCTTTGGCATTCCCGTAGACTTTTGTAAATTTGTCAGCCGATTGGGTGCCCTTGGCATTCCCATGGCTTTTTGTAGATTTGTCAGCCGACCGGGCGCCTTTGGCATTCCCGTAACCTTTTATAAATTTGTCAGCCGACCGAGTGCCTTTGGCGTTCTCGTAGCCTTTTGTAAATTTGTCAGCCGATTGGGTGCCTTTGGCGTTCCCATGGCCTTTTGTAGATTTGTCAGCCGACCGGGCGCCTTTGGCATTCCCGTAGCCTTTTGTAAATTTGTCAGCCGACCGAGTGCCTTTGGCGTTCTCGTAGCCTTTTGTAAATTTTTCAGCCGATTGGGTGCCTTTGGCGTTCCCATGGCCTTTTGTAGATTTGTCAGCCGACCGGGCGCCTTTGGCATTCCCGTAGCCTTTTGTAAATTTGTCAGCCGACCGAGTGCCTTTGGCGTTCTCGTAGCCTTTTGTAAATTTGGCAGTCGATTGGGTGCCTTTGGCGTTCCCATGGCCTTTTGTAGATTTTTCAGCCGACCGGGCGCCTTTGGCATTCACGTAGCCTTTTGTAAATTTGTCAGCCGATTGGGTGCCCTTGGCATTCCCATGGCCTTTTGTAGATTCACACCATTGTTGATAACTTACTTTTTATTATTCAGGGCAGGTGCTTATACACTGAGTGATTTATGCATAGAACTTCTTCAACCATTTTTCGTTGATGGGCGTCTTGAATTTGGTTCCATTCATTCGCCTAAGTTTATAATATCCGTTGTCCGCCACTTTTCTTATCTTGAATGGGCCTTCCCAGTTTGCGGAAAACTTTCCAGCGCTGGCATTCCTTTATACATGCGGGGCGATTTTTAGGACCAATTCATCTATCTTTAAAGCTCTCTCTTTCACGCTTTGGTTATAATAGTTAGTTGTGCGCTTCCTGTAAGCTTCTGCGAATCGTTCCGCTCGTGCTCTCCTTTCTTCTATCGTATCCAAGTAGGCGAAACGGCTTATTTCATATGGTGTGGTATGGCTAGCCATTGCTACTCTTGCGGATGGAACCGCTATTTCCGCTGGCAATATAGCATCTTCTCCATCAACTAGTGAATAGGGCGATGCTCCCGTGGAGCTGCGCTTCGAGATCTTGTATGCCCATAACGCGAGTGGCAATTGTTCGTGCCATTCTCTATGATGATCGTGCACCGTCCTGCTCAGAACTCGGATGAGTGTTTTATTTGTTGATTCCGCTTGTATGTTCCCATGGGGTTAGTAGGGGGTTGATGTGTGCAATCTTGTATTGTATTGGCGGAGCAGATCTATTACATCCTTGTTGACGAACGACTTGGCATTATCTGCCCTAATTATCATAGGCGCGCCGAAACTGTAGATGATGTGCTCTTTGATGAATGCCGCCAAAGTTGCTCCGGCATAGTCTTTGAGGGGTATCGCCTCGACCCACTTTGATGCATACTCAGTAGCTGTTATTATGTATTTGTGGCGCTTCGAAGACATCGGGTTGATTGGTCCTATAAGGTCCAATCCTCAGCTATGGAATGGCCATGGTGTTATTATGCTGTGTAATTGAGTGTGCGGCGCCCGAATCAGGGTCCCGTGCATTTGGAAGCTTAAGCATTTCCGGACGTGCTCTGCAGTATCGCTCTCCATGGTTGGCCAATAGAATCCGCCCTCGTAGAGTTGTAGGAACAACTTTTGCATTCCATGGTGTTCATCATCGTGTGACCGAGTCATTACTTCCACTGCTTCTTGGTCAGACAAGCATCGTAGCACGGCATTACTGTAACTTCTGCGATAAAGGACGCCCTCGTGCATGAAGAAACGCGCTCCCTTATTTTGAATTTTTAAGACCGCCTGTCTCTCGTTGGGTAGCTTACCATGTTGGATGAAGTCTATGTAAGGTTGTCTCCAATCCGCTCCTTAAACTATACAGACTTCTGCGGGTTGTGGTGGAGCCTGGAAATCAGCACAGCCGTCTTGGAGGGTTGATGCTTGCGTCGACATGCTTGGCCAATATATTCCCAACCTCTGAAGTTTTCTATAAAGATGAACAGAGCCGGTTTGCCCACATGTCTCCGTATGAAGTTCTTGGAGTATTTTTTCTGCCTCCCTTTTATTTACACACCTCGCAAGGGATCCTCCAGCGGCTCGTTAATACAGGGCCCCTTGGATCATCACAAATTTCTTCAAGGCCTGAGTGGGGATTAACCAGTCCTCATTCATCTGGGTCAGGTCTTCGATATATACTCGCCTCCAATCATCCGCTTCTTCGAAGGCTAGGTCTTCTTTCCAAGTGCTTGGCAACTCTTTCCTTCTCATCGTGACCCTTCCTTCCTATTCGCCATTTAGTTACATCTTGCTCGCTAGCGTTGCTAGAGCGTCTGCATGCTTGTTTCCGCTTCTGCCCGTGTGATCTAATGTCGACCCCGTCTGGCTCATTAGGCTTTGAGCCTCCGCTCGATAGGGCGCCAGGTGTTGTTCTTTGACGTGGAAGTCGTTGTTTACTTGGTTTGTCACCAGCTTTGAATCACCCTTTACTTCCATGCTTCCTAAGTTGAGCTCATTTTCCATCCTAAGCCGTAGAATTAGTGCTTCATATTCGACAACATTATTACTACATGGGAAATCCAATTTGAACGAATACGACAGCAAGTCGCCTCGTGGGGCTTCGAACACTACTCATGCCCCTCCAACGGTGCCATATGACGACCCGTCAAAGAACATGGTCCAAGTCTTGTCAACATCTGCGGCCGCTACCACCCCAGGTATGTATTCGTGTACCTCATCATCTCCCTCTCCTGGGAACATAGCTATTAGGTCAGCTATTGCCTGTCCCCTTACCCCGTTTGGTTGCAGGAATTTGAGATCGAATTCCGACAACTGTAGCAACCATCGAGCGGTTCTTCCCGTTAAAACAGGTTTGGACGCCAGGTATGCTATGGGATTTTCCGCTGCTACCACGACGGTCTCGTGCGTCAGGAGGTAAGGGCGTAGCTTCTGTGTCGCATATATGAAGGCCATGCACGCTTGTTTTATGCGCGGATACCTCAATTTCGCGTCTCGCAGGACTCGGCTGACGTAGTAGATGGGTGATAGCTCGTTCCCTCTCATGTCTTGTGCGAGAACCGCGCCTATCTCTGAACTAGTGAATGTCGTATAGAGGTAGAGGGGAAATCCCTTAATCGGTGGCATGGGAACCTTAGGGCTGATAAGGCATTGCTTCAGTTTCTCGAAAGCGGCGCATTGCACTTCTCCCATATGAAGGCTACATCTTTCTTGAGTAGGGGAAGAAACTCGGTCATCAATTGTACTAAACCAGGTATGAAGAGTCGTATGTATGATATCCGTCCTACGAAAGCTTGCAGTTCTTTTGCATTCGCCGGTGGCGCCATGGTTGTGATCGCTTCAACTTTGCTTGGATCTACTTGAATCCCTTCGTTGGTCACCACAAAGCCTAGGAACTTGCCTGATGTTACCCCGAAGGCACATTTGAGGGGATTCATTGTGAGTTTGAACTTCCTGCATCTCTCGAAGGCTGTTTTCAAGTGAGAGGTGTCATCCTCGGCCTATTGTGTCTTGACTACGATGTCGTCAACGTACACCTCTACCGTTTGGTGGAGTAAGTCGTGGAATATCGAAGTCATAGCGCGTTGATATGTGGCGCCAATATTCTTTAAACCGAAAGGCATTACTACATAGTAGAAATTTCCATATGGGGTTTGGAAAGCGGTCTTGTTTGCGTCCGACGGATCCATCTTTATTTGGTTGTATCCGCTGAAGCCATCCATGAAGGAGAATCGGCTCTTGCCTCCTGTCGCGTCTAAAGTCATGTCGATATTGGGTAGCGGGAAATCATCCTTCGGGCATGACCGGTTTAGAACTCTGTAGTCCACGCAGCACCTGATCTTCCCATTCTTTTTTAACACAGGCACGATGTTAGCGAGACATGTCGGGTGCTGGATAGGCTTGATAAACTTGGCCTTAAGCAACCGCTCTACTTCTTCCTTTATCGCAAGCGCTGTGGCTCTAGGGAACTCTCTGCTCCTTTGCTTTACTGGCTTGAACTCGGGCGAAACTCCAAGATTATGGGCCACCAGATCGCTGTCTAGACCCGGCATCTCGTCGTAATCGAAGGCGAAGACATCCTTGTAATCTTTAAGTAGCGCGATCAACGCTTCTCTCTCTTCTTCATCCAAGTTCCTGCTTATCATGATAGGGCGCTTGTCCTCCTGCGTTCCTATGTTGATTTCCTCTATACCATCCATAGTGTGGTCTTCAGGTGCTTGTTCTTCTGCAGCTCTAGGGGTCGCGCCTATGAGTTGATCTCGTAGGTCCTCGTCATCAATTGTGTTGTATGGTAGCTCGGATAAGCTATGCATGTGTTCCTCAGAGGGAGTCTTCACTTCGCCTATTGACTCGTTAGCGGAGTCATGTACTTTCGTGGGTACTCCCTCAGCATTGCTATAAGCGGTACATGTGCCCTCCGTCTGGCTTAGAGAAGCGCTGGAATCTGGGTTGCTCTTCTTGCTTCCCTTTCCTCTCAGCGGGGAATACCATCCTGGATGGGCTAAACACGGACTTGGTCGGCTCTGGTTTTTCTTCTTCTCCCCATTTAGGGAGCGGGGTAAGTAGCACTTCAGGCATTTCTTCCGTCTCATTCAGTTCATTAGAAGAAGACTGCGTCTTCCATGTACGCTTCCTCTGGCTCGAAAAGGTTACGCGTGGCAGGAATCCGATATTGTTTTCCCCCTATATTGGTCTTGACACATTGGTGGTATGTCGACGCTACCACCTTATGATTAAGTAGCCATCCCCTTCCTAGTAGCACGTGGAATGTGGTGTCATCTTCCAACACGTAAAATGGTGTAAGTGCTCGGATAGGGCCGACTCTCATGACTAGGCTGACAATTCTGATGGCTGTCTGGGTGTGACGTCCAAACCCTTTTACCGTTGTACTCCGCATCCTGATTGCAGACCGCGGTACTCCTATGACGTCTAGAGTGTGCATGGGATTTAGATTCAGGGACGCACCTCCATATACGAAAGCTCTCTTTAGTGGTTGTTTGTTAATGTGAATTGTTAAGTACATGGGCCTGAGGTGCTCCCCTGGGTAACAGATTTCCTCATCTGTAAACACAATCGCCTCGTTGGGAAGGAGATCATAGGGTTTTCCTTCCGTGATAGCTGCGATAGCTTTGGACGCTTCTTTGATCTGGTTTTCGCTGAAGCCGAGAGAATCAAAGAATTGTTGGACTAACACCGTTTGGGCGAACTTACTAGCCACCATTTTTATTTGTGAATGCAAGGTTTTTCATCTCGACTTCGCATGCCTCTTCATCATTGTCATCCCAAGGCCTCCAAACATCTCCGCTTGGGTCGTGGGAGAACATCATAACGTGATGTTGGATTGCCTTACCGTCTTCAGGATTGTTCATTTCGATCTCTCATATCTCCATCTTCTTATTGGAACATTCTCCGAAGATTGTAGCAATCAACCGTGGGGTGTTGTATCCTTCGGTGGAAGTGGCAGTACCTGGCGTCACTTTGGTCAATGGCGCTAGGGTCCGTCTTTGTTGGAGGTAGTTGGGTTTTTTTGTTTGTTATCCATTGTTCCAATAGACCCACAATTTGTTCCTTGCTGCAAGGTAAGGGTGGAGGGAGCGCATGTGTGCTCCAGCCTTCTCGACTATTGTTAGCACGGATATTCCTAGGTACGGTTGATACAGTGTTGGCCGCATTATGCCATGCGTAATCCGAGTTGTGCTCTTCGATGCAATTGGCGATCCTTGCCGCTGCTTCTACTAGCTCGACGAAGGTCGGGAAGCGGAAGTTAACCAGGTTTTTCTTGAATGACGGAGTCATTCCGCGTACACAGATTTTCACTAGTACCTCTTCCTTGACATCCTCGTGACAATCCAAAGTGATAAGGCGAAATCTGGCGTTGTATTTTCCTATCTCCTCACCTAAGCACTGGTTGCATTTGCTCAAGTCTATAGTTGTAACCTTTTTTTTTTTGACGAATAGAACTTTCTAAGGAAGAAGGTGAACATGGTTGACCACGAGCTAATGCTTCCTGACTTTAGGTTGTCATTCCAGGTAAACGATGTATCAGTCAGCGACTTTGGGAATTCCCTCATGCACGGCTTTCCGTTAGTGGCGTGATCATTCATGGTAGATAGAAATCGACTAAGGTGTTCCCGCACGTTTCCTTGACCATTGTAGACTTTAAATTTTGGCGAGGTATAGTCCTCTGGATATAGGTATTCCGTGACTTTGGAGGATTATGGGCTATCCATGAAGTCATAGTTGTCTTGCTTAATAACTCTGTAATTCGTTTCTAAGTACTTGGTCATCGCCTCTTGTGTCATAGTTGTGGGTTCTTCTTCTTTGTCCTCTGTGTCTTCCGTTACTTCTTTGGTATTTTGTTCGGCATTGGCGATTTTCAGAAGTTTCCTTAGTTCATGTTCTCTGCGGACATGCTCCTCTAGTTCCTTCCGCATCTCTCTCAGAGAAGGTTGTATGGGTGGCGATTTCTCGACTTCCTGTTGGTTCTTCTTCTCGTGAGGAGTGTCAGACACTATTCCTACCCTCTCGCCTTCTGGGTAAAGTAGCAGGATGTTAGGTTGGTTCTCTATCGCGCTTGAACCAGCGCCTCCTAGGTGTGTCATGGTGAGCTAGGCACGAGCCTCCGGGTGTGGTCGCCAAATATTGAGGGGTGAATTTAGTTCTGGTCCCACCCGTCCTAGCTACACCAAGTGACCTCACTGTTTATGGGTGAAAACTATTCCTGCCAGATTTGGTAATTTGGGGTGTGTGGATGAGGAATGAATCTAAACCCTAAACAAATGCACTGCGCGGTGAGTACTTGTGATTCGAGAAATCAATCTGTACAACTTTGGCCTAAACCAAGAAATGGCCGTTCCAGACTTGCTTCGGTCACAAAGTGAAGGAGATGGGGTTGATCTTAGGGAGGGAAGCGAAGAAGGTGTTGATATTGTGAAGGTGTAGGCTATGTATGACTTGTATCAGAAAGCTGAACTGGCTTGCAGGATGTAAGCTATCAGTTCCGGTGTTTGAATACGATGGTATCAACACTTGCTTCTGTTGTCTGGACTTGTTCCTTACTTGTTCTGTTGTTGGAAATAGGGAGGAGAACCTATTTATACAAGTAATTTGAGCCTTATTCACGTCTCTCGTGGGAAGTGGAAGAAGTAGAGTGATTGAGTAGTGGAGTTGTGTGTTGATGTTACACGACCAGTATTGCCCACTTCTCCTGTCATCTCTAACCGTCCATGACTTCTTGATACGTTCTTGTGATGGCGCGTTGCACGCTGCACGCTGTAAACCGCCAGACCAATACCCCAGTATGTATCCCCCAGTTTGTGACATGATTGATGTCTCGAGTGTGTAAATCGTGGGACCCACAGAAAGTAGCATGTAATGCTAGACTAAATAACTAAATTATTTAGGAAGTTGATACTTGTGAAGTATCGTGTGTATTCTACGCAGGTACTGCATCGAGTATATTCAACATGTATGAAGCATCGCTATTTTTTAAGGCTTACCGGAGTAAGTCACGAATTTAAGCGTCTTAAAATAGCATCATGTCCAGCCATCTTCGAGTGATCGTTTGGAGGCTATACAGGTAAACCCTGACTTGACCAATCACTCCATGTGAAAGAGTGGTGGAAGGTGATTGTGGTGACGCCTCATTGATAGCCTAACTCATGTCTTAGGCTGTCCGTCCAAGCTGGTAAAGTTGGACGGACGAGATGACTTGCAACCCTCATCTGCGACCGTTGGATTAGGGCTTAAGAGGTACGTAAATTCCTTCTTTCAACTTAGTCGAATCCAAGCATGCGAAGTGCTTTATAGAGGACCGACCAGGCATGTGTGTAGACGACATGATGGTGTCCATGTCTATACTTCACTATCCTACAAAGGCGCGATCTAGGCCACTCAAGTTACCGGTAAAGAAGAGCGGTTGAGATCGATTTGAAACAGAAATCCCATGCTGCAAAGAAGTTGGAAACCGCGCACCATGCTTACTTCGGGCGCGCGTTTCGAGACATCCGTCCATGGTTGGCCTTGGTCGACCGGTCATGTGTGTAGGTGGTCCCACGATGATCATGTTGACATGCTCAGGACCTTTTAAGTCTACATCTACACCCTTCGTCCAAGCTTGCGAAGATGGACGCTCGTGATCGATTAGCGACACATGTAACATGCCGCAAACCCTAATTAGGGTTTTGGATCGGTCGTGTGTACACGATTCCAACCTAACGGTTTGGAAAGCTATGCTCCTCCTTTGGGGAGGCCGACCATGTGGGACCCACATTGGGCGGTGGTGATCACGCCAATACCGTATGACGGTGGGGATCGATCTAAGCCATCCAAACATGCCTAGGTGAAGTTGGATGGTCGGGATCGATTTAAGACCCTTAGTGGAATTTCCTACGACCCTTAAAGCATCACGCCGGCCAAACTTTGGGTAAGCGTTTGCTCCTTCCCGGCTAGGTCGTGAGATGGTCGGTTATGCAGGTAGAAAGGGGGCCCGCCGGTGTGCAGGACAAGCTTGTCCGACCGGTCATGGGGTAATCTACGCCGTCCAATTATGCCGGTGAAGTTGGGCGGACGAGATTGTTTCTAAGATTGATATGGTCAGTTCAGGTTCAAACATGCTCAATCGGGCTAGTATAACACACCGAGAGTTGTAGCCTGTATGGGTATTTCGTACATGTTTTATTATTAATGCTTGGAGATTCGTGTTTCTCTGCTGAGAACAACACTCAGTCGTCATGCCGCACCGATAATGAGTACAGGAAATACGAGGCTGGTCATGCATTAATTAATAATGTTGTAAATTCACAGGGTATATGGGATTGTTGCTACATGCTCCATATTTGATGAATTTCGTGTATTTAATTCACAGAATGCTGGGATTGTTTCCACATGCTCTATTCTAGGTGAATTAGTAAGTTGAAGAAGTATTCATCACTTATTAATGGCTTTATCTTTTGCAAGATGTTAGCGCATAATTTTGGCTTTTACAATCTCAGCCCTTAAATGAAAATCCACCATCAACATTAAGTCCCCTGCCTAGCGCATAATGGTTACGCTATTGTGGGGTAGGCATAAGATGGTGACAAGTTTGTATACAGAAATGACCAAGCTAAGGTGAATATACCTTTACCGCATAGGCCGACATCGTCGGTGTTGTCCCGTAACCGGGTCGGTCCTAATTAGGATGGTGGAGGAGCAGGGCTTGATCCGGCGAGTCGCTTTGGTTTCCTCCGCACTATACGGGACGAGCTTGGCCTATCCCTTGGACTAGGTGTACTACCCTTTGTTACACAGCAGCTTTCCTCAGATATATCCGATAAGCATCATTGACCGATATCTTGAATCGGTAACCTTTATAGGTGGCAAGTAGAGACTCCTTTTCTCCTGGGATTCTGTTGACTTGCTAGATTATAAAGAAAAATTCTAAGGATTCTTCTCATCACATAGTCGTTCCTTTTGTATCTCAGGTATTGCTTCGTACTCATCTGATCTTCTGATTGACTAATGATGATACACATATTTTTGTGTGCCCATAACTTCTTTTTTCTTTGCAGCCTATCATGGAAGCAGCAGGCGATGATCATTCTGTAACTTCTCCATAAGAGAGTTTCGAAGTTGACAAACCTGAGACTAATGCGCACGAGGAGGTAATGGCTAAAATTGATCTCCCACTTCGTGAAGTTGGTCGTGATATACATGGGATGTCTGTTCTGCACCCGCGTATCACCAGGGGACGCATATGTGCCCTTTCAGCTGCGATCGACATGGAAGAACGGTGGAGGCATGAGGAAGCGTTGCGAGCACCGTGAAGCGCAAAGGGCGTAAAGATTTGCGGCGCGGTTAAAGAGGCGGAGAGTGGAGCATAAACGGCCTCCGGATGAAGATAGGCGTGATTATACAATCCAGGACGGTGTGATAATCCTTGATTCTGACACAGGCACCTGAGTGTTCGAAAGCAATCAGTGCAAACCCTAATGTTGTTGTGGGCTTTGAGGAAGACTTGGAAGTTGTTCTGCCGATGATGCTAGGACGGAGAACGTTCTTTGCGAAACATCGAAGCGGAAGCGAGGCTCGAAAGGAGAAGCGGTAGCGAGGTGATGGCGTTAGTAGGACCCAAAGCGGTGGTGCGGCGCGGTTATTCTTCTTGACGGCTAAACCTCTTTGCTTCTTTTCTCTTTTCAAGTGTATTCCCGTAATTTTTGAACCTCTTTCTTGTACTCGGTGGCGGCTGAGTTCAAGATCTTTTCTTCGTTTGCTTACCATTGAATAAAGGTTTATGTCATAACCCCTCGTTAAGATTGCATCTGTATGTGCTCCTGACGTGAGATCTCCTTGGTCTTGCTGGGGCAGATGGCTCAAATCATTTTCCTTTTGTGCACACATTCTATTTCCTTCTTCCCATGAGATGTTTGCTTAGGGTTTCCTTCCTTGGTCTAGTGAGTTGATTTAGGTTGACTCAGGACTTTGTGTTTTTAGGGGTAGAGAGGTTATCAGATGGAAATAACATTTCAATTAAATTAAAAATTGAAAATTGAAACTCTAATTATGAATGCAAGTATTGCAATCATTTTCTGGAGGAATTACAAATATGACATGAAATTGTAAAAAGGAAACACGCTGGAGGAAATAGCACAGTGTTTTAAAGTGTGGAGGACGCTGGAAAGTGGTAGCACAACGTCTTAAGTTCGGTAGGGTTTGAGCCATTGTGAGTGAATTGTTATGCCTTCTAGCTTATCAGCGTTGATGAGCTTGCAGTAGCCGCCCAGGATAACATCTGCTACCAGGTACGGTTCATCTTATCTTTCGGTGGGTGAGTCAGGTGGAGTGGTCATTTTCACCGTCATGCTCCCAACCTTGAATGCAGTCGTCTTCATTACCAGATCTCCAATTCCAAATGGGTTTGGGCGTGCAGATACCTGGACCTTGGCCTTATCATCTTTGACCAAGACAGCCTCTAAGCTCTTCCCATTCACATCTCTTAGCCGGGGTTGGTTTGTTGGTTGGAGCCAGTCCCCAGGACTTATCAGAGGGAGGAGTGATTGGTTTCAAGAAGGGTTGCGTGATGATACTTACTTGATCTCGGAACCTCTTAATGTATGATGATGGGCTCTCTCCAGGAAATTGTGTCGCATTGGCAAGCTGCAGGTGTGGCAACGGACATCCTTCAGGTCCAGAGACGGCTTGTTAGAGATCCTTTCAGGTGTCGTAACCGGTAGAGGGCAAACTCCCAATGTTGTCTTGTTGTCGTGTACCCAAGAGCGTCCTAGGATCATGTCGTAATTCGGATGCTCTCTGACTATGTAGAACTTTGCTTGTGTCGAGGCATCTCCCAATTCTACTTCAAGATTGATGTATCCATATGCATCTCTCCGAGTTCTCCTTCCGGAGTCTTAATCATAATTGGGTTGCGAGTAGCCTGTGTTTTGAAATATTTCTTTGCTTTTAAGGTCCTGGAGAGTGATGATGTTGAATTCGGAGAGGCCGTATCGATTAATGTGTTATCGAACTCGATGTCCTTCAAACGGGCAACGGTTAAGAGTCCCCAATTTCCCTTGCTTGCATCTTCCCGGCAAAGGATCGAGGTTTCGAGACCGCTTCCTCTTCCGGATAAAAGCGCCCGCCTGCGACAACGCGGTTGAGGGCTGCAAATATGTCCTGACGCTGTGCTTTGGAAAAGTACAAGATCTCGCATAAATGTTCCATCATAGATTGTACAGTCTTGCGAACGGAATCCCCAGAAATCATGCAGTTCCTGACAGGAAGAGGGTCTCTATGAACACCTTCATTTCCAAGCTGGAGCTCTCCTGTCTCTATCTTTTCTCTGAAGATATGTTTCAGCCTGTTGCAGTCTTTGGTTGGATTGTGAACGAACCTATGGTAGCGACAGTACTTAGGATCCGCCATATCTTTCTCAGTTGGTGGACGTCTGATAGGAGGCATCTTGATGGCGTCGTCTTGAATCCACGCCTCCAAGAGTTCCACTACTTCATTCATGGGGAATGGGAAACCTGCATCTTCGGTGTCTTGTGCAGGAGTCTTGCCCGCTCCCTTTTGAGAAGAATTCATGTGTGCTGGAGCCGCACGCTTGGGTTGTTATTCTGTTGCTGAAGCTTTCCTTTTTCCTCCTTCGCCAACCACGCTCACAGAAGGACCAGTGTTGTATTGTTTGTTTGTGAGACGCCTGCTTCCTCGACTTTCATGTGGATCTTCGTTTCGAACAACCCTGGTTCTTTCTAGCAATCTTTGGGCGATTATAGCCGAACGTTTGGCGCTTCATGGAGTTCGGAGAACGTCCGAAAGCCCGCATTCTCTAGTAAAGCGCGGTATATGGGTATCATCTCGTTGATGCATAGCTCCACCAGCGGCGTTCGGTGATGTTCGGATCATGTGGTCTAATGCTTAAGTTCGAACCTCTTAACGAAGTCGTTCGGATGCTCCTTGTTCCGTGAGAGACTCTCCCTAGATCGAAAAGGTGATCTCGCTCGGACACGAAGAAATATTTCCGTAGAAAGCACCGACCATCTCCCCCAATTGGATATCTGTCGGGTGTGATGTTATTATACCAGGTGTACGCCCTTTCCGTAAGTGATTTCGAGAATTCTTTCAGGCGGAGAACATGATTGTACTCATGCTCTCCCAAGGATTCCAAAAATCGAGAAACGTGTTCACGAGCGTTACCAGTACCATCGTAGAGGGAGGCGAGGGAGAGGTGTATCCTTTTGGAAGAGGGATTCGTTGCATATCTTGAGGGTACGGCGGTTGATGTTGGTGTGCATCCATCAGATTTCCTTTGCCTCGGTTTTGGAGAAGTCGTTCCAGGTCCTCACGTGTGATGAAGTTGGATGGCTGGTCCCTCTCTCTTGGGCGTTCAGGAGTAACACGAGCTTCTTCACTCATGTGGGTCCGAGTGGAAACGCCTGCTCCGGGTGTATTGAAGGCATCCCTTGCTGGCTCCAAGGGTTGCCGTGAATCTTGTGGTAATCGTTCGGTTAAAGTTTTAAGAAAAGTGAGTACCTCTTTCTGAGTTGCGGCCATATCCGTTTGAGTCTTAGAAAGAATCTCCTGCTTCTCCATCAAGTCTGCAATGGTAATAGACGGTGGTCCTCCTCTTGTGCCTCCGTCTCCTCGTCCTGATGAAGGAGTGAAAGTTGTTGTTCTGGTGACCACTGGAGGCGTTACACTTGAGGATATGCCGGGATTGGCGGCTGCTCTGGCTCTAGTGATGGGAGGCGTTACACCTACTGGAATGTCTCCTGCTCCGCTAGCGTTGGTGATAGAAGTAACAGCTCCACGAGATGTATTGACCACTGTGGCTCCACTGACGGGTACATCGACACAGGGAGTGTTATCTGTACTAGCTCCATCAGGATTAATTGCTGATCCATACCTAAGTTCTACCATCTTGAAATAAATTGTTGATTGAATTGATTCTAAGATCTACCCTTTTGAAATTGATAAAATTGGATGGGATTTCGAAGAAATTGACTTTGCAACCGAGAGCTTAACCTCCCGCGGTGGTCGCCAATTGTTTATGGGTGAAAACTATTCCTGTCGGATTTGGTAATTTGGGGTGTGTGGATGAGGAATGAATCTAAACCCTAAACAAATGCACTGCGGTGAGTGCTTGTGATTCGAGAAATCAACTGTACAACTCTGGCTTAAACCAAGAAATGGCCGTTCCAGACTTGCTTCGGTCACAAAGTGAAGGAGATGGGGTTGATCTTAGGGAGGGAAGCGAAGAAGGTGTTGAGATTGTGAAGGTGTAGGCTATGTATGACTTGTATCAGAAAGCTGGGCTTGCAGGATGTAAGCTATCAGTTTCGGTGTTTGAATACGATGGTATCAACACTTGCTTCTGTTGTCTGGACTTGTTCCTTACGTGTTCTGTTGTTGGAAATAGGGAGGAGAACCTATTTATACAAGTCATTTGAGACTTATTCACGTCTCTCGTGGGAAGTGGAGGAAGTGGAGTGATGGAGTAGTGGAGTTGTGTGTTGATGTTACACGACCAGTCTTGCCCACTTCTCCCGTCATCTCTAACCATCCATGACTTCCCGACACGTTCTTGTGATGGCGCGTTGCACGCCGCACGCCGTAAACCGCAGACCAATACCCCAAAGTATGTATCCCCGAGTTTGTGACATGATTGATGTCTCGAGTGTGTGGATCGTGGGACCCACGAGAAAGTAGCATGTAATGCTAGACTAAATAACTAAATTATTTAGGAAGTCGATACTTGTGAAGTATCGTGTGTATTCTACGCAGTATCGCATCGAGTATATTCAACATGTATGAAGCATCCTGTTTTTTAAGGCTTAGGAGTAAGTCACGAATTTAAGCGTCTTAAAATAGCATCATGTCCGGCCATCTTCGAGTGATCGTTTGGAGGCTATACGGGTAAACCCCGACTTGACCGATCACTCCATGTGGAAGAGTGGTGGACGGTGATTGTGGTGACGCCTCATTGATAGCCTAACTCATGTCTTAGGCTGTCCGTCCAAGCCGGGTAAAGTTGGACGGACGAGATGACTTGCAACCCTCATCTGCGACCGTTGGATTAGGGCTTAAGAGGTACGTAAATTCCTTCTTTCAACTTAGTCGAATCCAAGCATGCGAAGTGCTTTATAGAGGACCGACCAAGCATGTGTGTAGACGACATGCTGGTGTCCATGTCTATACTTCACTATCCTACAAAGGCGCGATCTAGGCCACTCAAGTTACCGGTAAAGAAGAGCGGTTGAGATCGATTTGCAACAGAAATCTCATGCTGCAAAGAAGTTGGAAACCGCACACCATGCTTACTTCAGGCGCGCATTTCGAGACATCCGGCCATGGTTGGCCTTGGTCGACCGGTCATGTGTGTAGGTGGTCCCACGATGATCATGTTGACATGCTCAGGACCTTTTAAGTCTACATCTACACCCTTCGTCCAAGCTTGCGAAGATGGACGCTCGTGATCGATTAACGACACATGTAACATGACGCAAACCCTAATTAGGGTTTTGGATCGGTCGTGTGTACACGATTCCAACCTAACGGTTTGGAAAGCTATGCTGCTCCTTTGGGGAGGCCGACCATGTGGGGCCCACATTGGGCCGGTGGTGATCACGCCAATACCGTCTCGACGGCTGGGATCTCGATCTAAGCCATCCAAACATGCGGGTGAAGTTGGATGGTCGGGATCGATTTAAGACCCTTAGTGGAATTTCCTACGACCCTTAAAGCATCACGCCGGCCAAACTTTGGGTAAGCGTTTGTTCCTTCCCGGCTAGGTCGTGAGATGGTCGGTTATGCATGTAGAAAGGGGGCCCGCCGGTGTGCAGGACAAGCTTGTCCGACCGGTCAAGGGGTAATCTACGCCGTCCAATTATGCCGGTGAAGTTGGGCGGACGAGATTGTTTCTAAGACTGATATGGTCAGTTCAGGTTCAAACATGCTCAATCGGGCTAGTATTACACACCGAGAGTTGTAGCCTGTATGGGTATTTCGTACATGTTTTATTATTAATGCTTGGAGATTCGTGTTTCTCTGCTGAGAACAACACTCAGTCGTCATGCCGCATCGGTAATGAGTACAGGAAATACGAGGATGGTCATGCATTAATTAATAATGCTGTAAATTCACAGGGTATATGGGATTGTTGCCGCATGCTCCATCTGGATGAATTTCGTGTATTTAATTCACGAGAATCTTTGGGATTGTTGCCACATGCTCTATTCTAGGTGAATTAGTAAGGTGAAGAAGTATTCATCACTTATTAATGGCTTTATCTTTTGCAAGATGTTAGCGCATAATTTTGGCTTTTACAATCTCAGCCCTTAAATGAAAATCCACCATCAACACTCACTTTTCTTGGAATAGTAAGAGAGAGAGTTGCCTTTCCATTGTACCTTATCTTCCTTTATATAGGCTTTCCCAAAAGCCCTTCCTTTTATGACATCATGACACATGTCCTAACCCTCCTTAATTACTCCTAATGCCATTCCTTAATATAACCTCCTCTTTATTTGTTAATTCCTTCCTTATCCTTCTTCCCTAATGGGTATTTTCTCATTTGGGCTTGGGCTTGTATCCCAAGTTCCCATGTACTATGTTAGGCTTACCTCCCTTCTTAGAGGGACCCCAGGCCCGTTAAGGGGCGTTATTTTTCATGTATCAACAGTCATCATAACCACCTAATACCGGAGACTTTGCTAACCCATCCTTATGCGGCGCGTCTTAATGATGAAGAAAAAATGATTGTAAGTTCCATGACCGAAAACCGTATGAAACCCATTGATATACCTGTTCATATAAAGCGCATAAACCCATTGAATGCTTCTACTTTGCTAACCATCTACAACGCCAAAACGGAATTGAAAAATGATCAATGGGAAAATAAGAATCAAATGCAACAATTAAGGCATTTGGGGGAGAAGTATAATTACTCGGTTTTCCATGATGAAGATGAGGATAATGAAGTAAAGCATCTCATATTGGCTCATCCCGAGTTGATAAAGTTGGTGTGGTGCTCCAATCAAGGCATTTGGGGGAGAAGTATAAATATTGTTAGAGCAATGCTCGGTCGAACTTGCAAGCGTTGCTATCTCAAGCTTGTTTGTCAAGTTTAGGTGTCAAAACTATAAGCCTTGATTTCTAGTCTACTTATAGCTATGTCTCGGATTAGGATAGAATGTGTAGTTGAGCTTTATACTTCACGACGTTCATCGATTGAAGACGAAGATCTACTAAGGGGATCTTGGAGGAACTTCATCAACAAAAGGTATGTGGAGACTTAAACTCATCTATCACTCAGAAGTCTATTCTATTCTATCTCCTATTGAGATAAAGTCATATAGTATATAAACTTTTATATTATACACATTTGATATTTCGAGCTGAGTTTAACTCGCTTATTTCTTTCTCGAAGTATGTGTTGGAAAGCTTTTTGCTTTAAATACGTTCATCATTACTCTTGACAAGTTAAGTCAAAAGATGATCATGTGAAAATTTACTTGAAACATCTTACATGATTTGTGTGAGACGGTCATTTGATGTAGACTCGGAATGCTTCGTATTGATCATTCGATCACTTGAAAATTACTTATAAGCTAATAGTTTGTGTGAGACAACTATTGTCTTCTTCTAAGGATGTTTCAATGATTGAAATGGGAGTTTAGAACAATTAACCAATTGTCTGGATATAGCGTAGTATGCATATCAGTATGCAAACTGTTGTAATAAGATTCGGGTCCGGGAACCAAGTTTGCGTACCAGTATGTGAACGGTTTTACCTGTTAAAGTACGGGAACCAAGTTTGCATACCCATTTGCGAACGGTTTCACCTGAGTTCGGTCCGGAACGACAATATGTATACCCGTTTGCGAGCTGTCGTACATGACAAAAGTCTGGAACTTAAGTTTGTGTACTAGTTTGCAAACTTAGGTGGTTAAATACATTTATATATTAAGTAATGCAATCTTTGCAAACCGTGGCTAAATATTCATAAATTGATTCTCTTGAATCAAATCCGATTTTGCTTTAATTGTGTCTTGTATACTTCTATGAGAATATAAACAATTGAATAACTCTATGAGTAACACGGTTTGATTCATTTGATTATCAATTGATCTAGAAGTGATGGATGAATGTTGAAAATGCGGGGGTCTAACAACCACACCCAACAATTCGTTTGGCAATCTGAGAGGACATACTCCAATACACTTTCTAGAGAATCAACTAGACAGTCAGACTCAATCTAGAATAAAGTGTTTCAAAGAGTTTTAATATCTCTAACTCTTAATTCAATCTGCAATCAGCAAATAGAAATCTGCGAGCCCGATTGAATATAAGAGGAGTAACTTGAATGGTACCAAAGACCAATGTTCAATTGTCAATCAATGTAAATCAACAACCAAACGTTGGATATTCTAATTGATCATAACGCACAACCGGTGATATTTCAATTATATAACAAAATATAATGCGGAATAGAAATAACACAGACACCAGAATTTTGTTAACGAGGAAACCGCAAATGCAGAAAAACCCCGGGACCTAGTCCAGATTGAACACCACACTTTGTATTAAGCCGCTACTGAGACACTAGCCTACTACCAATTAACTTGGATCGACTGTAGTTGAACCCTAATCAATCTCACACTGATTCAAGGTACAATTGCACTCCTTACGTCTCTGATCCCATCAGGATACTACGCACTTGATTCCCGTAGTTGATCTCACCCACAACCAAGAGTTTCTCAACCCAAAGTCGAAGACTTGATAGACAAATCTGTCTCACATAGAAAAGTCTATAGGATTGAATAAATTTGTCTCCCACAGAAATACCCAAGAGTTTTTGTTCCGTCTTTTGATAAATCAAGGTGAACAGGAACCAATCGATAACCCGGACTTATATTCCCAAAGAACATCCTAGAATTATCAATCACCTTACAATAATCTTAATCGACTAGCGAAAGAAGATATTGTGGAATCACAAACGATAAGACGAAGTGTTTGTGATTACTTTTCTATCTTGCCTATCGAAGATATAAAATCTCGAGCCAATTATTCCAATTGCACTCAACACAATAGAAACAGCAAGATTAGATCACGCAACTACAAAGATAATAGTTGGGTCTGGCTTCACAATCCCAATGAAGTCTTCAAGTCGTTAACCTGCAGGGTCTCGAGAAGAAACCTAAGGTTAAAGGAGAATCGACTCTAGTTATGCAACTAGTAACACACGGGAGGTGTGGGGATTAGGTTTCCCAGTTGCTAGAGTTCTCCTTTATATAGTTTTCAAATCGTGGTTTGAAATCTAAGTTACCTTGGTAACAAAGCATTCAATATTCACCGTTAGATGAAAAACCTGATTCTCCCAAGCTAATATCTTTCAACCGTTATATCGGACTTATCTTGTTAAACACAAATGAAATGTACCCTCATTTAGGTTTATGTAACCGTACCTAAACGTGTACACCATGTTGGTTCACAAATAGTTAACCGAGGTTGGCCATATGATTACTCTCATATCAACCTTATTCATCTTAACCATAACCAGTTCATATGACTCAAATGAAACTAGTTAAAGAGTTGTTCAATTGCATAAAGAACACGATTGAAACCAAATCGGTTTGATTCAATTGAATCAATCATGAACATTATAGCCACGGTTTGCAAAGATTGCATTCCTTATGATTTAAATGTTTAAGTCCATGAACTGACCGATTTGACAAAGTAACCAGCTTAAGTATGCGTACTGGTATGCGTACTTAAGCAACCGGATTTGAGTTTGTTTAGTTTCCAAACTCAGCATAAATTTTCGCTTCGAAAACTTCCGCCAGTATACTTAAGGGGACTAGTTTAAGAGTTTGTCAAAACAAAACTTAGCAGAAATTTTCGGTTCGAAAACTTCTGCCAGTACATGTACGCATACTTAACCTGTCTCCTTCACCAATTTCGTATACACACATATGCATACTCTTGGCTTCCGGTTTATGGATTTATACACTAATGTGCGAACACACTATATATGCTTATATCCAAAGATGGTTACATTGTCAACTCTTTATTTCAATCATTGAAACATTCTTCTATAATGATAATAGCCGTTTTCACACACTATTATCATCAAAGCAATTTTCAAGATATTGAAATAATCAATATCGAAACATTCCAAGTCTACATCAAATGATTGTATCACACAAACCATGTAAGATGTTACTCGGCAATTTTCTCATGATATAAGATGAACTTGGTCGAAGCGAAATCTTACCAACACATATTTCAAGAAATATGTAAGCGAGATATACTCAGCTCAAAATCTCAAATGTGTATAGAGAAAACTATATCTTAACACAACTTATGTCTCAATATAGGAGATAGTAGAAATAGACTTTCCAAGTGATAGATGAGTTCAAGTCTCCACATACCTTTTGTCGAAGAAGTTCCACAAGCAATCTAAGCTCAATTACACTATTTATGTCCTAGTCCGAGACATCTATAAATAGGATAGAAATCAAGACTTATAGTTTTGATCACTAACATTGATAAACATGCTTGAGATAGCAACGCATGCGAGTTCGACCGAGCAGTGCTCTAACAAATGTGGTTAATACAAAAGTGTTCATATGGATAATTATTCGGTTAACTATTGTTGAGCCAACTCAATATACACGTGTACGGTTACCCATATCTAAATGAAGGAATATTTCATTTGTGTGTAACAAGCCAAGACCATCTAATGCTGGAGATATTGCTTTGGTTTTAAGCAAACTTAGCTTGAATCTTAAATCAGGTTTTTATCTAACGGTGAATATTGATTGCTTTGTTAGTAACCTAACTTAGAATTGAAACCCTGATTTTAAAGACTATATAAGGGAGAACTCTAGCAACTGGAAAAACTAATCCTCACACCTCATGTGTGATACTAGTTGCGACTAGATTCGATTCTCCTTTAACCTAGGTTTTTCCTAAAACCATTATAAGTTAACGACTTAAAGAATGATTCTGAAGCCAGACCCAACTATTTTCTCTGTAGTTGCGTGTTCTGATATATCGAGTACTATCTTATCTAAGATTGGATCGAGATTTATCTCCGATAGGTAAGATATAAAAAGTAATCACAAAGCTCTTCGTCTCATTCTTTGTGATTCCACAATAACTTGTTCTACTACCATATAGTTAAGTTATTGTGAGGTGATTGATATTTCTAGGCCATTCTTCGGGAATATAAGACCGGATTATCAATTGGTTCCTGTTCACCTTGATTTATTAAAAGACGGAACAAAAACTGCGTAGGTATTTCTGTGGGAGACAGATTTATCTATCAGAATATACTTTTCTGTGGGAGACAGATTTGTTTATAAAGTCTTCGACTTTGGGTCGTAGCAACTCTTAGTTGTGGGTGAGATCAGCTAAGGGAATCAAGTGCGTAGAGTCCTGCTGGGATTCAGAGGTGTAAGGAACGTGACTGTACCTTAGTCGATGTGAGACTTGGTTAGGGCTCAACTACATTCCAGTCCGAAGTTTACTTGTAGTATGCTAGTGTCTGTAGCGGCTTAATACAGTGTGATGTTCAAATCTGGACTAGGTCCCGGGGATTTTTCTGCATTTGCGGTTTCCTCGTTAAAAAAACTTATTGTGTTTGTGTTATTTCTTTTCCGTATTATATTTGTTTATATAATTGAAATATCACAGGTTGTGCGTAGTTCAATCAATTAATAAATCCAACCTTTGGTTGTTAATTGAAATTCATTGACACTTGAACATTGGTCTTTGGTACCATTCAAGTTGTATCTCATAATAATTAGGCTCACGGATTCCTAACTCTTGGATATATTTCTTTGATTGAGTATGACTGTCTAGTTGATTCTCTTAGAATTAAATTGGAGTTAGTCCATACAAATTTTTGAACGAAATATTGGGTGTGGTTGTTAGACCTCTGCTTTTTCAATTGGTATCAGAGCATGCAAACATGATAAACCTAATAAGTTTGTGTTTGTTTGATCCTAAGGATTGTTCATATTGGAAATTTCTTTGGAAAACTTGTTACGTGCATCTGTAACGCACACTAGAAATCCTCAAAGATTGTTCAGAGTTTATTTGTCTCGAGACCTCTGGTCTCACAATATAATCTCACATCATCTAAAACTCTAGAAATCTTAGATAATGGAAAACAATCTAAAGAAAAAAAATAAAGATTCCTTTAAAAGAGTTCGTTGTAGAAAACGTGTGAACAAAAGCTCAAGGATATGGAACCTCTCTAAATTTCTTATCAATCTTTTTAAGGAATACTATCGCGATGGATCAATTGACAAAGATCTGTTTGTGGCTTTTGAAAACGTTTTTAAATATCTGGAATGACTAATTTCGATTAAGGAAAAGGTTTACACTGGTAAAAATTCAGATTTTGTCATTCGGGTTTTGGCAACAACTCGGTCAAAATCGATAAAAAGATTTTTACTGGTGGTGTTGCAAGTTTCAGTTGTCAGAAAAATCCTTCCTTTAATCATAAGAAAAAAGAGTCAAAAATTTCAATTAACCCTGAGTATCATCATTACTATGTGAAAACGCAGGGGTCTAACAACCACACCCAACAATTCGATTAGCAATCTTTTTGGACAAACTCCAATATACTTTCTAGAGAATCAACTACACAGTCAGACTCAATCTAGATAAAAAGTATATCAAAGAGTTTATATCTCAATCTCTCGATTTGATCTTTACTCAAGCAAATAGAAATCATGCGAGTCTTTATCAAAGAGAGATAACTTGGATGGTACCAAAGACCAATATCCAAGTGTCAATCAATTTAAATCAACAACCAAAAGGTCGGATATTCTAATTGATTGAACAATGCACAACCCCGTGATATTTTAATTATATAAAAAATATAATCTTTGAATAGAAATAACACATACACCAAAATTTTGTTAACGAGGAAACCGCAAATGCAGAAAAACCCCGGGACCTAGTCCAGATTGAACACACATTGTATTAAGCCGCTACAGACTCTATCCTACTCCAAATTAACTTCGGTATGGACTGTAGTTGAACTCCAATCAATCTCACACTGATCCAAGGTATAGTTATGCTCCTACTCCTCTGATCCCAGTAGGATACAACGTACTTGGTTCCCTTAGCTGATCTTACCCACAACTAAGAGTTGCTACGACCCAAAGTCGAAGACTTTAATAAACAAATTTGTATCACACAGAAAAGTCTACTAAATAGATAAATCTGTATTCCACGAATAAACCTATGAGTTTTGTTCCGTATTTTGATAAATCAAGGTGAACAAGAACCAATTAATAACCCGGACTTATATTCCCGAAGAACAGCCTAGTATTATTGATCACCTCACAATAATCTTAATCGACTTGTTCAAAAAAAGATATTGCGTGGGAGGAATCACAAACGATGAAGTTGGACGGACGAAGTGTTTGTGATTTCTTTTCTATCTTTCCTATCAGGAGAGATATAAATCTCAAGCCAATTATTTCAATTGTACTTAATTGGGATCGATCGGAGTATGTGCCCACCCGGTGATTGTGTTGACATGCTCTGGCCTTTTGAATCTACATCTACACCCTCCAAAAAGATAGAAATATGCGGGGTCCACGACAAGATTTGTCGGTGAAGTTGGATGATTTTTAGATCACACAACTATAGAAAAGTAGTATCGGTTTGGCTTCACAATCCCAATGAAGTCTTTAAGTCGTTAACCTGGTTTAGAAGAAGAAAACCAAAGGTTAAAGGAGAATCTACTCAGTCTTAGCAAACTAGTATCACACGTAAAGTGTGGGGATTAGGTTTCCCAGTTGCTAGAGTTCTCCCTTATATAGTCTTTTAAATCATGGTTTGCAATCAACGTTAGCTTAGTAACAAAGCATTCAATATTCAACGTTAGATGAAAACCTGATTAGATTCAAGCTAATATTTCTCAACCGTTGGATTGAAAACTTAGCTTGTTACACACAAACGAAATGTTCAATTTTGGGTTTATGAACCGTACCCAAACATTAACATTTGTTGGTTCAACAATAGTCAACCAAATGGTTAGCCATATGATCACTCTCATATCAACCATATTCTTCTTCACCATAAATAGTTCAAATGACTCAAATGAACTAGTTAGAGAGTTGTTCAATTGCTTAGATCTTATGTAACTATACAAGACACAATTGAAGCAAAAACGGTTTGATTCACTCGAATCGATTCATGAACTTTATAGCCATGGTTTGCAAAAGCATTCCTTAGTTTATATAAACATTAGTTCAAGAACAACCGGTTTTAGATATAACCTACTCAAGTTCGCGGACTGGGTTCGCGGACTTAAGCTCATGGAAGGAGTACACAAACTCCAGCAGAAATTCTCGGGTGAGAACTTCTGCCAATTCGCGGACTTGGCTTGCGCCACTTCCATTTCTCTTGATCAACAAAGTTCGCAAACTTTGGTTCAAGGAATAAGGACTTATACATATATGTGTTTCCACAACAATGCTTATATCCTACCAATGGTTATGTAATCTAAACTCTCATTTCAATCATTGAAACATTCTCAGAGAACGTTATATAGCCGTTATTCACAGACCATTTTTCGTCAGAGCAATTTCCAAAGTGATTGAAACATATCATGACTTTCGTCACTAGGTAAAGATGAATTTGGTTAAAGCGAAAGCTTACCAACACATATTTCGAGAAATAGATAGGCGAGTTAAATTCGGCTCGAAATAGCAAATGTGTATAATGAAAGTCTATACGTCTAAACGACTTTTGTCTCAAGAGTAGGAGATAGAGTAAATAGACTTTTGAGTGACAGATAAGTTCAAATCTCCACATACCTTTTAGTCGATGAAGTTCCACCGGTTCCTCGAGTAGTCCTTCGTCTTGTATGATGATTGCAATGGAGTTCTTGAGCTCAACTACACTTTCTATCCTAGTCCGAGACCTTTAGCTACATAGGCTAGAAATCAAGACTTATTGTTTTGATCACTAATATTGACAAACATGATTGAGATAGCAAGGCATGCGAGTTCGACCGAGCAATGCTCTAACAATCTCCCCCTTTGTCAATTTTAGTGGCAAAACTATTAATACATATGGAATACAAAAAATAAATAAATTAACTTTTGTAGCTCCTATTCCACATGTCTAATCTTCAACATTACTCGAAATATTCGTCACTTCCAAGTACTCCAATGATCCCAAAGGTTGTAAGTTTAGCAACATCGTTGTTGAAAATCCGTAGCTATAACAATAAGAAAACAAGAGTTCTCAATCATTATTATACAGTGTCATAGTATCATTACACAGCGTCAAAGTTCAATTGTATCACAACTTCAACAACAATACTATGGTGATATGTATCACTCCCCCTTGGTCAATACTCCATCTCACATGGAAACCACTCCCCCTTACATAATGATCCGAAAACCATATGTATTTTTAGTGTGAACTACATATTAATTCTCCCCCTTTTTGTCAATAAAATTGGCAAAGGTACAAGAACGGGATCCTAATGAAATTTCCGAAAGAAACATTTCATGACCAAAAGAAAGAAACACACATCATCTTATTTGAATGCAATCATAAAGCCAAAGCTAAATGCATTCATCAAGGAGTTTAAAGATACAAGATAACCCCCATAATATTCCACAGCCGCACTCCCCACAAAGATATGGCAATTAAGCGCAAGTTCAAAAAGAACTCTCCCCCATTATATGTCATTCCCGAAAGAACAACAAGAGCGACCTTAATTTCGAAAGAAAAGAAGGATTTATTTTGACACAACACACAAAGAACTCTGACAGAAAAATCAATCCTACGAAACCAAATACAGAATTGAAGTAACACTTACTGGAGTTTCAAACTCAATTGCCCAGCAGATCGAGATAAGCACAGGGGCAAGAGTTATAGAAACAATTAATGAACCAAGACAACACCAATAGAATGCCGTAAGTGTTGAAAAGTAGCAGTGTCTAATGGTTTGGTGAGAATATCAGCCAGTTGTTGTTCGGAAGGCACAAAATCCATACTTATGATACCATTTTCATAAAGATCTCGAATAAAATGGTACCTTATATCAATGTGCTTTTTTCTTGAGTGCTCAACGGGATTCTCAGTAATTCGAATCGCACTAGAGTTATCACAAAAAATCTTCATTATTCCAGTATCAATTACATAATCATCTAGCATTTGTTTCATCCATAGGAGTTGTGTGCAACATGAGCCAACAACAATATATTATGCTTCACATGTAGACATGGATTGTGAATTTTATTTCTTGCTATGACAAGCCACAAGATTCATTCCTACATAGTAGAAACCCCCTAATGTATTTTTTCTGTCCTCTACACATCCTGCCTAATCAACATCTGAATAAGCAGAAATATCAGTGTAAGTATCAAAAGTGTAAGATAGACCATACCCGACAAAGTGTGATTGACATATCGTATGATCCTCTTTTGTTTGCAAGATGAGATTCCTTGGGATTAGCTCGAAATCTAGCACAACAACCAAGACTAAAAGAAATATCGGGTCTAGTGGTCTGTAAGATATAAAAGGCTACCAATAATAGATCGATACAATTTTTGATCTACTTTTACTCCTTTCTCATCTCTGTGTAGTTTACCAGTAGTGGGCATAGGTGTCAGTTTCGGACTTGAGAATCTTGTAACAGGATCCCTTGCATATTTTTCTTGAGATAAGTATATTCCATCCTTATGTTGTTGAATCTGTAATCCTAAAAAGAACTTTAATTCACCAACATTGCTCATTTCAAACTCTTTAGCAAGTGAAACTTGAAAATCCTTTGCAAGCTTCTCTTAAGTTGAACCATATATGATATCATCTACATAGACTTGAGCAATGACAACATCTTTCCCACTCCATCTGGTAAATAAAGTTTTATCAGCTCCACCTCTTGAAAAACCTTTTCTAATAAGAGAAGTGGTAAGTTTTTCAAACCAGGCTCTAGGTGCTTGTTTTAACCCATATAATGCCTTCTTGAGCTTAAGAACATGATATGGGAAATCAAGGTTTTCAAATCCTTTAGGTTGAGCAACATAGACTTCTTCCTTTAGAATTACTTTTAGGAACGCGGATTTTATATCCATTTGAAAGAGCTTAAACTTGAGAAAACAAGCATGAGCTAATAAAAGTCTAATGGACTCAAGGCGTGCCACAGGAGCAAAGGTTTCGTCAAAGACGATACCTTCAATTTGTGAATATCCTTGAGCGATAAGTCTGGCTTTATTTCTGATAATTGTGCCATATTCATCAGACTTGTTCTTGAATATCCATTTTGTTCCAACAATATTAACTTTGGGGGGACAAGGTACGAGTTCCCATACGTCTTGTCTTGGGAATTGATTTAACTCTTCATGCATTGCATTCACCCAAAAGGGATAGTTCAGAGCTTCATCAATATTTCTAGGTTCTACTTGTGACAGATAACAACCAAAATGGCACATATTTTGCAGTTGCCCTCTAGTATTAGTTGTAGAATCTCTTCCCCTAATAATACTGTTGAGATCATGATTCCTTTGAACCCAGAGGTGTCGTGGAGGGACACGTTCTTGTTCGTCAGGAGTAGCTTGATTAGTGCTCTTCTCCTCGTCACTAGAAATATCAGGATCATCAACAGTTGGGATAACTTCAACTGATTCTGGTATTTCTTTGACTTTCTCAATTATTGTCTCGGTTGGAGGCAATTCAGCAGGAGGATTATCATGATAAAAATCACTAATATCATCGATGATAACATTAGCAGATTCCATCATAACCTGGGTTCTGAGATTAAATACTCGAAAACCACGGTTATCAGAAGCATAGCCAATAAAGATACCTTCATCGCTTTTGGTATCGAATTTCCCTCTCTGTTCTCGATCTTTTAGAATGTACTTCCAAACACTCTAAGGTAATGCAAGTTGGGTTTTCTTCCATACCACAACTCATAAGGAGTGTTTAGGGTTTTAGACCGTAAGTAAACACGGTTGATCAAATAACATGCCGTAAAAACACCTTCCCCCCAAAACCTTAGAGGTAAGTTTTTGTTATGGAGCATTACCTGGCCATTTCTGAATGTTCCTATTCTTTCTTTCTCGCAACTCCATTAGCTTGAGGAGTAATGGGTGGTGAATATTGTTGAATAATCCCCGATTCGTCACAAAATTCAAACACCTTAGTGTCCTTGAATTCAGTTCCACGGTCGCTCCTAATTTTCTTTAGTTTGCGACCTTGTTAGATTGCTCGGATTCGTTTAACAATAATCTTGAATTCATCAAGGGTTTCATTTTTATGAGACAGAAATGCAACCCAAGTGAATCTGGTGTAATCATCTACCATAAATAAATCATACTTCATACCAGCAACCGTGGGTTGTTGAATTGGTCCGAAGAGATCCATATGAATTAAATCAAGTGGAGCTTTAGTGAGAATATCTCGGGATGATTTATGGTGAACTCTCGTTTGTTTACCCTTTTGACAGGCACCACATACACCTTCAATCTTTGCATTGATTTTGGGAATGCCTCTAACAAGTTCTTTGTTAATGATCTTAGTTAGAAGACGATAATTGATGTGACCAAAACGCTCATGCCAAAGATGTGTAGATTCTACCTTAGTCAAATTGCAACAATTGCTAAACTGAGTATCAAGAAGATAACAATTGTTTTTACCATGAGTTACTTGAAAAATTACTATCCCAGTTTTGTCTACAATGTCACATCCATTTGCATTGAAGACAACTCGATGGCCTTTGTCACAAATTTGACTCACAGAAAGAAGATTTGCAGTCATACCTTTTACGTATACTACATCATGGATTTCAGGAACGCCGGGCAGTTTGATCGTCCCTTTCTTGCTAATGTAGCAACAACTCCCATCTCCGAAAGCAACTGGACCTTCTTCATAGTCGTCAGAAGAAACAAACCATGTGAGATCACCTGTCATATGCCGGCCACATCCACTGTCAAGAAACCATTGAAAGTGTGATGTTGATTTTAAAGCAAAAGCTCCATACTATTAGTACTTTCCTGTTTAGGGTTTCCTGATAGTTTTGTACGCCCTTTTAGAGAGGCACTAAGTTGTTTAGTTTTCTTGTGAAGAATACTTGCAACTTTCAGGCTCTTTTGGAAGGACATACAAGTATGTTGAAAGTGATTAGAGGAATCACAAAACAAACATGGGCCAACACATTTAACATCGTCAAAGAAGTTCTGGGTCATATCAATTTTGACAACATGCGAACTTTGTTTATCACCTGACTTACGACTGTTCTTCTGAGAGGAACAACATGAGTTATTCAAATCCATTAAAGGGATTTTGACAGATTTCAAATCCTTAAGCATTGCAATTTCTGCTATGAGATCAGAGTTAATCCGTATTTTTTCATCCAACTTTTTCTGGAGAATAACCATTTTATTAGAACTTCTTCTACGATTGGTTTTTAATCCTGGGGAAGCGTTTCTAGAGACGTTTCTGTCCATAGGGTCAGATCGCTACAAACACAGACTTATAAGGTCTTGAACGTGTTTGCCTACTCTGATACCAATTGAAAAAGCGGGGGTCTAACAACCACACCCAATAATTCGATTAGCAATATGTATGGACAAACTCCAATATACTTTCTAGAGAATCAACTAGACAGTCAGACTCAATCTAGATAAAAAGTATATCAAAGAGTTTATATCTCAATCTCTCGATTTAATCTTTACTCAAGCAAATAGAAATCTGCGAGTCTTTATCAAAGAGATATAACTTAGATGGTACCAAAGACCAATATCCAAGTGTCAATCAATTTAAATCAACAACCAAAAGGTAGGATATTCTAATTGATTGAACAAAGCACAACCTATGATATTTCAATTACATAAAAAAATATAATGCGGAATAGAAATAACACATACACCAGAATTTTGTTAACGAGGAAACCTCAAATGCAGAAAAATCCCGGGACCTAGTCCAGATTGAACACACATTGTATTAAGCCGTTACAGACTCTAACCTACTCCAAATTAACTTCGGTCTGGACAGTAGTTGAACCCCAATCAATCTCACATTGATCCAAGGTACAGTTATGCTCCTACGCCTCTGATCTCAGCAGGATGCTACTTACTTGATTCCCTTAGTTGATCTCACCCACAACTAAGAGTTGCTACGATCCAAAGTCGAAGACTTTAATAAATAAATCTGTATCACACAGAAAAGTCTACTAAATAGATAAATCCGTCTCCCACGAATAAACCTATGAGTTTTGTTAAATCTTTTGATAAATCAAGGTGAACGAGGGAACCAATCAATAACCCAGACTTATATTCTCTAAGAACAACCTAGTATTATTGATCACCTCACAATAATCTTAATCGATATAAACGAAAAAAGATATTGCGGAATCACAAACGATGAGACGAAGTGTTTGTGATTTCTTTTCTATCTTGCCTATCGGAGATATAAATCTCAAGCCAATTATTTTAATTGTACTCGTACGATAGAAACAATAAGATCAAATCACACAACTACAAGAATCAGTCTGGCTTCATAATCCCAATGAAGTCTTTAAGTCGTTAACCTGGTTTTAGAAGAAGAAAACCAAAGGTTAAAGGAAAATCGACTCTATCTTAGCAAACTAGTATCACACGTAAAGTGTGGGGATTAGGTTTCCCAGTTGCTAGAGTTCTCCCTTATATAGTCTTTTAAATCAGGGTTTGCAATCAATGTTAGCTTAGTAACAAAGCATTCAATATTCAACGTTAGATGAAAACCTGATTAGATTCAAGCTAATATTTCTCAACCGTTGGATTGAAAACTTAGCTTGTTACACACAAACGAAATGTTCAATTTTGGGTTTATGAACCATACCCAAACATTAACATTTGTTGGTTCAACAATAGTCAACCAAATGGTTAGCCATATGATCACTCTCATATCAACCATATTCTTCTTCACCATAACTAGTTCAAATGACTCAAATGAACTAGTTAGAGAGTTGTTCAATTGCTTAGATCTTATATAACTACACAAGACACAATAGAAGCAAAAACAGTTTGATTCACTCGAATCGATTCATGAACTTTATAGCCATGGTTTGCAAAAGCATTCCTTAGTTTATATAAACATTAGTTCAAGAACAACCGGTTTTAGATATAACCTACTCAAGTTCACAGACTGGGTTCGCGGACTCAAGATCGTGGAAGGAGTACACAAACTCCGGCAGAAATTCTCGGGTGAGAACTTCCGCCAGTTCGCGGACTTGGCTTGCGCCACTTCCATTTCTCTTGATCAACAAAGTTCGCAAACTTTGGTTCAAGGAATAAGGACTTATACATATATGTGTTTCCACAACAATGCTTATATCCTACCAATGGTTATGTAATCTAAACTCTCATTTCAATCATTGAAACATTATCAGAGAACGTTATATAGCCGTTATTCATGAGACCATTTTTCGTCGAGCAATTTCCAAAGTGATTGAAACATATCATGACTTTCGTCATTAGGTAAAAGATGAATTCGGTTAAAGCGAAAGCTTACCAACACATATTTCGAGAAATAGATAGGCGAGTTAAACTCGGCTCGAAATAACAAATGTGTATAATGAAAGTCCATACGTCTAAACGAATTTTGTCTCAAGAGTAGGAGATAGAGTAAATAGACTTTTGAGTGATAGATAAGTTCAAGTCTCCACACACCTTTTAGTCGATGAAGTTCCACCGGTTCCTCGAGTAGTCCTTCGTCTTGTATGATGATTGCCATGGAGTTCTTGAGCTCAACTACACTTTCTATCCTAGTCCGAGACCTTTAGCTACATAGGCTAGAAATCAAGACTTATAGTTTTGATCACTAATATTGACAAACATGCTTGAGATAGAAACACATGCGAGTTCGAACGAGCAATGCTCTAACACTATGACTATACTTCTACTACATTTCACAAATATCGACCGGAGATGGTGCGTGAGAGATCCTCTGCCCATCTAGCTTCTTGGTAACAAGATTGGCTCCATCCCATTTGTATCTAACTTGAAATGAGGCAAGTAAAGGTTTGATTTGTGTCTTTGTACTTTGGGTTAGTTTAGTTTTTGAATTTCTTTTTTATTTTTAGGAAAAACTCGTTTGACAGATTTTTCTGTCCATCTGAGGTTAAATAATGCTAATGTAGTTTTATACTACTTTATTTATCACACTGCTTGAATTTCTCCTCAGTGTGCGAACCTCATGGTTCATGATTTAGAAATGGAATCATGTTTCCCTTTATAGGTTACCGAACTAGTACGGGTCCAAGCCCATTACCAAGTTTTTTTTAGGGTTCCAGTATGCGTACCCTGCTTCTTTTTCATCTCTTTGTCCGCGGTCGTGAACAAGGGCATTTCTAAGGTTCACGTATCAACTCCATTAAAATCCTCGTTTGGAGGTCAAGAGGGGACAAAGGCTTGTCATCATCTTTTCAAGTAAGATTTTCTCTTTCTTATTATTCTCAATTTTTAGGGTTCATGGGGAAAGTCAATAGTGAAGATAAAAATTCAAAGAAGATATCAAAAAATCATAATTCTTCTCTTATGAGTATGAACATACCAAGTGACGAAGATTCTATTAGAATTAGATTCATCAATGATTCTAGTAGTGAGACCTTTGAAAAGATTTCTTCTAGTGGTTTCATTCTTGGAAAAGAATTTGGAAAAGGAAAGTGGCCATAAAGAAGATTTATTTGATGTGTTTTGAAAAATATAACCTTGGTAACATCTTTAATGGTCTTGGTGAAGGCTTTGACACTCTCACAAGAATCTTTTATGCTAACATCTATGATGTTAATCTTGATGACTTGGAATTCAATACTATGATATATAGGAAAAAGATTCTTGTTGAATGAGAAATGATTTCAAGGATTACTAAAATTTCATTGGGTAATTTTTGCCTTCCTAGACCAAGAGGAGAAAGATCATCATATGAAACCATTTCTAATGGTCTTTCTCACAAGAATGTTGATTGATTTGAAGGGAAATTTCCTACTCATAATCTTAGTCTTGCATTGATGAGTTTCGAAAAACTTGGCATTTCTAATCTTTGTCCCTCCACGATTGAGAACTCTCGGTGGAGTCGTGATTATACGGAGTTAGTCTATTTCCTTGAATTGGGTGCTCAAGGTCTTGATATTTGTGGATTTATCATTTTTCATATGGTCTCGATGACATCATCCAACATAAAGTTAGGCTTTCCATGCTTAATAGAGCAAATATGTCGTGCACATTCCATTGCTCCCATTGGCAACTGTATTGGAACTCCCAAACTTGTTCGTCCTTGTACCTTCAAACGTATGAAGAAGAACGCTTGCAAGAGACAAAGATGTGTTTACCTTGACGGTTCTTGTGATCCTACCACCTTGGGTATTATTCATCAAATTCGCAAGGGTGTTCGTAAGATCAATTCCAAGGTAAAATGTGTGCTAGAAAAATTATGTGTGATTGCTACAAAGTTTCCCGAAATCAAGGAAGAAATGGAAAAAGTTCAAGCCTCTTGGATGGAGTCCGATGATGAAGATGACTATTGAACTCGTATTTTCATATTGCCTAGGAAACTTCTTATGAGAATTTATTCTTGCGTTTTGAGAAGGATAACTAGGATTTGGAATAGCATATATTGTGATTACACATAGCTATTTCCAACGATTTTCATCTTGCAATGTTTTTAGATTTAGTTATTTAAATTCTAAAGTTTATTTGGAAGATGATTTTGCAGTATTAATCTTTATATGTTTTATATATTGCAATTTTTTTTATGGGATATGTGTGTTTACGTCCGTGAACTATGATTGTCCATATATGTCAAAAGTTAAGTCTATTATGTCTTTATGCAAATATTGATAAAAGATAGAATGAGCTTTTGAATAATATTCCGCAGTATTGATCTTTCCCTGATCTACTTCTATGTGAAAGTACTGTATGGCTCCGTAAGTTTTCTTATGTTGAGCATTTACGATTAAATTAATCATTGAGGTTCCTTTGTGGTTAATTTAATTGAGTTTTCTGGATACAAATTCATGCTTCATATGATTTGTTAATGTCCAAAGAAATCCTTCTTTTCTCGTAAAAGTAAGGTCCCTTTTGTTGTTCTTTCGGGAATGTCATTTTATGGGGGAGAGTTCTTAATTGAACTTGTGCTTAATTGCCATATCTTTGTGGGGAGTGCGGCTGCGGAATATTGTAAGAGTTATCTTGTATCTTTATCAACTCCTTGATGAATACACTAAGTTTTGACTATGTGAAATCATCGAAACAAAGTTGATATGTTCTCTTTTAGTCATGAATAATCTCTTTGAGAATTTCATTATGATCCCGCTAGTTTTCGTACCTTTGCCAATTTATATTGACAAAAAGGGGGAGAATTATTTTGTAGTTCACACTACATACATATGGTTTACGGATCATTATGTAAGGGGGAGTGGTTTTTATTGTGAGATGAAGTATTGACTAAGGGGGAGTGATACATATCACCGTAGTATTATTGTCAAAGTTGTGATACATTTGAACTTTGATGTTGTGTAATAATACTATGACACTATATAACAATAATTGAGAACATCTTTTTTTCTTATTGTTATGGCTATGGATCTTCAACAACATTGATGCTGAGTTTAACACGTTCAGAATCACTGGAGTACTTGGAGTGACGAAGAATTCAAGGAATGTTGAAGAACCAAGGAAATCAAGCATGTTGCATGAGAAGCTACAAAGTTTATTTATTTTGTAATCCATATGTGTTGATAGTTTTGTCACTAAAATTGACAAACATGGAGATTGTTAGAGCACTGCTTGGTCGAACTCGCAAGCGTTGCTATCTCAAGCTTGTTTGTCAAGTTTAGGTGTCAAAACTATAAGTCTTGATTTTTAGTCTACCTATAGTTATGTCTCGGGTTAGGATAAAATGTGTAGTTGAGCTTTAGACTTCACGACGTTCATCGATTGAAGACGAAGATCTACTAAAAGGTATGTAGAGACTTAAACTCATCTATCACTCAGGAGTCTATTTTATTCTATCTCCTATTGAGACAAAGTCGTATAGCTATATAGACTTTTATATTATACACATTTGATATTTTGAGCTGAGTTTAACTCGCTTATTTCTTTCTCGAAATATTTGTTTGAAAGCTTTTTTGCTTTAAATACATTCATCTTTATTCTTGACAAGTTAAGTCAAAAGATGATCATGTAAAAATTTCCTTGAAACATCTTACATGATTTGTGTGAGACAGTCATTTGATGTAGACTCAGAATGTTTCGTATTGATCATTCGATCACTTGAAAATTACTTATAAGATAATAGTTTGTGTGAGACAGCTATTGTCGTCTTCTAAGGATGTTTCAATGATTGAAATGGGAGTTTAGAACAATTAACCAATTGTATGGATATAACGCAGTATGCATATCAGTATGCAAACTGTTGTAATAAGATTCAGGCCCGGGAACCAAGTTTGCATACCAATATGCGAACGGTTTTAACTGTTAAAGTCCGGGAACCAAGTTTGCATACCCGTTTGCAAACGGTTTCACCTGAGTTCGGTCCGGAATGATAAATTTACGTACCCCTTTGCTATCTTAGGTGGTTAAGTTCAAAAATCGGTTAAGTATGATTTCATACTCATGAAAAAAATACATTTATATATTAATTAATGCAATCTTTGCAAACCGTGTCTAAATGTTCATGAATTGATTCTCTTGAATCAAATCCGATTTTGGTTCAATTGTGTCTTGTATACTTCTATGAGAATATAAACAATTGAACAACTTTATGAGTAACACATTTAGATTCATTTGATTATCAATTGATCTAGAAGTGTTGGATGAATATGGTTAATACAAAAGTGTTCATATGGCTAACTTCGGTTAACTATTGTTGAGCCAACTCAATATACACGTTTAGGTACAGTTACCCATATCTAAATGAATGTATATTTCATTTGTGTGTAACATGCTAAGACCATCTAACGGTGGAGAGATATTGCTTTGGTTTAAGCAAACTTAGCTTGAATCTTAAATAAGGTTTTCATCTAACGGTGAATATTGATTGCTTTGTTAGTAAGCTAACTTAGAATGCAAACCCTGATTTGAAAGACTATATAAGGGAGAACTCTAGCAACTGGGAAACCTAATGCCCACACCTCATGTGTGACACTAGTTGCGACTAGATTCGATTCTCCTTTAACCTAGGTTTTTCCTAAAACCATTATAGGTTAACGACTTAAAGACTGATTATGAAACCACACCCAACTATTTTCTGTGTAGTTGTGTGTTATGATCTTACTTGTTCTATCGTATTGAGTAGTATCTTCTCTAAGATTGGCTCGAGATTTATCTCCGATAGGTAAGATATAAAAAAGTAATCACAAAGATCTTCATCTCATTCTTTGTGATTCCATAATAACTTTTTATACTACCATATAGTTAAGTTATTGTGAGGTGATTGATATTTCTAGGTTGTTCTTCGGGAATATAAGACCGGATTATCAATTGGTTCCTGTTCACCTTGATTTATCAAAATACGGAACAAAAACTTCGTAGGTATTTCTTTGGGAGACGGATTTATCTATCAGAATAGACTTTTCTTTGGGAGACAGATTTGTTTATAAAGTCTTCGACTTTGGGTCGTAGCAACTCTTAGTTGTGGGTGAGATCAGCTAAGGGAATCAAGTGCGTAGAGTCCTGCTAGGATTCAGAGGAATAAAGAACGTGACTGTACATTAATCGGTGTGAGACTTAGTTAGGGCTAAACTACAGACTAGTCCAAATTTAACTTATAGTAGGCTAGTGTCTGTAGAGGCTTAATACAGTGTGGTGTTCAAATATGGACTAGGTCCTGGGGTTTTTCTACATTTGCGGTTTCCTCGTTAACAAAACTTCTGGTGCCTGTGTTATTTATTTTCCGCATTATATTTGTTTATATAATTGAAATATCACAGGTTATGTGTAGTTCAATCAATTAATAAATCCAACATTTGGTTGTTGATTGAAATTGATTGACACTTGAACATTGGTCTTTGGTACCATTCAAGTTAATCTCATAATAATCAGGCTCACGGATTCCTATCTGTTTGATTTGTTGATTACATTGAGAAACAAAGATATAAATCTTGGATATATTTCTTTGATTGAGTCTGACTGTCTTGTTGATTCTATTATAATTATATTGGAGTTAGTCCATACAGATTGCCGAACGAAATATTGGGTGTGGTTGTTAGACCCATGCTTTTTCTGATACTTCTAAGCTTCATGAAAGAGGTATATATATGGAAAGATATCCATAAGTGTAAGCCAATTGTTGAGCAACAAGCATCAACAAATATAAGTAACGGTCTTCAATTTATTTCTGGTGAGATACTTGATATGTAGGTGCAAGGCTTAAAGAGCAATTTCCTAAAGCTTACCAACTGGTAGAAAGGAAGAATGCAAGGATTAAAGACCTAATATATGTTGGATCATGGGTAATTTTAAGGGTGCACAGAAACCGAGTCGAAAAACCGGACCGTGTCGGAACCGATGGAACCGTACCTGGTTTTGTACCGAACCGAGGAACGGGGTACAGGTACCGGTTCAAAAACTGAGAACCGGCCTCAAGGGGGTACAGGTACACGACCCTTTTCATGTCCCGTACCGTCCCGTCCCGTTTGTACCAAATAATACTGACCATTAGATTTAGGAGATTTAGGGATTCAATCTGGTGGTATATAAAAAATGCAGAGATCTCCACCCATACGCACGACAAACAAGGAAGATAAATCCCCACTTTTCTTCGACTTCCTAACCAAAGCAGTTTTCTTTTTTTGATTCCCCCATTTTTCTCTTCCTCTAAAACTCAATCTTAACTCGGCAAGACGACTATGTTCAATATATCTCTTCTTAGATTTCTAAAAAATGTATGCAACGGTCCTCTTCGTGAGTACAGGTTGCAATGCAAAGAAACATGGAAGAATGGGATGTTGCTGCCATTGAAATAAGATTATAATTGGAGGGATTAATGAGAAATTAGATATTATGAATGATTGGAAAAGGTGGGTTTGATTCCAATTTAACAATAAAACAGAGAATTAACTTCAGTTATACCTGAATAGTTTCGAGTTTGTGGGATATTTATTGATAATTTGTGCAAGAAGCCAGTAAGAAGTAAGAGATGATTGACAACTGCGTTTTTGAGGGGGCGCAAACGATACCCGAGAGTTTGAATTGGTTGGCAAAAAGAGGTACTTGCTCGAAGTGGAGAATCCAAGGGGTTGTGCCGTTGCAGTTATCAAAAACATATTGGACTGTAAGTACCGACTGGTACCGGAACCGTCCCTGATACCGTACTTGTCCTTAATGGTACCGGAACCGAGGACAGAGGTACATGTACCGGTCCAAAAACTAAGAACCGAGACTATGGAGGTACATGTACTCGGCCTCGGCAAGAACCGAGCCGAACCGTACCGTGTGCACCCTTAGGTAATTTAATATTAAAAAAAACTTAAACAATGCATAATAGTCTGATATAATAACTTTAATGGCTCAATATATCCCCTCCATCTTTATCTCATTCAGAGGATGTAATAGTGTGCAATTCAGGTAACACCTTTTCTGTTAAAACTTTTTATGAATGGCCATCACCTAAAGAATGTACAAATATATATGCTTGTTTTTCCTCACAAGCTTATCTTGATCAAGCATAAATTCAGTTCATGAGATTGTTGTTCGTGATGATAATGTGCAGTCTGGGGACGTGATTATTGACTCAATTCATGAGAATGCTGATGATAAACAACTAGAAGAGCAGCTCGAAAAAACTTTTATTGAGTAAAGTCGTGAAGCTGGCCGAATCCATGTTTGACATTTCCTCCTTCTTTATTAAGTTGATGAGATGTAAAAACAATATTTCTTTTTATTGCCCATTCGTAATGCGTAAAAAGATCTTGTTATACGTAAAAATCAAGTCACCTCAATTTTGTTTTTGCATGATGAGTTGAAAGGCTATGTGTGGGTGGACTTTACGCTCTTCCGCCTCGAAAATTGTAATTTAAGCCGAACCATGTTCCTTTAAGTTGTTTCAAAGGAACCAAACATATAAAACTATTCAAAATTACATTAAAACATGTGATTTAAACTAAACCAAACTATAACAAAACATCAACGCCTTCACAACTCATAACAAAGAAAGTGTGTGACTCATAACAAAATATAACAAACTAAGGGCGAACACTATATCAACGCTTGACTTGAGACTAAAATTGGGTCCTTTCCCTTTGTTTTGCCTGGGTTTGGTCTTATTTTTGCAAATCACCGACCAAATATAATCCGATTCTACTACACAATTTGATAACTCAGGTTGATTTTAGTCGATATTTATTAATATGAGCCGAACAAGGTACCAACGATTTTTTGGTCGAGACCGTTCGATATTTATCACATGAGCCGAACAATGGGCCAGTTGCGGGACGCCCCATACGCCTCATTGTCATCGTCGATATTCACAACATAACAAATGACTTGGTCAAATAAATGGGTTTAGTCATCGATTTCATGTCACATAAAATAAACGCAGTTGCTCTTAGCAGTTAGCATAAACCCTCTGAATTGAATTCCAACAGAGAAGAAGAAACAAAATAAAAAGAAGATTGAAATCGTCTAAAGGTTACCTCCTGATTTTATCCCCATTTGTGCTGTCATCGTCTTCTTTGATGTCTGAACATGTACTCAGATCACCTAATTCATACGATGTACAGAGAAATTGCGGGTCTAATTTAAGTTTTGAAATTTGGGTGATTTTACTCCAATGAAAATGGTGACTATTTTCTCATCTGGGTATCTCCTCCTTCAATAAAACATAGGTAAATCTCTCTATACTCTTCTACCCAATTTCACTACTACTACTCGTATGATGAAAATTCTCCATTATTCTACCAAAAATAATCATCCAGTTTCAGCAGAAAAGTTAGTTTCTTACTTGGAAGAAACCTGTATAGATATCAGTTCTCTAAAAAAGGTCCATGCTTTCATTATAACTTCAGGTCTATTTAAAAACCATGTCTTTTTAGGTTCTAAACTTTGTGTTTGTTATGCAAAATTTGATAAACTAACTGAGTCAAAAAGGGTTTTCAGCAGTATTATCATAAACAACAGAAACAGGAACCCCAACATAGAACTAACTTCTCTTTGGAATTCAACTTTGGTTGGGTATTTCAGAACTGGTCATTTCGATGAAGTTTTAAATTTGTATTGTGATTTTAGAAAACATTCTTCTAATAACATTAACATAGATAGTTCATCAATCACATTTGGTTTGAAAAGTTGTATTGCGAATGGATGGATACAATTTGGAAGAGGGATTCATGTGGATGCTTTGAAATGTAATTTACATAAACATAAATTTGTGGGTTCTTCAATTATTGGATTTTATTCCAAGTATGGATGTATTAGCGATGCCAGACAAGCGTTCAATGAAATATCTGAAAGAGACGTTGTTGTTTATACAGCAATGGTTACTGGGTATGCTCATAGTTATGATTGTTATGAAGCTTTTGAAGTTGCTAGACTTATGCAGGAGGAAGGTGGGATAGATCCTAATAGGGTGACTTTAGTTGGTTTGCTGCAAGCTGCAGCCAATTTAAAAGTACGGAAAGAGGGTCGAGCAGTTCATGGATATGCTATTAGAAGGAAAATTGATTCTTATGATGAGATAATTGAGACTAGTCTTATGGACATGTATAGTAAATGTGGAGACTTGAAGATGTCGCTATCCATATTTAATACAATGAAGAAGAGAGATATTAGTTCTTGGAATGCATTGATTGCTACCCATGTTCAAATAGGTCAGCCGTTCACAGCTTTCGAGCTGTTTCAGATGATGTGGCAGGAGGATATAATGCCTGATATGATCACTCTTGCGAACTTGCTTTCGAGTTGTGGTGACCTGAAGTTCCTCCGTCAAGGCAAAAGCATCCATGCATACCTAATTCGCACAGAAGTTCAGCTGGATTTAGTTGCAACCACTTCGTTGATTGAAATGTATTCCAAGTGCAATAGAACAAACCAGGGAAGGATACTGTTTGATCGGATCGAAGCACAGGACATGATTATGTTTAATGTGATGGTTTCCGGGTATCTTCAAGCTGGGTTTACTGATAAAGCTTTAGAAACAGTTCGTCTGATGATTGAAGCAGGTATAACACCTGACCCTGCGACTATTCTTAATCTTCTTTCTTTGTCTGCAGACCTTAGAGAAATGAAAATTGGCAAGGAAGTCCATGCTTACATAGTTAGGCAAGGGATGGGATCAAATGTCGATATAGCAAATCAGCTTCTTTCCATGTATGGGAAATTTGGGCGAATTGAGATTGCAAGACAAATCTTTAACAGCATAACAGGGAGAGACTTGGTTTCATGGACATCGATGATTACGAGTTACGCACAACATGCATATATCAGCGAAGCGCTAATGTTATTCCGGTTATTAGTTCAAGAAGAAAGACTCCAGCCTGATTTAGTCACCTTAGTAAGTTTGCTCCAGGCCGTTTCAGGGCTTGGGTGTTTAATACTAGCAAAAGAGGTTCATGGTCACATATACAGAAATCAATTAGAGAAAGAAATACTGATTATCAATTCCCTGTTAACAACTTATGCAAAATGCGGAAGCATAGATATTGCGGAACACCTGTTCAAGTCCATAGTAAAGAAGAGTCAAGTTTCATGGAACACCATGATTTCTGCTTTTGGGATGCATGGGAAATGTTTAGAAGCACTTGACTTGTTTTATCAGATGCTTAAGGAAGGTTTTCAACCGGATGATATCACATTCACATCAATCCTCTCTGCTTGCAGTCATGGAGGATATGTGGAAGAAGGATGGCGTATTTTCCAGTCCATGGTGGAAAAACATTCTGTTACTCCGAATACAGAACACTTTAATTGCGCGATTGATTTATTCAGTCGGTCAGGTCAGCTCGAAGAAGCTTATGGTCTTGTTCAACATTTGCCACCTAGAGAAAGAATTTCTGCATTGGATGCTTTACTATCTTCTTGTAGAGTTTACAAAAATGTGGAGGTTGGTGACATTGTTGGGAGGGAATTACTGAATTTAGATCCTAATAACTCAGGTGCGTACATTTTGTTGGGAAATTTATACGCAGAAGCTGGTAAATGGGATGCAGCAGCTAGAGTTAGAGAGATTGCAAAGGCGAAATCTTTGGCCCGGCAGCCTGGTTATAGTATGATAGAGTCTGGATCTCTTAAATACTGTGACAGTCTCACAGCCTGATCAGTCAGCAAGGGATGTCATTCTGTCGGTATTTGTCACACTAGGTCTTACTTGATCAATCATTACAAGAAGTATTCCCATTCCTCAGCCGTGGTTTCATCTGATATAGGATTATTTCTATGGTGGAGTACCGCAACTGCAACATGATAGTTCATCGAGATCTAAGCCAGAGAAGTGAGAACCTGCTTTTGGATTCAAAATACAATGTGAACATTGCTGAATTTGGCTTGAGCGATATCATGCGTGATGGTCATTTCATAAAAACAAGTTGTGGAAGCCTGAACTATGCTGCCCCCGAGGTATTGCAGAACGCACTAAATCTTGGTATTTCTCATAGTTTAATGAGACTGCAACATGATCTAAGATCCAGTTTGGTCTAAATACCAAAGACTTATGTTTTATGTATTTGCTTAGTAGGTGATATCTGGAAAATTATATGTTGGGCCCGAGGTAGATGTCTGGAGCTGTGGTGTTTTTTAGTATGCCCTTCAATGTGGTACTTTGCACTAACCTGTTCAAGAAAATAAAGGTAAAATCATACTCACTTTAACTAGTTTGTATCAGTAAACCAAGATGTATATAGTGTCAAAGGCTTGCTTCTGTAGAGCCCAGGCTACCATTATTAATTTTACCTTGAACAGACTGTAAGTCGTTGAGGTTGAATAATGTGTGTGCTACCCAGCTGTGTTGTTCCCATGGCATGCAAATAGAAAGATGGATGCAGCGAATATAAACTTCTGCTTTATGAGTTTGTTACTCTCATGCTATTTTATAGTAATCTATTTAGTCAATATTACAACCTTTTTAAGCCCAGAGATTCAAGTCTTATGCCTTTTGCTTCGCTTGGTCCTGTACCTCAGGGTGGAAATTATACGTCACCAAGTAATTTATCAGCTGGAGAAAGGGATTTGATCCCGAGGATGCTTGTGGTTGATCCCGTGAAGCTAATGACCATTCCTGAGATTCGTCAGCATCCGTGGGTTCAAACTCATCTTCCAGGCTATAAGCTATTTAGTTGTTCCTCCACCAGACACAATGCATCAGGCAAAGATGGTATTCGTATATGATAGATTGGTTTTTCATGGTCTAAAATATGATTATAGTTTGCTATTTTCTTCCTATGTGTGTAACAAGTACACGAGTGATGAGTCTGGTTAGCATTGTGTCAGCAAAAGGGTTTTTACATTGGCTTATTACTGCCTTAGTTTAAAATATTATCCGTCATATACGTCGAGCACATTTTGAGATGTCTTATACTGATTTACTTGATCATCCCAAAGATAAAAATAAATACATGTGGCCAATTTTGTTCTTTTTGTGCTGAGATGAAGTTTTAGTGTGGCTAACAGATTTCTGTTGAGCTCTTCTCCTGAGTTTTGCATATATGCTCTTTTATACTAGTAACATTTTATAATATTTCAAAGACGATAAACACTTCGAGGTAAACACCTAAAAATTTCTTCCTATTGAAAATTCATTCAATAGCAGGTTTCTAATACAGGTTAACATCTGAATTTCTAATCAGTCTTGAATTTCCATGCTTGAGAGTTCAAAATCAAAAGAAGTTGTCGATAATACCAGCAGACAACTGACGATTCTATACTTTGAATTTCGTCAATGCATTCAAATTTACATATGGGATTTAGTACGGTTCTTATCTTTCAGTTGATCGTACACTCAAATTTTCCAACAGATGCTGCTTCTAAGCAAAATGTGATACAGAAATCGAAGTTGCATACATTTGTATGGTCTTGGACTCTTATGGAAACCTGCTATTGAATGAATGCTATGGAAAGATTGGATCTGACATTTTCGTCAGAAAAAGTCTCCTCCTTCGTGGGCTTAGTCAAGGCCGCCGCAATTTGCACATGCAGTTTTGTGGAGTATAAGGCAGTATCATTGGACGGTGGTCAAGTTGTTGCTTGCATCAACACGCATGCTGCACGCAGGAATTTACTGAAAAGTAAGAAAACAGACAGATTTGTTTTCTCTTTAAAAAGTTTGATTACCAACTTAATTAGTTGTCTCTGTCAATCTTTATTTTTTTCTCGGTTGAGTTGGACTTTCAGGGGTTTGTTAGTTGGACCATTTTACTTATCACGTAGATGACTTTCAGCTTATTGGATCTTGAGTACCTTCTTCTGTATTTCTTATCTACCTCCAAAAATAAATAAAATCTAAAACTGAATACTCGTAACAACTTTTGCATTGACAATAGTTGACTGCTTGGACTTTGAACTTTGGAGTATCATTTTGTTCTCTGGTATATGTTTGTTTATGCAAAATTTCCAGGATGACATTGCGAAGTTGAACGAATGGCTTGCAGCTCCGGAGAAACTACCACACTTGTAATTAAAATATGAGCGAAAGGGTAAAAGTCCGGTGAGAAAAGAACATTTTCAAGTACTTAAACAAAAAGGGTTCTAAAGTCAAATAAAGTTTAAATTCCCCGGGGTGGTAGCTAGACATTTCTCCCTGGCTGTTAGATCTCCAAATTTTCTGTTCCATTGGTTCCTTTTAGTAAACTTAAGATCAGATTTTCATTTAATACTTATCATGCCTACCTTATTTAAATGTTCCATTTTGTTTGGAATAACCACTTGACTTGGATTATTTTAGTTTTCTTAGCCTTGTAGCTTACTGTTTAAGCGAACAAAACCAACCACACATTCATACTGTAGGTCTGAATCTGAATTAGCCAACAAAAGAGACATAAACTTACATTTGTTTTCTTTCCAATGTTCAATTTCCAGAAAGGAAGATTTTGGGGTTTAACACTGTACACTAATCGTAAGTGCAAGGCAAACCTTTCATTGACTATAGCAGCTGCTAAAAAAATTCTTGTGATAATCAGAAATACAGTGAAATCACCTAAATTCTGTAGATTTATGTACACATATGTTGCGTATAATACCTGATGGTCCTAATATATGTACACTTCCATACAAATTAGACAAGTAAACTTCCAAAAAAGAAAAGTGAAGGTTTTTAATCTTACAATGTGTTATAGAATCCCAAATATCTAGTATACTATAAGCTCAAATAAGTTGACTAAATACATACATGAATCATTGATCAAATTTGACAAAATACACCTGTGTCATCGGACTTTACGTAACTATTTTTTTTTTTTTGGCAAATCTCAAAAAGAGTTTATTGATCAAACGCGAAAATCAAACAGAAATCAGAGTAGTTTATGTTACCCCAATTTCAAAAAAATAGCTTTACATGAAACAAACGTATTTTTCCGAAGGCAAAGGCATTTCTATCCCTCTTAGCGAAGACATTTAAATGGATCAATAAAAACTTATATGAGTAGTAAAAGACAATTGAGTGGATCATTGGAGACAGCTAATATTTCCCTAATCTTATAAACGCTGGCCCGGGCACTATGTACATATCTAGACTAAGATTGTTGTTGAGTATCTATTAGCAACAGAAAAGTAATAGTTGTAGTTGATTAATGCAATTTGCTAATTAAACAATTGTTCCGGCTTACAATAACACTCAGATTTTAGCAAGTGTCGGTCAAGTGAGGCTCTTCAGGTTTTAATAATATAGAACAGGGAAATCTTTGTTATGAATTCCACTTGTAATCCAGGAGTTAATTTTCTTTCTTTCCCTCTAGTACCTACTCAGTTGTGGCTTGTAAAGTAACAAGAAAAATGAACATCTTAAAATACAAAATGAATTAGCATTGGATGATTGTGCGGCCTAACAAGACATTGTTACAACTCAATATGGTCAAACAGAAATTAATTGATTACTAGAATATTGAACAACTCTAAATTATTACACAAACAAATCTTTTTTTTTTTAATCAGCAAATATTATTAGTCAATGATGATTATGTACTACAATCCCACACAGTTTCTTGAGGTAGTAACTCCACCATCTACAACCAAATTATGACCACTTACATATCTCGATTCATCACTAGCAAGAAACAAAGCAGCCTCAGCAATATCTCTTGATTTAAGGGTTGTTCCTTGAAGATTTGCTAAACCTCGTACAAACTCTTCCGTTTTCTCAACCTCTTTTTCAGAAGGTCCTCCAAAATCCATACAATCCTCCGTATCTTCATCTTCAACTTTCCTCCATGCATTAACAAGCATTGAAGTTGCAACACCAAATGGAGAAATGCAGTTAACTCTAATCCCATACCTTCCTAATTCACAAGCCGTATTCTTCGTAAGTCCGACGATGGCATGTTTGGAAGCCGTATATCCGTGAGGTCCAAGACCTCCCATGACTCCGGCTACACTCGCTGTCGAGATGATACATCCGGTTCCTCTGGGTATCATAACTCGTGCAGCATGTTTCATACCTAATGCAGTTCCTCGGACATTAACACGCATAACTGAGTCGAACTCATCAGCATCAAAGTTCAAAATGCTTTTCCGTTTCGATTGGTTTCCTAGAATACCAGCGTTGTTAAAAAGTATATCCAGTCGCCCGTAATGTGCTATTGTTGAATCGATTAGGTTCTCGATATCTTCTTCTCTGGTAACATCACAATGTACAAATGTAGCTGAGGGAGCTAATGAATTTGCAAGTAAATTTCCAGTAGCATCTTCAACATCAGCAATGACTACTTTTGCTCCTTGTCTTACAAAGAGTCTTACAGTTGCTTCCCCAATCCCTCTTGCACCACCGGTGATGATCGCAACTTTTCCTTCCAACCTGAAGAAACATCAAATTCAATTAACGAAATTGTACCGTTTGCTAATCAAATGACATGATAAAATTGCATACAAATGCAGAGAAAAGAGTTTCAGAATAAGAAATGTGTGTATACCTTCTTGGTGCAGGAGAGTTCATAACATGGTTCATTCCTGATCCTTGAATGGATGCTGCTACATTCTCATGAGTCATTACTGGTGCAGGCATGATTTATTTGCTTATTCTGTAATTCACCACACTCAATGAGAGAGAGGGGCAGAGAGAGAGAGAGAGAGAGAGATAGAGACGCAGGGAGAGAGGACTTGAAACGTTTGAATGAGATGTGAGTAGAGAGAAAACAGGGAGAATTTATAGGGCATGAGATATGAATGTAAAAGAAAGAAGAAGAGGGAACTTTCTTAGTAATGTCCCTCACCCTAAGCGTCGCTTGTCCCTCAAGCACATGCTTTCCTCTTTCTCTTCTTCTCTTTTCTACACTTTCTATCTTAAGTCTACCAAAGTACCCGTATTTTCTATTTTATTTGTAATAAACCCCTTGCCATCAGTTGGGCGACTAAAATGTTATCTACAAAATACATACAATTACAAACTGTGTGTTTGACGGCACGACTAATTAAAATTTACATTTCATGATACTGTTTTTGTTTCTGAAAAAGAGTTAATATCATTTTTTCAATTTAGCCTATTCTTAGGTTAAAAATTAAAATGAAGAAAATGATAGCACATCTTTTCCGGAAAATAGAGATAGTATTATTGTTTTCCGGACAATATAAAGTGCTTATTCTTTCCGCCCCAGAGAGAGTGAGTCATTCGCTTTTCAGTGATAATGGAGATGCTGCAAAGACATACAAACAAATAGAAGGAGATAAATGAAATTGGGAAGAATTTTAGTCCAAAAAAAAACATGTAAAATATGTGCAAGAACTTAATTAAAGTGAAAAGAACACATTATTCCTTATTCACTACTATGTCCTTACATTGAGAAAGAAAAACAGTTGAGAATGCAAATAAACTGAATAAGCATGCGTAATAGGGAGTAAGTCAGCACCCATGTCATTTTCGAGTATAAAGAACCCGAATCTAAGATATAAAGTGGGCGATCATCCAAATTATGCTGAATGAATAAGCTCGTAATTAGGAGGTAATATTATTCCAAATTTCCATTCCGGAGCTGGTAATGCCGTACCAACAAAATTTAATTTAGTATTACCTCTGTTTAAAAATAATAGGCCGATAATTTACACATGAAACCAACTTATTATTTAGAAATAAGGGAATATGACGAGTGGTAGTATTAAATTTTTATGAGTTAATAAAGTGTGCACCTTTCCAACTTATATTGGTTCATGAATCTTCTCTAAGGATAATGTACGACCTTCCCTTTTTCTTCTTTTGTTTCTTGAAGGAGTAAAATGTTAAACATAAGTATAGTAATAAGGCTTGCTTGCCCAAAGAATCTTACATCTCACATTTCCTTCAAACAACAAAATTTATACGAGAAATGAAGGTTATGTATATCTTTCTGTTGGGTTGGGATGGGATGACTAGGTATAAATGAAAGATTTCCGTCATCCACATCCAAGTATCCAATGATACCAGGAAGTTAGGAACTTAAAGTCTTATAGACAATTATTATACCGGTGTATCCGTGTATGTATGGATGTATGGATTATAACTGGGATATTGTACACGCAAGATGAGCAAATTGATGAACCAGAACTAAACATTAAAAGTTAAAACCCCACTCTATCAACATATTTAATGTTCATTTTGCATACCAGTATTTTCCGTAACTTACATTTTACCTTTAAAGGAAAAATGAGGGGTAAGTATCATTTTTGGACATCTCTACACGACTAGAATGACCAGACAACCAACTTGTCCGGAGACCCAAACCTACAAAATAGGGTCTAATGCTTGAGCATTAAAAAAATATAAAATATTTGCTCTCTAGAATCAATTATGAAACCCTCCTCTCTTTCTCCTCTCTCTCACTCCTTTTTCTCCAACAAAACCATCAAAAACAACCATTGTCTGCTCAAATCTAGTCCATTTTTGGACTAGATCGGAGCGGATTTTTTCATTTTTACTTGCTTTCTAGGCTAGTTAATAGATTAATTTAGTTTTTTATTATGTTTTCTACTTATCTACACCGTTTGGTGGTTTTATCTACTCTTTTGAGGTTTATCTTCGTTTTAATGGCGATTTTGGGTTATTGGGGTGGTTCTAAGATCAATAGTGATGCTCTCCAACGACGAAATCTCCATCTTTGTTGTCTCCGGGGACGAACACTTCATCGGAATCTTCATCATCAACTTATCCGGCGACGAAATCTTCATCGGTGGTATTTTTGACGACGGAAGCTTCATCACTATTTTTAAGAGATTTGAGCAAATCACTCCTACTTTTGGAGCATATCTTTCTAAAGAAGAAAAACAAACCAAATGGTTGGAATTTAATTCCGAGAAAAACCATCCTTCTTCTGATTTAATGGGATCTTATTCATACTTGTATTTGTCTTACTCCGGTAATCCTTCTCTTTCTCTTGTCGGATTTCTCGGTATTGTACTTTTACGGTATGTTCTTGTTACTTTGTATTCTCTTATTTACGATCTTAAACTCATTGTAACCTTGAAATCCCATTAATGAAAAGGTTCTTTGGTTATCAAAAAAAAAAAAAAAAAAAAAATCAATTATGAAACATAATCCAATATCTTATGCCAACGTAATCTTCAACCCTTAAATCCTGCCTACCTACTAATTTCGAAACAAGCTGGAAATAACTAGCTAGGTTATTAGGGCAATCTTATTCTAATCTACCAATAATCATGCACGATTGGAATAATTAGTCACTAGATCGTTGGGGAAAATGTTGCTTTAGTACACCAAAAATCTAACTTGATATCTGTGTCTAGTTTCAGGATCACGAAATCCTATCAGCCAGCTGGTTTTTGAATTTCAAATGCTGACTTAAATTTTGATCCTTAATTTTGTTCGGAAGTTGCAAGAATTTCAAGTCCAACCATGACTTCAGTCATTCTGTATTCCTCTTTTCCTCTTTTATTTTGACGCAGCACTTTTCCAAGTCATTGTTCACACTGGTACATTATATGCTTTGCTCGATCTATTCTCCTTTGGAAAATGCCCCCCCTTTTTTTTTATGACCAAGAGAAATCGGCTGCCAGATTACGTTATATTGTTTCACATTTGAACTCTCCATCCACAACAACTTTCAATTTGGAATCCGTGTTAAGAAAAACCAATTTGCAGTATTATATTTATTTTTTGGTGCTTGGTAGCTGGCAAGATTGCATTGCATAATTCAGACCCTGGCAGCTGGCTAGATTACGCTAGATTGCATATCTCTGGGCTCGGTAGCTGGCTGTAGATTGCATATCTTAGGTTAGCTAGATCATGGTATCCATTGTAGATGTAGAAAATCCTACCACTACATCCAAAGGTAACTAAACACATGCACAAGAAAGCAAAACGAACAAAAGAAGTAGAAGAACACAAGGTATACGTGGTTCTAAGCATGATTACCTACGTCCACGGGGTGTAAAAGAAGATCTTATTACTCGACTCAAGATTACAAGGTGGATTTATCTCTCTCAAGGCCTTAGTGTGCTCTCTTTCCTTACTTCTTTCTTGAGTTCTTTCTCTCTACATGGTCTCTATTTATAGTTACAAGTGATGATACATCCAGCACTACGGTGTTAGGCTCGGTGTAGCCTCCTCGATGTTCCTCCCGAGCGATCAGTCGATGCCCCAGCCGATTGTTCTTATTTGTTCGAGTCACTACGCCGAGCCGAATGATGCCTGCTTCTGTCAACTCGTCTTCGATGTCGCCCGTTCGATGGGAATAATCGATGTCGCCCTTGGGATCCTTGGCCGAGCCTTCCCCGACCGAGTCCTTCTTATCTCTTCACCACCTTGTCGGTGCATTTATGGCTCCAAAGTGTTCGATGTCCATCGCATCACAGCCTTTTTCCCTTTTCCTTCGACTTTGGCTCCTCTTTTCTCACGCCCCGCATTTGGAGAGGCGATCTCGGTACTCTAGATGCATGCCTCGTTCCGGTACGCTACGGCCCAGGATCGTTCCACCCGTCCCCGTGGATTATTTACACCTACATTTATGCCCCTTCTTTCACTCGTGTAGTCAACACGTGGGGAAGAACAACCGCCTCGTCTTCCCACGTCCCTGGCCATGCCGGTTTTCACGCATGTCGTTCCCCACTCGCTTCTGGGGCTTGCTCCAACCGGCTCACCTTCTCTCACGGCCACCACGGGGGGTTTATAAATCCGGCGCTCGAACCTAGTTTCCCTCTTATTTCTTTCTCTCGCAACTTCATCCCTTTTTTTTTCATCTTCTCTCGCGTCTCCATCTCCTTTGTATCTTCATCTTTCCTCCACCCCCTTTTTCGCCGTTGCTTCGCTAACTCCTTAACAAACTTCTTCCCTTCCTCCTCCGTTATCCGTCGTCTCTCCGTCTCCGTCGCCGCCGCAATCTCCGGTCCCGGCCGTGTTTTCGCTTCCTCCGCCGTATTTCTTATCGCTTGCATGGCCTCTTCAACTCCCCAAATGACGGAAAGAAGGTGTGTGAGTTATGTGTTTTCCGATGACGACGGCGTATCGCTCGATTCTCCGTTCGTCGAGAGAGTCCTTCCAAGTATGATTACCGCGCTCTTGATTCCATCTTTCCTGATAACTCATCTTCGTTTTCTTGTAGGGCTGACAAGAGGGCTCCTAAGGACTTGTCGGATGAGCAGTATGTTCATCAGTTAAAGAGCGAGTTCGATCTTCACGGATATGACGTCAGGCTCTTGTCAGGCCAGAAGGGTGTCTTGAGGAAAGATGATGTTCTGAGGTTTCCCCATTCGGCAGAGGCGACCATTGTTACCAGGGGCCAGCTGGAGCTCGGACTGCGTTTCCCCCTGTATGATCCTAGTCGTCCGTTTTGGTACGAGGCTCTCTCCAAGATTCGCCCGTGTCGCGCTTTGGCTCAGTGGAATGGCAATACTTTCCGCATCTTGTCCGAGTGGGAGAGGCGCAGCCGGGGCGAGTGTTCTCCTACTGCTTGGTCCACTTACGATCCTTCTCAGGCGAGCGACTATACTCCTGCCAGCTTCGCCGACAATTATCGGAGCGGGACCACTACTAACGGCGATCTCGCCGGATTTGCTGCCAGCCCTCACCGTCATAAGACCCTTCCCGAGGGAGTCAGGAGACTTCTTTTGGATGAGGACCCCGAGGGGAAGAGTTCCAACAAGCACGCCCGTCATACCAATGATACGCTTTGGGACCGGTTCCGCTCGCCATTTCCGCCCTCTTTTGAGTGGCAAGCTCCTCCTCCGCCGAAGTTTATCCTTTCTCGGGTGGTCAACGTTGATCGGGCCTGCATTTCTCTGTTTCTCTAGTTTGGTTGATCGGATCAGAGACTTACTGGGGTAGTATTTTGTTTTGGTGGTGTTTTTCGACTAAGTCTGGTGGTACTCCTTCGAGGTTTTCGCTCATCGGAAGAGGGATAGGATTGGCGGAGCCGAGGAGGATACAGGAAGGTAACAAATATACTCATTGTTTTTTATTTATTTAACGTACATGTACGTGCCCCTATTTGTTGCCTTGCATGGATCTCGACGTTTACCGATACGCGCAAGTCAAGGTTGACAAGGTTGCTAGTACCTCGGCGAAGGATGGTGAGGATCCCGATGATCGACCGCCTTTGTCGCATTTCCGGGAGGTCGCCTCTTAAACTATCCGATGATTCATCCGCCTTTGTAGGTGGGAAGCCTAAGGGTAGGGGTAAAGAGCCTAAGGGGGATGTGCCTCCGCCTGAGAAGGATGTGCCCGTGAAGTGGCCGGTGAAGGGATTGTGCTTGCCGATGGCACCGTGTATGTTGTGTCCGATGGTGATGATGAGGAAGATCTTTTGGCGACGAGGACGATGCTTTGCCGACAAGGGTGGGGAGATGGGTCAAGCGGGAAAATCGGGTGGTGGTGGGGGCGATTTGATTGACCGTGATATGGAGAGTGTCGATGGCCAATCGCCGAAGGCTTTCCCTACCGTGGTTCCCAATCCCGAAGAGCAGACCTCCTTCACCATCTCGGCCCTATATGTAACTCGCTTGGGGCGCTCATTTCTCCCGATTTTGCCTCTTTGTCCGATGAGGAGAAGGTCAATGCCGTCGCATTGTATGAGGCTGGCCTAAAAAGTACCTTCGACCTCCTGGTGAGTTGAGCTGCTCGGGTGTCGCGTTTTTATACTTGTTTAGGGCTGACTATGTTGGCATTGTTTTCAGGATGTCAACCGCTCGCCGCTGTTGAGTGCCGCCATTCAACGTCGGGATGCCATCGAGAGGGAGAATCTTCGTCACTTGCTGCAGCAGGAGCGCGAACGGTCTCGAGGGCTGGAGAAGGAGTTGGCCAAAACCCAAGGTATGCATTTTTCTCTCCGCAGCTAGTTGTGATTGATCTCATAGTGCCAATATCCTGAGTTTAGTACTCCCTGCTTAGCCGAATCGTCTCATTGCGGAGGCCGATGTCGCCACAAGATGTCGTTTGTTGAAGAGGGAAGCTAACATAGAACGAGATCATGTCTCGAACTTACAACAGAGAATAGTCAATAAGGATGCTAAAATTGACCGTCTGGAAACCGATATTGAAGATCTTCAATCCAAACTTTATCGGTATGAGACGTTTGAGTATGTTCCCGAGGAGATAGATAATTTGAGGGCGGACTTATCTCACTTCCAGGGTATAGCGGCCGAGAAAACATTGTTAGCCGACAACTTAGAAGTTCAATGTGGCCGGCTAAGACTTCAGGTCCGAGATCTGCATGCAGATCGCCTTCGGATCTTGGGGGAGAGGGATGCGACTGAGAAGCGTAGCCAAGAGGCCCTTGAGAAGCTTAAGGAGTTTAGAAAGGTTTCTGAGGAGTTGGATTGGGTGCGTGCTCAATTGTCGGGCTTGCAGGCTGCCCATTCTCGACAGAGGGAGGAGTGGAGTGATCACAAGAAGTATTGCCCCACTAATGAGTTTAATGAACAGCGATACCTAGAACTTTCTTCGAAGGTGTCGGCCCTCGAGTGTAGCCTCCGTCTCGAGTCCGAGGAGTCGGCTAGAATAATTGCCCCTTTGTTAGAAGGTGGTGTGTTTTGTGTCGTGCCTTGCGTGTTGTTATCTTGTTGCTGTTGTTGTGTGACTGACCGTTCTTGTTGTCTTGGCAGCCGAGCAGAAGAAAGTGGCATCGTTGGAGGAGGAGAATATTCGTCTGAAGGGGAAGGAGGCTCATCTGCTTGATCGAGTGGCCACCGCCAAGCGGCGTCGGGGCAACTAGCGCTGGATCTTGCCGCGAGAAAGCGAAGTTCGCGAGAGGAACTCGTCTTGCGTGTCAAAGCTGGTGTGAAGGCAAAGGCTCGATAAGAAGCGAGCCGATGCCGCCGCCAAGAAGGCGCCCCGGGTTCTACTTCTTCCAAAGAGTGATCATGTCTTTTGTAGCGCCGCGTCGTTGTCTTGCCCTTTTCCTCGGGTTGTAATTCGTTTGAACACTTCGTTATCTTCTTGCATAACTTGTTATGGGGTGCCCGTTCGGTTTATTCATTCGTTCTTGCTACTCATATTGTTACGCTACCGACGTTATTATTCTTATTTATGTTGGGTTGCCCGTATGTGGCTTTCTTGTCGTAGCCTCGTTGTTGGCTTCTCTTATGCCCGCATAGATAAACAGTTAGTCACAAATGCCGTTTCGTCGAACGCACTCAACAAGGAGGGTCATCGGCCCGATGCCATGTCCCGACCGAGGCATCTCATCACCGTCTTTCGAGATCTGGTGGAAGGGGAGTTGGTCTTGCCTAGTTTCTATGGGATCGATACCCCAAGAAGTTATCGACATCTTCTTGGGCAAGTGATTCGGCCACTTGCGAGGAGAGCAATGTTGTCTCGCTCGATCGCCGAGTACTCATGCTCGACAATCGCCACCGGTTTCCAACCACCAGGGCCCTCGAACTACCTCGGCACTTGCACAATGCCATCGCCCCGAGTTCGAATAGTCCGCGTTAGTGTAAGTCGCCCCGGCACTTGCACAATGCCATCGCCCCGGGTTCGAAACGACCATTTAGACGCATTTGTCATATTTCCAACCCCACGCGGCTTTTCACGGAAATAGATGACAAGATATCTCACCTGAGTTCATGGATGGTAGAGCTTTAGTCGTGTCGCGTTCCATGGTCGTGGCTCGGGTTTTCCGTCCGGCCAAAGATCTTGTATGCCCCTTCTCCGACCTTTTCAACTATTGTGTAAGGTCCTCCCCATATTGGTGCAAGCTTGCCGCCTTTCTTGTCACGTTCGTAGCTAGGTAAGTGTTTTAGTACCAGCTGCCCTGGTAGGAACTCTCTTGGTCGGACCCGTTTGTTGTATTCTCGTTGGATCCTCCGCTGGTAATTTTCCATCTTTTGCAGGGCCATCTCCCTCGTTTCTTCTAGATCGTCGAGTTTAGCCAAGATAAGGTCTGCCGAGATGTTTCGCCTCCACGCTTCGGTCCTGGTGGTAGGTATCATCGCCTCCGTGGGTAGGATAGCTTCGGTCCCGTATGTTAGCATGAATGGTGACAGTCCGTTGCCTCCTGCGCGAGTTGTCCTATATGCCCACAAGACATTGTAGAGTTCTTCACACCATTCCCCATATTCTCCGTCGAGTTTCTTCTTCATGTTATCGGCGATGGTCTTGTTTGTGATCTCGGCCTGCCCGTTGCTTTGGGGTATAGGGGCGTGGACTTGCTCTTTCGAGATGTTGTACGTGTTGAATAGTAGGTCGATGTTTTTGCCTTGCAATTGTTTTCCGTTGTCGAGACGATTGTCACGGGGACCCCAAAGCGGCATATGATGTGTTCCCAGATGAACCGAAAAACATCCTTATCCCGTATGTGCCTTAGTGGAGGCCTCAACCCACTTGGTGAAATAGTCGGTGGCCACAATTAAATACTTCCTTTGTCCCGATCCGACGTGTAGTGGTCCCACGATGTCGATTCCCCATTTAGCAAAGGGCCAGGGGTCGATGACGGAGTTTAATGTTACAGCCGGCGCATGTATCTTCTTCCCGAATTTTTGGCACTCGTCGCAAACTGTGGCCATATGTTTTGCGTCCTCATTCATGTATGGCCGAAGTATCCCATGGTTTTTGCTCGTGCCGCTAGGCTACGGCCCGAGCTATGGTTTCCCCGCCGCCCCGTAGTGCGGCTCGTTAAGGATTGTATGCCCCTCCTCTTTACTTAGGCACCTCAACAAGGGTCCTAGGTACGATTTCTCGCAGAGAGAGTTCCGTCTCGAATTTCGTACGCGGCCTTTTGCTTTTGATCTTGTTGACCTCGTGTCGCCCCTTTGGGCAATTTCCTGTTTCGAGATACTCATGAATCGGCTTCCTCCAATCGTCGGCCTGGTATCGGTCGGTAGTGACAGCTGCAAAGATGTGCGTCGACGGTCTCGATCTCGGGTGCGATGGCATTAAGACCCTCATAACTACGATGCCTTCAATGCTTGAGTCCGTCAACATGGAAGCAATGTAAGCCTGGGGCATCCGAATGCCTATTGTCTTTTCTCGGATGTGTCGGAATTTAATGCTCGGTATTTGCCCGATGTAGAATTGGGCGAGTTCCCGTATTTCGTAACAAGGGGTCATGTATGGCGACGCCCGTTGATCCGTCGGACAACTAGCCGAGAGTCGCCGTGAGTCGTACCTCCCGGATGCCCATCTCCACTATCGACGTAAGGCATGTATTATCGCCTCGTATTCTCGTGACATTGTTGGTTGCCTTAAACTCAAGCCTAAAGGAGTGGACCATTTTCTTGCCCTTTGGTGTCGTGAAGACCGGCCCTAAACCCGACCCGTCCTTATTGGATGACCCATCGACGAAAACCTCCCATCGTGTCGGGCTGCATGTCTCGAGTAAGTCGGGTGAATCGTCTCGGTCTTCTTCCATTCCGGGGATGTCTTCTACTTCGTCCTCATCACTGAGGGGGAAGTCTGCCAAAAAATCGGCAACTGCCTGTGCCTTCACGGCTGTCCTCATCTCGTAAAAGACATCGAATCGCTTTATTTGCGCGCTCCACTTAGAGATCCGTCCCGACTGCCGCGTTGTCGAGCACCGACTCTATGGAGGACTTGGTAAGCACCCGAATCTTGTGGGTTTGGAAATACGTTCGAAGCTTTTTGTGTTGCAAATACTAACGCTAGTATGAGCCGCTCGATCCTGGTGTAGTTCTTTTCAGGGTTCATGGTCTTGCTTATGAAATATACCTGGCTTTTCTTCCGCTCCCTCGTTCTTGACCAACACGGCCGATGGCATGACTGGTTGCCCCGAGATACAAGTGTTAATATGTCCTCGGGCTCGGGCCTTTGTAACACCGGTAGGCTTGCTAGGTGTTGCTTGATCTTCTGGAATGCTTCCTCACACTCCTCGGTCCATTTGAACTTCTCTCCCTTCCTTAACGTCCCGAAGAAATTCTTGCACTTGTCTGACGATCGAGAGATGAATCGTCCTAGAGCCGCCAAGTTTCCGTTCGCCCGTTGCACGTCCTTATTACAGTGCGAAGGCATTTTGGCCATCGCTTTGATTTTATCTCGGGTCTCGCTTCGATTCCCTTATCCGTGATTATGTATCCCGGTGAACTTGCTCGAGGTGACCCAAAAGGTGCACTTGGACGGATTTGCCCTCATCTTGTACCTCCTCATGGTCCGGAAGATGTCTCGAGGTCGTCGATGTGTGTATCGGCTACCTTACTTTTGACTAGCATATCGTCCACGTATACTTCGATGGTGTCGTGTATTTTGTCCTCAAACATGTCCTCTACCACCTCTCGATATGTAGCGCCCGCATTTTTCAACCCGAATGGCATTTTGGTGTAACAACATAGTCCTCTTGGTGTGAAAAAGATGTATGCTCCCGATCTTCTGGGGCCGGGGGATCTGGTTATATCCCGAGTACCCATCCATGAGCGTGATCGCCGATACCCGACAATGGATTCCACCGGTTTGGTCAATCTTGGGGAGAGGGAAGTCGTCCTTTGGGCATGCCTTGTTCAAATCACTATAGTCGACGCAAACTCGGACGCCCCCCGTTCCTCTTGGGGACTATCACCATATTAGATATCCATTGTGGGTACTGGGACTTTCGGATGATTCCGCCGCGTACAGCTTTCTTGATTCGGCCTCCACCGTCGGTTGTAGCTCGGGTGCAATTCTTCTCATTTTTCGTCTGATCGGTCCGAACTTGGGGTCTATCCTCGGATGGTGCGAGCAAACTCCGGGTCGATGCCTTCCATGTCGTGCATCCGCTGTGCGAATACATCCACGTGCTCTTTCGGGAGGGCTATCGATTCTTTGGGGACCGCTCGTTCGTTAAGCGTGACCCTATTCTCACTAATCTCGCTCCTCCGGTGCCCGGGTTGACTTGCCTAGGGTCGATTCTATGGCCGAGAAGTTTTGCTTTGGCTCGCCGACGGTTGCCGGCTCCCGTGATTGCTATAAGACTTCGTCTCCCTCGCTTCGTAGGTGGCGATGGCTTGTGACATCACCTTTTCCAATTCCACTCCCGCTTCCATCTCCTTAGACTTCTTCTTTTCTTGGCGTTTCCTCGATCGTCTTTCCTCGTGCTCGTTGGATGTCTATCTCGCACACATTGTCTCGCCGCTGGGGGTCGCCTAGTACTTCTACTACTCCACGATAAGAAGGGAAGCGCAGTTTCGATGGTAGGCCGAGGCGACTCCCTTGATCCTCGCGATCCAAGGTCGTCCTGTGATCGCCTCATATGGTGAAGCGACATCGACTACGCAAAAGGTGGTCAATGTGTCAAGGAACCCTTCCCCATCCGAGACTCGAGGGTGACTTCTCCTTTGGCACCGCCACCGCACCGTTGAAGCCGTAAATTCGATAAGTCGATGGGATCAGGATGTCATCAGACAATTCCATCCTCTTGAAGGTGTCATAGAACAAAACTTCGACCGAGCTACCACTGTCCATTAATATTCTGCGGACGCCCCATTCTTCAATCATCAGGGTTATTACTAAGGGATCTCCATGTGCTTGTCCGTTCAATGGGACATCTTTCGCCGAAAACGTAATCGGTTGCATCATCCACGGCTCCATAGGGAGGGTCTTGGCCACGCTGAAGATTTCTCTGCCCGATCTGTCCCTCTTGTGTATTCTCGAGGTGATACCGGTTCCTAGGTCGTATCCTTGTGTTGCTGAGTGTGATATGGTGTTACAGGTGAACTGAGCACCGCGATTGATTCTTATTTGATGCACTGGGACCTCGGGCTGGGCCGGTGTCGATGGTGTTTTGACGAAATGCCGTAGATACCCATCGCGGATCAGGTGCTGGACGATATCCTTCACTTCTCTGCAATCGTTGGTTGAGTGGCCGCGGAACTGATGATAATGGCGTAACTCGGGTGGTTCCTTGTCCCGTCGAATTGGATTCCCCGAGTCTTGGGGTAACGGATATCGTTCCTCTTTTCCACCTCCTTGAACACTTCTTCCAAGGGTGCATTGAGCAGAGTGTACGATCTCGGCTCATGGCGAGGTTTCTTTCCTCTCTCGACCCAGACCTTCTTGTTCTCTCCCTGGGACTGGGTACCAGGCCTTTTCTCGGATCGTTTCGTGGCTTCTCTCGGGATAGCCTCTTCTGTGGTGCTCGCCTCTTGTATTCCCCCGTCTTGCGCTCCTTCCCGGATTTCTTCCAAGGCTATATAGTGCTCCCGCATCTTAGGATCTCCCTTAGCGTCTTGGGCTTTTCCGTGTACATCGCCACCCAGATGGGGTCCGACTTTCTTAGCGAGTTCTCGAAGCCGAATATTTGCTGGTCGACCGGTGCCTTCCCTATATCCGTGCACAACTTCCTCCATCTATCCGTCAAGGAACGCAGAGGTTCTCTCAGCCTTCGTGCCAGGGTAAATAACTTGTCGACTCTGGGCCGAGCTATGCTGTTGTGCATGTATGTCTCGAGGAAAGTTTCCACCAAAACCGCATAGCTCCCAACGGATTTGTCGGGTAGGGTGTAGAACCAACTCTTCGCTTCTCCATCTAGACTAGCAGGGAAGAACTTGCACATGACCACATCGTGATTCTTCCACTGTAGTAAGGACATGCCGTACATCTTGATGTGTTCTCCTGCATCGCCTGTGCCATCAAACCTAGATGGGAAGATTGGCAGTGTGCACTTTGGTGGAAATGGTGTTCGGTCCAGTTCCCTGGTGAACGGTGTCTTCTGGGCTTCGTTGATTACTTCTGCTAACTTATCATCCTCGCTATCTCCCGTCAGCTTCTTAACCATCCGCTCAAGCCGTTCAATCTTTTGTTTGGTGGACGCGTCCGTACTTTCGTTGGTTACTTCCTCATCGCCGAAGAATCCGGAAGGCCCATACCCTTCTCTTGGCCGATTAGGGCCGGGTGCTCGTCCTCGGCTTGGTGAAGGGGGTGGGTCGTTCCTTGGTGGAGTGTGATTGCTAGAGGCGCCTTGGCTTGATGATCCCCTCGACCCCGTCCTCCCGTTGCGGAGTCGGTGGTTCTCGTACTCTAGCGCCAAGTTTCTCCTTTGCAATTCTCTCATCGATCCTCCTGTCTTCTTTGACTTGCCGCATGGCGAGTAACATCGGGTCGGTGCTCTCGTGACTAGAATGACCGTTCATTTGGTGCCCTGTTGCGTTAAGGGGTGCGGTTGGGGGTCTGGCGGTGAGAGCAATGGGAGGGACGATCGGGGCCGTAGGGCGATCGAACACTACTGGGGGAACAGCCGAAGCTGGGAGAGGGTTGGCCGTTACTGGGGGGACGTCTCGATTGGGGTTCCCTCCTGCCAAGTGTATTTGCCTAAGCCTTTCTGCCTCTCGTTCCAGATCTCTTTGGTGTTCCGTAGGTCGTCTTCCTCTTCTCTGTTCTTCGTGTATCGTTTGGACTTCTTCCTCCTCCGTATCCGATGCAGTCCTCCCGTCTTCCATGCTGCCCTCGTTTCTCGGCCCCATCTGGCTTGGGTTAATCCTCAATCTCTCGGGTGGGAAGTCGTCATCTCGGCTCAGATCGATCTCCTCGTCGACCGTAGTCATGCCTTTGATCAACGCCGGAGTCTCGCCTCGGTCGTTAGGTCGACGATCTCCGTGTTGGGAGTCCGTGAGTCCCTCTTGCCCGCTGGATCCCGCCGTGACTCGGTTCCTCGGGATCCCGCCCGTCCCGGGAGGTACTTGCCATTGCCTTTGCTATCGTCCTCGTTTCTCGGCCGCCTATCCGTTTGTTCCTACGTCGCCAAAGTAGACAAGACTTACTTGAATCTTTCGAAAAGGTTAAGGATGGAGTACAGCAGTTCAGTGCAGGATGGAAAAGGTTCTTTATGGTACGATTCCCTTTATGCTAGCGTGTCGATCTCAGCAGTCAAATTGTTTTTGCCGCAAACGGACAAATTTTGAAAAAGCTGTCTTGACACATCGCTTTCGGTACTCTCCTACGCATTAATCATTATTTGTCCTAACATTCCCAGCGCCAGAAATCATTAATCATTCATGCGTTGAATCAGAAGATCTCCTTCACGGCGGTGATGGGCGGCAACGACGACCCTTATCAATCGCCGCAAGATTTCTTTCACGGCGATGATACTGTGAGGCTTCCAGCGTGGGATTACGATGAGACTCAGGTCGTTCATCATAATCCCGCGGCCATGGATTCCGAGGTCTAGACTCAACGGTTTCCGAGCTAGCCCTGTTTCCACCGTTACCACGTTTCGTTTATCTTGCTAAGGTGAAGACATGTGTGAAATGGAGATAGATGCGACAACATCTCTCCCTAGGAGATAGTCCTAGTAACCCATGCGTTGCGCCCGTTGGAGTTTTTCGTTTAGCATCAACTATCCTTCCGGATGTCGATAGGAGCCGTCGAATCTCTCTTGCAACGGGGTTGGAAACCACAGATCATAATCATCGAGATGGGATCCCCTTCTAGCTGCTACCCACATCAAAAGATGCTATTTAGGGAGCTCTCGGGTCATCTGATGACTCTCTGAGGTGTTTCAAGCAGACACGTAAAACGACTTTATTTAAGCGGAAAACTTGAAAAATGGAGACTTAGGTTTAAAGCACAAAAACGACCTCATATCGCCGACACGAAGATAACAAAACGAAGGTAACTAGTAAGAACGCAAGGCTAACTTCATCAATTTTAACAAGATGTTGCTACTACCAAAGCAAGAACACAAAGTTAACCTCTATCAACTCAACAAGACGTTACTAAAAGAAAACAAGATGCTACTGAAAGAAAACAGAGATAGCAGACGAAAGGGTTCTCTCCTTTAGCGTCAACCAGCACACAAAGTGGCTTAGGAGCTCGGAGTTTCCCTTTTAGCGTCCGATTTCAAGGTATCCAGGAGATGTTATACGTTCCCCTTAGTTTGGCGCGAGAATGTAGATGTAGAAAATCCTACCACTACATCCAAAGGTAACTAAACACATGCACAAGAAAGCAAAACGAACAAAAGAAGTAGAAGAACACAAGGTATACGTGGTTCGGCATGATTACCTACGTCCACGGGGTGTAAAAGAAGATCTTATTACTCGACTCAAGATTACAAGGTGGATTTATCTCTCTCAAGGCCTTAGTATGCTCTCTTTCCTTACTTCTTTCTTGAGTTCTTTCTCTCTACATGGTCTCTATTTATAGTTACAAGTGATGATACATCCAGCACTACGGTGTTAGGCTCGGTGTAGCCTCCTCGATGTTCCTCCCGAGCGATCAGTCGATGCCCCAGCCGATTGTTCTTATTTGTTCGAGTCACTACGCCGAGCCGAATGATGCCTGCTTCTGTCAACTCGTCTTTCGATGTCGCCCGTTCGATGGGAATAATCGATGTCGCCCTTGGGATCCTTGGCCGAGCCTTCCCCGACCGAGTCCTTCTTATCTCTTCACCAGCCTTGTCAGTGCATTTATGGCTCCAGTGCCCGATGTCCATCGCATCACGCCTTTTTCCCTTTTCCTTCGACTTTCGGCTCCTCTTTTCTCACGCCCAGATTTGGAGAGGCGATCTGGTACTCTAGATGCATGCCTGCTCTGGTACGCTACGGCCTAGGATCGTTCCACCTGTCCCTGTGGATTATTTACACCTACATCCATAATAAATTGGCGTAACATGGTTAGATTATACTGTATATTCGTATCTATCATAGATACGTACGACCTCAGAAATCTTGTCAAGAATAAGTGTTTTTGATGATCATCATCAGAACATAAAAGAAAAAGACATTGATGTTTCATGATATTAATTTCCTGTCCCAGACTGTAGCTATAGGAAACAATATTATCCTACTACAGTACCACTTTCGGTCGATACCGTATCAACTTGACAATCAAATTTTCGCCAGCCTGCTATATTATCATATTTCGTACATGGATGCGAAAAGATTGTTCCAGATTCCTGATCTGAACTAGCTTTAATAGGTCTAAAGTACAATATGAAAATATCAAAGGAACCTCTTTAATTATTCTTATTGTAGATAAATTTATGTACAAATGTTGAAGAACTTAACGAGTGTGGTAAGCAGGCGGGCCGCAGGGAATATGGATACCACATTGTTTCTTTTAAATGGCAACAACTCGATTAAAGTACACATTAGTGTAATCTTTCTAAAACTTTGTTTATTAGCTTTGCTATATAGGCCTATTTGTATGAATGAGAAAAGTTCATGTATCCATGTAAAATTGATCTATGCAGAGAATAGCTAGATTGGTCCCCGGCCATACCTGTAAGATTAATTAGTTGGCCAAGAAGTTCCCTTGATAAGTGGATGCTTTGACAACTTTCTATTGGCAATAAGTTAATAATACTAGCACGTGATTTATATGACGAAGAATCAAGAGCTATTATCTTATTTGCAAAAAAAAAAGTTTTCCTATATCTCAGACGCATAAAAAGAAATGCACTCATTTTTATTTATAATGCAGTCCAAACTCCAAAGAACTAACTTGCGGTGTTAGTAACTCGTGGTACAATAGAAGCGGAGCCATATGATGTGGGAGCTAGATGTTTATCCCTATTATTAGATTTATCTCCTGAATTTTTTTTTTATTTTTTTTTGATAAAAGATCAACTCTTCATTAATAATTCAATGTTAAGTTTACAAAGAGTTTCAAGACATCAAGATAAAGTAATAGAGAAACACCATACAATACTAGTACATAACCAAGTATTCTAGCAAGAAAAGAGAAAAAACACCGGAAAAAGACTAGAAAAATGTATGTAAGAACCGATTGAATCGGAGGAGAAATGGTTTTCGGATCACAAGTCCACCATTTTTGTTGATTTTCTTCTTCTTGAGAAAGAGATACTCCAAAATATGAGTGATTTGCTTTGAGTCGTGAATATACCGATGAAGATTCCGGCCGCCGGAGTTCGTCAACGATGATCTTGAAACCTATGAACATTAACAAAGAACGACCATGAAAGTCGATAGAAGATGCTATAAAAGCATAGAAAGAACCACCATGAAGATGGAGACAACTTGCCGGCAAGGGGGATAGATCCCAAAACTAAACCTAAAAAACATTAAAAACCTAGCTAATCTATTAAATAACTTGCTAAAACTAAAAGGAAAAGGTGGGTACTGCTCAGATCCACTCCAAAAGGAGTAGATCTGAGCAGTTAGAGGTTGCCGGAATTTGGGTTTTGGTCGTCGGAAATCACCTTTGAGAGAGGAGAAGAAGAAGAAGAGAGAGGAGCTCCTGAAATTTTTAAGGCAATACAAGTTGGTGGGACGTTGTCTCAGTTAACAATACAGACAATTTGTTTTGCCTCTTTAGCTAATAAGTCTTGCTGCCCTATTGGCAGTTCTAGGAATAAAGAAAAAACTGATAAAATTGTGAAAAGTTTTAGCAATCTTGTCAACCTCTATTAATACAGCTTGACTCTGCCAAGAAATTGCAGAAGTCCTCCCTTGCAAAAAACCAAAAAGGTTCTTACAATCTCCTTCAATATTGAAATTGGATAGATTCTTCTCTTTTGCCTATGTTGCACCTTACAACACTCCCGCTGCTTCTGCCTCTTCTGGTTCATCTATTGTGGATGGCCATGCTCTTCCTTTCTCAAATTCCCTTGCATCATCTCTTAAAATTAGTACTAGCCAGATGGCCTGTCATGGGTTATCCAAGCTGCATTCACATTAATTTTATAATAATTCTGTGCTGAAAATTTCTAGGTTTCTTCAACCGTTTGCCTTCTAGGAGGAATATTCTTTCTAGGTTTATATTCATTATTGTGCCAGAAATTAACATGTCTCTTTATTTCAATGGATAATTGTGTAGCTAACTTTTGTTTCCCTTGAAAAGCTTCATTGCGCCTTTCGTTCCAGATAAACCACATCTTTGTCAGAACTAATTCTAAGTAAATTGTAACACTAAGTGACTATAACCAATCTTTGCAGATGTCAATTAATTGAACTGAATCATTAAAATGAAACTGAACTGGATTAGGATTGAGTGCCCAAACCTGTTTTGCAAAAGGACAATGAAAGAAAATGTGTTACGTTGTTTCATTTGCATCACAACCAAAAATACAACAAGGAAAAATGCCTCAAACAATACCAAGAAATCTATATAATTAGTTGACAAAGCATTTTGGAGGCACTTCCAAGCAAAAAATTTATTCTCTAAGACAAGTCTAACCCCCATAAATCTTTCTAGAATTGGTCAGGCATATCTAAGTTGTTTGCATTGATCCTTGGTTCATTCAGTTTATTATATAAAGATTTAACTGTCAATTCCCCAGATGTATTAAGAAGTCATCTTAGAATATTTGGTTTCAGCTTATTTTCCTAAGTTAAAAGAAAACTTTTATCTTGTATATTTTTTTTTGCTATATGATTAGGAAACATAGAATTAATGTATCCTAGAATAATTCCACTTTTTCGTAATTGGATCTAAAAGATCAACTACAAGTGTTAAAGTGTTGTTGTTGTTGTTGTTGTTGTTTTTATATTGCGCCAAAGTATGATCTAAATTTAGTACCCATTTATCCTCCCAGATATTTATATTATTTCCATCTCCAACCTCCCATATATTGAACTGTTCAACTAGTTTAATCCCCTTACTAATGCATTTCCAAACCCAAGAACTAGTGGGAGAGACTTTTATTTTGAAGATTGATTTTTTTTTTATGAAATATTTATCCTTAAGATTAGATCCCCATAAGGACTTTGGTTCTTTTATTAATATCCATGCTACTTTAGCTATCATGGTCAAATTGGTTTTATTGGCATCTCTAAATCCGAGACCACCTTTGATTTTCTCAGAAAAGTCCAAGGTTTAGGGTACTAGCCTTTGATTTTTGGTTCTATACCCCACCAGAAATCTCGTTGAATAGCATTAATTTTGTTGGTCACTTTTTTTGGAAGCACAAAACATCTCATTTGAAAAACGGGCATACTAGAGAGGACTGCTTTATTTAAACCATTTTACTCGGTTGGGATATTGTTTTACGCTTCCAACCTTGATATTTTTTTCCATTTTTTATACTATAATATCAAAGGTTTTAATCTTAGATTTTTCTATGAAAAGTGAAGCTCCTAAATAAGAGTCTTATAGGTCTATTTTTAAAATATTGAGAAGCTTAAACATCCTGGCGAGATTGGGGTATACCCGGATTTATATGGACATAGTGCCCTTACTAAGGGGAGGCCAAATATGGGTGTAGTTACAATACTATCCTTACCCTATATAATTCTAATTACCCTAAATCAGTTTTCTTTTATACCATTTCATCTTCTTCTTCTCCTCCAACTCTACCTTACCGACCTCCCCCACCACCACCATCAAAACTCGACGATTAAATCGAGTGGATCGTCGATTCAAAAATTCCGATTAATCTTCAAAAATGGAACCACCACGGCGGAAGGGAACTCGTATGAAAGAAGCTAATAGAAAACCCAATGAATACAACCCCGGATTTGCAAAATTAGTTCAACAAAAAGAGAAGAAAAAAACGGTTGATGAAGGAGAATTCGCAGCCGCTGAAACACGAGAAATGGTGCGATTAAGAAAGTAAGGGCTTACTTAAACTCACTCCAGTACTTCAATTTCATGTTTGCATGTTAAATTAGGTCAGAAAAATCGAATCTTTGATTTTCAATTATTGTCGCCGGCAAGGAGTTTGTTTCACGACCATGCCGACTTTTCATAGCTAGGTTTAGTCGGCAAGCTCTTAGGTTGAAGATCTTGCCGGTTGTTTAGTATCTGTAACTGCTACTTGCAGGGTCGGCAAGGTATTCAACCTAGGACCCTGTCGGCGTCAGTTTTTTTTTTAGCCGGGTCGATTATAAATTTTTACCTTGCCGGTTGTATTTCAAGTTTTTTGTGTCTCATGATGCCTTGAATTTTAAAAGTCGGAATGGTATTTGGATAAAACCATGCCGGCTGTTTGTTAGCCGGCAATGTATGGGTAATGGACCTTGCCGACTGGTTTGGTGGAAAATCCTTATATCTACCGTGTTCATATTTGTTATAAGCCGGCAGCTTATATGAATAATACCCTGCCGGCTGCTGTTTAGCCGACAAGCATTATTTAGTCGACCCTTCCGACTTTTGTGTAACCTGGCAAGGTTGTATTTGTCAACCCTGCCGACTTATATTTTTTTTTCTTAATCGTTCTTGTTCAGGTTGCAAAAGGCAATGAAGAAAGCTCTGAAAACTCTTAGTCCTCCTTCAAGACCTCCTTGTGTTGTTGAAAAACTCTTGACTTCAACATATCGAGGGGCATGCGTTGTGCCGGGAACGCTCAAGATCGTGTACCGAATGATTCTGAACCACCATAGGAACCCAGTGATTTATACGAGACTCCAAATGAAGACCAATCAATTCCATCTGGTAGAAGAGGTGATGATGATGATGTTGATGAAAGAACTCCGGCTGCTGGAGGAGGTAACAATGATGATGATGGTGATCAGGACATGCCTAATGTTGGAGGAGTTAATGATGATGATGATGGTAATGGAGATAAAGATAAGGATATCGAAGATGAAATTGTTGAAGAGGCAGTGGAAGAAGAAGAATAAGGAGATGGAGAACAAACTCTAGCTATTGTTCAACAAACCGAAGCTTTAACTGAAACCGGAAAGAAGAAGAAGAGGGTTATCACTAAACCAGCTGATTCCCACATGCCTCCCCCTCACATGATGGTTAGACTGAGACAAGGTGAGCCTCCAAAGGGGACCCGAACAGATGGTGGAAATGTTCTTTTTGGATACAAAGACTCATGGGCATGTACGATCCATAATACTATCGTAAGTAATCTCAATCCGTCTTTGTTTTTTATTCAAGTGCGTATCTATCTTAAATTTGCGTCAAGTGTTTGTATTTATTTTTATTTTGTTTTTTTGGTATTTAGGATCACAAGCATGCCATTCGTCTCATGAGGCGCCAAGCTTCATGTTCAGTGACTAAGAATTAGGATCTTGAGGATGAATGTGAGGAGGTGAAAGTGATTGTGAAGAACTTCGGGTTGTGGCCTGCGGTGGAGAGTTTGAATATTGAGCATGATAGAGTTATTGTATCTGCATTCTGTGAGAGGTTCCACGGAGAGACTGATACAATATTATTCCCATTCGGTGAGATGGCGATAACTCCCATTGATGCTCATCAAATTCTAGGCCTCGAGGTTGAGGGAAAAGCAGTCAGTGAGGGATTCGATAATAAGATTTCTTGGGAGAAGATTTACAAATTGGCCAAGAAATTGTTCGGTTGGGATCAGCCTGAGACGGAGTCTATGCTTGTGAAGAAGGATGGTCGTAAAATCAAGAAGTTTAATCTGAAGCAGTTGAGGGATACATTATGTGACACCAAGAAAATATTTGATACGGAAGGAAGGGTGAACCCGGTGCGAATCAATGCTACCGCGTTAGCTTATTTGCTATATGTCCTGGAAAATGTATCTTCCCGACGATTCTGGGAAGCTTGGTCGACTTGATTATATGCAACTATTGGATCCCTTAGATAAGATGCGTGAGTATTCTTGGGGTACTGCGGTGGTCGCCTTCTTGAACAATGAGTTGACAAAGGGTTCTAGGACACTCACTACGCAAGTTAACGGAAATATATGTCTCTTCCAGGTAATTTTATTATCTAAATCATTTATATTTGCAAAATTGTCGTAAGATCAGATTCTTACTAAACTTTGTTAAAGGATAACTGCTCCATGTCCAAAAAAACTATTAACGTCGCTTACACTCCACCGCCAGCTCAAGAACATTGGGACGATAGGCGTGGTCGTAACATCGATGTGAGTATTTTGGATGAGGTGACCAAAGGTAATGAAGCTAGTGAGAAATACATGACGTGGTAGTTGGGTTGGGCTCATCCTACTAAGATTAGGGAACCGACTGCTGAAGAATTGGATCGTATCAAGAAGATGGCATCGAAAGACCCAGCAACAAGTCTTAAGTTCTTTGTAAGTATTTTAGAGTTGCTCTTACTGTTTTAAGATTACATTATCAAATCATTTTATTAATTGTTTGTTGTTTAATTGAAAATAGAAGGATCATTTGAAGAGCCTTGTGAGGGTGATGTGTTGCGCGAGAGAAAGAGGGGAGCCTTTGTCGATTGAGGAGCAAAGCAAGCACATTGACTTTGATAACAATGTTGACAATGAGGATGCTTATGAAATGTTTAAGCAAGCTGATGCTGAAGTAAAGAGGGAAGAAAAAGCTAGGAGGGAAGCACAAGCCAAGATGAATGCTAACAAAAAGAGGACTCATAGTGGTCGTGGTGGTGAAGGTAGTAGTAGTAGTAGTGGTGTTCCTAAACGGGGTCGTGGTCGTGGTCGTGGTGGTGAATAAATGCAGTCTCTAGTTTATTTGTTTATGTTGTGTTGGACAAATGTTAAGGTTAACGGTTGTACAAATGTTTTTTTTTAAGTTACAATGCCGACCACACCAGGGCCGGCAAGGTTTTGAACTGTCAGACTGCCGGCCCTGACACCAGAAATTATTTGCATACCAAGGTCGGCAGGGTAATCAGATCAATACCTAGCCGGCTGTTACGAAGCCGGCAGGGTATTATGTTATCGACCCTGCCGGCTATGTGTTGCAGAAAATACCTTCTCCTGATGCCTAAAATCATCATAAGGTCGGCATGGTCATAAATTATGTTCTTTGCCGACCACATCATAGCCGGCACGCTAGTGACCAAATACCGTTTCGACGATTAAACAGAAAATTGCATGAACTCCTGATGCCTAAAAGTCATAAGGTCGGCATGGTAAGAAAATTTCTACCTTGCCGACCTTATCATAGCCAGCATGCAAATTTCCAAATACATTGTCGGCGGATACACAGAAGAAAATGTTCTCATGATGCCTAAAATCATCATTAGTTCGGCATGGTAACAAAATTCCGACCTTGTCGGACATATCATAGCCGGCATGCTAATGACCAAATACATTTCGCGGATACACAGAAGAAAATGTTCTCCTGATGCCTAAAATCAACATAAGGCGGCATGGTAACAAAATTTCCACCCTGCCGGCCAGACTTAGTCGGCATACTGGGGAAAACAAACCGTGCCGGCAATTTTAAAATTCAATTTTTTTGCAAGTACAATTGCATTGATTGACTTGTACTTAGGCACTATAACGGCCAAATTTGGCCACCATCCTATAAATACACTACTTATATCTACAAAACAACACACAACTATTTTCATATACTCTCCAAAGCTCATATCATCACGCACTCCATCTAACTCACCCAATAGCTCGCTACATACAACAATGGATTCATTTGATTCAAATGAAGATTTGGCAATCACCAAAGCGTGGTATGCGGAAACTCGAGTTAGACATGAGTCCTCCGTAAGGGTGGATGCCGTAAACTTTTGGGCTAGGGTACACAACAAATTTAGGCAAGAGTTTTGGAATCCTAATGGAATAAGTGTTCAACAAGTCCATGATAGGAACCTAGTCATCGAAAATGCGATACTTGCTTTTTTAGCTCTCCAACCCCCAATTTTCAACGCTACCAACTTCAACTTGTCCATTGAACAATTTGTAAGTATGTTTGTGGTTTATTTTACGTGATCCATGTTGTTTGATCTTCCTACTAAACACCACTAACAAAGTAAGCTTGTGTTTTATTTTTGTAGCATGAAGCCGTGAAAGCGCGCTACTTGGAGGAAAAGGGGGAAGCATTCGCATTTGAAGCAAGCTATGAATTCATTTCTCTAAAATTCCGGAGTATGCCCCGGATTTCATGCAGGCCGGAGATGAATGGGATTCCTCCAACGAAGATTGATGGTTTTAGTGTAAGTTTTGTGGGTAGATCTCTATGTAAACCCTCACGAGACTATAACTCGTCCACTAGGGTCGCCTATGGTTCAAAGGCTTGATGCACATGCTAAGTGCATTCGTTTTTCCGTCTACAAGGAGTTGTATTTTATGTTTCAATCAATGTAGTAACCAAAATTGCATGAATAGAGTGAATTGCATCTATTAGAATTCAGTTTTTGTTTTTTTAGGATAACCAAAGTCGGCAAGGTTGTAAGATTACTACAGTGCCGACTAAATGCTAGCCGGCAAGGTAAGAAAGTTAATAAATGCCGACTACAAAAAGCCGACAAGGTAATCAATCAATACCATGTCGACTACCTACGTATTTATAACAGTCTCTTGTGTGTCAAAAAATAATAAAGCCGGCATGTTCTTCATTCGTATACCTTGCCGACCATGTTAAGTCGGCACTTACTTCATTCATAGACCTTGCCGGCCTAAAATGGTCGGCATGATCTTCGTTAGTCGACCTTGCCGACCTTTCATACTTTCAGAACTGAAAGTGTTGATTTCTTCTTTGATTTTGTGTATGATTTAATACAACGGATTTGCAATCCCCTTTTTAGAAGTGTTTCGGTTGTGTGCTTCATTTTCGTTGCAAGAGATATTCTCAAAAAAAAAAAAATCATCAAAAATCATCCCACAAAAGTTCAATTAAAAACAAAATTTCATAACTTAAATTCCTAAGTTTTAATCTATTCAATCAATCTAAACTCAATTAATTAACCTAATTAGAATTTTTAATGTTAATCAAACAAGGGCATATTATCCATTTAGAAAATACAAGGTTAAGGGGTGGCTTCTTTTACTTCAAAATGTCTTGGGTTTTGTCTCATTAGGTATACCCCAATCAAGCCAGGTTAAACATCGGGTGAACTTTTTACTAAAAAACACTCCAGGATTATCAAAATTTATGAGTTGCCCTGAGGCTTTGCTTAAAGATGTCTATTATTTTGAGAAGCTATGTTCACTCTTTTAGATTAGCCTTAAACAAATAAGAGACAATCATCCGCAAAGAAGAGATGCGAAATAGGTTCACTTTTTGGTGAAAGTTCCACACCATGAATTTGTTTGTTATGTTTGAAAAAGTGGGGGTACAACAACCTCACCCAATAATTCGCTTAGCAATCTGTATGGAATAACTCCAATTTACTCTTAAGAGAATCAACTAGACAGTCAAACTCAATCTTAATAAAAAGTATATCAAAGAGTTATATCTCAATTCCTCGATTCAATACTTACTCAAGCAAATAGAAAATTGCGAGTCTAATTGAATTCAAGAGAAATTAACTTGAACGGTACCAAAGACCAATGTTCAAGTATCAATCAACAACCAAAGGTTGGATTTCCCAATTGATTGTGAAAAAGCGGGGTACAACAACCACACCTAATATTTCGATTAGCAATCTGTATGGACTAACTCCAATATACTTTCAAGAGAATCAACTAGACTCAATCTTAATAAAGTATATCAAATAGTTATATTATCTCGATCTCTCGATTTAATTCTTACTCAAGCAAATAGAAATCTGCGAGTCTAGTTAAATATAAGAGAGATAACTTGGATGGTACCAAAGACCAATGAACCAAAGGTTGGATATTCTAATTGATTGAACTTATTGAACTTAACACTGTGATATTTCAATTATATAACAAAATATAATGCGGAAAAGAAATAACACAGACACAAGAAGTTTTGTTAATGAGGAAACCGCAAATGTAGAAAAACCCCGGGACCTAGTCCAGATTGAACAAACACTGTATTAAGCCGCTACAGACACTAGCCTACTACAAACTAACTTCGGTCTAGACTATAGTTGAACCCCAATCAATCTCACACTGATCCAAGGTGCAGTTGCGCTCCTTACTTCTTTGATCTCAACGGGATACTACACACTTGATTCCCTTAGCTGATCTCACCCACAACTAAGAGTTGCTACGACCCAAAGTCGAAGACTTTAATAAACAAATTTGTATCACACAGAAAAGTATACGGTAATAGATAAATCCGTCTCCCACAGAAATACCTACGAGTTTTGTTCCGTCTTTTGATAAATCAAGGTGAACAGGATCCAATTGATAACCCGGAATTATATTCCTGAAGAACAACCTAGTATTATCAATCACCTCATAATAATCTTAATCGACGCGGCGAAAGAAGATATTGTGGAATCACAAACGATGAGACGGAGATGTTTGTGACTACTTTTATATCTTTCCTATCGGAGATATCAATCTCAAGCCAATTGTTACGATTATACTCAATACGATAGAAATAGCAAGATCAGATCACACAACTACAAGAAAGTAGGATCGGTCTGGCTTCACAATCCCAATGAAGTCTTCAAGTCGTTAACCTACAGGGTCTCGGAAAGAAACCTAAGGTTAAAGGAGAATCGAATCTAGCTTATACAATTAGTATCACATAGGAGGTGTGGGGATTAGGTTTCCCAGTTGCTAGAGTTCTCCCTTATATAGTCTTTCAAATCAGGGTTTGCAATAAATGTTATCTTAGTAACAAAACATTCAATATTCACCGTTAGATGAAAACCTAATTAGATTCAAGCTAATATCTTTCAACCGTTGGATCGAAAACTTAGCTTGTTACACATAAATGAAATGCACGTTTTAGGTTTGTGTAACCGTACCCAAACATGTCCATTTGTTGGTTCAACAATAGTTAACCAAATGGTTATCCATACGAGCACTTTCATATTAACCATATTCTTCTTCACCATAACTAGTTCAAATGACTCAAATGAACTAGTTAGAGAGTTGCTCAATTGCTTAGATCTTATAGAAGTATACAAGACACAATCGAAGCAAAAACGATGACTTTCGTTACTTGTAAAGATGAACTTGGCCAAACTGAAAGCCTACCAACACATATTTCGAGAAATAGATAAGCGAGATAAACTCGACTCGAAATAGCAAATGTGTATAATCGAAGTCTATATAGCAATACAACTTTTGTCTCAAAATAGGAGATAAAGTAGATAGAGTTTTGAGTGATAGATAAGTTCAAGTCTCCACATACCTTTTAGTCGATGAAGTTCCACCAGTGCCTTGAGTAGTTCTTCGTCTTTGTATGATGAACGTTGTGGAGTCTAGAGCTCAACTACACTTTCTATCCTAGTCCGAGACTTAGCTATAACTATACTAGAAATCAAGACTTATAGTTTTGGCAACTAAACTTGACAAACAAACTTGAGATAACAACGCTTGTGAGTTTTACCGAGCAGTGCTCTAACAATGTTCTTGATTGAGAAGAAGACGGGAAAAGATTTCCATGCAAATGGTGAAAAGATAAGGGGATAAAGGGTCCCCTTGTCTAAGTCCCATAGAAGGGTTGAAAAAACTTTCAGGAAATCCATTCAGAAGAACAACAATAGATGAAGTGGAGATGCATTGTTTGATTAGGTTACATAATCGGTTGCTGAAAACAAAAGATTGCATGGCTTTAAGCAAAAATTCTCAATTTACCCTGAAAGGCTTTACATAATCGGTTGCTGAAAACAAAAGATTGCATGGCTTTAAGCAAAAATTCTCAATTTACCCTGAAAGGCTTTAAACAGATTGATTTTAACTCCCAAACCTCCAGTTGTAGCCTATCTCTTTTTGAAAGTATGAATGATTTCACGAGCTATAATGATATTGTCAGAAATTTATCTTGAATATGAAAAGCATTTTGGAAAGGGGAAATGATTTGATCACGGTTTGATTCTATTTTCAAATAATTTTGGTATGATGTGGTATTACATAATCCTATTGGCTAAACTGACTATGATTTTTTGGATGATTAGTTTTAGGGATAAGAAAGAGAAAGGTTCTATTGATGTCAGGGTGCATTATTACTTTTTTGAAAAAATATTGGATTATTGTTGCAGTTACTTGGTCCCCTACTGTGTCCTAATTTTGTTGGAAACTAGCATGGAAACCATCAGGCCCTAGAGATTTATTAGGTTTCGTTTTTTTTTTTTTTTTAGAACTTCTAATATTTCAGTTTTAGAAGGAATGACTAAAATGGAGGAGTTATCCGATAAGCACATATGTGCTACATTTTATACCCATATTTATATGAGTTAGGACTCAATAGTTTGACTAATAACACTATTTTAGTGCTTTTGTAGAAAGTACATGTGAAATCCGTTCACTCGGAAATAAATGGCGAAATGCGAAGCTAAATGGCATTTGAGGCGAAAAGCACCGAACCAACTCACTGTACCAAAGAGATAAGCTTATGGTGGTCGCACCACTAGAGCCATGTCACTGCCAAACAACACAACATTTTGTTGTTGACCAAATAATGTGAAGTCCACTGATGGCTAAGAAGATAAAATGGGTACAGAAGGTGTTGTTAACTAGTATGGTGTATGACTCCACTAGTGGCTTAGGCAAAGGACGTGGCAGACTCTTGACCACATACTCATTTCTTAAGCATCAATTACGTCTCAATACTTTCATTTCTCAAGCAGGTGGATGAAATGAAAAAGAACACAAATGGAAACAGGAGGAGAATGAAGACAGTCAGTTGTGAGATGGGTTAGAGCAGCCGAGTAATGATGGGTTATGACGAAACAGTTGTTGCTGGTGGTGATAAAGCTAATGGCTATGGAATCTCGTCATTTTTTGTGTTGGTTTCATAACAACATTATAATGAAGACTACAGCAGCTTGAGTTCTTGAAGTTACTGCTCGTTCAAGATACTGATGGCGTGAAGACATTGTGTTGTGGTCGATGGTTGGCTCAGTTTGGTTGGTTCGAAAAGATGCTGTATCGGAACAGTAAGTGGTGTTATAGTTGGTTGCATTCAGCGGAGGAAGGTTCTTAGATGAGAGTTATTGACGTGACCAAGCTGGAGCTGGATAAGTCGCTTCCATGGGTGATCTGTTTGGTTCCGAAAACTGAAGTTAGTCTCAGTTCAAGCTAGTTGAGTGTTGAGGTATGTCTCGCTGGTGTGTTGGTTCGAGTAAGGTGAATTCAAGCTCTTGTATCTCGATTAAGAAGATGGAAAATGGAGTGAGTACTCTGATTCAGTGGAGGTAATGCACAGTTGGTTAGATAAGCAGCAAGGAGAAATTGCTCGAGTCCATGTTGTTGGAAGTGAAGAAGTGATGGTGAAGATTGACTGCGTATGGAGTTTGGTGGTTTATTGGCATGAACTAAAACTTGGGGTTTGCTGTGATCTGCGCGTCAATGCAGTTTAGGGGTTTTCGTTTGCAGTCTGAAATTGAAAGTTCAGCAGAGAAGGAAAGACCGGAGTATATAAAGGAGTTGGACTTGGAAGTTTATGGAGTCGCTGGTTGGGCTGGGCCTTAGCAGTTCAGCTAGGTCTTATTTTGGTCTCTTGGTAGTATACTGTAAGGACCCTCAAGCTCGTCAACGCTATTAGACAAGTCAAGAGACGATTTAACTGCTAATGACTCGATTAATTAGACATGAACGATAATTAATAGAAACTAATCTAACCACGATTTAGATACAATACTAGTATCACTAGATACATCTCGAAAAGCTACGCGGAATGGACTACTCGAACGTGTCATTCGTATATCAGACGAAGAAGATTTCATCTGATTAGTTTGAAGGGAAAATTAATCATCTTTCCCTAAACCGCCTGGCTGCTGTTATTCGTTTTTTTGGGTGTCTTTATTATTTCATCTTTGGCCTTATCGCCCAAACGTGTGGAAGAGAAACTGATTTCTCTTTTCTTTTTCTCTTTCCTTCTTCTTTCTTCTTCTTCTTCTTCTTCTTCTTCTTCTTCTTCTTCCCTGTTCTTTCACTTCTCCTTTCTGTCGAGCTCAGTCTAGAAGATTTGAGTTCTGTTGTGTGGGAGCTTCATAGAAACCTAGTTAGATTGATGAAGTGAGTGATGGGGTGATGTTTAAGTTTGAATAGTTCGAAAAGCGAGAATTGGTAAGCGAAATTAGGGTTTTGTAATTTAATGATTTTTGTATGAAATCGTTTTAAATTGATTTATTGTTGATGGGTTTAGTCTTGATTGAAGTAGAGACAGGTGTATGAGTTTTAATTTGAGTTTCTTAAATAAGTAGAGTCTCAAATTAGGGTTTTGGTAAATTGAAGATGAAGTTTGGGGTTTCTGTTCGATTGAAGTGGTGAGGTTGTTTTGAAGTTGAGATGAGGAGTTAGGGTTTCATAAGATGAACCAAAGAAGGATGGGAAGATGAAATTGAGGCTTTAGAAGATTAATTGAAGATGGGTCTTGTGGATTGTGAACAAAAAAAACAGTTAGTATTCAATCTCCGATTCGCGCAGTGAAGAAAAAGTGAATTAGGGTTTTATATTCTTCTCCAACTTAAGAACTAGGGTTTTGAGAATTGAACAGATGATTTAGGGAGAAGATGGTGTTGTATTGAGTTGTTTGAAATCGAGGAAAATAAGGGTTGGTTTCAATTTGGTTTAGACAAGCCGTTTTGAGGTAACTTCTTCTTCTTAGTTAACCTAGTAACGTTTGTTTACTTTCATTACTGAGTTTTTGAGTTTGTTAATTGAATTAAGAACTGAGATTGATGAAGGTATGATTTGGTAGTAGACTGGTGATGTTATGAGCTAAAGAAAAGGACAATAATGATGCCGGAGATGTAGTCAGTGGAATTGGAAGACACTGGTCCAATGTTGCAGGTGATAGTGTTGAATTGAAAATTGTTGATTTGTATTAGTGTTATAGTGCACATGTGGATATTTGAGGCAGGGGGTATTCTGTTGAATGGTAATGGTGGCAAGAACTGAAATGGGAATATTGGGATGAGTTACAGAATTGTAGCGGATGGTCTGATAATGCTGTTGTGTTGTTGATGACTGAGTTATAGTGATGTTTGAGCTGAATTACAGAGAAGTGTAATTAAAGATTGCTGGTGATATGTTGGATTGTGCATAACCATTGAAGGTGTTAAGATGTAACTGACATTAGTGGAGGTATTGAATGAGACTTGAGACTCTCAAGTGGAATCTGGTGGTGATGTTCCTTAATTGATGGTATTGGTTTGAGATATAGGATGAGCTTAGTTGAGTTGGTGGAGAATTAGAATCACTTGAGCAATGTTGTCTGAGATACAAGTTGAATTAGTGGTGGTGCTGCCAATATTGAGAACTGAATGTATCCTTAGTTGAGGCTGTAGGTAGTGTTTGTGTAAAGAATGAATCTGAGATTGATAAATATATTGGTAAAGCTGTGAATCAAGCCTGAATCAGGTTGGTAGTGAAAATGAAGCTGTATTTGAGTTTTTGGCTTATGCCTTATGTTTTGTGCGCGTTAGATGTTATGGCTTGAGCAGTGGCTCATGCCTTGTGTTTCCTGCCAGTTAGATGTTTGACTGATCTGGCTTGCCTGACTCGGTTATCTGACTGAGTCGGATCGGTGTTAACTCACTGAGTTACCTGTTTTGACCCGAGTTGACTCACTTGACCGATTTGGACTTGACCTTGACATTAGACGTTGACTCTTTTGACTTTCAGTGACCGTTAATTGACTCTGTTGGACTGGATCTTGTGAATTGGGCCGGACTAGTAGGTCGTGCCGGATTAAACCCATGGGCTTGGGCTTAGGACCAGAAACCTTATTTTGTATCTTTGGACCACTTATGGTCCGAATTGACCCTTGGTTTCTCCTATAAAGTGGTAGATCTTTGTAAGACTTATCTAATAGACTATAGAACCATTAATGGGCTTAGTTACATTAGATAATTCACTTAACTTATAACTAGAGAATTGTATGAGATTGTGTTATGAGCCTTTTGGCTAATCTTTAGAGTGCTTGTGTGATTAACAGTTAATCTTTATTAACAACGACCGATTCAAAGGATGAACCAGTGGATCGCATATCTCAAGATAGGCATGACTTGTCAACAAAACAGGTGGGAACCTTATAACCTTCTTGTAATCATTGAGTTTTCCTTTGCGAGTATGTTGTGCTTTTACTATCCATATGAATGTATATTGTGATTTCATTGAACGATGGTTGTTCTGAATGTAATTGTATGTGTGTGATATGCGTTAAGAGATTTCCCTGCGAGGAGTGTCCGTGTTTCCCACGGCTCTTAGCTAAGTCAAGTAGGGCGGTATGCCATCCGTCGGCAATAGTATTAGTAGGCGATACGCCATCCGTCGCAGTAGTATTACATTTCGCTTATTATGATAGTAGGGCGGTATGCCATCCGTCGGCAATAGTATTACATTTCTGCTTATTATGATAGTAGGGCGGTACGCCATCCGTCGGCAATAGTATTAGTAGGGCGGTATGCCATCCGTTGGTAATATTATATATACTATTTTATTTGGGGGAAATCACTCGCATGCATATCTTACTTGTTTGACTAACTTTCTGATCTTGATTAAAATAAGCCGAATGTTTAGATTCATCTTATTTCTTTCAATTTATATTCTTTTATATCTGTGAAGCATATTAATGATTACTTGCGAGTTATATGTTGTCATTGAGCACCCTTTTGGGATGATGTGCTCACTCGTTCCCACTTCAGTTTTCAGTTGCCCGAGGAAATGGTGCACGTGAAGATATTCGTCTCCTTAGTTTAAAGCGTTACCGAATTGTGTTACATTTATGTATATTTTGTATATGTGAATTCTTTATTTAATGTAAAACAACATATTAATAGGTTAATAACATTTGAGAGTTCTTCAATTATAAATATCAGAGTGTTGGGTTCAAGTATATAGCACTTTCTATAATCATGATTCTTTGAATCGGTAATCTAGTTTTGATGTTTCAATTAGGTTGTAATCCCTATGAGATAAGCAGGTTTAGTATTTGGGGCGTCTCATATACTATAAAAACAGATAGCGAAGTGAAGAAAGAGGAGGCCGGCCAGAGGATTGAGTTTGGTTCTGGAGGTGATGAAAAGTCGTGAAGGCGAAGAGCACAACAACGAGAGAAGGAGAATGGGCTGAAAGGGTTGCGTGACATAACTTTATTGGGTTTAATCTTTTCTCTCTTGATTATTATTTTGATGGGTTTTGATAAACCCATAACTATGTTCTAATTTCTTTGTAACTAGGGTTTGATAGTTGAAACCACTTTTGAGCATTAGACCACTTTGATTGGAAACATATATGGTTTTGAGGCTATTTTGATTTGAATAAATTAATTTCATGATCTTATTTATTGATTAATCGAAATATGGGTTGTCGCTTCACCGGTTTGTATAACCTTTGCGCATAATTGTTAGGATCGAAAATATATTTGTCTACTTATTTGATATTCCATGCTTGGGTTACATCCTTTGATTGGGTATACTTAGAATAGCCAGGTATTATTTGAGGACCTAAATTTAGTTTCGTATAATTTTCTCGCTAACGCAATTTGATGGTGCATGCTTTGGTTTAGTCTTTTGATGTGCCATGCTTAAGGTGTCCCAGTGATATTTGCGACTCTAATACATATAATAGGTGTTGTCGATAGAGCAGACGATAAATAAATATTCATTGAGTTATGTTTCATTTCAGTATTTGAATAGAAATAGTGGTGGATGCTATAAACCCTAGTTACCAGCTTTCCCATTGATTTTATTTTATTAGTTTAATTTTATTATTTCGTTTTACATTTATCATTCTAAAAATCCCAAACATCTTTATTTGTTAATCCATTAGAGATATTGATTACGTATTTCCACCGCTCCCCGTGGGTTCGACCCGTACTTGCATTTGTCTACTAGTTGACACCGTGCGATTGCGGTTATTACATATAGGGTATTCCCATATCCTATCAATTTTTGGCGCCGCTGCCGGGGAGTGGTTTCAAAATACTCCCTGATTGATATCTTTTTGTACATAATTTTATTTTGTTTTTATTTTAGATTTCTTTTGGTTCTTTTTACGCATTTTATTTGATTTTTTTTTAGGTACCTTGGCCTGAAGTGTTGTGGGCGAAAAGAAAGTATGCACTCGCAAGGCTTTTGCAAGAGCCACTCGGAAGATGCATTATAGGTTTGCTTGGCTCATTTTGGGTATGATTTTGATGATGATAGTGTTACTTTTGAAGTCAATGCCTTGTTAGACTCCACACAGCTATTAGACACTAATAAATAGAAGCCCAAACTAGAACCTCTAGTTATGCCCGAGTCTCGACTAGTTTCATCAGTCGAAAAAGCTTCGACCTTGACCCTTAAGCCATTGTCTTATTTTTCTCATCTTGATGATATTGATAATGAAACTGTTATAGATGATAGTAGGTCTACGAGTCGTAATATTATTGCTCCACTGAGCCGTTGTTCAGTGAGTGAATTTGAAACAATATCTGTCGAGCAAATTATTTCCTCGAACTTAGAACCTGATTTAGGGAGTACAACAACTGTTCAATTCTTTAAACAATCTTTAGTATTTATCGGCGAATATGATTTACTTCACATTACCACATATGGTTGGGCTGGTTCAAATTATGTTCTGAATAAGATTGAATTCAGTTTTTACTCTCTGGGTATTAGTCATTCTTGCTGCAGGTTCATGTTTTCGACTGACCAGATTAGTTGGGTTGATCCTCAACTTTTCAGGCTCTACATATATGATTGCCAGCTTACTTTGAGGTACTAACCTCACCTCGTTTGAGAACGTGCTACTGATAAAAACGGAGACAAATACTTTTCGCTTCATGGGAGTCAACCCATCAGATTTGTTCCATTCACTCTATCTTTTATTTTATTGTTTAGTTTTTGCATATTTTATTTTCGAATTTCCCACCTTAATTTCTACGTTGGATGACTCAATTACATTGAGGACAATGTAATGTTCAAGTGTGGGGGAGTGGCATTTTCGTTTGAGGCTTAAAAATAATAATAATTATTATTATGACCAGCTGTTAGGCGGGTCTATTGTAGGTTTGTAGGTATATTATGACCAGCTGTTGAGCGGGTCTAAAAAAAATAGAAAAAAAAAATTATGACCAGCTGTTGAGCGGGTCTATTTTTATGTATTTTCTTATCATATTATGAACAGTTGTAGAGCGGGTCTGACTTATCATTTTATGACCAGTTGTGGAGCGGATCAATTTTTTGTTTTGCTCGAGGACTAGCAAAATATAAGTGTGGGGGTGTTGATAAGCACATATGTGCTACATTTTATACCCGTATTTATATGAGCTAGGACTCAATAGTTTGAATAATAACACTATTTTAGTGCTTTTGTAGAAAGTACATGTGAAATCCGTTCACTCGGAAACAAATGGCGAAATGCGAAGCTAAATGGCATTTGAGGCGAAAAGCACCGAACCAACTCACTGTACCAAAGAGATAGGCTTCTGGTGGTCGCACCACTAGAGCCATGTCACTGCCAAACAACACAATATTTTGTTGTTGACCAAATAATGCGAAGTCCACTGATGGCTAAGAAGATCAAATGGGTACAGAAGGTGTTGTTAACTAGCATGGTGTATGACTCCACTAGTGGCTTAGGCAAAGGACGTGGCAGACTCTTGACCACATACTCATTTCTTAAGCATCAATTACGTCTCAATACTTTCATTTCTCAAGCAGGTGGATGAAAATAAAAAGAACACAAATGGAAACAGGAGGAGAATGAAGACAATCAGTTCTGAGATGGGTTAGAGCAGCCTAGTAATGATGGGTTATGGCGAAACAGTTGTTGCTGGTGGTGATAAATCTAATGGATATGGAGTCTCGTCATTTTTTGTGTTGGTTTCACAACAACATTAGAATGAAGACTACAACAGCTTGAGTTCTTGAAGTTACTGTTCGTTCAATATACTGATGGCGTGAAGACATTGTGTTGTGGTCGATGGCTGGCTCAGTTTGGTTGGTTCGAAAATATGTTGTATCGGAACAGGAAGTGGTGTTATAGTTGGTTGCATTCAGCGGAGGAAGGTTCTTAGATGGGAGTTATTGACGTGACCAAGATGGAGCTGGATAAGTCACTGCCATGGGTGATCTGTCTGGTTCCGAAAACTAAAGTTAGTCTCAGTTCAAGCTAGTTGAGTGTTGAGATATGTCTCGCTGGTGTGTTGGTTCGAGTAAGGTGAATTCAAGCTCTTGTATCTCGATTAAGAAGATGGAAAATGGAGTGAGTACTCTGATTCAGTGGAGGTAATGCACAGTTGGTTAGATAAGCAGCAAGGAGAAATTGCTCGAGTCCATGTTGTTGGCAGTGAAGAAGTGATGGTGAAGATTGATTGCGTATGGAGTTTGGTGGTTTATTGGCATGAACTAAAACTTGGGGTTTGCTGTGATCTACGCGTCAATGCAGTTTGGGGGTTTTCGTTTGCAGTCTGAAATTGAAAGTTCAGCAGAGAAGGAAAGACCGAAGTATATAAAGGAGTTGTACTTGGAAGTTTATGGAGTCGCTGGTTGGGCTGGGCCTTAGTAGTTCAGCTAGGTCTTATTTTGGTCTCTTGGTAGTACACTATAAAAAGAGATAGCGAAGTGAAGAAAGAGGAGGCCGGCCAGAGGATTGAGTTTGGTTCTGGAGGTGATGAAAAGTCGTGAAGGCGAAGAGCACAACAACGAGAGAAGGAGAAGGGGCTGAAAGGGATGCGTGACATAACTTTATTGGGTTTAATCTTTTCTCTCTTGATTATTATTTTGATGGGTTTTGAGAAACCCATAACTATGTTCTAATTTCTTTGTAACTAGGGTTTGATAGTTGAAACCACTTTTGAGCATTAGACCACTTTGATTGGAAATATATATGGTTTTTAGGCTATTTTGATTTGAATAAATTAATTTCATGATCTTATTTATTGATTAATCGAAATATGGGTTGTCGCTTCGCCGGTTTTGTATAACCTTTGCGCATAATTGTTAGGATCGAAAATATATTTGTCTACTTATTTGATATTCCATGCTTGGGCTACATCCTTTGATTGGGTATACTTAGAATAGCCAGGTATTATTTGAGGACCTAAATTTAGTTTCGTATAATTTTCTCGCTAACGCAATTTGATGGTGCATGCTTTGGTTTAGTCTTTTGATGTGCCATGCTTAAGGTGTCCCAGTGATATTTGCGACTCTAATACATATAATAGGTGTTGTCGATAGAGCAGACAATAAATAAATATTCATTGAGTTATGTTTCATTTCAGTAATTGAATACAAATAGTGGTGGATACTATAAACCCTAGTTACCAGCTTTCCCATTGATTTTATTTTATTAGTTTAATTTTATTATTTCGTTTTATATTTATCATTCTAAAAATCCCAAACATCTTTATTTGCTAATCCATTAGAGATATTGATTACGTATTTCCACCCTCCCTGTGGGTTCGACCCGTACTTGCCTTTGTCTACTAGTTAGACACCGTGCGATTGCGGTTATTACATATAGGGTATTCCCATATCCTATCATTATCCTCTTCGGAGACTACAATCTTGATATTATGAAATAGAAAGTCTTGATTAGACCCGTCAACTGGATCAACAGTAAATAGAGTTTGAAAATATTTTGTAAGCATTATGTGGATTTCTTATCTATCAGAAATTACAGTGTCATTTTCATTTTTGAGACATTCTATTGTATTCCATTTCCTCATGCGAAGAGTGACAGTATGAAAGTATATATTGTTTTTCTCACCTTAAGCCACTATGTTGTCTCTAGATTTTTGTTTTGCTATTTCTTCTTGAATGTCACGTAGTTTTTCTAATTCTTTCGTTTTCACTTGAATTTTATGTTTTAGGTGAGGTTGAAAACTAACATCGGTTTTGAGGTTTTATAATTGTTTTAAGGTTTTTTTTTTTAATTTGTTTTGAAGGTAGGCCAAAAATATTTTTCTTCCAATCTAGTAGTTGAACTCCTAGATTGTGCAGATTTAGGACAACTCTGAAATAACTTTTTTCCAAGATCTTTAATTTTATGTTCTATATTATTTGTTCTTTTTTCCTCGGCAAAGATCAAAAATAGATCGAACGAAGTCAAAAGACATAATAGCAAAGTGAACCATCAAAGTTATGCTGGACTGACCCCAAGACAAGCTCTACAAAGAGTCATTCGAGTTAAACCACCAAGTAAAAAATAAACCCGGAAAAGAAAGGACACCCAAGAGATTAAGAAACAAAAAAATGACCCCGATTTGATTTTACATTATCCAAAGATAAGCCACTAAGAAGTTATGTATTCTTATACTGGTAGTAAGCAGAACGGTACCAAACTTATAAGGGGCTCTAGGCGAAAAATCAAAGTTGGGGGATCTAAAAAACAAATTAAATTGTTTATAGTAAAAAATAACATATATAGATGATACATATTATAATATGAAAATAAAACTAACTACGTAAAAGTAAAGCTTTTTCCATCGATTTGTTTCTTTTTGACATAAGCTAGTATTTTGAGTTTGCTAAAAGTATGACAGTTTCTTCTAATAAATATAACTTGAATCTAATAAAATGTCAAGCAATAAGAAATATTTGTTTTGCGTCATATGTGATATCACATGTATATTACATGTGATATCAAAGTAAAGTAACACGAAATAATTTGAGATTTTGATTGTGAATACAAAGTTTACATGTTCCCAAATGTATATCACCCAAATATTCTCATAAAAATTGTTGTTATATTAAAATATATACCCCATATCCTCGGTTGATAAAGAACAAAAGCAGAACCAGAAAGTATTTATAAAGGACGAAACAAAACAATCCCTTGATTACGATAACGTGTCGTTTTTATAAAGAGTCACATGACAGCAGAAAGGGGTATAGTAAGCTTAGGCTCCTAACAAGATTAAATCCTCCTGCCAGTATTTTTATAATCAGACATCCTCACTGACATGTGCTCACTGTGACACGCCTCCTCTTCTACTGAATCCAATCAAGTCCATTCGGCGGTTGATTCATTAAAATTCTTACCTTTCTCCATGTTTGGTGTGATTTAAGTGTTGTGTGGAGCTTACTATGTTGTGGGTTTTTAGAGAGCAAAAAGAGAAGTGGAAATTTTACAACGGCTCTTTATATGTTTGAGAAAATACCCAAGAGGAATTTTCTTATGGGAGTTGTAAAATTAATGGCGTTCTTAATATGAATTCAATTGGTTGGTAAAACGGTTTCTAAATCAAGGGATTGTTTTGTTTCTTCCTTTATAAATACTTTCTGGTTCTGCTCTTGTTCTTTATTAGTCCTTTCCAAGAAGCCTTCATATCCTCTACACAAATAACTGATAACATTTTCTTAGATCATGAAATTGTGCACACAATGAGGAATTACAGAGCTAAAAAATGGCATATGATAGTCAAGCTTGACACGTCGAAAATAGAGTGGTGAATGTATCCACAGTTTGTGCTTCTACTTTACTTAATATAAAATCAGGTGATGTTTTCTATCATAAAAGAGGGTCTTAGACAAGAAGACCCCTTGTCACCCGATCCTTTTATCATTTGTATGGAGTCCTCTTCTAGGTTATTAATTCATGTTGAAAGTAAATGGATATTCATTGTATAAAAGCGACTAAGAACATCCTACCAGTAATCCATTTATTTTTTTGCAGATGATTGTATGCTCTTCGCTAGACCAATAAACACTAGTGTTAAACACTTATACACAATTATTCAAATGTTTAGTAAGTTTTCATGCCAATCCATTAATTTTGATAAATCTGGGCTTGCTTTTAGCTCAAAATTGATGATTCTATTAAGTTACAGGTTGCAAATGTTCTTGGAATTTAGAGAATGGATCTACATGATAAATATCTTAGAGTAACTTTTTTAATTCATAAAAAAAAAATAAAATTGGACACCTTTAGTTATCCAGTGGAGAAGTTTCAGGATAAGCTAGCTTTGTGAAAAGGTAAGTATTTTAATCATCTAGTTCTCAAACTATGCTTGGTTCCCTTGCCTATTGCCATTTATGTCTTTCTTATGCCAAAAGTAATGACATAGAAATTGAATGCATGGTGTTCAAAGAAGTTCTTGGTGGAGTAAGAAATATATTGGTATGGATGTTCATTTGATTAAATAGTCTACTGTTGCTAAACCTAAAGATGTTGGTGGTCTAGGTATTAGGAAAATTGAGACCATGAAGAATATTCTCATAGAAAAAATGTCTCAGAGAATGTTAAATGAGCCAAATAGTGTTTGGGTTACCATCATGAGGGATAATTATTTCCCTGAGCATAGTCACATCATGTTATTGATTGGAAAATGATCATGGGTCTAGAGAGAATATGTACATAGAGGTCTTGAAATTATCAGAATTCATTATTATTAGGAGATATGAGATGGTAGTAAGATATCTATTTGGATTCCTGATTGTCGCCACCCCATGTTTCAATTTTTTTTTTATCTTCTCACATGAGAACCATGGATCATAATTATTCAGGAAAGTAAATATTGGAACATAGATATTCTGAACACTTTGTTTGATAGCCATATTTTTGCTAAAACTTGTAAAATTAGAATACCTAAGGTTGGTGTAAGTTGAGAGGGTTTCCTGCTCATAACGGTATTTTACAATAAATACTACTTGTAGAGCTATTAATACTATGAACATTGTGACTGATAATTCAGTTAATGCTATGAGCTTTCCTTGGCATAAGTTTTGGGAAACAAATTTTCCATATAAGATTTTGCATTTCCTGTGAAAATATGTTAATATCTGCCTACCTGTTAGAGCAAAATTAACTAGATATGTCCCTTATATAATTGAAACTTGTCCTTTGTGCAACAGTGAAACTGAGACCATAAATCATATGTTATTAGAATGCGATGTTGCTAAAGGAATTTGGTTTTCGGTTAATGTTAATTTTATAGAGATAATTAATGAAAATAATTTTGTAGATTGGTTAACTAGTTGGTATCCAATTTTAGGGTTTTTCTCGAGGTGCAGTTTTCCTCGTTAAAAAAATTTCTCCGTGACTTACTTTACTTTTTACTTCCGCATTATATTTGTGTTTGGTATAATTAAAGTAAAATCAAGTGATTCAATAATCAACCTAGACAATTTTTAGCTGAAACTGCATAAAAACCTACAAGACTTGTTCTTGGGAATTCGTATGTTGAAATATAGATTACAAGACTTAGCTTGTTGTTGTTGGAATTCGGTTCACATACTATTACAATACATACTAGGTTGTGTCGGATATTGATTCTCGAGATCGTCCAAGAGTTCTTGTACTCAATTAGGTTCACGGGTCTTTGATCTAAACTACTGACTGTACAAAAAGGATAAACTGTATATACATATTGTTCAATGATCATTAAGTTGCAATTGTATTAGGTTTTGTCTTATAAGTCCAAACGAAAAAGTTGGTAGTTTACTATGTACCCTCTCCTTTTCAATTATCATCATCCCATGTTTCAGATTTTGTATGTTCTCACATGAGAACAGTGGATCAACCGATTATCATGAGTAAGTGTTGGAACATAGATGTTCTGAATACTTCGCTTGGTAGTCATAGTTTTGCTGAAATATGTAAAATAGGAATACGTAAGAATGGTGTAAGTTGAGATGGTTTCCTGCTCATAATGGTATTCTTTCAGTTCAAAAAGCTTGTAGAGCTATTAATACTATGAACATTGTGACTGATAATTCAGTTAATGCTTTGAGTTTTCCTTGGCATAAGTTTTGGGAAACAAATTTGCACATAAGATTATGCATTTCCTGCGGAAATGTGTTCACAGCTGCCTACACGATAGAGCAGGACTAACTAGATATGTCCCTGATATAACTGAAACTCGTCCATTGTGCAACAGAAAACTGATACCATAAATCATATGTTATTAGAATGCGATGTTGCTAAGGGAATTTGGTTTTCTGTTAATCCTAATTTTGCAGGGATACTTAATGAAATACTTTTGTGGATTGGTTAACTAGTTGGTATCAAATATATAATGATTCAATAGGTTACATGAATGAAATGATGGTTATTCTCTTAGTACTCTAATATGTAATTGGGAAGTTGTTACAGGTCACGGCTAACATTTTCTCCTTTTTGTACTCTTAGCATTCATCATTTTGATGAGTGTTAATTCTTAATACAATTTGCCCTTTTTCTCTCAAAAATAAATAAATGATATGATAATATTGGTAGGGTTGACCGTATAGCATATACATAATCTAAGGTGCGTTATGGTCTTTGATAATGTTCAGATGAACATTCTGTGTTGTGAGACCAATTTATCAGTCTAGAACTGACTTGTATAACATTAATGAACCTTCTCTAGTCACAAGTGCTCAGTAGACTACCAGTGATATAGGCAAAAACCCCTTAATATTTCTTTTGAGTTAATCAATCAATAACCTAAACACCCAACCACATCTCTCACACCACGTCGAGAGTTGCGGTTACCTCCCCTCCCATTGGCCGGTTAAAGAAACCCTCGCTCCTGATTTGCCGAAATCAAAGTTAGCCCCCTTACATTTCGTGGTCGTTAATTTTTAATGAATATGTAATTTGAACCTTTGGATTAGCCGCAAAATCTACAATTTTTATCTTATAAATTTCCATAAAAAAATATTTATGAGGAAAGTTTTTTAAACAATTTTATTAATTTCCGTATTTTGTTTTTTATACCAATATTTATGCGGAAAATCTTTATTCGAAATTTATTAACACACGTCATCATGGAAATATTTATTCGGAATTTTTGTCGGTATCTTTCCTAATATTTTCCCTCATCTTTTTTTTCCCTAATAAATCTAGGAACTACTAAAAATAATTTTCCCATTTTTTTTTCGGTATCTTTCCTAATATTTTCCCTAATAAATCTACGAAATACTAAAAATAATTTTTCCATTTTTTTTTTTGCTGATTTATGAATATATTTCCCTTAATTATAGGCTTATGTTCCATGAATTTTCACTAAATGATAGTGTATTTTTGGAAATAAATCCAGGTGCTGCTATATTTCGCCAAATTTGACGGTCCTTTCCTTGGCAACTTATGCCAAATTTAGCAATGGAAATCAAGGGAATTTTGGCGTGTATATTTACTTTTTGGAATAGACTAAATTTCCTAAATCAATCCAAGAGAAATGCGTGTATAGACCTAATTTTTTTCTCTCGAGCCTTTTAATATAATTTTTGATCATCTCTGTTTGTTCTCTGAAATTTCTTACTGCACAAAGACAAAAACTAACCCCTAATGTTTTCTTCTTCTCTATATTTTCTACAGTTTCGGTGCTTTATTTGTTCTGATCAATTTGTTTTTGTTTAGTTTCGGTGCTTTTTTTTTGTTCTGATCAATTTGTGATATTTAGGTTCTAGGTTGTTGATGTTTGGTTGAGAAGAACTAATATGAAAAATCATTGATGTCTCCACTTCAATATATTACAAGGTAACTACAGTTCTTATATTTTAAGTGTGATTTCGTTTTGTTTTGTTTTGTTGTTTTTTTCTTTACCATATTTTAAGTAATTATGGGATGAGTCACAAAATTTTGGTTTCTGAATTGATTAGGTTTTCTCTTTGTGGTAATGGAGTACTGATCATACAGATGCGTATATAGAGTACGACCGATGACATGGTCATTGCAGTTTGAGGCTTGGATACAACAGTGCAGTTAGAGTTGGGCGTTACGAGGGTACATTTCGTAAGAGATTGCAAGGGTTTTGTGGAACAACCTCATTAGCGTAGAGTGTGGTAGTTTATATATGCTTCTGAGTAAGGGAGATACTTCGTAAGAGATTGCAAGGGTTGGATACAGCAGTGCAGTGAGAGTTGGGCGTTACGAGGGTACATTTCGTAAGAGATTGCAAGGGTTTTGTGGAACAACCTCATTAGCGTAGAGTGTGGTAGTTTATATATGCTTCTGAGTAAGGGAGATACTTCTTGAAAATGGCTTTGTGTGGTAATCAAATTAAAGTATTGTTTGCAGTTCGTTACATTTGCGTTATACTCATGTGTTGCTGGCTCCATTTACATTCTTATTTGTGTAAAACGTCTTAATTTGTACTTGGGAAACTTAGGATGTTAGGCAACCTCCCTTCACAATTTTGCTTCTGGGATAAGTTTGGTGTAGGGAATAGATGAAAGACCGAAAACACCATGTTGCATTTGTAACACAAATAGGAATAACAGTATGGGGTGCGACGCGATGCGAGGCGAATACATTCCCTTTCTTTTAAGACATTTAGCAGTATAGATTTATAGCACAAGTTATACATTTTTCATATTCTGAAAAATACACTTCGTTAATATTAACTTATGAAATTGTGATGCATGGGGGGTGTCAAGTTGATCCAGATCCAGTGTGGGCATTGAAGCTAGATATATCATGGTTGGCATTCTAGATACATTTTTGACGTAATTCACTTGATTAGATTCTGAAGAAGTTTATTAGTTACCTAAACATGCGAGGCGTTACCTAAACATGCGAGACCGGATGATTGATTCGTAATCAACATGGACATATATATATATATATATATATTGGCGGGAGGATATAAGGTTGTATATAAGTTAGACGGCTACATTCTTTATTGTTCTGATATTCTGTCTATGTCTTCCAATTCCATAAACTCACTCATTAACAAATTAACAACAAAGTGTGGTATAAACACCTGTAATGCAGAACTATTACTACTACTGAATCGGATTAGTCTTTGTATATCTATCTTCACTTCTTTGTGTATCTAATCTTCACTTCGGCAGTAGTACGAGTAATTAGTTATATTACTAACCCGATTTCAGTTCGACCATATCAGCATCACCCACTGTATAGTTTTGAAGGGTTCTACTCGAGAGAAAAAAAAATGCACGAGGTACGCTCATTTGAATTTTATTTTTATTTACGCATGTGTAAAGAATCAATTCATTGAAATAACAAATCAATCAGACAAGTTAAAATTGTTATATAATTTAGTTTCTCACCATGCGCCGAAATATGTGTATAAATATGTGGCCAGGAATTGAGCGAATTGATGACTTGAGTGGAAGTAATTTTGTGTTTTCTTTATTTGTCGTGCAAATGTGAAGAAACTTATAATGAATACATAGTTACAGTGGAATTTGAAGACTTTCGGCACTTCATTTGAGCTGCAGAATAGATAATCGTTAAGAGGCTTCATTTTTTTTACTACTTGATCAGGGTACATTAATTATCTTCTGTCATAAGTTACCATTTTTTAGTTTAGTTTTCCTGAGTTCCATCAATAATAATTTTTTTAGATGTTGATCTCAACCACGCTTGGGGTAGCAGGGAAGATTTGGAACAGAACAAAATGGTTAACTAAAATGTGAGCTTATTTTTTTATTTGGTCTGGAATTGTACCGAAGTTGAGCTTAGCGAAAAAGATATTGTACATTATGCAAAAAAAGATAGGGAGGTAAGGCCAATTAGGAAAAGAAAAAAAAATTGTGGTTGATGAATGGGAGATTCCAACACTGCTTTATTATGTGGTTCGTGTTCTTTATGTGTTATAGATGCAAGCTCATGGTCAGATTCAATAGTTGTGAGAACATGACCGAGAGCATATCCACAAATGTGTTGTACTTACTATAAATGTATCCATTTTTTAGTATGTTTTACTTAGCATGCACATTAGCACCGCCAGTTAACAATGGTAGTGCGTATGTCAATGGAATGACTTAGTAGGCGCAACCAGAATACAGATGGTACGACGAATTGTGGAAGGGAATGGGTTATACGCGCGACCGGTTTTTATTTAATGAAACGGAAAAAACAATCAGTAATATACTGGTACCGACGGTGAATGATTAAAAAAACAATCGGTAATATATTGGTACTTTGGATAGGCAAACAAACCTTGCTTACGGCTCTCCATTGTTTTCTGATTTTCCTCTCCAACCATTGAAACTTGAATCTGTGAGTTTATTAGCTTGGTTTGGTATCCTCTATGCAATTGTAAGTGAATGTGAAAACTAAGCATCCTATATATATATATATATATATATATATATATATATATATATATCTCCATAACTTTGTTTCTAAGAAATTTCTTTAATGTTTTCACTAAATTAGCTTGCCAACAACTATATTTGGAGTAATCTGAAATATGGATAATACGAATAATTTTTTTTTTTTCTGACAGTTCCCAATTGTAACAAAAATATGGATTCACAATTCCAAAAGATTTAGAATATGTTGGCATACCTATAAATAGACAAAATAACATCTCTTAAAAAGAAAATCAATAAATCATACTATCCTAAAAATACTCTAGCCCTCTTTTATGGAATTAATTAGATTTTTCGTGCAAAACAACTCCTAAAAATATTGTCGCTCTCTCTAGAATTTAATTAGATTTTGCGTATATAAAATATTTTCGTTTTTAAAAAAAGATTATAAATTCAAATAATCTCATAAGACAGGACAATAGTTGGAAGTCGGGCACAAGTTGCGCACCAATTGCCTTCTGAATAGCTACGCTAACTCTATGAAACAAAAAATTCCCTACTTTAGAAGTTGACCCAAAGTCGTAAAAGCCAAGGTACCAAAGCAATAACCATGTCCAGAACAGATGTCGAGGTATTTGTTGCGCTTACGGTCAACAACACGAGAAAAATACCCACACCCGGCGAAAAATTTAGCACACCATTATCAGTAAAAGGTGAAACACCAGTAACATCGTTTTTATTTCAATGATTTTTCGTAAATAAAATATTTTCGTTTTCATTCCTTGGATCCATTTTTTTTATTTTATTGAAACATGAAATTCATTAAGAAACTAAAGGGCTTCTACAAGAGGGCATGAGATGCCAGGGTTCACGGATTACAATTAGATTGGTAGATCCTGATTGGTTCATTTACATTTTAAAAAAAATATATCGGATCTTAGGGTTTGTTTGTTTATTCTTATTGCTCTTTGTCGTGTTTTTCTAATTCTTTTTGGGTTTACTAACGACTTCTTTTGTTGTTGTTTTTCATTGATTTTTGATGTGTTCTAAGTTTGTGGGTGTGAATAGATGTCTGGCATTTTTTCATGATGATTTATTTTCTGATTAGTTTGCTTTTAATCATAATTGTCATCTCTTTTAACTCATGTTGTGATCTTTTACTTCATTTACTTTTTTTTTAATGAGGCAGGGGTTTCTTAATTCCGAATCAGACAAAAGTTTGGTTTGCTAATATTCTTTGCTTTCTTTTGATTTTTGATTTATTATCTATCGATTCTTTTTTTCTTTAGCTGTTTGATTTGTCAAATCTAAACATAAAGAAATTGATTTGGTTTTCTGAAATTAAAGTTCAATTAACATTTTTGTTTGTTATATTTGGTCAGAGATATTTAATTGGACGTTGGACTCATCGGGGTTTGATCATTTTCGTGAAGGCGGAGGGTTTACTTGAAGATTATGGCCTGGATAAGATGAATAAAGGTAACGACTATATGGAAATAAAACAAGTGTTCTCATTAGGCCATAATCTTGAAACATGAATAAAGGTGAAACACCAGCAACAAGTGTTCTCATTTTTTTTTAAAAATAAAATGAACAAGCGTTTTCATTGACTATCAAAAATTTTGGGCAAGTCCGAACATCATGTAGTTATTTTTATTATTATTATTATTTATTTTTGATATCATGTAACATTTATTTCATGGAAAAATAGAGGTTACATGGATGTTTACAAGATAATCAAGAATATCGTAAAACAAGAAAATTAAAATTAAAATCCAAATACAAATAAAGATACAAATTACGAATAAATCGAGAAGAGAAAGAGCGATGAACTGCAATAGTATCCAATTTTTGTAGGGAGGAGGAAGGATGGTATAATCCGGAACAAAATCCGACAATTTAAGATAGTTGTCTTCTTCAAAAAGAGATGCTTCTGAAATTGAGAAGTAATTTTCTCTAACCATTGTTTGATACGAACCCGGATGCTCTAAATCTCTTCGACTGAAGGTGAAATCGCAGCGCCGCCGAGTTGAATCATTGATGTTCTTGAAAAATCCAAAATAACAAACCACATACCAACCAAAATTCCTAGAAATAGTCACCGTGGAATTGGAGATAAAATTACCATAAAGATGAAGACAAAATCGCACAAAAGCGAAGATATAATCACTCCAAAAGCGAAGAAAAATGTCAAACGACATCAAAATCAAACCAAAATTAAAATCCTACACTAAAAACTAATACTAATGAAAATAAAACAAATTCTTTGCTCAGATCTAGTCCGAAACAGACTGGATCTGAGCAAAGAGATGGAGGCTACTTGAAGAGTCTTTTGGGTTTTTTTTTCATAGGAGAGGAGAGGAGTGAAGAGGAGAGAGGAAATGTTACATCAAAATTAATATATTATTTAGTTAATTTGATTTAAGCTTTGTTACTTTTTGATATTATACTATCAAAAAAAATTATATGTTTGGGTATTTCTAATAACAAGATGCATTTTTGATTTAAAAATGTTCCAATGCATCTCGACCACGGGTGTGGCGGGGCTCCATTCAGCAGTTCCCTCCGAACCCAGCGCGTAGCATGGTTACACACTAGATTTCCGCACTCTAAATTACAAAACGTAAATGCGAAAATCTACACCCTTATTTGGAGTTCTAGAAGCATATATAAAGTATACAAGAAAATTAATATCAGGTTGTGAGAGGACGTATTAGAGTATATGTTGGTGGCTGGCTTGGGTGGGGGAGTTGAATAGTGATGATAAGCTATCCATGGGTTTGATGGAGTTAAAATTACATGTTAGTGGCCTGTTTTGAATTATAAATATAGAAGTATTATTTTGGTTAACATGTTTCTGCAGTTTATTAAATCCACAATGTTCTCTTAATTTCCAGAGGCGATGTGCTTAGTGGTCCTAAAGGCAAGAGTTGTGAGATTGTGTGATGCTAGGAACACCAATTTATGGAGAATATTCAGCTTTGACTTAATCATTATGCATGGGGAGGTAAAAAATATTTTAGCGCACACATTATTAGATTATTAAGTTAATAATTTCTTCTTAATAAGAAGTGAGTGCCTTGGACATTTTAGTCTACATTTAGCTGATATCAAAAATGATTGCCTTAAAATGTTTTTACATCATGAGCATATTCTAAAATCATCCTTCATGGAGCAACATAGAACACACATGTACATTTCAATTTTAGGGTATTAAACTGCCTTGCCGTGTAGGAAATAGACTGATTTCCCACATGCATCAGATGCATTTGGTAATGAACATATCTCGCTTCCAGAGTTATTTGAATTAGAATTATTGGTCAAATTAATTTTGGGCGCATGTACTTGCATAGCGAAGCAGCAACATAACCAATTCAATCGGTAATAATGATGTATCGATGCGAGAAATTGTGATCGAAGGTACACTACACCTTGAATTTTTGTGTTTTATTTTTTTTTCCCCGTTGGTTGAATTAGTGAACGTAGTTAATGATGACATCATAAAGAACTTTGTGAATATACCTACGGTAGTAGTAGTTACTGGTACATACGTGAAAGATCACTTGTGTAAAATTTTAATTTATCCTTTTTGAGCTATTCCTGGATTAGATGTCTTTTGACTTCCGTTTGGTCCATGCACTTGAAAAGATTCATATCAAAGGCTCTTTAGTGGAACAAACAATCATGCTAGCAAGTTCTGTTTTATAGGTATATCTTAACAATACTCAGAAAAAATTACCAAGTTCAAAGGCATCGAACGGTTGGTAAAGTTTCATTCTTTTGATTGTTGGTTATTGTTTGGATCCATCATTTTTTGAAGGTATCTGGGTACATCCAGTTTCTTGCTAGGGGACGTGTGTATTTGCTAATGCCATTTTCCCCGGCTACTGCTCTTAATCCCTATCTGAATTCCAAGTACATAAACATTAGAGTTTGTAGTTGTTCCAAAGCCTATCTTGATTGTTTATGTACTATCTTGCACCATAATTTCTCAAATTTCCATTTATTTATTGTTTGACTTAGTGATTTTTTTTCTGAAACTAAGATAAACTAATTGGTATTTGTGAATGAGATTGAGGTGGTTGAATTTGGTTGATGACTTTATGTTTTACCACAGTGCTAGGTTGTTATCATTTTGTGGTTGTCATCGGTTGTTATCAAAAGTATTGTTGAGAGAATGCTTGCATTCTATGAGGCAGCGATTAATAATTGAGTAGAATTGTGTGGTGATTTTAAATTTGTTACAGTGTAAGTGACAAGTTGTAGTATCCGCATCTGTTTAAGGGGGTTGTGAAACATTTAACAATCTTGCTACCATGCCAGGAATGGTACAGGGCACAACCAATCCATATATAGTTCGTGTCTATAATGTGGAGGGATAGTTTTACCAATATTTTGTACGTATTCGCGCCAATAACTTTTCCGAACTAGAAACTGTGAAAAATAAGGACGAATTTTTATGGCATCAAAAGTTGTATATGATAATAATTTCAAAGGGTTGATGATAGAAAAGATATCAATTTCTTGGAATTTCTATGGTATCTTTAGTGTGACTTAAGAATGCCTTAACTTTTATGTTAATTAATTGTGAAGTTCTCCCAAAGGTTTGCTTTTACGTTCATCAGGGTTGGTACAGTTGCACGGATTTGATTATCGTCGGGCTTAACTCGAGTTTATTTTTTTGTAATTCAGCTTTGTAATTTGAAACATCATAATTGATGCAATTAAGTGCGTACATATGAAATTTCAAGAATTATTTTTACTATGGTTGTGCTTATTAGAAAAACCAAATTTAGTTAGTAGAAATTTTGTGAAGCAGAGTACATCATTCTTCCAATTTTAATCACAAAATCACACCGATCAGTTGCACAGTTAGTGGAAGAAATCCCAATGATCAGCGAATGATCAATGTAGTAATTCACACAGTAGTCATGTTCTACGGCATGGAATAATCATCAAATGGTTAGTGCAGTTTTCTCACAATAGCCATGTACTACGACAATGAATACCATGATCAAAGCTAACATAAATTAGTCTTTTTCTTTGTTGTTTGAGTAGTGTTTGCCAATTGCTTTTCCCATACCATAAATAGTGCCAACGGTGATAAAAGCAACAATTTTACTCAGTATTGATTGCATTTCTAATGATACAAGAATGGCGGTTCTTTGGTATTATTTCAAGGTAACTCGGTATAGGAAAAATTTACGATTGTCTCTCTTCCACTAAAATGATGAGCTGAGCAACAAAATGCCTGTTACGGAATGTCCATTGGTAAGAACCATTATGATCGAGTTTGTTAGATGTATTAAGAAGAAAAAATGTATTCTTTGTTTCAGGAACATGGAAATGTGTTATTCGATTACAATGAACTCAATGTTTCTTCTTCAATGTGAAATGGTAGGAATTTAAATCAATAAACTAATGTTGTAACTTCCAGTTTCTGCGTACAGAAAACAACTTCAAACTATATTATCAACTTGCAGGAAAGAAGGTCATTGCACTTTTTCTATAGCGCTTTCAATGGTGCATCGCTAACCATGGTTTTCTGCTTGGACCCATTAGTATCACCAAGACCATAGTTTTTTTTTTTTTTTTTTTTTTGTCTAATGAATTTTGATTTGCTAAATTCGAAGGCGGGAAGGAAAAAGGGTTTGCAATTCCTCAAATCGAATGTTTTAAAGGTAAATGGTAATATTTCTTTTCCTTATTAGAATTTTACTAATTTGTTTAAGGTTTATCATAATTTAAAACATTAAATCTTCTGTTGTGGTTGCTACAAGTGCAATACAATTTTATAGAACTGAAGACCTGCTACTGGCACACAAAAATAATTCATGCAATAGCTTCCACGGTAAGGGAAGCTCTCCATTGTATAAAAAAACTGGAGAATTAAAAATTATGCTCTTCGCTATGTGCGGACATGGTCGGTTTGATCTTCATGCATACAAGAGAGTACAGGCATCACTAGCTAATAGTAATGATTATGGTAGTGCCCGGTAAATCAAGGATGAAATAGGATAACATTCTGTTCGATAATGAAAAGAGGAAGCATCATATCGACGCCATAATATTTCCAAATAAAATTGTTTGTGATCATTTCTATTCGATTATAAGTTTTATAGTGATGAACATTTCTGGTACTTGGAACTTGGAAGTAATAGAATGATGGGTTATCAAGATTAGCAGGGTTTTCAATGGATGATGAAAACATTTCCAATGACATGTAAAAGCACTCAAATCTGTTGTTTTTTATGGTTCAATTCATAGGTCTATCTTGAATATACGATATGATAGTTTTAGTTAATAAAACCTAAATCCATCGTGATCGGTCTATATTGTGAAAAGAAAGATTGAAACTGGTGATTGGTTTTATTTTCCGCTGTGTGAAAGCTTTATCGTCTTTATGTGTTAATTGTCTAGCAAATGTGTTATTAATGTGATTGTCTGCATATAAATGAATAATAAATTCCATAAGCGAATAAATTACTTATAATTCAACTAAATCTGGGACCTGACATGGCTTAGGTTTTCTCTCAGCAACCAAAGTACAAATTTCAAACAAGAATGCAAACTGGAAATCGCCAGGAAGAAGGTTGGTCCAATAACTAATTCCAACAGTTGAGAAAATATCAGGATGTGCAAACTCCTTATACCCAACAGTCCAACTAAAATTTTGAATCGCACACACAACAATATTGTTACAAGTATGTGTAGAAGAAAAAAGGAAAAAAGGAACAACAGAATGGAGATTTTTGAACAAGGTACCTCGCAATATCACGCTTGGCATCAATCTGAAGTAGAGAACTTGAAACTTAAAAGTAACTTTTTGACTTCTTGGAAGAAGTCAGTTTGGGTGTACAATTCAGATCGTATTCTAGAAGCAAAAGGACCGTAACTTTTTGTGAAGCAAAAATATTTTGCTTCCGATTTCTGTTTTGGAGAATTCTTCTTCCGTATCCAAAAGTGTTATAATTGGGATTTGGATGTACACCGAGAAGTAACTTTTGGATTTCCAGAAGTCAGTTTGGGGATATTTTTCAAAATGACTTTTAGAAGCAAAAAATAATAATTTTAAAACGAATACAATGTTTGCTTCTGACTTTCAGTACTGATTTCTGGTATTCAAACATGTTATAACGATAATTGAGTTTGTATGAGTTCCGAAGCTTACTACAGTACCACATCTATCATTGAAGCGTAAAGCTCTAGGTCACGTTGGATTATTAAAAAGCCAAGTGTCGAGGTCATGACGTGTAGCAAATGGTAGGACCTATCTAATTCATACAAATGATTGTATGTTTAGTCCAAATCTAAATGTATTTTTCAAGACGATTTTTTAATCTCCGACACTTTAGACAGTGATTGGTGAATATAGTTTTCATTGTTAATCAATTAACTGATAATATATGCTTTGATTATAGATCTTGCATTTGTTAATTAGAATCCTTTTGGGGCCATTTGTGGGGCTAATCCCCGCCATACCAAATGGCTATCAATTTCCATCGTGCCCGGTAGCACAGGTTGCACATTATTCGCCTATAAAATTTTAATTTGCTATAATTTCATAGTTCAGTTATTCCTGAATTCCATATTCCTCTATAAAATAATTCGGTGATTTTAAATACTAATCACATGTTTTTTGTCTCTGACGGGAAAATGGCAACAAAACAAAATCAGCAAAATCACACATTCATGATGATAAGAGAAGGGATGTGCTCGAGACCAGTTATAACACGAATCGAGAGTAAAACTAATATATAAATTCAACATAGATGAAGAAAGCATACTGACACACTTAAAAAAAAATCTTATGGTCCTTAGCCTTCGTGTATTTCAGGAAAATAAATCTCACGTGAAATCCAGAAAATCCAGAAATAGGTAAACACATCGTAACCCGCTGCTCTAAATTTAACGACCAAATGGAGCCGAATGCATTAACATGTGGATCTACGCCATCATTCAAGATAAGATTAAAAGTATTTCAATTAAATATATATTTAAAATTGTCTCCAGTGATGTAAAGGTAACGATAATATTCATGATAAACACAATTTTTGGGGAAAAACAGAATGCAGTCTCTTGAAAAATAATTTTGTTTTGTTTAAATTCAAAAAAATGATGGGTAAGTATAACTCCTGACAGAGAATAACTTCGGATACCTAATAAGAACCACCTGGTAAAAAAAGAAAAAGTATGACACAATAGAAAACGATGATGACATGCCAACGTGGATCGAAGTTGATGAACATGATGAGGGTATGGACAAGATTATGGAGAAGGATCCTAGCATGCCACCGTTAGTTGAGATAGATGAAGAAGACAATGAAGTGTTTACTTATTAATAAAGACTATAGGTAGCCATGAGCAATAATTTTTAGGCACACCGCTTTTGAAACATATATTATTCTCCGACAGTATATTATTTAATTTATTTAAACTGTGGCAATTTTAAAGTAAATGGATGTGAATCTTATAATTAACAGTGCTACCATGGCGTTCTTTCTTGGGGACCAGCGTCCATCTAGGATAAGACCTATTAAGTTGTATCATGGAACTACGCTTAAGAAGTAGTTCAACTACCACCAACAAGCATGTAATGCTAACAAGGTGCTACACAAAACTGGACTCAACATAATACTGTTACATACATCGCCTTCTAAATATAGACATTAATAAAGGTATCTCTGCAGTAACGCTGCATGCACAGTTCTAGCATTTCACATTTCTTTTTGCTTCCAAAACTTCTAAACATAAAATCGTTGGATACGACAATTTGTTAATAAAACTAAAGGCTGGAAAAAAGAAGAAGGTGTAATTATGTTTAATTGCAAATATTCATATACACATAAAATTTAATTATTTTAAATCCAAATTTTTTAAAATTATTTTAATATCTTCCTATAAAATTGATACTTGATTTAGATTTATAATACAAAATTTAAATCATCAAATCATTAGAACCTAAAGGGTATCAGATTCTATCCCTTTAACAGATCAAACTAATCAAAAATTGTTCAAAAATAATCTAATGCATTTGACCGCGGGAGCGGTCGAAACCCCGCCACTCTAAATTAGCTGATCCCATCGGCCCCGATGCGTAGCACGGATTACATACTAGTTTTGATGCTAATTTCTATATGGAAACTAAACTGATGGCTTTTAAAATTTGGTATTGTGGTAATTGATGATGCATGTGAACGCAGGTTGCATGACGCTACTTAATAATAACTCAGGATGTAGAAAAAGATGATGCATTAGATGGACTCAATCAGGGACGGGCCTAGCAAGGGGGCTAACCCGTGCTATAGCCCGTCCCTATTTTTTGGTTAGTAAAAATTTTGTATAGAAAAATTTGTAAAATTAATAATTAGCCCTCCTTTATTTATGTTTAACACCTTATAGTTATAACATAAATAACTTTTAGCCCCAAATTGCTTAAAAGTATAGAACTAGGGGTGTACAGAATGCCCGGAAGCCTACGGCCTAACATGTACCGCCCGGGTCCGAAGGAGCCCATGGGCGCCCAACAGCCTGTCATGGGCTAGCCTTACCGCCCGATAATTATAAGTGGGCGGACCGGGTTTTTGTTCAAATATTGGAGTCTAGCACTGCGTTAGCCTCGCCGTAGCTTTGTTTAGTTATCCTACCGCCCGATCGCCAATAGCCTCGAATAAAGTTTTCTACTAGTGTGATGGATTTCTCAAGAACTTAAATTTCATATGTGGACAATTTATTGGGGTTAGAGAAAAATCTGAATTACATTTCACAGTAATGAATATGAATTGCTTGAACTATCATTTGAACGAGTTACAGATATATCATCATTCATCAAGCAAAAAAAAACAAACATATATACTTTAAAATTTTGAATTATCTCTTGAGCCCGAGGCCCGCTTTTACCCGACCTAGCCTCGGCATGTATTGTTTCACGGGTATGGACGGGCTATGGGCATTAAATTTTTGTTATTGCCCGTCCCGGCCTGTTAAACTTAATGGGTAGTAAGGACTACAAGCCCGTTTGGCCCGGCCTGTGCTATAATCGGGCTTGGGCTGGCCTGCCCGGCCCGATGTACACCCTATATAGAACTTTCTTTGTCAAACTCATTTACTTTTCCATTTTTTCCCCAGTTTTATAGCTAAATTTCAGTTAGCCACTAATTATATAACTCGTTCTAAAAAATTTGCCGGGGCCTTCGGTCGCATTCACAAGTAGTGATAATCTAGCCCTACCCAAAAAGGATTTCTGGGTCCGTCCCTAGACTCAAATGAGCTTAGAATCAACATGTCAACAATATTTATCTAGAAGAAGATTGTTTAGATGTTATTGACGACAATATAGGAATTATTAATTGGAAACTAATAACACTATCAATGACTGTAGATTTGTTTAAGTTTTGTAATCAATGTGTATATAGTCATGTACCCAGGGAGACTAACGAGGTAGCTGACTTGCTAGCTCAAGAAACTAGAATTAGCCAAAACTCAGTATTTTGGACTCATAACTTGCCAAATTAGGCTGAATCTCTCTTGGTGTTGCAATGCACTTTATAAGGTGTTATCCAATTCATATTTGCAAAAGTGTTCTCAATGGTCCTATGACCTCAAAAGTGTTCTCAATGGTCCTAATGTGCACGAGGAAACCAACAAGTCTTGGGCGTGGAGCAACCGCACAATAGTTTAAAGCTCAATTGGCAAATTTCCAACTTCCATGATCCTGAAAGTTGAATGTATCATGTCGAACCTATCAAGACACCGTTATTTTGGATTGGTGGCGCAACTAGAAAACCTGTGCAGACGTCCCTCTTCGTGGAGAAATCCAATTTCTTACCTCGGAGGAAGTCCTTTTCTTTTCTCTGTCAAACCTACTTGGTACATGTTTCTTACTTAGACTTGAAATACGACTTTCAGGGAATAAAAGTGCTATTAGAAAATCCATACGGAAGTATCACACTAGCTGTCCCTAGTGAGAGCGGCATGCATCTTGATTATTCAGAAGCCATTTGGTAGCAGCAGCACCATCGCCACTATCCACTGTATTGTGCCAACTATCAGGCGGCCATAGAAGAGTCGAGGAATTTCCAGCAGAAGGATAAATACAAGCTGAAAGTGAGATCGTCCAGCCATGCAGGCATCCACAAGCAAGCCAGAAGGCGACCACAAGTTCAGCCCCTTTGAAGCCCACGAAGCCCATTAATATCTGAGATATCTTGGCCCTTGGGTGCTCCACAACATTTGCCAAGATAATTGATTTGAAATTTTTTTCATTGAATTGTGGTCTATGAAACTGCAGACATCTGCCACTAGTAATAGTTTAATGTCGCCAATTTTTCGGGCATTTTTGTAGATAAGGTGAACATCTGATTTGTGATCCTGAACTGATTGACTAAGATTAGTATGAACTTAATAATTATCATAGTTGACTGAATCCTACTAGTTCAATTTGAACACAAATGCAACATGGACTTTTGTGAAAGTAGTAATAACGGTAAGAGCAGTGCTATCCCGCACGGTCGTGCGGGACGCCAATATAAGGTAGCAGCTTACTGGCCGTTAGAATTTAAGATGGATGGTTAGATGAAATTCAGTTTATCTCTCCTAGAAAAATTACAGCTGTCAAAATTAGCATATTAGAAATAAGTCCCAAGAATTTATTTTCATTTATTCTACCTCCTTTTCTTAATCTTTCTGTCGTGTTTAGTAAGTGGATTCCTTAACGGAAAAATCATGCAATCTTCTTCTACAAAACATACTTAGATATATGACTGCCAGAGATGAAAAAACTAATTTCTATCTTCTTCTCTTTTAAGTGATTGTCTGTTATTCAATAACTGATTTTTTTTTGATTTGATTTTCTATTTTTCTTTGCAAAATAATGCTTTCCAAAATCTAGTAGGTAGGTTCAATGGTTATCATATCACTGACCGATCAAAAACGCAGTAATTATCATCGTTCCCCTTTTAAGTGATTACCCACTACTAAATTGTAAACCCACTCTGAAATTTATCTTATTCTTTTTTGCATAATCAAAAAATTAATACAACCTAATACACCCCCAAAATCAGATTGCCTTCTAAAAGTTTCCCCAATCAGAACCAATGAGTCCAGATAATCGCAATAAAATAAGTAGATAACAGGAAGACAATTCGATACCCATCTTCATCATCTTTTATTGATCATTCAATTGCATATATATCATATATATGTGTGTGTGTGACGGCTGCGATCATCATTTTCTTCACCGGTATTAAATCGATCAGATATTATTGGTATTGGGTTTCTTTCAGATACAATGGTTTGCATTCAAGGGAGAAACACTGATTTTTGGATGGTATATCTTAAAACAATCAATATGCAGAGAGGATTTGATTTCTTTTTATTATCAGATGAGGGACCTTTTTCTAAATATGCTGATTTTGACAGCTGTAATTTTCTAGGAGAGACAAACTGACTTTCATCTAACCATCCATCTTAAATTTTAACGGCCAGTAAGCTGCTACCTTATATTGGCGTCCCGCACGACCGTGCGGGATAGCACTGCTCTAACGGTAATAATGCATCTAAATTTGAATGCGTAGTTATATATATTAAAAAATTATGCTAAGTGTACTTACTCCTTGTCATTAGTTAACGTTCCTTGTCAGAAGACTCAGAACGTATCACTTTCTAAACGAAAATGCTATATGTCCACCAATGCCTTCCCCACTCCTTTCCACCGCTTATGTGTCATGTAGGCATTGGTGGACTTCAATAATAATGGGACCCCCTGCTTTCCCATGGGGACCAAAATGGATAGAATCTAGGGTGTGGATGAAGCCACCTAATGGGGGAAGACAATGGTGGAAACGGTTGGGGGAAGTGTAGCACTTTCGCTTTCTAAATATTGTGCTATTGAATATGTTGCCCTAAATGAAATCAACCCCCTTGGGATCGTATAGAACTTGGTTTTGTATATCTAAGAAATACTTTGGTCCAAATTATTATTCCTTGTCTGGACAATTTTGCAATGTACATTTATTGATTCTTGAGTACTCCCTCCGTCCCACATATATAGGCGGAGAGAGACAATTCTCTTATATTAAGAAAATTGCATGTGATTCATAATTTTATATGTTTTTTCTTGTTTTACCCTTCGTCTTATCTCCAACACAATTACCTATGTACAATAAATATGGGTATATATGGAAAAATTCATCTTGGAAAGAAAAGTCCGCCTATTTAGTGGGACAAACAAAAACCAAAATTCCGCCTATATATGTGGGACAGAGGGAGTATGTATTTAAAGTTAGATAAGCAAGCGTACACAAAGAACCTACCAAGCTACCCTGGGCTAGGACGAGAGTAGTTGCTGCATTAAGTTGGGGTTGTTGCTGGTTGAGAATATTGCAGTTCTGTTCTGCCAGGGATATGTATATTTTCCAGTAAAGCATTAAACAACGGATCAAATTATTAACGTCGCAAATCATTACTTTCACTTTCATTTTACCAAAAGCTTTGTTCATCTGCCTATTTATTAAGATATGTGGTTGCATTTTCCTTGGATTTTTTTTTCACTTCTGAAGCACAGATGGAAATGTATTTGTGCGAAATCACAGAGAGTGGTTATTGTTTTTACCATTTCTAGCTAAATCTGTCAGCTTGGGTATTAAGCTTTGAGCTTTTCTTTATATACTAACAAATGCAGAATTGAAAGAGACTCTTACCCTGAATAATCAAACAATCAATGCAGCATTGGAAGAAATTTTTACCTATAAAAATCAGGCAATTGAATTGAAAGAAATATCTTCACAGAACTATAAATAGTAAGTTCCATGTGTGATATCATAAAAATGACTGGAAAAAATTGAGAGTTTAAATTACAAAAGTGCTTCTTCATTTATTTGTAATCAATATCTCTTTCATTCGGATATATCAAATCATTCGGATATATCAAATCTCTTTATCTCTGATGATTAAGACTAGGATATCTAATCAATATCTCTTTATTTCACTTTTACACTTAAAAACTACTATTACTCCTCAAATAAATCATACATTTCAATCATCTTCACTAGCTAGTTTACTTGCTAAGTTTAGTATCAATTTTTGAAGAAGAATGATCCTCTATGGCCCCCGGAAAAAAAAAACAAATCCATGATAAAAATGAAGATGAAGGAAAAGAGTAAACTGATTTAGGGTATTAGGATTATAAAGGGTAAGGGTAGTTTTGTAATTTACCCATTAGGACTCCCCCTAAAAACCTTAAAAAGGGTCCCTTTAAAATTGGGTATACCCCAATTAATCTGGGTATACCCCAATCTCGCCAGGTTATAAAACATGTGAAATCACTTCTTTTTACCAATTTCTTTTCTTCAGATGTACACGAAATCGTTAAGCTATTAAGTTGCAACCTAATCGGAATGCCACCATTGCCAGGCCCCTTGCTTGCGTGCAAAAGTGCACTAAGCTCACAAACGTTGTAGTCGAGTCAATTTCGCAGCCAGCAGCGGGAGATATTTCTTCACGGTTCACCAAGTGGTGTTATACATAATTATGAGCTTGTCAAACCCAACTTAGGTAGTGCAAATTGCAAACGTAGGGGGACAAGATAGGTTCCCTACAAAAATTAATGACACGTACCCACAAAAAAGAAGATAAAATCATTGAACTTCATTAGCAGTACACTACACAGCATTAAAATCCAGACTCTAGGTCTCTAGCTAACCAGAATTATCTTTTCAGTCCTATAATCAAGGTTTGAAAAACACCCGTTTTTACTGAAAAAACGACTGTTAAAACGGTCACACCCATATACCGTGGCCGTGAAGGTCTCTGAACCCCGTGCCTTTATAATGCCGATAAATAGGAAATAACGGCAGTTTTTTAGTACCGTTTTTCAGTTTTCATACACGTTATAACCGTTTTTCTAAAATTAGTTTAAATGTTTTTTTTCTTCTAAAAAATTTTAACGTGCGTTTTTTAGAACTGTTTTCCTGTTATCACGCCCGTTATAACCGTGTAAATAACTTTCTTACCATCTTTTTTGATTTTTTCTTCCTCTGAATTGAAAGCTGAAAACTTCGAATTAAATTTTTTTAAATGATACAAGGAAAGTAACTACAGGATTAAAAACTTCAAATTTAAAAAACATAGGATTGTTAAACTAGTATTCATCATTTAAAAAGCTACGAAAACCAACTACGACCATCACCTTTTTTTGATTTATTCATGTATTCTTCATTTTCTCGACGGTTCCTTTCCACATCATAGTCATCGTTGTCAGGGTACTGGCTATCTTCGTTTGCATAAGTATCATCATCATAATAACCATCATTATCGTTATCATAACCTCCTTCAGTATCATCATTATTGTTACCTACTTCATTATTATTATCAATATTAGAATTATATCCTTCGTTCATATGTTGAACACCATAGTCAGAGCGATCCGAAGTGTAACGAGAATCATATGTTGGATTCACATTCTCATAACCTTGTGTATTGTCTCCAAATGAAAGATTACCAAAGTCATAAACAAAGTCACTCACCGGTAACCTTTCATATGGCATTTGAACTCAGGATCATGCCAGTTGTATGGTAGAGGGACATGCTCGGATTATTAACGGCCTCCTCTTCCAAAGATATTTAACCACTGTTCCTCTTGAGGTAAAACCGGTGTTTCATCTTCCCCCGCTATCCAGTCAAGCATATTGTCATCCCTCAGTAGACTATGAACATCGTGAACATCAATGTTATGTCTCCTTGCTTTACCTTTAATTCTTTGTTGCTCCAACTTCAAATTGCACTGGACATACACCAGATCATTTATTCTCGATGAAAGTAAACGATTGCGTAGTTTGGTGTGGATTCTTTGAAACTTGGAAACTTCAAAACACAGAGGAAGGAAGAATTTCTCCGCGGAAGAAGTAGAGTTATAGAATATTTGTCTACTACAACCATACACCTTGTTGTGTTTTTAAAGGGTGAACATATAAAGAAGAGAAAGGAAAAAAATAGTGTGACCATGATTTTGTTTTCTAAAAGAAGGGAAATGAAAGAAAAAAGTGACGCGACATATTATTCGTTGCCTCCCCCAATTGGACCAACTTGAATCTTCAATTCATGAACCAAGTTCTCTGCTTTAGTTCTTCACTTCTTTGTTAAAACTTAAAATGAAATTAAAAAAAATACTATATATGCATCATCATGCTGTGGTGGTGGGTACATGATTTGGACGTAATAATTATTTCATCTTATAAGTAGTGCAATTTTAGATCGAATCTAATAATGGGTTGATTGGCTCTACCCTAACTCACCATGCAATTCCTACTTTACCGAGTTTTTTAAGCATTCAGTGATTAACTTTTAGAAACTAGTAGTCTAGTACCATATAGACTTGTTAAAACCCTGCCTACTTCTTGGCATTTGATGGAAATTCTGCAATCTAATAAAGGGACAAGTATACCTAGATAATTGTTGACGAAGAAATTTTAGTGGCTATAATTTACCGACACGAATTTTATCAAACTTTCGTAAATTGTATAGTGAAAAACATTTTAAAACACCTATATAAAGAATATAAACATGACTATCGAATTATACACATTTCTTATACTAACAATAATCAAATAAAATAGTAGTATTAGAATTTCTTAATGATATAGGTCATCTATTAGTTGGACAAAATTTAAAAATTAATAGGTCATCTATTTAGGGACGTAGGGAGTATTAAAAAATAAAAAAACCTAACAACGTTTTTTAGACACGTTATAACCGTTACATAGGAATTTCATATCATAATTTTTTTTTTATTTTCTATTTAGCCGTTCCAACGCCCATTATTTTCAAAAAAAACGTCCAAAAACGCGTTTTTTCCCTATATAACGCGTTTTTAGGCGTTTTCAAACGTGCTCACACTTGATGATGAAATTAAATCACACAGAAAACGCATTATAACGGTCACGCCTAGTGTCCGTGACCTGAGCCGTGACCCGTTTTTCAAACCTTGCCTATAATTACAAGGCTGCTAGAGCTATCTTGATGATGAAATTAAATCACACAGCTAGATTAAGATATTTAGTTTAGACCTTTAAACGTGGACATGATCCTCTTGCAAGCAAGAATAAGATGATGAAATTAAATCACACAGAGTCCAGGCTTTAAATAATGTCTTAAACCACCATCATCACATTTGTCTGCTTTCTTAATGTCTTTGTTTAGTCGTTTTCTTGGGATCGTCTTCACAAGGGAATTCATTAGGTGTCCACAAACAAGAAAACAGAATGATACTAGAACAAATACAGTTGAAAGGTGAGGTCCTGTTTCTTGTATTTGTTTTCTTGCTCTACTCTCATCTTACACTGTGATTCATGTGAACCTCTCTCAGGTGCACAAAAACCCATTTATCAAATCATTTCACTAGTTAAGCCATTTGCTTATTCTCACTGGGTTCACCCGGTCACAAAAAAAATGCCCAGGCTGTGAACCGGAATCCATCCAGTTCTAAGTTGGAAGTCAAACGATACAGCAAGGATCATAAATATCGCAAATCAAGCGGTTGAGGATAAAGACTAATGTGGGGTCCAATAAGATAAGCGGTCATTATTATACTACTTGGAATACTAATACTATACACTAGTATACAGCAAATATGTCTTTCCTCGAATTCCGTGTCTAGTCTCATATACGTTACCAAGAAAAGAAGAGAAGTCCAGTGACCATAAAAAACGGAGCTAATGTGCGCTGGAATTCACAGAGGCGTATTTTAATACTAAATAAATGAAAATTTCATCAGTTTTTTTATTTTTTTAATTAATGGCTCTCTATTCTATATCCAGTTCTTCTTCTTATTTACAGATTTTAATGGCAATGTCATGTGGGAATGTTTAGCAGAAGAAGAAACTATACGGAATAGACTGTTCTAGGTTTGGTGAAAGAAAGGAAAATGCCTCTAGCTAGGTATTTGTTGAGGAATGAGTTTTGTTTATCGGATCCAGAGTTATACAAAGCAGCAGATAAAAATGATCCTGAAGCTCTTCTTGAAGGTGTTGCCATGGCTGGACTTGTTGGAGTCTTGCGTCAGTTGGGTGACCTTGCTGAGTAAGTTCTTGTTTATTTTTTTGTTTTGGCTTCTACAGTGATCTACTTCACTCTGTAACTGAAAATGTTGGAATTCAGGTCATCTTTTTGGATCTGGAGTATGGAAATTTGGGTTAGGAATAGGTAATTTGAAGAGTTGAAAGAGGAATTGGTGATACTAGTTATGGAATTTCTAGTTAATTAGTAATTTTTATGTTTTTGTACTACTTGCATTCAATCTTAACTTGAACATTAGGTTATTAGTTAGCTTCGGAAGTGAATTTGAGAATCATTTTTGGTATTTTAAGTGTTAGTTGACTTAAGGAGTTCGGTTTACACCTTCATGATTTTATGTATTGATTTCCGAATTCGTGTTTGTGGTGTGGTCTGATGAATTTATGGGTATTGGCGGAAGTAAGTGGGTGTTTGTGGTTTGGATTTTGCTGTTATTTGTTCTCGATATACAACCATGTTCTTTGCTACACTCAGATATACATGTTTTTCCTATTACTTATTTTGTTTGATGTTTCTTATTTGTGGTGCAATAGGTTTGCCGCAGGGATATTCAATGACTTGCACAAAGAAGTGATGGCAACTGCTTCTAGGGGACAAGGGCTGAAGGTTCGTGTTCAACAACTTGAGGCAGAATTTCCATCAGTCGAGAAGGCATTTCTTTCTCAAACTAATCATTCGCTATTACTTTATAATGAAGGTTAGGGGTTTTCCTGTAGATTCTTGATTTGAAATTTGTGTTAGCAATATATAACATGCTATATCGCTGAGGATTAAGGATTGGAACACGATATTGTGCTTCGCTGTTGACTTTAATTTTCCTTTTTATTTCTTATGAATAGTGTTTTTTCCCTTGAGAAATAGATCATTGTTGCTGAATTTTGACCATTGATAAGTTAAAAGATATGGAAACCTCTGAAAGTCCCAGGCAGTTAGTTTTTTTTTTTTGATAGGCAAGCAGTTAGTAGTGGAGTAGTAATATACTTATCATCGACATCATAGAACTAATATATGTCAAATAAAACATAGCCTGAAGGTAGAAGCGGCTAAACTGCCCCATTTCTTAAGGAAACATTTCCTTTGGGAATTATCACGGTTATCATTTATTCCTTGGTTGAAGGTGTTGATGTTGTTGATACATGATTTCTTTCAGGTATTGACTGGCATCCTAATCTCCAAATGAGCCAGAATCTGATCACATCTGGAGATTTACCTCACTCTGTTATGGAATCTTATGAAGAATGCCGTGGTCCACCTCGATTATTTCTGTTGGACAAGTATGATTGCTTTGTCACTTTTGCTTCCTAGGTTTTGGTATTACTCTTTTTAACTCTCTCCTAAATCTTATCATGTATGCTTATCCTCCCTCCAGGTTTGATAATGCTGGTCTTGGGGCTTGTTTAAAACGATACTCTGATCCATCGTTCTTTAAAGCGGAGGTAAGTTCCTTTGAATCAAAGAAAGCGGATACTCAAAAGGAAAAGAAAGCTCACAAAATCAGGGTAAGGCATTAACTGAAACAGTAGCTTGTTTTGTTTCACCGCTGAAATTGAGAGTATCTGCAAAACAAGCATTAAGCTGCCGGCGCAGTTTCATAACAAAAAACAGTAACAATTTTCTTTTGCAGAGAAAAGGTTCACAATGGAGAATTAGAGAAACAGCAGAAGGATCTGCAAGATCCCATGCCAAGTGAGGACCTTGATCTTTGCCAGCATTAGCTATTCTTTGTAGTGGTTGTTTGGTTCTTCTTGCCTTTTATGGTGCAAAATGTTGATTTACTGACTACCACTTTGATTATTCAGGTTGCATCAGTTGTTCTCGAAGGAACGTCAGCAGACTGATACTAATCTTCCAACGAACCGTGTAAAGCTGAAGAAGCGGCAATTCAATAGACTTCTTTTCGATTCTATAAGCGGAAAAAGCTATATGGAAAGATTTCTTGAATCTCGTTTACCTGAACGCTTGAAATCCAGGAACTTTAGTGAATTAAGTTATGAAGGGCTTGAGCTCAGTACTCAGGACTCTGCCAACCAATTGGTTGTAAGAGATAGAGATCTTGTTTCATCTCCTACTAGCCACGAAAAAATACTAGAAATGTGCATGGACGAACTGGATGAGGATACCATTGAAGAAGAATTGAAAAAGTTGTCTTCACCCACGCCCAAATTTAACAAGCTGGTTGATAGGAAGGTAGACGTGATGGTTTCTAAGGAAAACAAATGTGAAGGAAAAATCAATGGGTATCGATCTGATGATCTTACCAGTGAGGTTGACAATTACGTGGATGCTCTTACCACCATGGAATCAGAAATGGAAACTGACACTGAATGTAGAACAATGAATGAGCAAGGCTTTTTCCACACAGAGAGAATGCGAATGGGTTCAAACAAAAGTGAAGACCTACAGGAGGTCGAAGGTGGGTTTTCAGATTCTCAGTCAGTTGAAAATTCTAGTGCGTCTGATGATGGAACTAATTCATTCAGAAAAGGAAGATCTAGTTTTTCTTATTCCGATACCCCAAGCAGTTCAGCTGGGCACGTGCTGTCAGATGGTGATGTAGCGGCTAAACCAGACCCATCTACTGAAACCGTCCGTAGGGAAGTTGTTGAGTTATCTTCTGCAAAGTTCTGTGAAAATGAGGATGCTTTAGGAACTGAACCTTCAGAGCATCGAGTCTCATTTGGCGCCTCTAGTGAAGCATCTGGATTTCCAAGGTACATATCTGGACGCGGAGAACTATCCCGTGAATCCTCGCTCACGAATTCAACTTTTAGCATCTCCCAAATCAGTTCAAAAGAAAGTGAGAGCAGGTGTAAAGCCGTGAGATCTGACTCTGTGGAATCTCCTTCAAGCTATCAGAAAGATTGTAACATTGGATTATCCACAAAATCTAATGGAGATAACAACTTCAGTCGAAATGTATCACATCAGGTAGATTTCTCATGTTTTCCCTCCCACATGGTAGATGATTCGCTCCCTGTGACATCTGGTGAAGCCCTACCAGATGTGTGTCTGGATGGAGGGATCCATCATGAACGTTCTGGTTATTTGCTGCAATCGGTTAATGTTTCGTACCCGACTCCTGGAAAGACAGACAGTGATGACACTCTTAAAGAGATTCAGGGTGAAGAATATTCTGATGATAGCAGTTCGTTGGGAAATGTGTCAAAGACGAGGTTTGATTCGTCACATTTTGTTAGTTTGCCTACAGAAGAATCACTCAATAATCTGACTAGAAAAGACCTGGAAATTGGCTCTCCGATCGCACCTCCACCTGAATGTTTACCTGATTCACTCTATGGTAGTTATCTAAACAAATTGGAACCTGCTGATTTTCTAGAATTAAACTTTCCAGATATGTCAAATAAGGTCCCAGCATTTCAATTAGGATCAACAAAGGTTGGCACTACAGCTTCAGAAATTGAAAGACCATCCAACATCATGAAGGTGTCATCTGAGTGTATAGTGTGTCCACCCCCGAATCAGGCATCAGAAATGGAGGTTCATTTGCAGCTAGCTGATTCAGAAAGTGAATTGTCATGTGAAGCTTATGATACTCAAAATGTTGTAGGTTATAATAAGGTTACGTTATCATCTGAGAATCACATAAATTTACATGAACGATGCCGTTCTCAGATGGAGGATCTATTGCCTGAACGTGTTACCCATAACGAGGTTTCCAGTCAATTTAAAGTGGAAATGCCTAACCCTTTTAGTTCAGAGGATATTACTGGGTCAGATGCACAGAAAGAAGCAGCAATTCCGGATCCAGTTTCCCCTTCAGAGCTCAAATTTATGATCTCAGATCCAGAGTTCTATGACCCTTGTGCTTCCAAATTACTCGGCTCTGCGGTGCTTCTCAAGGACCAGTCTGATTTACATCCCAGTGATGATATTGGGGTTGCAACATCACCAAGGCGATGGGACCAAGAGTCTGAACTAATAAAATCACAGACTACTGATGTTACGGGGAGTGCAGAGGATGCAACATTTCCATCTACCAACCAAAAACTGTTAGATTTATCATTGCCTAACCTTGATGTTCCAGAAGTTAATGTGACTGAGATACCACCGCTTCCGCCTCTTCCTCCTATAGGGTGGAGAATGGGAAAGCTTCAACACCGGCCTGTTTCTTTGGAGAGGGAAATGGTTCAGTGTAGTCTAAACCCATTCTCACCAACCACACTGTCTGAGAAGGCTCAGTGGTGTTTCCCAGAATTAGATTTCAAACTGGAGCAGTCTTTAAATCCCTTCTTACCCATGAGCAATGAGAAGCTGTTAGATGTTTCCCTATTGGACAACGATATGGGGACTGCAAGTCTGAATCCATTTTCACCACCAGTAATGACAGATGGGGATGACAATATTAGCCAGGAGTTCCTTGAGCTAGAGAGAGAAGTAGCACAACCTCTAAATCCGTTTTTATCCTCAAGCACAGAGTCGCAGGATTCTTCATATTGTTCCCTTCATTTAGGTGTGCATTCTGATTCTATTGAGTTTTCTCAGATACCAAGTAAGAAAAATTTGACTGCTTCACATTCTTCATTATGTTGTGAAGATCAGCAGAATTTGAAATCGTTAGCAGCAGTACAGGATAAAGAAGAGGAAATGTCTGGAGATACTCACGGATTTGCTCCTTCTCCAGGCAACGCGGATGCTGATTGCATTGAATCTTCTTGGGCACCAAGTAATGAAGTTGAGAATGTTCAACCTTCTTCTCTTAGTGTAGACAATGAAGCGGAGCAGACATTGAACCCACAATCACCAGTGCAAGATAGAGAAGAAGAGACGTCTCAAGATACTTACCGATTCGCTCCTTCGCCAAGTATCGCAGATGCTGATTGCATTGAGCTTTCTCCGACACCAAGTAATGAAGTTGAGAATGCTGAACCTTCTTTCCTAACTGCAGATGTGGATCAGACATTCAACTCACAACCACTAATACCAGATAGAGAACAAGATATATCTCAAAATACTCATGATTTCGCTTCTTCGCCAAGTAATGCCGATGTAAAAGTTGATTCAATCGAGGTTTCTCAGATACCATGTAATGACGTTGTTAATGCTCAGCCTTCTTTCCTAAACTCTAGCAGTGCAGTGGAGCATAATCCTAACCCATTATTACCATCAGTACAAGATTGGGAAGAAGAAAAATATCAAGATACTCACGGATATGCTCCTTCACCAAGTAATGCAGTTGTGAGTGGTGAAAATTCTTCGTTGAATATAGAGGATGAACTGAACTCACCGCCGGCAATACAAAACACAAAAGACATGAGGCCTTGTGCTGCCTTGACTTCAGAGGAAGAAAAGCTGCAGCCACTAAGTTTGTTCGAACCATGTTCAGCGGTGGAGGATGAGAAACCAGCATCATCTGGGGAGGATGAGGAACCACCATCAATGATGGAGGATGAGAAACAAACATGGGTTGTACAAAACGAGAAACCTCAACATGCTTCCTTTTCACTGGAAAGAGAAATGATATGGCACCCAGATTTCTCCTCTATGATGCCACCAACGGAAGAGGAGAAGCCCATTGGAATTCGCAAGGCATGGCTTCACCGTCCACGAGACCCTCTCATTCAGGCTGTTGCTTCTCATGACAAAAGCACGGTACTTGTTGTTTAGCACATTTATTTCCATTTCATTATTTGAGAGATAGAGCTACTGGGTTGAACTTGAGAATTTGACTATTCTTGATATTTTGTGCAGTTGAGAAAGGTTTCGGAACGAGTTCAGCCTCAAATTGAGACAAAAGCAGATGAAAGGGATTCATTACTACAACAGATACGAGCACAGGTTAATACCAATGAAACCTTTTCTATGCGTCTGCATGTTTGTTTTGACCCTTTCTTTTCAGTATAGTGTTTAAGATTCTGATAAAGCAAATTTCTTATGTTTCAATTTCTATCAGTCCTTCAGTCTGAAACCAACGGTTTTAACGAGACCCAACATTCAGGCTCCTAAAAGCAACTTAAGAGTTTCTGCCATTTTGGAAAAAGCAAATGCAATTCGCCAGGTCAGAATTGATTATCACTCTTTAAGTTCTTAACCTTTTTATGTTCTCTTGAATCATTACTCAAATTACGGATATTATTAATAACAAGTGGTATTTACACTTTTAATACTGCGAAGTTTCTTTTGTGGCTGTATAATCTCTTACCATTTTGTTGAAAATGACAAATAGGCCTTGGCTGGGAGTGACGAGGATGATGACTCAGAAAGTTGGAGTGATTCTTGAGAACCAATTGGCTCTCCAGCTCTCTATTGTTACCATGCTGTGGGCTCTCTCAAATGAGGTTTGATCCAGGTGACTTCGGAACGTGTCTTAAACCAACCCCCACATTCCTTTTCTTCATGTTCCATTCTTGTAATATATCATTCAGTTTTTTTGCAAAGTTGTAATCAGTAAAATAGTTGTATGTTACCCACTACAGTAGTTTGGGATCGAAAATAGTGTATCATGCGGACCAAACCGCCAAGATTAGCGTGTAAACTGTGAACCAGTTTTTGCATATATATAATCTTCTTACTTTTGTCCCCGGCTTTAACTTGATATCTTTATCTATCCAAACATTATGGAGCAGGTCAACCTATTCTTTGTGATGGCCTTTTTATTATCGTGTCGGTCAATTACTGTGGAAGCCTGTCAGGACAATCGATATTTTCCACTTATGCTTAATTTAAATTTCTACTCGTAGTATGTACGAGTGTTATATATCAAACCATTGAGATGGAACAAAAAAACTAGAGAAACGAAAGTAAATAGAATTGACAAACTAAAATCAGCAGTTAATACTAATAAAACAAAAAACAGAGGTGGCTGGGGGCTTCAAATGACTAAAACCTACCCAATGCCCCCAGCAGTTCAATTCTTAGCACATCCTACCTAGTTAGCTGTTTGCCCACCTAAATTTTCAATCTTGTTTCTGCCTCTGAATCCAGTTCACGAAAATAATGTGCAAGATTAGATTTGGTGACTTCATCCTCCCATTCTAGGCTTGATACTTCACAAGTTCACATTGACTTGATACTTCTCACCAGGTTGAAGTCTTTGTTGTCTACTATCCCAACGCTTTGTTAGACTTTATCCTGGTGACAAACT